>JAWRVF010000122.1:0-644361 GCA_036785485.1 Physcomitrellopsis africana | reverse complement strand
TCAACTTGATGTGAAATTTTGCACAAATTTTTTTAAATAAGTCTTCTATATGTTTATAAAATTTCAATTCAATTCAACTTATAAATTGTGGAAAATCAACCTAAAACCGCACTAATGTCACTCGGTTGCCAACTTGAAAGTTGATGCAGATATTCCAATAGCAATTTCTCCTTCTCCAATTGTTAATTTGAATTAAAAATTGATATACAATTTAATCTTTGAGTCATCTAAGACTATGCCAAATTTCATTTTAATTTGACTAATGGATCTTTAGATGTTATAAAAATCCTAAACAATCTTAAACTGCCAATTTTTTATACCTCCTTATATTAAAGATCAAATAAATCCTAATTGCACCATTAGATTTTTAAATTTTTTTATTTTTTCTTATTACATTTAATCATCTACATATTATCAATCTTTTTACTATAGATGTTACATCAATTGCACAAAATAGCTAAGAGTGCTAGCCTTAACTTTATTGCATAAAAATCTAATCTCCAATACAAACCTTGACTTTAGATAACAATTGCTAAGTCTTCTATAATCCTACAAAAAATAAGTCTAATGTTTGTAGAAGAAGCTCAAAGCTAGCTCTCTAATCCTAATCACCGATCTCTAAATGATCCAATACATTGCCCTTTGTGGCCATTTTTGTGGCTAGAGGTCGGATTTTAATTCTATCTCATACATGGTCAATCCCTAGGTATCAATCAAACTTATCCTAAGGATTTTTAAGCTTGACCCTATCTTCAACTTAATCCTAATATCAACCATATTAATTATTTATCTCTTCTATCCTATTTTTTATCAACTTATGGCTTTTTAAAAGTACAAAAAGAGTTTCTCCAACCTAGAAGGAAAAATTAATAACTAACTTTTATCTATTAGCTATTAAAATAAAAAAAGTTAAAAAAAAAAATTCTAAAAAAGCAAGGAGTTATAAAAGTAAAGAGTTTGTTCTAAACCAAAGCAACAAATTATGTGGATATAAAATTTTTTAGTTATAGATTGAAAATTTTTATTTTATAAAAATAAGAATAAAATTAGCTACAACTTTAGAGTCTTAGATAAGATTAAAGAAATAAAATCAAGAGGTTGTAGTGACAAGCATTAATAATGTAATTTTAATTTTATTCATACATATATATATATATATATATATATATATATATATATATATATAATGTAAAGAATTATAAATTTATTTTAATATTATTAATTTAGTATATTTTTAAAGATAAAGAAATAATGATACCTTAGACTATGTAATTTTTTTTAATAAAATAAGTAGTTATTTTTTATATTATAAATATATTTTGAATGAAAAGTTATTTAAATTATATTAATCTAATAAAAAATCATATCCAATAAGTGAATTGAATAGAAATCAATTTTTATAATAGATTAATTAGAAAATATAAGTTAATAAAACTAAAATATAATAATACTTAATTGGTTTGTTATTAGATATAAGATTTTAGATTAGTAGTAGTCATAAAAAAATAATTGGTAACAAATTAGACTTTGATAATATTTAATAGAAGCAACTTTAGTAATGAAAAAAATTAGCCACATATAAAATTCATATTACAATTTTGCAAAATCAATGTAATATTTTCAAAAGATTATATTAAATCAAAAAGACAAATTAAAGTTTGATTAAGCTTGTTTAATCATAAATTAAGATAGAAATACTACAAACAACTCTATTATATTAGTTTAAGTAGCAAATTAAAAAAAATCTTGATTAAATAAAGATAATACTTTAATAAATAAGTTGAGATATTTTGAGATAATTTTACAATATCTATAAAAAATAAATTATTAATTGATTTTAACATATATCAACACTCAATAGTATATAAAGTCCAACTACAATAATGTTAATTAAGACTAATATTTATAACAAGAAGAAGATAGATAATTTATAGCTTCAACATTGAATCAAGATTTTGATAGAATTAATAAACAATAAGTAGTATTTTAGATAGATCAATAAGAATATAATCAAGCAAATAGATCTTTTTTATACAAGAATTTATTAATTCAATGGCATAATGCTTAAAACTACCATCTGTTACATCAATACATTCAATTTTCAATGTCTCTCTTTTAAAGCCTTACAAATAATTTAACTATCTAGATCTATGAATTTATTCAATAGTTTTTGTAAATGTCGACACAATATCTACAAGATACTATAAGAATGTTACATCATATCTAAGAGGAAGAATAATTTTTAGTTAAGTTTTTTTAATAATTAATTAATATATGTGTATTCAAAGGTAATAAATTATATCAAAATCTTAAAAATATTAAATATTTTTTGAATAAAAAAGATAACATATCAACAAATATAATGTGACATGTTAAGACAATTTAGAAAGCACCAAGCAACAATTCAAGTAATTGATTTGAGCTTCCACAATACTTGTTATTAGTCAACTTAAAATTAAAAGAATATAAATTAAAAACAATTAAACTAAGATGAAGAAGATAAACATTCTTCAATTCAATCTTATATCAAACATTTAGTAGAATTAATAAATTTTAAGTAATAAATGAAATAATTAAGTAAAACTTAAATTATAAATACTAGAAATAATTTAAATAGATTTTCATTCAAAATATGTTTATAATATAAAAAATAACTATTTATTTTATTAAAAAAAAGTACATAGTCTAAAGTATAATTATTTCTTTACCTTTAAAAATATACTAAATTATTAGTTTTAAAACAAATTTATATTTCTTTATATTATATTTATATATATATATATATAGTATATATATATATATAGTTTATAGATTTAATTTATAGATGTAAAATTAATAATTTGACTTTTATTAAAAAATTTAAGATATAAAAAAAAATTAATTATATATAAAGGTGTAATAATTATAGTTTTAGCTATTAATATTATAATTTGTAGTAAAGTTTTATAACTATATTAGAAAATAAAAGAAAGAATCGATAAAATTTATTATTGATCAAATGTCATTTTTGTAATCAAGAATTTATAAAAATTTAAAATCAAATACTATCAACAGAGAATGTTTTTGTATAATTAGTATAAAAAAAGATAATATTAGTATAAAAAAAGATAATATTAGTAAGAACTTCAACTAATTGAGAAAATTAAAATAGTCAACTTAACTTATTTGAGTCAACTAAAACAACAAAAAAGAATATATTTGTATATAAAAAGATATTTAAATAGATTTTATATTATTAATGATTCTAATATTTTTTGGTTGTTGATCTAAAGTATAAATAATTTAACGAATGTTATTGCATACTGAATTGATTTTAAGTTAATACAAAAGTTATGTTAAGAAAATATTATCACTTCAATATATTCTTTAGAAGTACAAATTTGTATTATACTAAAATTACAAAGTCTTCATTCAAATTTAATTATACTAAGTTTACACAATAAAACTATTCTATATTGTAAGTGAGATGTCACCACTTCATTGAATTGAGTGGTTCTTCTTTTGTTAACAATATGATATAATATTTAGTCTATAAAAAATAAAATATCTTTTTTATTAATATTATATATAATACATACTAATATTATATAAGAAAATTAAAAATAAATACAAATAAGTAGAAATACATAGAAACATATTAGATAGTTCATACTTTCTTTAAAAAAAATCAAAGATGCTTCTAATAAATAAATAAGATTTATAGATCCCTCTAAATATGTTATGTGGTTATAATAACTTTTCATAAGTTTTTTAATCTTTAAAAAGATATTCCAAAAGTGTCCTATACCTTAGATTCTTACAACCTTATAACTCTTAGAAACTTTTTATATGATTTTTTTTAGCTTATATATATATAGACAAAAGACTAAGACCATCTTCAATTTTGTTAATACTTTTCTTATATTCTAGACTTGGTTTAAGGGTCTCTAGTTTCTTTATATTTGACAATAAATAAGTTCTCTCTCTCTCTCTCTCTCTCTCTCTCTCTCTCTCTCTCTCTCTCTCTTTATATATATATATATAATTAAATATTTTTTATATTTTTAAATAAAGATATATAGATATCTTTTTTTAGAAGTTCTTTTAAGTTCATATTCTTGAAAATAAAATTAAGTGCATAAAATTCATAAAGATTTTTTTTAATGGCTAATATTTCTACCTAAAAATCTTAAATATCTTCTTTTTTTAAAAACTTTGAAGATTATAATTTAATACATATTTTTTTCTAAGCATGGAGGATTTTAATATTTATTAAATAATTTGGTTTTATATCAATCAATATTTTATTCTAATTCATTATACTATCAACATAATTTTTTACATATTCTTTTATTTAACTTAGATTATATTTTTATCAAGTTTATATACTTGAGTTATCTTTTTTATTACTTTTGCTTAAAATTTTTGAACTTCATTTTAATATTTTATATTGCTTTATTATGTTTCTTTATTTTACATACTAATTCTACCATTTTATGGTATATTTTGTCATTTTAAATTTTTTCAAAAAATCTTTAAAGATCTTAATTCTAAAAAATAATATCTATCTTCTTATTATATTATCTTCATATACAAGTTGGATTTTGTTCCAACTTCGCTTCACTCAATCAATTTGATTTCATTACATTGGTTGGAATCAAATTTATCTTTGACAATTATCTTTTTAGATTAGAGTTTTATTAAAAATTTAGTAATCAAAACTTAGATTAAAGTTATGAAAGAAAAGTTTTCAAAGTAACACAAATTAAACAATTGTTATAAGGAGTCAAATATTTAATAAATAGCAATAGAGTTGCTTCAAGTTTGTATTAAAGTTAAAACAAAGAGTTATACAATATTATAATATGGTTATAGATTAAAGTCTCTTATCTTCAAAGAGGTGTTAAATTCAAATTTCTTCTAGCTATAAATTTAATCTACTTACAAATTGATTTAGAACTATCATATGTTAATCAATTCATAATTGCCAATCAATCTTCTACAAAGAAGATATTTTCACCTCCACATGCTTTTATAAGCTAGTACTTTGCACTGAACTAATATATTTAAATCATTATCTTGTTTTAGCTATACTTGATCATATAATAGATCTTCTTTATATTCTGAAAAAGAAATTTTTATCTCTTTAAGTAAGTTCACTTTAAAATCATATTAGAATTTATTAAATAAATTAGGTTAGAAAATATGCTAAGTAGATTAAATTCTCCATTGTTTTTTATTTTTTATTTTTTTAAATACTTTTTTCCAATTGATATATCCAATTTTTATAAATCCAATTAGTTATATCTGAAAATGATTTCAAATGTAATATTTTTTTGGTCTATTCAATATGCAATCAAGTACTATTTTTTATTGCATTATATGATTGTTTTATTAAATCCTTGTATTTTTTTGGTAGAAGATTATAAAATAAGATTAATAAGAGTAATAAGAATACTAATACTAATAATAATAATATTCTAAAGATTTTTTAAATGTATTTAATATTTATTGGATATATTTTATAATAAATTAATAGTTAGTATTATTATTATGCTTAATATTATTATTATAGAATGGATTTTAATATCAAAACATATCATTATTTAAAAATTAAAAATTTTATAAAAATCTTTAAAGAGTCCAACTACATTCTATTGGTAGATTATTGTATGCTCCTTCTGTGATTATGGATAATATATCATTGATTACTCTAAAAACATGTTGTTATAGATACTTATATTATTTGAAAAAATCAAAATTTTAAAAAATAGATTGGCTACATGATATCTTTTCTTAAAAATACCAAGAAAGATTCTTAGGCACAAATTGGATTTAAAAGAGTCTTTAGATGCACTATGTAGCTTTACAAACTTAAATTTAAAAAATTGATATCTAAAAAAGTTATTACAAAGAAGTCTTAAAAATTAAACACTTACTTAGAAAATTTTATGGTCCTTAAAAAACTTCTACATGATATTTTTATTAGCTTTTGTAAATGGAGGCAAGACTAAGATTATTTACAATTCAATCCTAAAAACCTATTGAAATATTTTTAATTAT
This sequence comes from Physcomitrellopsis africana, assembly GCA_036785485.1. NCBI lineage: Eukaryota > Viridiplantae > Streptophyta > Bryopsida > Funariales > Funariaceae > Physcomitrellopsis > Physcomitrellopsis africana. The sequence continues at coordinate 638,319 of JAWRVF010000122.1, read as the reverse complement.
TATAGTACTAATTACAACAAAATTTAAACCTTAAATATTTTATACTAAATATACTTAATCAAATAAAGAGATCAAAGAAAATAAATTTACTTATTATTACTATCATATGTTAATATCTATTATCTACTTTACAACACCATTATATGTATTTATAGTTTTTGAATTAATTTTGTTGATACTTTTTAAATGAGTTTATTTGCAAGAATATTAGATTGTTAATGTTCAATTATGTTATTTTGATTTTGTCAATATAACTAATCTCTATGCATTAAGTTCCTAAATGTAACTATTAATATAGTCTTAGCAATAATAAAAAAAGAGTAGTGGAGGTACTAATATACCATATAGGAATATGGTAGATTTCTTTGTATAGAAAGTAAAGAAATATTCTTCACAATAATGAAGATGATCATTTAAATAAAGTCTAAGATGTAAACATTGATTCATCAAATAAAATAAAATAAAAACTACTTTGATAAAGCATACTGCTACTTCTCAGATACCTCTTCTAGATTAATACAACATTTTTAAAAACTTGTCATAGAAATCCTACTCCACAAAATCAATGGTAGTCAATTCAATAAAGCTTGATTAACTTGATAAGCATTGTCACCACAAGTGGGCATCTACCTGAGTCCCACGCCAACAACCATGCCCGACTAAAATCAACGTGACCTGGATTACTCAAATACTCGTGTGACCGTGGCATACAATCAAGCTGTAGAACAAACTCCCAGTGCACTTTCATCACACCGTGAATGCGGTTTCAGACCAATGCGGTTTTCAACCAGGCATTGCAGATCGCCACTTCTCCTCTCGTACATTCGTCTTTTAGCTTTCAATCGTAACAAACCTATCCTGCAATCCAAGGACTACCTCCCAAAAAAAAGCGGAAAAAAAAAAAAAAAAAAAATCCTCCAATGGCATACTCTTTTCGCATTTACTTCACACCAACTCAACCCTCGTGTGCTACCCCGCTTCTTTCACCTCAACCCAACCTCTCACGACAGTGCCACCACCGTGTTGCTCTCCGCCTGGTGATGCTCAAGGTTTCGAAGAACCACTCGGGCGAACACTTTGGCCTGCATTGCTGCGGTCGCTGCTGCAGCCACAGTCCGCAGAACCCGACTCGCACCAACCTTCTGCAGCAGAACTGCGTGGTGCAGCGCATGCCTACCTCCAGGCATCGTGAACTGTGACACGCAACCACATCCCAATCCATCACGCCAAAACCAACCTCCGACCTCGCTCCAATACTTCCTCTCCCACGCACATCACTCCATCGGCGAATCAAAAACAAAACAACCATCACACCCACCTCGCGACCCTCACCGCCGTTTTGTCCTCTCCATGCTCAGTCACGGTGCTTACCTGCAGAAGAGCGAATGCCGCACACGCTCGCAAAACTGCATGCCCGTTCCTCAACATGGCCACAAACCGCCCCAGCTCAGCTACACTGCAACCAACCCACCCGCACGCTCTCAGCCTCGTCCATACAAACAACATTCCACGCACTGCAACTCACTCGCAATCTAAACCGTCCGCCCTCCCCTTCACTATCCGCTACCTCATCACCATCACTGTCACATCACCCCGACCGCCTGCGATGCCAAAACGCCTGCCAAAGCCCCAGTCGCGTACATTTCTTACCACGCGGCCACGTTGCTTCCGCTGCCCATGCATCCAAATCCCTCGCATCTAATTCTGTACCATGCACACATTCACGCCCTACGTACGCATCGCCTACCTGCATCTCAGATGCCCGGCTTCTTGGATTGTCGCAGCCTCCGCGACCTGGTTCAGCGTCGCACCGGCCCACGATGACGCAGCAGCTGTCAAAGCCTGCGGATCAAAAAACGTTTGCACGAACGCATCGATGTTTCGCAACGCCAGTTTCCTTGCTGCCTCCAGGCTCACTGTCCTCCCGTTGTTCTCCACACTCGACAATCCAACTGCAACCTCATCCATCCTGCGTCAGAGGAGCCCAACTATGACGTCAACCACTCGGACAACGTTCACTCTGCATCACTCCCACGCACTGCTTTGCCACACGACTCAACCGCCCCAAACGCCGCCCAACCACTTCAAATCATGCACACAAACGCGTGCTCCTACGCACAAACCCTCCTCAACCCCCTCCACTTCTCAAACCCACCCAACCTGACCCCAACAACGCAACACAAACCTCCTCATTCCTAACCAGGCACCGCGCCCTTCTTCCATATCTTCCGCTTCTCCAAAACCGCGTCACCGACTCCCCACTGCTCCACTTCACCCGACTCTCCCTCACCGCGCCTATCCAACGCCCACCGACTTCCTCCTCCCCGTCTCACGTCATCTCACCACCCCACGTCCTACAACCGCACCCTAACACAATCAGACGCGACCGCTTTACCTGCCATCGAACATGTAAGCCAGAGCCAGAGCTGCCATAAACCGCGCCATCTTAGATCTCGACGACGAGCACAAATGCACCAGCGCCGGGACTCCCTCCTCTTCCACCATGCGCAGTGCGTTGCCAGGATTAAAAACCAGGTTCCACAACGCTCCCACCGCTGTTTCATGCACGTCCTGCACTCCCATCGGCTGCACTTCAGAAACCCACCTCCTAAACGCCCACCATCGTCCCACCACACCGATACCACCACCAATGATCCGCCACGTTCAACCACCTCCCAACCGTGCTACACACCACGCCCCTTTTCCATTTCCACAGCACCCCATTCCTACCACTCACCCATGCATCCTGCTCTCACCTCTCTGCACTTTGCACTTTGCATGCCACCACCACCCAGCCTCGACCATCACATCCCAACCACTCGCGTCTAACCGTGTCACTACCCTATCATGCACGCTGCACTTACCAAACACCTCGTCCCCCAAAACCCTGCACCTCGTCCGACAACTCACCTCAAAATCAGAGTGCGCCAGGGTGATCAGCGGAGCCACTCCGCCTTCGCGCCCGATAGCAATGCTGCGCCACCACGTAAATTCCCAACACACACACACGTCAGAGACACGTTCATCGCACCCGACCCCGTCACCCACCTCCAACCTCTGCTACGCAACCACAATCCCCGCAATCGCCAAATCCAACCCAACGACTCTCACTCCGCCCAACACTTCACACAATCCGCTCCATCCCCAACGAATCTACCCCTGCGACCTTCAACCCACGCCCAACGCTTCGCCAATAACACCACCTCTCATCGGGCAAAATGCCCTCACCTGTTCGCCTCGGACACGGACAAGCCCCATAATGCACCAGCAGCCCTCTCTTGCAGACCTTGAGATCCGCTGCTACACCCTTGAGCCAAAGCCACCTGCACAACCACCACCCAATCGTCATGCACCCAATGCCACCCCCACTCTGCTCCACTCCACACGACCGTGCGCCCTTGGCTCACCACAGCCTGTTCGCGCCTCGCAAAACCTTGCACAACTCGCCACACAACTGGCCCCGAACCCGATCTCAACATCACCGCAACCCGATCATACCCTCCACAACCACCCGACTCTCAACTGTCATGCAGCCCCCCACCACTCTACATGTCCGCACCAAGCCTGCATCCTTCATCTTCATCTCCTGCTCTACGCAACCCTCCGGCCACACCGTCGCATCACCCCATACACCTCTGCCCCCAAAACGGCCCTTTCCCATCTCTCCCTATGCCCACGGTTCATGTCCACTCTCACTCACCAGTGCCTCGACGCCACCAGCCGCTGCAATAGCTTCTCGGTTCCTGTCGTCGAACGACAGATTCCACAATGCTCCGGCTGCTTCTTGTCTGCAAGCGTCGTCCAAGGGGACGCCCAAAACACTCTTAGAACACCCGCCCATCCCTGACCTCAACCCTTCACATCACCCCTGCACAACAAAACACCTCCGTGCTGCCCACCACCCCAACAAATCCGCATACCTGACACCTTCATGGTTTGAGCAAGTCAGTTGCACCAGAGCTTCCAGTGCGCCTTCCTCCCGCCCTACAGCAGCGTTGTTACCGTTGCTGTCTCCATGAGCCGCAAGATTCGCCAATGCGCGTGCTGCCTATCAAACACAGTTCGAAAACACCAGTCACACCTCGCAACTCGTCACCCCTCTCCCATTCCGCATGCTCTCCTCCAACGGTGCACCTAAAACCGGTTCAACCGCTCGTGCATACACTCCACTCACGGCCGAAACGCCTCCAGGACTCGCACAATGCACTCTCCACTCACGCGCAACCCTCACTACCGTGACGCCACGATAAGTCCTCAATGGTAGTCACGCTAACCAAATCCATCCCCACGCAACAGCTTCACCGCAACGCCACTGTCTCAATCACTTCTTCTCTGCCAAGTCAACCATGTCCTGCACCACACAACCTCGCAAACCTCCAACTCTCCGATACTCCAACCCCTCCTTACAATCTGCGCTCCTGCTACTCAATCCAAACCTCATGTGTGTACTTGTGTGTGTGTGTTTCTCACTCCGCTATCCCCTCATCAGAACCAAATCTCAGCCTTCCAAACCGCACCCAACCCCCACCCCTCTACCAACCACTGCTTTCAGCTTCCCGTTGCCTCGTACCTGCTCTTGCACGCCTTCGTGGTTACAAAACCGCGCCAGCCTCACCAGAGCCCGCACACCCCCCGCCACTGCCACTTCCATGCTGCACTTGTCATCGGCTGCCAGGTTAGCCAACGCACCTGCTGCTCTCTCCTGCTATCCGGACACAAAATGCTCAACGTCAATCCCAACTGCATCCCAACCCCGCTTCCACTTCCACCGCTGCACTCTCACCCTCACCCCTTCCCATCTACATGCTCATGACAACCCATCCTCAAACTAACACCAATGCCCACCACCAGCCTTCACAACACAGCTCATACCACCCCATGCCACACACCAAACGTAGTAGCCACACGCATCCCTTCTTCCTCGCGCCGCACCACACCATTCATTTCCAACAAGGTCCGAACACCCAAATGCCAACCATCACAGGAAACACCCGTCAACCACTGCCAACGTCCACAACAACGTCAAATCTAGCACTGCGGATCATGCCACACACCAAAGCTACTGGGCGATGCACGTGCTCACCAGGACACCCTCCCCTCCGGCGGGCCACTTGAATGCCAATCCCACCAGTGCTTCGATTGCGCCTGCTCCAGCTATCGCACCCTATTTGCATGCACGCCCTCATTTGTCAGCGCGCCACCATGACCATGACCATGACCATGACAACCAACCCGACCATCCATCTCCCACCCCAACCCCTGCTGCTCACTGCGCTCTCCATCCTCCGCTTTCCTCCCCGACTCACACAAACACGTTCCTCTTTTCCAACTCTACACTGTTCCCAACTTCAACAACCGTGCCGCCCTGTCCCTCGCACAACCCCGACTCCCACGGACTAAAACACCACCTGCCTTCCTGACCCCTCGCTCTACCGTGTCCACACCCACGCCCTCAAACCACCAATTTGCAGCAAAGACCCCATCGCAATTGCCAACCACAGCGCCTCACCTTGTGCTCCTCCCCCACCGACAGATTCCATAAACCCCCCGCCGCCTCCTCAGCAACCCACCGGTTCCGGGACCTCGCCAAAGCAGCCAGGACACTGATGCCCCCTTCCAAAGCAACCCTTTTCGCAACCTCCGTGTTCACGGACAAATTTGCGATGGCCTGCACCAACCAACCCAACAGCTACCAGTCAGTCCAATCTGCGGCCGCACCAACTCCCCACAGCTTCTGCACCCCACACGCACTGTGCCCGCATGCGACCCACACTCCCACAAACATGGACCCATTCCGCAAATACCACCATCGTCGTCATCCTGCCCCACCCCACGCTCCACAACTCACGCAACGCCCCCGCTACCCTACAATCCTTCCTGCGCACACGCCTGCCCTGTGCACACTCACACTCCACCACATTCCCCACGAACCCGTACTACCTTCGCAGCTTCGGACTGCACCCCCTCGCGGCAAGACTTCGCCAGGCCCAACAGCAGCGCGATCCCGCCCCCGTTCATCACAGCTTCCGCCCGCGCAGAATCTACAGTTGCGTTCTCGTCGTCCACCACTACAAACGTGGCCAAAGCCGACGCAGCCCTCTCCTGTACATCCTCCTGCGCGCTTTGAACCAGTCGAAGCATCATCGCGATCCCCTGCTTCAGCAGGCTCGGTGCATTGCACTCCGCGATCTTCAAAAGCGCATGCGACAACATCCACTCCGTCCACTTCGCCACTTCCGAGTCCACGCGCGCGCGCCCGCCGCACCTCGACCTCGCGCACGAACCTGCCTCCTCCTTCCAACTGCTCGGGCTCAGCAAAGCATCCAACCCTTCCATCACATCCGTGAACCGTGCCAGCACCACCGTCGTCTTCGACGACGGCAATGGCACGGGGTTGCTGCCCTCCTCCAGAACAGGGCAGTTCAGAGCGCACACCACCCTCAGCTCGGGCCCTGCCAGGACCTGCGTCAGCGAACTCGGAGTGATATCTGTCCGAGAAACATCCAGCCCTGCCAGGTTCGGCAATTTGCTCCAGCAATGCGCCGCCGTGCTCCATACTATACACCTGCATCCCGCCACCGACAAAAATCGCAGGCTGCTCGCACCCCCGAACGCCCCTTCGTCAATGGTGTGACTGTCAAGGAACCCCAGCTCCGTCAGACCCTTGCAATGCTGGAACAACGCCTGGATGGCGTCCCTGTCCACTTCCCGGACGCCCGACACGCACAGCCGTCGCAATTTGGGACAACACACTGCCACCACCTTCAATGCCTCGCTCGTCACTCTCTCGCAATCCGAACCCAGCAGCAAGCTCTCCAGGTTCCCATGCCGGGCAACCACCATGGACAGGGTTGCATCCGACAGCTGGCTGCAGCAATCGCCGCTCAGCTCCCTCAGCCCCTTCGCCTGCAACCCCACAATTGAGCTCGCAAAGGCACCTCTGCGGAACTTCAGCGCCTCCAAATTCGAGCACCGCCCCGCCAGCGCCGACACCATCTCCGAATTCAACGTGTGCGACCGAAGATCCAACGAATTCCACAGCGACGGCGAGCTCCCTAGCACCTGCCATGCCTTGCACACGGACGCAAGGCTCGCCCTGTCCCTGTGGTTCAGCAGATTAAACAACCCGAGCACGGTTTCATCTGGCAGACTTGTCCAATGCGCATCGCGACCCGCGTCAATTTCAACACCTGATTCTATAGCCGGCACCGCCGATGCACCACAAGCGGACGCCGCGGACGATGTCGACGATGATGTTATCCTGGCTTTCTTATATACAACAGTCTGCTGCTGCTCCTGATCGTCCACCGCCACATTGACATTGCGCCGCCGCTTGTTGGACATGTCATCAGCTGCTCCTCCGTTGATCCGTTTCATTTGCATGCGCATCGCGCATGCACCATCTTCGTGCCGTCACCGCTTCGTCATCACTCACACAACTTGCCGCTTCAACCTCTCTTAGGGTTGCCACCTCCCAATATCCGCGCCGATTATTCCTTCCACTCCGCGCACTTTGCAAGTTCTCTGTCCTCGCCCATCAGAACGTCATCCGCTCCTGCACGCATTCAAAGTTCACATCCCCCGCTTCGTCTCCTACCTGTCCTCTAGCATTGAATCACACGGCCCAAATCGAATATATTCTTGCTGCATAACCCTGCACCGATTTACACCTCCCCTCTTCCTCGAAAGAAACCATCCCCTGGCAGCATCACCCACAATCATCCGTGAACACTAAGCAGGCACTACCGAAACCAGCCTCAAACCCCAAACCGCGGCATCACACTTCACTTCCAACCGAAAAGACGCGGGCAAGCAGCATGGCATCGAAGAGGGAAGAGAGCAAATGAGAAGAAACGGAAGAGCGGAAGCAGGAAGGAGAGAGAGAAAGAGAAAGAAAGAGAGAGGGTGAGGCGAGAAGGGAGGAAGCGCTACGGATTGCGGGATAGACACGGGAGGGGAAGGGGGAAGGGGAAGGGGGAAGGGCAGGCGTGGCGACGAAGAGTGAGAGCGAGAGCGAGAGCAAGAGGGCGTGGGACACGAATGAGAAACAGCAGACAGAGCGAGTGAGCGAGTGAGTTGAGTTTTTTTGCAGGGAGTGAGTCAGTTCCATTCTTCATGGAGGAGGAAAGAGGATTTGGACTTCTCGTGGCAGCTTCCTCTTCCGTCCTTCCTTCCTTCCTTAGGCAGTCCACGACCCACCGCCCTTCTTCGTCTTCTTCTGCCTCCTCCTCCCCCTCGTCGTCGTCGTCCTCATCCTTGTGTCGCCTCCGTCGCCCCTTCCTCGCTGCTCGCTTTTTTGTGCTCCCCTGCGTTGACCGATGACCGCCTGCCCTCCTCGCTCAGAAAGGCGCCCTATAATTGGCGCATTTCCCTTCCCCTTTTCCTTTCCTTTCCTTCCCCTTTCTCCTTTCTTTGCCCCATCTGGAAACTGGAACCAATGCCACCACCGCGGAATATGGAATCTGTGCCCACTTGGATACCCCCCACCCCTCAAGGCTGATTACCCCATTTGCTTCCCTTCCAAATCTTTGTGCATGCCTTGTCCACCTCATGCCCGCAAACCAATCAGAACTCGTCTGTGTTTGTGTGTTGCAATCATTTGCTGCACCCCCCCCCCCCTCTGCTCTTTGTGCGTTTTTGTTTATATCGTTCTTTTTTTTCTTTAAATTGTCTATGTTGTGCATGTTGTGCCCACGATATGTGTTCGTATCTTTTTGTTGCGAACAAATAATATTACGAATGCAAATTCGACAGTACGAGCAAGGAAGAACTGAAATTGCACCGAGCAGAACAAGAATACATGTATGGCTCAGATGCACGAAGTCGTATTTGTATTTATCATTACTTGCGACGCTCGAGAGGGATGTTGACATGTTTTTTATGGGATGAGCTCGGTCGTATTTGTGTATTTATCCACAGGTTAGAAATTTGGTGTTTGCTGTGTAGGTCTAAGCTGGATCTGGTCATTTGCTCTCATTCTAGACGAGTCGATGAACAATTTCATGGTATGTGATTTAAATAATTACTTTTAGTTTGAATCATGTAGTTATTATTATGAAGTAAATCAGTTGACTACATTCCGTATGCTAAATTCTAATCAAGCGTCATTTGAGTATAGAAATTTTAAAAAATTGTAGCATGAGGGTTATGTATTCTATGCACAAATTTGGCATTTTATTTATTTATTGACTTTGACATTTTTTATTACAATATCTCAGTTTCCTTGTGTTAACAAGGCATATATGGATTGAAAAATTATAACGGTAAGCAATGCAATGGCATGATTAGAATCCCACCAATTAGTTAAAAGATTATTGTGCTTGTGAGTATTTCAGAAAATGTTGATACCCATCTCGGTCGGCTTCCAAATGCAACTGCAACTGATCCAGACCACGAGACTTATACTTCACAGTAAAGCCGGCGAAGCTGTAGGGTTGACCACGCCCTAGAATGGGGTCGGTATGAAACTGAGAAGGAGCTCCGTTGACGAACGAAAGAGTTCGTCCACCAGTTACGTCCAGCACGTGTCACCGTCGTTCGCTGCTATGAGGCAGTGCCAAAATCCAAAATCCGAGGGACGCCGTTCTGCGCAGTTCTGTCGTCGATTTGAATTTCGTACTCCTACTTGTTAAAGTTGTACTCGCGTCTGGAAATTTCTCGTAACAATCTCGTAAAAGCATGTAAGAACCGCAAGCTCACAGCATGTCATGATTTTTTGAGAGAAATCTGGATTTTACTCAGCAGTTGTTTGACAAAGTTGATTACAGATGGACTATAGCGGCTGGGATCAACATTAATTTCGAAAGCGAAAGGGAGGAAGAGAGCGAGTGAGTGAGAGAGAGTGAGAGAGAGAGAGATATTGGCAGTTCTAAAACCCTTTGCCGATCATTCGTTGTCTGGAGCAATCAACAGAGAGAGCTCTAGGAGCGTGAGGAGCCGATGAATGAGTTCGATCTTTCCGTTTAGGTCGGCTTAGGAGATGAAGTCCTCTGAATTGCTGCTTGGATTGTCAATTGGTTGCTTCAGAGGCGCGATTGGGAGGAAGGTGTTTGGATTCGAATGAAGTCGTGTAGGGTATTCAGGAGGTTGAACGACTTGGGAGTGGCAAATTTCAGTCATATGCCGGCAAGGATGGCTGCTTGGAGGCGTTTGGTTCCACTGTCTTGGAGATTGTGTTGCAGGAAAGTCTCTTCGGTAAGAAGATCATTAGTTTGTGAATTGACCCAAATTGGACAACATGTTGCCATATCAAATTTGCTTGTCAAGGCACAGCGAAGATATTTTTACTCTTTTTAGGGTCATTAATCGGTACTGGCGCATCACATACAATGCCAAGAGTTGTATTGAATATGGGACTCAATTCATACACGTCTGCAGACACAGAGAATTGGTCACGAAAAGGGCCAGTTTTTTGCAAGCAGGCGATGGTATTCTCAACCATTGACGCCTCCCTATGATGCGGGGCAGCCTACGTCTGAATCGCACCCTCAGGTATGTCTCTTTGTGTGGGTCTGAATGATGGAAGCGGAGAATCTGTTCTGGCATTTTGGAAGTTACGGGCAACGAATTTGTGCGATGTTGGAAAGTGATATTAATCTGCACAAAGGTGGCAGATTCTGTCAGGGGATGAGCTGTTTCCCGGCATTAGTCTTCGTGAGTTGAAGGAAAGAAGAATAGAACTTCGGTCACGTTTACCCACAGAGAGCGTGGTCATATTGACAGCTGCTTCTGTCAAACAAATGACGGATGTTGTTCCGTATCCATTTCGACAAGATGCGGACTATCTTTACTATACAGGCTGTCAGCAGCCAGAAGGAGTTGCAGTGCTGTATGATGATGCAGATTTGTGCATGTTCATGCCCGACCGGGATGCTGAAGTAAGTGTTCCTGTATTTGATGGTGTAGATTCACGTCAGCCCTGGTTTTACGTTAAGTAAGAAGATTTTAAAATTAGGACTAGCTTTGAGGAGCTGTTTGAGGATTTTCTTAATAATTTACAGGAGCATGTATGCGTGACAGCTGCTCTTTTTACGGATGAATCTTTATGGTTCCAGTTGCATTGAGATTGCAATGAGGAGCTTGATTTGTACATACTTCGCGATCTGATTACAGTCTTCGCACAGAGGGAAACCTGGAATGGTAAATTAGCAGGACCTGAAGAGGCTAGTCGTGTCTTCGGAGCAGATGTCACTCATTCATTGCGACGTCTTCGGAAGGTATTTCTGTGAAGGAGTCTCTTTTACATTTGCATAAGCTTGCTGACAATGTATCATCCTTGTGTTTGTCTGAACACCTAGGAATTGCGTTGAAAATGCCATCTGTGATACGATATTCTTTCGCTCTACAGGTTTTACCAGATATCATTGGACGTGCAAAAGCAGTGTTTTGTGATTTGGGGTCGCTTACACCTTTAGTGGCAGAGCTAGAAGCTTTTCAAACTGCCTTACAGCAGGGCAGAGTGCGTAGCCTGAACAGGTATTCTCATCAACAGCGTTGGGTTAAATCACCCTCAGAGCTCAACCTTATGCGAGAAGCGGCATCCATCACTTGCAAGGTTCGCATTTATTGATTATAATACTACCAAATGTAGGGTGCAACATCAAGCATAGAAAAGATCCATGCAATTAGCGGGCTGATTGTTAGCCGGAAGGTTGACAGGCAGTAAATTCAATGCGTGCATCAAAAATTTTAATGGCCATGAAGGTCTGTGGAGCCTGTGAATGCACTGAGCTTATATCTACGCCTGGGTGGACAGGCAGTAAAGCGGAGTATGCAAGCTTCAAGAGCCTGGCAACATGAACACTTACTGGCAGCTACTGTTGAGTATGAGTGCAAACGTCGAGGAGCCCAACAAATGGCGTAAGAAGTTTGCATAGGCCTCTTAAGCGTGACAAATGTATTTTATAGTATGCTTCAACACATTGAAAGCTTCAACTTAGATGAAAGAGATTTAATGTCATTTTGATGAACAGGTTTCCGTCAGTTGTGGGTGGGGGAGCGAATGGCAGCATTGTTCACTACTCCCGACACGATAAAAAAGTGAGTTATTGGAGCTTATGTTATGGAGATAGCTGCACTGAATGGCGGTATTCAAGTTCGGTTCATGCTAGTTGTAACCACTTAAGCACCTAGAGTGGTGCTCATGGTATTCTCAATACGTGATTCTTAGGAATTGATATGGAGAAAGCTGTCAAATCATAGTATTGGTTGAGCTGCTATCGTTTGGTTAGCCACCAAAGGACTGCTTTTAATTATAGATTTGACGTTGAGAGCTAACTCTTGTACTGGTTAAACCAGATTGGTAATGAAGCTTTGGTGCTCATGGACGTGGGCTGCGAATATCATGGCTATGTTAGCGACATGACTCGTACCTGGCCTCCTTGTGGCTATTTTACTGAAGCCAAGGTAACATCCTGGGAAACCCTTTTCTCATACGGACATCCCCGATGTGGCGTCTCCTTCTTCTTCTTCTACTTCTTCTTCTTCTTCTTCTTCTTGTCACTCATGTTGTTTATTCTGTTTTAATTTACTATATATGTATTCTGTTTTTCTTTTCTTTTCTTTTCTTTTTTTTCTTTTTCGGGTTGGTGTCTTGAAGCGAATCAATCACAGGATAGCTACTGAAGTTTATCTCTCCTGATGAGCTCAGAAACAAGTTTACACCATCATACTTGATGTAATGAAGGAATGTTTCAAGATGTGCCGGCCTGGCGTGACCTTATCTCAAATACACTCCCGCTCTGTAAGTTCTACCTGCCATGCTATTTGCTGCATCTTGAAGAAGTTTCTGTAATGCACATGGCGCCACCATTCGTCAACCAGCTTTATGCTGAATGTAGAAACTACAATTTCTTGTTGAGATGCTAAGAATAGATGCGATGACAACTATTATAAGTTTTTGTTTATTTCTCTTAGCTAGAGTTATCAGATCTACCACAATAATTAACATATACCTCTCCTTATTCTTCATTGCAGGTGGCGTTGCTTTGGGAAGGTTTATTGAAGTTGGGTCTAGTAACAGGCCCATTTGATTTATTTAAGTTTTACAGCTTCAATAGAACACAAATTGGTGACTTGCTTCTCCTGTACAAACTTGTGCAATTCATCTCCTTCTTTACAGCATCTGAGACAGGCGATGCACAACCTAAGTAGCGGTATATCATTGACAATTTGTTGGTTGTAGGACATTACCTAGGTATGGATGTGCATGATTGCTCAACTGTTAGCTTAGATCGACCCCTCCAGCCTGGTGTGGTGAGTAACTAAGATTAAACACTTTCTTTTATATTTTCTTGCTTCGTTTGCAACGTTGAAATCAGCCTTTCATCTTTTTCTTTCAATCTCATGATCATAATCTGAATATCTTGTTTGCTTCTACTATTGAACTGTGAATTCTTATGCGTGAATGTGGTATGCACTTGAGTAGGTGATCACCATTGAACCTGGGCTTTATATACCTGTCAAGCAGACGATACCTGAAAAGTATGACTGTACTAGCCAAAGCAGAATTTACATTGAAGTATTAACATATTAATTTATTAATCTATGTAGTTTTTGTTTGTACTGTCACAGAATACGAACTCTACGCTCAATTTTTCAATAGATCAGTGGCAAAAGGCATGTACTGGTTCTGCACTGTGTATTTCAGGAATCAAGCTTGTAAGACTTACCCAGGCTTGACTACCTGCAGGTTCCGAGGCATTGGAATAAGAATAGAAGACGAAGTACTTATTACAGCCACAGGCTACGAGGTAAGCGTCTCTATGGAAACATACTGGCTGACTTCTGCAGTAGATGTAATCCGATTCGGCCTAGGTTGACGATAGTAATAGGATTGCACCGCTCTTCGAGAGAGTCTTATTGCATTTTGATGCTACCCTCATATCTCTTTCAAGCTTATTAATTGTAGTCAGTTTGACTGTAGCTGTTGTTGTAAACTTGGTTGTATGCAGATACTCACGGCCGAAGCTCCCAAAGAATTAGAAGAGATTGAACAATTTCTAGCTCAAAGCCCGGAAGATAATGTTTTGACGGAAAAGCCCTCTCTGATTTGTTGATACCCTTTTAAAATGTATTGGGTAAACAACATACATGATATGATAGACGTTCCACCTTTAAATAAATATTTTAGTTGCGGGTTTTAACCGTCTATTGTTCAGATAGCAGTGAGCGAGCAAATCTGATCAATCAATTTACCCCTCAGGGCTGACGAGGGCATTCTGTGTTAGAATGATTGAATCTTTCCTTGAGCATCTTGACTGGAATGGATCACCTAATGTTAGAGAATTGTGATAGGTATAATATGCATAATTTATTTTAAAATGGCTAACGTGGAATTCTTGTCGACCACTTAATCGAAACTGAATGTTTTGGTTGATCCACTTGCCCTCACCCAAAATGTTGGTTCTGTTACCTACAGATTGTATGGCTGCTAACCTTTTGGTCTTGCACTGACATGAAGGAAATCCTTCACCCTACTGCTGATGGTCAACCGTGGTTACAATAACGGCTCTTAGAAACATCACACCTTAAAAACCCGCAGGTTTCACCTGCCCGTTGGAGAATGCTGATCGGCTAACTCTTGTTTTGCAGCACCTCGCACCAACTTAATACTGTGCCTGGCTCCTAGTTAATAGCTGCTTATCGTAAAGACAATTTGTATGAGTGACAGCCTGGTATGTCTGTGCACCATGCATCAACTTGCTCTACCCTTCACTTCAATCTGGGATATCGGAAGATCGTAGACAAGTGAAGCGCTTATCGTCCGTTCGTTGTAAGTTTGTTCTTTGCAGGACTTTGTAGTTCCTGCAAAACCTTTGGGCAGTTCCGAACTAGAGCACTTCCATTAGCCTTCGGGTTGTCTGGAGCTCAACTCAAATATGATTTTGCAATCAGAACATAGCAGGCCGTGCACCTAATTAGCGAGGACCGTACCATAGGAGCGAAAATTGCCAAGATGCCAAACTAGTTCGAGCAATGGTAGTTGCCCCCCTTTCATTTTCGGCCAGCGAGTATTATCTTAGCTCCATTATTTTTGCTTTCAAATCGCACGCTTTCCGGACGTCCTGACGTCCATGGCTGGGTGCATGGACTACACGATCTTCGATGATGCATTGCTTGAAGTCAGTTTGTCATGAGAAATCGGAAACATAACTACACTGTCCAGTTCCAAGCCTCGGAACTTGGGCAATGCAAACACCTCTTCAACAGTTTCTTTGCTGAATCTCTTTAAGCTTTCACAGTAATTAAGGACCTACAGATCTTTTTATTTCCAAGACCATTGACATTGAGCTTGATCTATCTAAAATTTTGGCTCATAAATATGTGTCATGGTTTTCATTTGTTGCAGGAATCTGAATTCGAAAAAGTTCGAAGGACCATTCCTGTTACAGTACCTGTGGTCTTCAATAATGATTTTATGATAAACGCAAAGAGTCTCAAGGTTGGTGTAGTTATTATTGCACTTTTGAATTAGAAGCTATTGCATGTCCAATAGATAATTTAAATGTTAGGCTTTTGTAATGTAAAACATTACTTTTTAAAGTAATTTTATGTTACCACTGAGTATACAATTTTTAATACTAAAATTTAAACAGATTGAGTAATATTATAATCATCTTAAAAATCAATAAATTTATACCAGTTATATCACATAAGGTAGATAATGTAGTGAAATAAAAACATTATGAAAGTAACTTTACAAGAAAACTTGTGATTTTTAATTAATTTAATTTTAGCAATATAATTTTTTAATAAAATCCTTTTTTATATTGTGATATAGTTTCCCTTATACCTTATATAAATATGTTTTAACGTTAAATATATGTAGTAGATAAATTATTAATTTTCTACAGTTTTTAATTGTCCAAATCAAGTTAGACAATTTTTATATTCAAAATTAAAATGTGAAAGTAATAACCAAAAAGTTTACATAAAAGTAATATAAACATCGTAAAGCTTAAAATATCATTTGAAGCCAAAAAAGGAAAGTATGAACATGATATGTTAAATTTCTTAGTTAGTTTTAACATCTAATCAATAAGTCATAATTTAATATTGGCCAAATTATTTTTGATAAGATCCATGCTATACTATTAATAAGTATCTAAAAAATATCTTAAATGTTTGAATCATGAAAGAACCAATAAAAATACATCAATGAAATTAAGAGTGTTATGTATTTGAAAATTATTTCCTAGATAAGTATAATTACTGAATTAGTTTACTTGTACAAAACAATCTTATATTCAAGCTTTAGTAATAGTTACATTATTTTTTTAAGTTTTTGTGATCACAATAGTTTTGAATAAAATGCAATAATGTATGAGTGTTAATAATTTTATTAAAAAATAACAACTTCCAAAAATAAATTGAGACATTTAGCCGAATAAAAAACATGATGAATGTGAAGCAACATGAAAGAAATTATAAAAATTCACTAAAAATTTTACAGGAGCCGTAAGAATTTGATTATTTTATACCAATCAATATTTATTAATAATTTATTTGTTGTAACGTCAATTAAACATATCACAAGATTTTGAGTAATATTTGATAATTGTTTCATATTGTTTTAGAAATTCATAAATGCACATTACACACTTTGAACTGTGACATCTGAATATTTTACAGATACATGATAACTTTTTGTATGAAACAATACGATTTGAATATTATATAGGTCTATAATAACCTCTTAACCAAATTCCAAGCAATCTAATCATGAACTATGTAAACATCATCATTAGATGAGATAAAATTAAAGACATCAAACCCTTATGGTGGAATTAAGTCAAACATTTTGGCACCGTTTCTACACCATGTGGGTGGCTATGCAACATAACAGTAAATCAGACTTCTTCCAAAATACCTATTACGAAATAAAAGCAGACAAGAGCTCGTATCATATAGTTCTGACAGCAATGTTTTCGATAAGAACCCTCGTCACGCAGTTCTGATAGCAGCAGTTCTGACAAGAGCTCTTATCATGTAATTGCAGAATCACAAGCTTTTGTCCCATCCGTGGCCTATGACGATGCTAAGAACGCAAGATATCACGAACCAGCCAGCGAAGAAGAGGGCCACTTGGTCGTTTACTCCGTCGTCCTCCGGCGGCACCTGTGCATAATACACAGAGCTTGTTAACAGCGAATTCAACCTCTAACCCTAATTCCTCTCGGTCGATATCTTGTCAAGAAGATATGTGTAAACATGTGCCTGTGATCAGTTACATAGTGAAAAGGAGAGGATGAAGACGTGTTCCAGTTGAAACATCCCCTAGTGAGCTGATGGGTGGCGTAACAGTGATTCAGAAGATGAAACTAGAAATAAACAAACGTGGAAAAAGAAACCCATATTTGCATAGTAAGCATGACGGTAAAAGGAAGCCTACAACGAGAGATGTGGGGTCTTGGAGCCGCTGTGTTAGATCAGCCTCGTATGGCCAAGCGTAGTCAACTGTGTGTGTTGCCTTGCGCAACAGGCACCAGTCATACAGCCGCCGTTCTTCTTCGGACGTCAGGAGGTCAACAGAATCCTACAAAATTCGCAGGGCTTGAACTCAATCACAGTGTCTATTCACCATTGTGTCCACATATTCAAGCAGATGAAGCTTTCGATTATCCATCCTGGCTTTAGGTTTTGCTCTATTTGATCCTCAGCTAGCTACAAGGAACAGACTAAGTTGGATACGCCTGTAACAAGCTCGACAATTATCGGCAATTCTCTGCAGGTCTATCGAATACAGACACAGATCAGGGACAGGAAGATCGATATAATTCACCTTTAGTTTGTTGAGGATCTCCTCAGCTTCGGATTCCCCCAAATTTTGTTGACGCACTTCCGCACATCGCTCTTGATATGCTTTGACAATCTACAAGACAGTGGCATTGAATGACACAGAATTTATTCTTTAACCCTGCGATGGCACATGTGATCGGTGTGAACCAAATTCTGTGCTAGATGTAGAGCCTCGGTTTTCAGGCAAGGATGACCTCGATGCTTAACAACAAAACTGAAGAACATACAACAATGAACCCGGCGACTTTCTAATCTAACGAGTGACCACATTCTTGAAGCTCGTCAGTTCCGGGGAGAGAGATTCACCTCTGACGAGGACGCTTCTGGATTAACACGTAACCTTCCGTAGTGATCCTCCACGATAATGTCTGATCAACAAAATGAAGGTAAGATACTTATCATGAAGCTCTTCTTCTGTTATGACGAGCACGAATCGGGTGGATTCGAAACCACCCGAATAAGCTGTTTCCACCTTTGCCATTGGTAATTCTTGTTCCAAATTTATATCGGTTTAATGAGTTCATATGCAATAAGAACAACAATTCAATCTGGTTTGAGCACAAAGAGTGCCGTAGTTGTCCTTCAAGAAGATATAGTCGATTCAACACATGAATCGGAACACTATAAACACGATTTGGTTTTTGATAGAGCATGGATATGTATGAATTGCAAGAACTGGACCATGCGCCACACCCAAGACATTTTTCCCGAAGTTCTGATTCTCCACATCAATGGGAACGTTAAAAATAAGACGTAGTTTAACACTGCACGATCGAAACCTGTGTTGCCAAGATGGTCTCGGGAAACAGCCCGAAAATTGCAAGAACGGTCTAGGATTATAAGGTAAAAGTTGAACGCCTTAAACCGTGAGTAATCTAAAATATGGGTAAAGGAGCATGATATTAGAATTGGAAGGACTTACTCTGGCCAGATATGGCACTGAGAATATTTTCTTCATTGATGAGAGACGTTGAAGGCGGTGCGGTGGGTGTCAATGCCACTTCTTCAGTGGGTGCAGGACCTGCAGGTTCGACTGTGGAGGTGGAGGCAGATGTGGATTCCGCCCTGACCGCCAGCCCTAAGCCTCTCCGGCTTTGTGATATCCTCGCGGCATTGCACGTCAGTCGTTGAGTTCTCGGAGCGATCTGTGTAGACACAGGAGAGACCAGTTGGCGTTTCGCTGGAAGGCACTGCACCATGGTGCCCCAACTGAACCACTCACAAACTACACTTCAAGCCTTGGACACGAAGCTGCAGATAAATAAAATTGCAATCTCTAGCGCCCACAATCTGCGCGGTCGCGAGTGATGGCCTCGGCCAAAGCTTATCCTCACCTGCAAGTTGAACAAAAGAAATCCTCAAAGGCCTCGACAAATTCTGGGTTTATTATGGTTAAAGCAATGCAAGAACAGAGGATTCCTCCAATAACACAATTCTCAGACTTAATAACCACACCATGCCAATTCTGCCCAACCCAAATTCTACAATAGTTTCTTTCAAGCGTCACGATACACGGCTATGCACAGGATGCAAAAAAGTCACAAAGCATTCTAGGTTGGTGTGATTACAACGGGATGGATTCAGGTGGCAGACATACATACATACACACACACACACACCGGCTAAAGGATGGGGCGCAGCAATGGGCGTGGGATCAGCAATCGCAGGCGGATAGTGGAGGCAGCCAATGTGGGCCACTCGTCGTCGCCGATTCGTCAACTGCAACGACGGAAGTAGCTTTACAGACTTTATACTAATTTAAGATCAGTAAAGATACTAGCGTTCAGAAAGAGATATCGTTCTAATTTGTAGCGTTTCTTCTGCTTTGAGAGTGCTTCGATTCTAATATCGATCACTTCAAGTCGGATTCCGCAAGCATACCATCAATGGGCGGCGCCAGAATGAAGAGTTTGAGCTTTCTTGAGCCTATTGGCTTGAATCCAAACCATTCAAAGAACTCGAACTCCCTGTTTACTACACAAGATGGGTTCAATAGAAACCCATAAATTAGCGCATGAGAATTACTAGGAATTTTATCCTGCTTCCGAGTTTTCATGCCAGTGTCGTCATATGAGCAGCCTATTCTGCGTTGATATTCTAAGATTTGAAGCTAGAATACTCAACGTTTGTCCATTTCAAATACTAAACTGTTTTGTAAAGTCGTTGTTTTATGGTATGGCTTAACTTTGCATCGTCTCATCAGAAAACCAGTATGTTGGATTAAGAATATTGTGCAAATTTCCTCAAAGCGGTGACGAAATGAAAGGAAATCAGTTCTGGAGCCAAAAAGCTCCTCTGCTTCATGGAAGCTTCGAAATTTTGTGATAAGAGTGTGAGATCTACATTCTTCAAGCTCCGCATGTCGTCCACAAATGAACGATGACGAGGTTGCCAGCTGTTTCCATCTCCTCTATTTCCTGCACCTTTATTCGTCGATTTTCAACATTTTATGTTTTTTTATAAAATATGGAAACTAAAAATAAAATAAGGATACCACAAGAGAAGAATTTGTAAGAAGATATTTTTTTGTCTTTTGTGAAAAGTGAAATTCTTAGGTGTGTATTTAGAGGATATAAAATACATTGGAATGAAGAAGAGAATAATTACAATAGAAAATGGATTACTTTGTAATTGTATTGTAAGATGTAGAGGTTTTGTAATAGGACATATTCTATTATTTTTCAATTATATTATATATTTGTGTAGTTGGTTTTTGATCCTATTTAATATTTATATATATATATATAGAATAGAGTTATATGGAATAATAATTGATGACATAAGAATAGAAATTTATTGGCCTTTCATACAAATTTTCTAATATATATATATATATATATATATATATTTTAAATGGCACTATTTATCTTATCTTTTTATAAGAGATTTAACACTTTGAAGTATAAATTGTTAATAGAATCCCTACTTTAGAAACCAATTTCATTATCTATATAATTAATAAGGAATCAAAAAAGGATTGCTAAAAAATAAAAGTATGTAGAAGAGGATGTTCTTAATTTATATATTATAACTAAAGATTATACTAGATTTTTTTTTATATGCTAATTTAAAGTGTTCACAGCTTTTTAAGATTATGCTACATGATTTTAAAATTTGTTTAATTGACAATAATAATAAAAAAAGCTAACTAGTGGTTATTTGATTATATTTTTTAAAAATAAAATAAAATAAAATTTAAAATAGTTAGATTTGTCTTTAGGATAAAATTCTCATTTTATTTATATTTTATTCTTGCACTTATGAAAATCAAAGGATATAAAATATATACATATTTATTAATAAATATCTATTAAAATATAATTTTTGTAAATAAAATTAGTGTAGTTATTATTTCTTTTAAATAAGAACATACTAAACTAATTGATTGCATAAATTGATTGTATGATTATACTTGATTTATTATCTAATTGCAATACAAATTAGTTATATACACTAAGATGCTTGTTTTCTTATCTATTTATAATTATATAAATAATATATAAGGTAATATTATCAAATATTTTATAACTATTATGTTGGTTGTTTTTATTATTAAATTTGATTGTGCATGATGCTTATGTAATTTTTTATAATAAATAAATAATATTAGTATATTATACATTTTAAAAAATCTAATATGATATATTTTTAGATTCTTATATGGTTCTATAAAATATATAGAAAGAATAGACATGTTGTACATATATTGCAATTCTAAATATTAAATAGTTTTTTATTTATGATATTATTTTTTTAAAAAAATAGTAATTAATTTCTTCAAATAACTTTTAAATAATTTGATTATTATATTTCATAAAAAAAATTACATCTACAATCATAATATTCTTATAATTATTTCTAAATATATTTATAAAATAAAATATCTCTAATTGATATATTACATTTAGTAGTTGTTATTGTTATTATTGTTGATATTATTATCCATTGATTTATTTATTTAATTCCTATGGTTGAAGCAATCTAAATTCATAATATTATTAGAATATAAAATCCATGTAAGAATAACTAAGATAAGTAAATTTAATATTTAATTATTTTTATTAATATAAAATTATTATTATTAGTTGATAGTAGTATTATTATTAGTTGATAGTAGTATAAAAGATTATAGAACTAGAATAATTTCAAGAACAAAGAACTAGATGGTTGACAAGAACAAAAAACCAAATGATTGACAATAATAAAGAACTAGATTGATGTCAAGAACCAAGGCAATATTTTGAATTGCTCCAAGACTTTTGTTGGCAAGATTGAGGTGTACCTTGGTCTTACCTCCTATTTATACTACAAGGCCTATGCCCTATTGAACCTTTTAGAAGACTTACGGAAGGTTCTGAAAGACTAAAGAAGATTTTAGAAGGTTCTAGAAGATTATAAAAGATTCTATAAAACTATAGAAGATTTTAGAAGATTGAAAAAGATTCTAGAAGGTTCTAAAAGATTATGAAAGATTTTTAAAAATTATAGAAGATTTTAAAAGAATACGGAAGGTTTTAGAATGTGGTGACTTGAAGTATGTCTGTGACATCACCTCCTCTTCTAAAGACAAGTTCTACAAAAAGTCAAAATAATTTGATGATCAAATCACATATGCAAAAAATCTAAAATCCATCAGAGAAGAGAAGCAACATATTCTACCTTTTGTTCATTGATTACCAATTTAATAAGACCTTTGAGGTGGCATCAATGACCTCCAAATATAACTTCTATTATACCAACATCCCATCTAAGAATCTATTCTTCTTTGTGACCTTCAAAATATCCTTTGAATATAATTTCTAGTCTACTTGGAATTACCTTTCCAACTTCAAGGAATATTACCAAGGCTCGGATATTTGAATTAAGATTTTTGTGATGAGACTATACCTCGAAAGGCTCCAAATATAATCTTATTTAGTATTAGAACATTTCTTCTTCACATTATTGATATTCTTTAAATCTAATAGATTGTAAAAATTGTATTGGTTCACTAGCCACTTGTATGGCAAAAGAGTCTTCTAACTCTTGTTCCTGCAAATTCCTCAAAATGCAAAGATTTGACATGGTAACTAATAAACTTCTAGTAGAATCTATTCTATCTTGGAAAAAATGACTATATACAAGTGAAGGTCTTAGAGTAGCACTTCTCTTTTTATATTAGTCTTCTACCATTGGTAGGAAAGTGTCATTTGGAAGCCAAGAGATGTTGGTGTTTTTAAAATCTTCAATGGCAATTGAGCCTAGGTTTTCTAGGATATTGTTGATGGAATTTGCAAATTTTTTTAGATGCATTCCTAAGATTATTTGAAGATTCTCATGTGCTTTTGCTAACTTCATAGCCCTTTTTGTGGATGAAATATTTCAATCTTTCATGTCTTATACGCAAATTTAATATTTCATCTATTTTGTATTTAAATTCTTGATTGACTTCAATTAGGATTGATGGTGAAAGAGTTCTCCCAGAAAATACTTGATTTATATTAGGTTTCTAAAAGTAAGATATGGAAGATTGAATGAATACGCATGCTACTTGGTAATTCAAGATAGAAACTTACTAGATTTATTTGGTATAGAATTGAAAATGATCCAAGTCATTGATAATCTAATTTCCGTGATGGTTGATTTGTTTATATATTTTGCCAAAGTAATTAGATATGATCTCATATCTTAAACTTTGATTGGTTCTTGCAATAAATATCTGCATAGTCTTTATATTGGTCTTGAGTCATTTGTAATTGGAATTTTAATTCTTCATAGATAGCCTTTAAGTAGGTAGGTTGATTTTCTATAATATGACTTCCTACATCTTTAATTTGGAAAGATTTGTTTTAGGATGGTATCCATAGTTTGAAAAGAATAGAGTTTGCTTTATCAAAGAATATTTAATATTATTATATACAAACTTGGCCAATAATAGGAAGTCTATCCAATCATCTTGTTGATAATTTATATTATAATACAAATACTCTTTGAAGATCTGATTCACCTATTTTGTATGACCATTAATCTGAGAATGATAAGTTGAAGAAAGGTTGATTTTGACCGTCAAAAGTTGAAATAGTCTTTTCCAAAAATTTGATACAAATTGTGGTCTTTAGTCTGTAATGATATCTTTTGAAAGGCCATATATCGGATAAATATTATCAATAAAAAGCTTGGCCATTTCTTTTCCAAAAATAATCTTGTTACTTAGAATAAAATATGCTATCTTGATAAAATGATCTACCACTGCAAAAATTAAATCTTTTCTATTAAAAATTAGAAGGTTTATAATAAAATCTATAGATAACAATTACCATAGATCCTTAGAAATTGGAAGTGGTTAGAGAAGTCCATATGGTTGGTGTCTTAGGACCTTTGCTTGAGTACAAATTTTGTATAATTGGATGAATTCCTTCACCAATTTTCACATTTGAGGCCACCAATAATTTCTTGATATTAATTCTAACATCTTATTGAAGCCAAAATGTCCGACTACTAGAAGATCATGTCATGCTTGAAGAATTTGAAGTCTTATAGGACCTGAAAGAACATACAAGAAATCCTTGAAATATAACAATCCATCCTCAAACTTAAAATTATTATTTTCTTCCACCAATCCATTTTTTAAACATTGTTGAATGTTATTCACAAATGGATTTGTCTTTATTGCTTTTAAGATTTCTGTCTTAAGTGTTGTATTTGCATAGATAGATATTATCAATGTCTTTAATTCGAAATTGGATGACTTCAACATAATTGATTTTTATTGATCCAATATAATATCTTCTATTCTTGGTACAAGATATGACTGTCAAGAAAGGGCATCTGATTTTCATTGAATTTTTTTTAGACAATATGTAATCACATAATGAAGATAATAACATGCTCCATCATGCTTGATGGCAATTCAAAACTCAAGCACTTATAAAGTATTCCAAATTTTTGTGATCAATGTATACTATAATCTTATGTTGAGTCCTTTCCAACAAATGGCACCATTCTTCAAAAGCATCAACAATTACTAATAGTTCTTTATTATGGATCTTGTAATTGATCTTTGTAGCTGAAAATTTTTAAAAGTGAAATGCTATTGGATGAAGTTGACCATCATCATCAGTTTAAGAGAGCACAAATCTAAATGCAAAATCTAAAGCATCTATTTTTAAAACAAATAGTTTTGTTGGATATGTGCAGACAAGTATAGGAACTAAAGTGAAAGATTCATTTAACTTCTTAAATGCTTCTTTAGCCTTGCCATCTCAAATAAATTTTTTTTTTGTTGTAAGTTGTGATAATAGAGTTGTGATCTTAGAATAATCCTTGATGAAGATATTATAAAAATTTACAAATTCCAAAAAAATATTATATATCTCTGAATGATGATGGTTGTTTCCACTCTTTAACAATTTGTATCTTCTTTGAATCCATAGAAATCCCATTTTTAGAGACAATATATTTAAAAAATTCAAATAATGGTTAATAGAAAGAACACTTCTCTAATTTGGCATACAATTCATTTTTCTATAGCTTCTTCAATACCATACATACACAATATTCATATTTTTGTTTATTTTTAGAAAAGATCAAGATATCATTTAAGTAGATGATTACAAAGTCATTTAAGTATTTTCACAAGATATCATTTATCATATGTTGAAAGACTACAAGTGCATTTGTAAATCCAAAAGGCATAACATTATACTCAAAATGTCCATATCTTGTATAAAATGTGGTCTTCTATTGATTTCTTTTTTTGATCCTAACTAGATTATAAGCGCTTTTCAAATTAATCTTTGTAAAAATCTTTATTTATTCTGATTGTTCCAATAATTCTAAGATTAACAATAATGGATAGTAATTTTTTATAATTATCTTATTTATATCTTGATAGTTAATACACATACATAAAAAAAACCATCTTTCTTCTTCACAAATAAGTTAGGCAATCTTGTAGGTAATTTTAAATATATAATAAAATTCTTAGCTAAATTTCTATTAATATATTTTTATAAGGCTATAAATTATGTTTATAAGAGATTATAAATTGAACCAAATGGAGATTAAGTTCTATTTTGTAATTTGATTATACAATCATAAGAATGGAGTTTTGATAATATTTTTTTTTATTTTTTTTTATTTTTTTTTCAAATACATCTTCAAAGGTTACGATATTAATTAGGAATATCTTGCTTCAGTTGTCAAGTTGGATCTTTTATTGGAATAATATACAATGCAAATGCAACCCTTTTTTTTGCTGCTTGTATAAATAATTTAGTTCTAAAAAATTAAATAGCACCTTATTTCTTTTTTTTTATATTTGAATCTTGAAAAAATCTTTTACAAATTCCAATCAATATCAGGATTATATAGCTCAAACGAAGGAAGTCCAATAACAATAAGATTTGTTAGATATCAAATGATATTGAAGACAATGCATGATATTTGATCTCCTAATACTACTTCCAATAGTTGGATTTTTTCAATAACATCTTTTAGTATAAGATTTTGTCCATCAATAACTTCAACAAGTGCAAGATGGATCTTCTTTATAAGTACTAAATTATATTTGGTTGCAAAATCTTTACCTATAAAGCATATTGAGGCTCTAATATCTAAAAAGATTTTAGTAAAAATTTCTTATTTTAAAGTTTATATATATATATATATATATATATAAGAAATATAAAAGAAGACGTTGGATTCGGAGGTAGGAAGAGCCCTTTTTTTGGTACTTTAAATTTAAGGGTGTTCAACCACAAGGTCCCTATTGTGGCTAGACATCTTTGTTTTTTGACAATACAAATAAACATGACAAGTGTACTATATTATTTATATGAAATAAATAATTTTAAACATATACAAGGGTTATTCATTGCAAGAAAACCTAGATTGATATACCACACCTACCGACTTTCTTGTCTGTTCTAATATCTTAGCTAATGTAAAATTATAAATTTATAATTTTACCCATTGAAAGATGATATAAATGAAAGAAATTTTGAAAACTTCAATGTAAAATCAACTCACAGGAGGAAAATTGACATCTTTACACTACTACAGTATGTTAATCAAAAAAATCATATGAATACATATGACAAACATAAATCTACATATATGTATATCCATACATAAATATAACTCTTGTAATATTTTAACAAATATAGAATTATGTTTAAAATTTCAAAATAAAAATTATGTGAAAATAAAAAGGATTTAATCAAAATCAAATTTTTAAATCAGATAAAAACTTAAATTATACCAAGATTATTATGACAAAAAAGAAAAGAAAAATACTTACTCTTAATGGATAAAACAAAAAAGCTTTCATGACAAGATTTACAACATTTAAAACAATCTCAATATGTACACTACACACACTTCTTCCTGCAATGCTTCAATTTTGTTGTGAATGCTTCTCAGAACATACAATTTAAACAATTTATACAATTTGCTTACACAAGTTTCCATAAATGATGTAATTTAAGCATTCAAAAACCTGTTGTGTGCTCATTTGAATTTGAAAAATTTGAAGAGTTCTTTTATATGTTTTACAAACACAAAAAAAAAAAACACAACTTTTTCAAAATAAAGCAAAAATTACTAAAAATAAAATACAAAGAAAAGATAGCCTCGTGTCCTATTTTCACACCAATTAGGAAATCTATACAATGAAATCCTTCAAAACACTAAGAGAATTTGAAGCCTATTGCATGACAAAAATAAACACTAATTCGACAAGAAACAATTATCAAACACTCAGAGACTAACGTCATCACAATCATAACGCACGTCAAACCATATTTCTCTGGTCTCACACAATTAGCAAACACTGAAAAAATAACATAAAATCTTATAGATACAGAAAATATAAACTATACACAAACTACATACCGGTCCTAATGAAAAGAATACATTAGAAAAAATAAATGAATAATATCTACACTTCACAATATTCATTGCCAAGAAATATTTTCTTAGAAAAATAAAAATCGTGATTATTCATTCTTTCCAGATCAATTTTTCTTCATTCGTCTCAAAGTCATAGGCAATAAATTAAATTTCAACTTTCAATTAACAAAACCATCATTCTTTCCTAGACTAGCCTAAACACACAAAACAGAGGACTGATAATCTAGTCAAACTATTAGAAGAACTGGCCAAAAAACAGGAGTCTACACAAACAAAGGACCCACAAGATTAAACACATATATTAAACCATAGAAAATCGAAGCAGGGGACACGGCAGTGCTGGTCCAGCAGGGGCATTGCCCGGGTGTCGAGCGGTGGCTGCCGCGAGGTGCCTGGCGGCGGCGGCGGCGGCGGCACGGCCATGGGATGGGGACGGGATAAAGGAGGGAGAGGAGGGACGGGGGTCAGACGACGAGCGAGGAGTAGGGGAAGGGAAGGGAAGGAACGGGAGGGGAGGGCGGGCAGGGCAGGGTGGGCTGGGCTAGGCTGGACAAAGGCACCAAGGGAGGGAGGGAGCGCAGACAGACACAGACTCAGACAATCACGTCCACAAGCGCACCCGAGGCCCCCCTCGAAGTTCGAGGGTTTCGTCGGCCTCGCGCACCCGCGCGTCCTCCTTCGCGCTACGCCGATCCTCCGCACGCCGTGGTCTTCCCCGCCATCGCCACTGTTGGATCGGTGCGTGTCGCGGTGGAGCGCAGCGTGGAGGGCCGGGCGCCATGTCGACCCCATCCAGGAAGCGGTTGATGCGCGACTTCAAGCGCCTGCAGCATGATCCTCCGGCCGGCATCAGCGGCGCCCCGCAGGACAACAACATCATGCTGTGGAATGCTGTCATATTCGGGTACCGAAGCTCCTCCCCAGTTTTCGTTCTGCATGCTCAATTGTGTCGGTATGAGTGTGAAATTTGTGGGGCGCGGAGGTTTGCATGGGGGTGTCGGTTTTCTCTGTTTCTTCTTTCATTCTGCTTCTTCTCCTTCTCCTTCTCCTTCTTTTATTTTTTCTGGTCTGCGCATTCTGTGTTTTTTTTTTGAGAGTTGCTTCACTCCTGTTTTACTGTGCCTGCGGAGTGAGAATTGGTGGCGCGGGTGGCCTTGTTCTTTGAATTTTACTGTCTCTGTTGCGTGTGCGTGCGTGCGTGCGTGCGTGCGTGGTCGGAGGGACAATCGAGGGCGGTGATTGTTTGTGATGGTTCATCGTAGTTTAGTTTCGTTCTTGATTTTGGACGAGGTGGCTGTTGAGGGATGGGCGTTGAACATGCGGGCGGTTGTGAACATCTACGGTTCGTGAGTTTGTAGCACGGAGAGCTTCTTGTTGAGGCGTGCGAGGCAGACGATGCTTGTGGCCGTATGTTGTGATGTGTGAATTTGCAACGAAGATCAACTCGAGCCGTTGTCTTGAGGATCTTGCAAATATTTTTGTGCGGCAGTCTTTGTTGTCACAGGAGAGGAATAGCAATAGATGTGGAGATGGCAACTGGCCGAGGCTTCGAAGTCTGAATGATAGGGTGGAGGTAGTTGTGGTTGGCAGTCGAGTGGCACGAAGCTCTTGTTGAGGTGAAAGTGTGAGAGTGATTTGCATGCGCGACAGCGCGAGAGAGTGAATTGTATTTCTTCGAAACATGCATGACATGTTTGTTGCTGCCAATGTTTTGTATTACAGGGTCAAAGTCGTTTTGTAAAATCAGTGTGAAATCAAGCTTGAAGGTTTTTTTATGAGTGGTTTTGCAATTATGGCTTGAGCTGGTAGTTTTTCGGATGCGTGGGGTAGTTTTCGTCAGTGTGAATGGATTGGGCACTAGGTCCAGGTGTTTGAGGCCACGGTGTGATCGTCTTCGTGCTTGCATCAAACAGTTGTGGAAATTGGTGGTCGTGAGATTATGCACTCGAACAGAAGCTAATGTAGTCGCCGTGTTGTTTTTCTTTTCTGTCTCTTTCTTTTGCAGTCCTGATGACACCCCGTGGGACGGAGGTATGGCTACACCACGTTGACTTTGCGGTGTAGGAATTTGGAGAAGGATTTGTGGTTTGGAAAATTGTTAATAGAGTCTGTTGGTGAGGTAGAAACTGCACCAACGTTGGATGTTACGCGCGCCGCTCTGTTTTGGAGGACTGTTTGTCGCACTATGTTGCTGCCGATGGCCTGGTTGTCTGTCTTGTAGGTTTGGGCCATTTTGCGGTGTAGCGAAAATTGTTGGCAGTGCAGGAGTGTACAGTTATTTTAAAGTTTCTGGGTACCGAGGTTTTAGGGTTGGTGTGTGCTATGTCTCATGTGCGCGCGTTACTGTTGGTTCTTCCTCACCAGGAACGTTCAAGTTGACGTTGCAATTTACCGAGGATTACCCGAATAAGCCTCCCACAGTGCGCTTTGTCTCAAAGATGTTTCACCCTAACAGTAAGCATTTCCCGTGAATATTAGGGGTCGTGGAGGTAGAGTGGTTAAGGCTGGTCCACCTGAATATGGAATGTGTCAGGATGTACTTGTGGAGAGTGGATTAGGATTTTAGCTGTCGTTGATTCACGAAGGGTTTATTTATTTTAGTTTTAATCCATTTCATATTTCTGGTATTTTGTTTCGTTTGTGTGAGTTATTGTTCGTATTTGTGGAGAGTCCTTTTCCTGTTGGTTGTCTAGCGCTTGTGCTGAGGACGTTTGGAGTTCTTGGGCGTAGAGCCCAGAGGGACACAGCGCGCGTCTCTGTGTTTATGCGGTGGTATTTGTGGCAAACAGTATATGCGGACGGTAGCATCTGCTTAGATATCCTGCAAAATCAGTGGAGCCCGATCTACGACGTGGCAGCGATTCTGACTTCGATTCAGGTGAGTGATCGTGATCCCAGCAGGTGTCCGTGACACTGCAAGTCGGTTGATTCGGTTGAGACGTAGTGACGCAACCAGGAACGTCAGAGGGGTGTTGGAAGGCATTCGAAGTACCGTAGTAATTCAACCGGCTTCAATGCGCTACTGTAAAGATAGTTCTGTTTGGTAATTTCTTGGTGAGACGGGAGTATTGTGTGAGTTGCAACAGGTTGATGGCAGGCCTGGCAGAGTAGTTGGTGTTGGGGAGGGGAACCATTTGTTAATGTGCTCCTCGCATAGTCTGTTCGAGATTGGTCGGCGTCTTCTTTGGCATTTGCAGCTGAATACGTCGACGACAACGATGCGTAAAGTGAGCTTATCTAATACACGGCTTTGATGCAGTCTTTGCTGTGCGACCCAAATCCGAATTCACCAGCGAACTCGGAGGCTGCCCGCATGTACAGCGAGAATCGGCGTGAGTACAACCGGAGGGTACGCGAGATCGTGGAGCAAAGCTGGACAGCAGAGTGAACGCGGGGAGTTCAAACTGTCGCTGGTTTTCCATCATCCGTTCGAAGAGTAAGGTCTATTTTGCTGGGGATGTTTGGAAGTTGAACCTGAAGAGGGGAGAGAGCGGTCACAGGATCGCAAGCTTGAACTTCCGAGCTCCACTGAGTATCGCGTTATTACTCTTTGTTTGGAAGAACTCTTGAGTTGATGGTTTGGGTATATTAGTATCGGTTATCGCTGGTTTGACTCATACTTGTGGTGACACTAATCCTAGAGTCTGGCACCTGTAGTTGAAGTATACATGTGTAATTTTGGTTTGTAGAGTGCGAATGGTGGTTTGAGTTCAGTTTGACACAGCCTCTGTTGCTGTTGGTTAGGGTGGTGCGTTGGTGACGAGCACTCTTTTCGGCTTTGATATGGGTCGATTTTGAATCGCGTTTAAGGATTACGTGGAAGAGTTTAAAGTGATGAATAAATTTTAGTGGCATTTTCTGATTGTGGATATTTCATGTTGCACGTGCTGTTCGGGTAACACGCATTATGATTCTCGTTGTTTTGTTTTAATTTTTTCTTCCAGACTCTGAAATTTGTATTCGGATTTTTTTTTCTTGGTTGATTTGTTATTTCTGTTAGCGTTCACTTTTTGATTTCATATCGGGCAATAAACAATGGGCAGGAAGAAGTCTCGTCATTCATCCCAAGGTGTAAGGAGTTGATGTCTTCAAAATTGAAACAAAAGTGCTTTAAAAATATTTGAGAGGTGTGTAGATGATATGGCGTCGATGTGTTTTAGGGTTTTGCTTTAGTATGAATTGTTCATTTGTTTTTCTTTACTTGGCTTCCACTCCGTAATTTATTGATGTACTCTTGGTTGTCAACAAATTTGTTGAACTCATTGCTGTTGGCATGTTGAGGATGGTGAGATGCAACAATTTATTACGGTAATCTCCACATCTTGTGATATGTGCTTTATTTTTAGTGAGATTCACATGTTCCAAATTGGACAGTTATTATTAAAATTCACCTATTTTGCATCTTGGGGTCACTTTCAAGAGAAGTATGCATCGTCTAATTGGTACGAGCTTTAAACAAGAAAAATTAAACAAGAACTATCATAGCAAAAGAAAGCAAAAGAATACTGAGATTAATATGAAACAATGAATTTTTTTTGTTTTTTTAATAATTCTTTAACTTAATATATGTAGTAGACAACTTAATGTTTAGGTGCATGGCAATGTATATATCACTAATTGACATAATTGTATAAATTATTAAAATAAAGAAGTGGTTTAAATGTATGTATAATTTATCTTTTTAAAAAATACACATCTTTTGCAACAAATAATTTTGGGTATTGCTAATGTCACCACAAGTTTTGCTTCTGCCACCACAACCTACCATCTACTCAATATATTTTTTTAGTTTTTTTTTATTCCAATAATTTTTTTATTAATATTTCTAATGTATATATTTTTTAATTATATAAAAAATAATTTTAATTTTAAAAAGAATAAGTTTTTTAAATAAAATTTTAATTTAAAAATAGTTCTTATTAAAAAATACTAAAATTAATAATATAATAAAAAAATAAATAATAATTTTAAAAAATATACTTTTTAAATTTAGAATTAGCAAAGGATGTAGGTGGCATGTGGTGGATAGAAGGTTGTGGTGGCAATAGCAATATCCATAATTTTTATTTTGTAATTAGTTTTTTTTGAGTTTGATGATTTTTAATTAGTAATGAGATATTTTCTATCTTTTAGTTTTTAAAAAATATTATTTTTAATTATATTATTTATAATTTGTAATAAAAAGATGATAAAATGAAGTATGCAAACAATACATACAAAGTTACAAAATTATATTTACTAGCTAAGAATTAAAATAACTAGAGTTTTGTCTAAATATACTTGATGTTTGATTTATTGTTTTATATTGGTATGTATGGATTTCTAATATTATGTTGCTTTAGATTTGAAGGTGAATTAAGCATGAACTCGTACTCTTCTTGATTTATCCATATACCAAAGTGTAGTGGTTCCAATACTTCTACTTGCTGATCCATGGTGTTTTAATCTAACACTATTCTATCAACTACAGGGATCTCTATATCCTCCTTATGTTGGCTTTACTTTGCTTGAGTTTAATCTCTAGCAATCCTAGATCAAATGGTTGATCTCCTTGGTCGTTTCTTAGAACTTTCTAATGCTAGGGATAGATTAGATTGGTATGACCTTGTAGAATAATGCATTTAATCTAGTATAATTGAGGGTTAGTTTAGCCAAGATTAAAAAAAAAATTTCATTTTAAACATAATTCCTCAAGATTCTAGGTGATTATCCATCATGTAAAAAGATTTAATTATTATCTTGAGTTATGTTTCTCTTAATCTTTCCTTAGAAATAAATGACAAAAAATAATATGTGTAGATAATACTTGGACAATGTGAATCCACTATATTATCATATAAGACAATTAATATGATGGGCTGACTTCCAAAACTATAGCCATTTTAGAATTTATTTTTTCTTTAATTATTATCCTATCATCAATATCCAAGTATTTCCAACTTCAAAATCATCATGATTTGGTGTATTACCAATCATAAAGATAATAAAAACAAAATAATTTTAAACTTTTATAAAAAATTTAATTTATTAAAAAATTAAGTGTTCCTTAGAAAAGATGTTAATGTACCTTAGCTTAGCAATTATTCTACATAGATTGTATAAACAATCAACATTAATTAGATCTAACCATCCTATCTAACTACCCTCTTCTAATTAATTGGAGAAGGATGAAGGACTTACCTCATCATGATCCCTACTTTTTTCTCCTCAAAAATATTTTTTTCTACCTTGATATAGCCAATTTTTAACCAATTAATCTATTAACTATGGCTTTTCCAATTCCTTGTCTATATGCTCCTATGCTTGGAAGCTCTACATTACCACTCAATAATAAAACAACATAAAAAAATAATAATAAAATAATACTATAAAAAATATTACAAAAAGATAAAATAATAAGCAAAAAAGATCTAAAATATCAATGTAATAATTTTTAAAAAATCAAAAAATTAAAAAATCTAAGCAATGAATTTCTTAAGTAGGCTCTTAGCAAACACACAAAAAATGTGAGATAATTAAACTTTTATGTATTTAATGAATTTAAAATTCAACAAGATTTTCTTTTTTAAAAATTTATATAAGATAAATATGAATATATATTTGTAATTAAGTCCAATATGGTTTTTATATCTAATTCAAGTCATATTTATTTTATAATTTTATTATTACTATTATTATTTTAATATCAAATTTTAATTTAAGATTAATCTAGAATAATTAAAGATTAAATAGAATGGCATTATTAAGGCTATAAATTGATTGCTTTGTAACACATAACTTTAGAAGAAAGGATGCTTTTCTAAAAAAGCAATACTTACCAAGGAATGTGGCTTTTTATTAAAAATATAAGACTTTGCAACTACAATATAAACATATTCTTATATAAACTACTATATCATTTCTATAGTATAAAAATATCTAAATGTGAATTCAAATTTGAGGTGATTTTGTCTTTTTTTTTCAAATAGTGTAAAAAGGATTATTTATAATTTTAAAAGCCTTATATCTCTTAGATTATAGATTTGCTAAAGATTTTAAAATCACTAGAATATCACTAGAATTAGATGAATTAAGAATATGAAAGTGGATCAACATAAATTTTAAAAAGACAAAGTAAAAAATTAAATCAACAAACAAATATCAAATCAAAGTTCCTATATTTAAAAAATTAAAAATCTTATAGAATATTCTAAATCCACCACTAGATTTATAGGACCCAAAAATGGAAAGGTAGATCAAATCAAAACTTATAAAAATCTAACCATTTATAAAATCAATTCAAAAACCAAAATGGTCAAATCCTTGATATCTACAAATCCATACATTTCTACAACAATTCAAATATATATATTTAGATTTGACAACCTTAAAATGAAGATAATAGTCTATTTAAAACTTATAAAAGATTCCATATTTCAAAAGTCAAAATCCTAGAGTCCAAGTCAAAGCAACTATATCTTCTAAATTTATAAATATTATCAAGTAGAAGAATTTAAATAATAAGGATATTTTTATTTATTATAAGAAAATTTCTATTTCTTTGTATTAGTATATATTATATATTTTAATTACACGCATCTATACTATAAGTTTCTTCAAAGTGTATATTTTCTTATGATTTAGCTCTTTTGTAGGTTGTTTAAAGTATTTGCTCAAATTTCTCAAACATTAATTTTTGACCAAATTTTTTTTAATTATCTCACATAGAATCTTAATGATATAATATTTTTAAAACCATATTGTGTTACCAAACATAAAACTAAATCTTTTATCCAACCATAATAAAAATCAATTACTTCTTTTATATACATGGAGAAATTGGTCAATTGCTTATTAAATCAATCTTCATTAGAAATTAGTCTTAGTGAAATGACAAATGCATATTTAAGTTCATTCCATATTTGAAAGCCACCCAAAGATTAGTGTTAAATCATAACTTTAAGCAATGTTTAAAAACAATAGAAAATAAACTCAATTAATGGAAATATGGTTCTAAAATTGTTGGTATTACAAATAATTAGGAATTTATATACATGCCTATTTAAATTAAGTTTGAACTTTTTTCAAAGTATAGACAACTTAACCATCAATTGAAACCAATCATTCTTATTATTTGGCCTTATAACAATTGATAAATATCTTATTAATTTATTTTAAAATAATATAATAAAAAAACAATATTAATTATATAATAATATCTTTGATAAAATGGATAAGAATTCTTTTAAATTGGATCAAATTCTTTATCTATTTTCTTAATTCTTTAGTTGGTTTGAATTACTTATAATTAAATTATATAATATCTTCAATTTTGTTTATTTATTTTATATATTGTCAATTGAGATTAAAATCTTCTTCTTATCTTTTCTATTCTAAACTTGTAATTTTTTTTGAATTGAGACAATCTTGTACTTTATCAATTCTTTGTATATTTCTTCAAAAAAATATCAACTTTATTTATTGTATTAGTCTTCAACCACTTCTTATTTTGACTTTGGCAACAACATCAAATATATGATTGGGATTTTTTTTTGTTTTTTGTTTTTTGTTTTTTTTTTTACCTATATCAAATTTTATCTAATAATAATAAATTAAAATATAAAATGATTGGATTATTGCCAATTGATCACTTTTATTAATTAGTGATTAAAAGGTTAAATTAATTTATATAATATTAATTTCTAAAAGATGTATCTAAAAAAAATAATCTTAGAATGTTATTATGGTTCTTCTTATATTACTAATTAAGCACATATTCAAAAACTAAAAACAAAAAATAAAATTAATTTAAGTATAACGCTTCTAAAATGTGTTCTTGCTTCTAAAAGTAATGGTTCTTGTTCCTTTATCTTTTAATCTTCTACCAAATAGAATTAATTTTAAGACTTCTTGGTTATTTTTTTTAATGAAATTATTATTTTTTTTTCATATAGTTTGCAAAAATATATTAATGTCTTCAATTTAACCAACTTATGACCTAATCAAAACAAAAATTCTTCAATAGCAAACATAAACCATCTCATGTCTATACCTCTACAAAGTTTTAGCTCTATATACACTCTTTCTAATTCTTAGGCCTTCACTTTGTATGGAGAATTATTAAAATCTCAGATAATGGTATTCCAATACTAGTTGAATAGTAAAGATATTTTTTAATATAAGGATTTTTATCATAGTAAAATTTAATATAAATATAATATTACTATATATTACCTATTTTTATGAAGCTATTATAAATCACCAATAATATAACTTCTAGGATAAAATATAATTCAACTAAGACCTATTATCAATATAATAATAAATTGGTAGAAAAAAACCAACAAATATACCAAGCCATTATACTTTGTTTACTCTAAATAAGTTTATAGATTTCAAAAAAATTCAAAAGTTCAAAAATTCAAATAAACAAATAAACAAAAAAAAAATATTAATATAATACCATCAATTGGAGATACTAATAATTAAAGATATTACTTAATATTATTTTTAATAGTAGTTTATAGACTTTTTTTTCTAACTCTTTTAATAAAGATAGTTAAAAATATGAGATTGTCCAATTTATTTGGCAATGATATTAAATTTGAGCACCCTTATATATATAAAATAGTTAAAGATATAAAGTTACTTAATTCATTTAGTAATGATATCAATCTTAAGCACCCAACATATCTAAAGTAGTCAAAGATATGCAATTGCCTAATTCATTTGGTAATGATGTCAAGCTTAAACACTTGCTTATATTAAGATCTTTCAAAGACAAAAGACTTTATATTGATGTTGATAATGATTTTAATTTTTTACAATCTTTCAAATTAAGTATTTTTAAAGAAGTCATATTCTCCACTTTATTTGGTAGCACAATAAAGTTTGAACATCCTTCTAAATCAAGTTCTAATAATGTAGCAATTTTGAAGAATGAATATAGAATTTTTTTTATAAAATAATAATTTTTTAATTGTAAGATGTTTAATTTTTTAAACTTTTTTCAAATATCTTTGTCATATAACATGTGCAATGCCTTGTCTACTAATTCTTCTTCTAATTTGTATCCACATGATATGTCTAGTAGAAAATATTTTAAATTAAGAAAATATTTTATTAATAAAAAACTTTTATATTAATAAAAAATTTTAGTACAAAAACATCAATTTTATAATTTAAAAACTGTAGAGATGGAAAGCAAATAC
Source organism: Physcomitrellopsis africana (assembly GCA_036785485.1). Lineage (NCBI taxonomy): Eukaryota > Viridiplantae > Streptophyta > Bryopsida > Funariales > Funariaceae > Physcomitrellopsis > Physcomitrellopsis africana. The sequence continues at coordinate 600,439 of JAWRVF010000122.1, read as the reverse complement.
TTCTTATTTTACTAAGAATATTGTTGTATACATTGTTATAAAATAATTCTTCCAACTATTAATCAATATAATTAAATAGATAAAAATTAATAGTATATTTAGTATATATACAAATTTAATTATAATATAAAATTAATTAATTAAATAATAACTTATCATCAATATATATCTAAAAAAATATAATAAAAATAAATGATATAAAAATAAAAATTCCAATCTTTAAATATTGATTTTTTTTTAATTATTATCAATTCTATACATATTGTTTAGATATTAGTTAAATAAATTATCTTATTTGAAAATCCATAAAATGGATCTATATTCAAATTCCACATTTGTATGTATTTATACTCCATTTCAATTTTAACAATCTTTCTATCTATATCTTATGATTGATCATATACTCTAATAATTCCATCTTTGTCTTTTTTTCACTAACAATTGAAAATCAATGTATCTAATATAAATTCCACATCTTGTTCCAATATGTTTTATTTCACTATTGGCCCATAATTGCATTTCTTTTTCTTTTAACATGCCTAGTGGATATACATCGTTACAAAAAAATCAATATATGTCCAAAAACACATTCTTTTCTTCAACTTTTAAATTACCAAAGCTTACTTTTAATATGTTCCAAATCTTAACGTCACTGTTTTTTTCACCTCTATCCAATCTCTTTTCTTTTTTAACCTTTGTAAAGCTTACTGCCAATATCTCAATCTCTTTTTTTCTTTTAAAAATGTTCCTATAACTTTTAAACTCAATGGTAGGCCATTGCAAGCTCTTACAATTTTTTAGCCAATGTCAACAAGATCATTATATAAACTTTCTTTGTATCCACAAGAATGAGTAATGAACAACTTCAAACTTGTTTCTTTATCTAATTCTTCACCATTATATTTACAAATTTTCTCACCACAATGTTCTATTGCTTTCTAATCTCGAGTTGCAAACTATGTGCTATCATTGTTAGCAAATATATTATCTATATACACAATATCTTCAATTTGACTTTGATTATTCACATTGTCAAAGACCAAGATTGTTTAATCTTGATTAAGAATAATTTAGACATTTCTTGAACTTCCTTTAAATTCTTTGGTTTTGATTTGACTTCAAACTGTTTTAAAATACTACAAGAAATTGTATAGCCATCACTACCACTTTCAATGCACTCAACAAAGCATGATGCATCATATATGTCTTTTATGTCATTCAATATAGTCTTTGCTATTGCTGTCTTGCTTATTCCACCCGTTACAACAAGACACAATGCTTCTACTTTATTTTCACAGTGTTGTCTTATTTGTGATAAATATTGTATTCTACCAAATATTTCTTTCTTAGGTAAATTATCCTACAAGTAGAAATTCAACCATATATTATTAAAATAATAAGAATGATGCATATATTACATTTTGATCTAATTTTACCAACATATGCTCATAATAAGGCATCTAACTATCACTATGGCATAGAAGAGTGTGTACAAATATAAAATACAATCAATCCAATGAATTGAACACATACATACTATCAATTTTTGTATATATCTTGCTAGTAACAATCTATTGTGTAATTGTAGAAATTTTATGTCTTGATGACTAATGTTATTTAATGTTCTAAAATATAGTACATTTACCACACAAATTCTAATTAAAAAATTTTTCTTTAATAAGTTCAATCTTTCACAAATATTTGCAAACTTTGGCTAATGCAAAGGATTCAACCTTCAATAATCTTGGATAAGCTCAATCAAGTCATTACAATTTGAAGATAAGTGTGGTTTTTCATCTTTTTCAATTCTTTCTAATATCTCTTTCATCTCACAAATATCATAAAATGGATCTTTTTTTGAAAGAATCTTAGAACATACCATTGCAAATGAATAAGCGTCAACTTCAAAAAGACACATTGTCATTGTTTGAAATTGATTTTTCAATGCATCTAGAACCATATATTTAATACTACCATAAGTGTAATTATTCTCTATGGCTTTTGGATTCTTCCAACTTCAATCTTAGACATTCCAAAATCAATCACTTTTACAATGGCATGTTAAACAATCTTATTCATAATTTATCTTATATATTAATTCTATAATTCTAAGACTAAATCTTTATGATATTTGTGAGATAAAATCCTATTTGTAGACGAAAAATTATCCTAAATTATTTATGAGATTATTTGAGATAAAAAAATATACTCTAAAATAGTATTTATTCATGGCCTTCTAAAAATAAATAAATACAATCCATATAAATCCATATAAAACCTTGTCAATCTTCTATGGATAGTCCACAATATAAAAAACCAATTTTTATTGAACTTCAAACCATGAAGATTTGTGCTATAAACAAAACCAAACAATTTTATTATTAATAGTAAATATGTTAAATTTAGGAGATAATTCTAAATTATTTAATCTATGATAATCCTAAATGATTCTAAAATCAATACTTAATCTCTTTATATATTTTAATAATCTAACTTCAACCTACAACTTCAATGCAAACCTTATTAATCCTAGATCATAATCTTAAACCTTAAATGACCACTACCTAAAGAAATCTACCTCACAAACTTAGATACATAACTAAAACAATCTTTCAACAAGATGCAAACATGCTCCAAAATATTTGCAATAAGAATCCAACATCATAATATGAAGCTTCTTAAATGCACCCACCTTCTTCTGATTGAATAAAAAAAACCACCTTAAATTCCAAAAAACATCCAACCAAACTATATCATATATAAGCATCAACCAACTATGGCATAGGTTCTTATTGCAAATTTTAATAAGAATAATTTTAAACCACCCTTATTTCTTTTCACATTTATGGTTCTACCAATTAAGGTATTAAAAATGGGATTTATTTTTCCATTAAACACAATGTTATCTAAATTCCTACAAACTCCTAGTTATCTAAATTAATCTCAAATTTAAACTTAAAAATTATGTGTAATATACTTATTTAAATAAGAATATCCACAATTGATAAATCTAGTAGTACTAATCACACTAATTCATAACCATATGAAAATAAAAAATAAAAACAGAGATAAAAAAAAGTGTTGATCTCTATACTAATTCAAAGCTATTTCTACACCTATGCTTCTACTATTTCCTCCACATAAAACCATCTTCAAAACACAAATACTTCCAAATAAACAAATTGCCTCAAGAAACTTATAAAAAAAATCCAAAACCATTTATGTGTATTTTACAAATAATTCTACTAGCTTGATTATAATTTATTCTTGACAAGATATTCAAATCCTATACTTCAATTACAAAATAAATATAATGCATTAATTTCACTTACTCTTTTATTAATGTGCATAAATATAGACCTTGTTAAATATATTAAAAAAAAATACATACATGATTTATAGAAGAATTTAAAACACAAAAAATTCAGAAATTTCTAAATAACATTTTTATTTAGGATATACTAAAATTACACTTTTGTATGGTATTTACCAAATGGCATATAAGATCTAGTTTCAACATATTCTCTTCCAACTTCTTTTTATGAACCATATCCTTTCATTTTGAATTGTCTAATAAATGTTGTGAGTCAAACACTTTTCCCGACAAAACTCTTCAAATAGGTAGCAACCGAGATAGATGAATGGAAAGAAAGATAATAATTAACAAAAAATAAATAAAACCCAGAGACACACCTAATACAGAACCATGTTCAACAACTGCCCAATACCTCAACAAAGCATGTGACTCTGCAACTCAAGCCAAGGTGCAAACCCTTACCGACAAATGCACGCGAACCAAGCTACTGGTGACCCGACCCGTCCACGTAGTCTCGTTGTAATCTCAAGCAGCAGATCAACTCGGCCCTGAGGATGCTATTCTCAAATTCTTGCGCTTACACTGAAATCCATCCAATCCATCACACCCTCAGCAGACCATTCCCTAATCCAAGCGGGTTTAGACAATTGGCTATTTTTATGGAGGAAGCAGGTGAGGCAAAGATATCTTCATCAACTACTCCGGCTACGGCGCTACTTGCACCGAAGAGAGCAACGTCACAGTGTGTGAGCATGTGTGTAAGAGAGAAGGCACGGAGGTTTCAGCAACCGCGAGGCAAGGCAAGCAACTGTGAGTGAGGCTGGCCAGGCGAGGCTCTGTGTGCTTGGATCAGGTCATGCTGAGGATGAGAATGGGACTGACTGGTGTTCATCATCCGTGAGACGAATGAAAATTCGACGGAGACATCCACTGCATTGCCATGGAAACGCGTGGCTGTCGTGGGTGGCCGTCTCGGCGCCAGAATTCCAGCACTTGCTCCGTCCGCGGAACCGCCGCGCGGTGTCAGCTGTGGATGTACCCGCGTGCACCACGTTGTCAACAGGCCCTGAACCGCATCCGATCAAGATGATCTCGTCGAAGAACAGAACCAGATTCATCCCACACAGAAATCGATACCAACTGTATCTTTGATATCACAGCTCTAAAATCTGGACTTGATTCCGGATGTTCGAACACCACAGATAGATCGACGCACGCCGATGCGGTATTTTTTTAGAGTAATTTGTCAACAGGGCAATGACAAATAAGTTAAGTTTTGAAGCCCAAGGTGAAAAGCTGACAGATCAACTGGCTACCGAGGAGCTTGAATTGCAATCAATCAGAAGTCGGGAGCAAAAGGTGGCAACCGCAAGCAGTTCGCAGATTGAGAGGTTCCAGCGTTAGGAGGATGAGTTTAAAAGAATGGCAACCTCTGAAATCATTGGTGAATGATGTTGTGAATAAAAGTTGTTAATGTGATGTACGTTAAGTAGAATTTTTTCAAATAATTAGATAATCATGTAAGCTTTTATTTTATGTATTTATTATTAGTTTATATGACATCCATTATTCCTTGTGTAAAGATATAATAGTAGAATGTCGTTGAGCTTAAAAATAATTTTGTGATTTTGAATTAATCTATTATTTTGAAAAATTAATAACTATATTTTAATTAATGTTTTTTAAATTTAGAGACTTTTCATGTGAATTAAATTTAATACTAATGCATGTTGGGGTGGTATCTACCAAAATGTTATTTCTATTGCAAATGCATTGTTTCTTGTCTACAAGCTTCTTATTGTCACTTTCAACTCTTCTATTGTTTTTGTCCTGCCTTTTAAAGCTTTGTGAAATCCTAGTTTGCACCTCTACTTCTTCTTTCTAGTTTTGTTTAGTCAATCCATTTCTAATTTTTTAGATCCCAATCTTCTTTACTTCACAATTTTTTTAAAAAATTAAAAAAAATTTATATATTATAATCATAATTAAATTTTTATTTGTTTAAGAATTTAATAATTTAAGATCTAGTTATTTTATTTTATTTTATTTTTTGTATGAAGTTGATTATTGTGATCATAATTTTATTTAATAATTATAAAGATAGTAATCTTTATGTAAATTTGGTTGCTATATATATATAAATTTCAAGATGATTCTAATCATACTTCATCTCTTTTGAGAGTCTACAAGTATAAAATCTATTATAAATATATATATATATATATATATATATTAAAAGTATTAATAATAATGAAAAAAAAATAAAGTTTTTTAAAATTTGGCAAAAATTCTTTTATCAATAATGAAAGAACATAATCTAGAATTCTAACTTATTCAAGTCTTCATTAATCTTTTGGTTCTATAAAACTTGTAAAATATTAGATCATATTATGTCTTTGTTTAATCCACCTAACCACTTGGATTCTTAAAATTTAAAATTTAAAATTTAAGTTCCAAAAATTAGAAATGTAGGCTTAATCAAAAATAAAAATAAAAAATACAAAAGTATTTAGAGATATCCATGTAATCAAAGTTCCTAATTATGCCATTAGAATTTTAAGCATTGAAATAAGAAGGCAAGTCAATTCAAAATTAGAAAAAAAAATCAAAATACTTTGGCATATTTTTATAATATTAAAATTTAAATCTTAAATATTTTATAAATATATAGACTTTTAGATTTATTATTTATATTTAACATAAATATATGCAATTTTAAATTAGATATTCTATATTTAATATAAAAGAAATTACTTCAAACTAGTTATTTTGTGTTTATAATATAAATAAGTCTAAATTCAATATTAGCTTTTTAAAAATAATAATATAAAAAGAATTAATTTATTCTTTTTAAACCCTCATAAAGTTCTTTATATATTAGATTTGATTAATAAATAAACTTAATTTATAGGAATAGATATTCTTTTATTAATAATATTATATTTTATTAGAGATTTTTTTATTTTTATTTTTATTTTTATTTTTTCTTCTTCTTCTTCTTCTTCTTCTTCTTCTAATAATAATAATAATAAAGAAATACTTATTTCTAAGATTTTAGTTTTAATTTCAGTTTTAATTTAATTTAATTTTTTCTTACCATTTTACTAATTTATAAATTTAGATTTAAGTAACTATTAATCAATTCTCAATTTGAATCATTTTTTAATTTTATTTGGCTATAAATTCTATATTTTGATTTTTATTCTTAATACATGAGTGTCTTTGTTGGATTTAATTAAGTAGTGTAAGTGCCTTTATTAGATTTGATTAAGTAAGAAGAATTGCTTTGCTAGATTTGATAAATTTATTTATAAATTATTACTAAAATTAATAATATATTATCAATACAAGTTTTTATTATTTTATTTTTTAATAATATGTTAAATCAGAAGTTTAGGATTCAAGATGGTGCTAAAATAATTGGAATATCTTATACATTGGCATGCAAATAATGTTAGTGAACATATATAGGAGTAGTGTGAGAATCTTGTAAATATGTTAAAATTTATATTTCTTTTTCATCAATAATATTTATTAAAAATAAGAACCAACCACTCACAATGATATGGTATAAAATAAAGAAGATTTTTTTTTTAAAAAAAATTCTTAAAATTTTATTGAAAAATGGAAAATTAATAGTTAATAGATTCATTTCAAAAATTGTTATTTGTAAAATTGCTAGACAAAGCACTTAAATTGTATTAACCTTTACAATGTTGAAATCAAGATGAAGATCTTTAAGGGAGATATGTCTTTTCTTATATAAATGGCAAGATATAGACTTTTTATTTTAATTTTTAAACTATTGATTGTTATCTATTTTAATAGAAGTTGATAGTAATTTTTTTTTTCTTGGAATATTGATTTTAATATAAGATTTGATAAAAAATATATAAAATATAAGATGAATCTTTATTAATTAAGATAACTATTATTGATATAAAATTTTATTTATTTATTTTAAAATAATAAATAGATAAAACTTTTGATAATTAAATTGTCACAAGATTAATTAATATTTATATTATAATGGAATAATTACACCTTATCACCAACTTTAAATATATATATATTTTTTAAAAAAAATATGTATATTAGTTTTTTGTTGTTCTTGAGCCTTCTTTAGCTATATTTTTATTGTCATATAAAGCTTTATTATTCTACTTGCTAAATCTTCTTTTACTAGATTTTTAACTTTTGAAAAGTCAAAAGTATCAAATTGTGGATTTTAACCATAATTATCTAAAATTATATTTGTTGAATAGAAAAATATTCATATTATTATATAAGAATTTTGCTAATAGAAAGAAAGTTGTCTAATAGTTTTGATGATAGTTCATAGTACATTACACATACTACTTTAATACTTTATTCAACTATCCATTAATTTACAGATGAGAAATTAAAAGCAACTTGATATCAATTTATAATATGTTCAAAAATATCTTCTGATATCTTCATACAAATTAGGATTCTTTATCAAATACCATATGATTTGAAAGTACACTATATTGATAAATATTATAAAAAAGAATTTTATATTTTTTTTAATCAATAATATTTTTTATAAAATATACAAAATAAGCCATTTTATGTTGTTGAAAAGTTATGTTGTACTTAAAATATATGTAAATATATTTTATCCTTTGAAATATATAAATATCCTTTATAATAAAGAAGATTGTTTTAAAATAAAATTAACTAAAATTATTATAAAGATTATTTTTACCATTCAAAATAAGAAAATATATTTATATAATTAAACAAATTTTATCAAAAAATAATCTCAATTAAAAATATTGGCTTAATAACATAAAAACATAGTTATTCTAATTTTAAAAGAATAATCTATTATTGGTTATATGCAATATTTTTCTTATTTAGAACTAAATAAAAACACCTAAAAAAGACATCTAATAAATCTTGTTATTTTCTAAGTGGATATATAATATTAAATATAAGTTGTAGCAAAGACATATTCTACAAGACTTGGCAACAATTTAAGACATATATTGATATAAATAATCAAGATTCTTATAATTAATATAAATTATAATTGAATAAAAAGTACCTTCTAGATAGTGACTTTATTCTTAAAATAAATCTCCAATAATAAGAAGTTCTTTATTATAGATCTTATAATTAATCCTATTTAATAAAAATAATCTTAAATAAAAAATAATATAATGAAATTTATTAATTACATCTATTTGTGATAAAAATTAATTTTAATACAAAGTCTAATAAAATTATTTTGATAAAAAAATAGCTTAAAAAAAATTAAAATATCATAAAATAAGAACTACAATAAAAGTTATTTTTAAACCTTAAAATATTATCTTTGCAAGATAATTATATAAGAAAATTAGCAATTTAAAAAAAATTCTTAATGAATATTTGATAATAATTTATAAATTTCAAAAAACATTAGAGATCTCAATTTGCATGTCTTCTACTTTCAAATATACATATTAAGAAGATGTTGGTGTTGCCATTGAATTATAATAATGTTGAGGTTTCCTTGTGCAACTTTCAAATCAAATTCAAAAAGTTGATTATTGAACTTCACAGCAAAATCAATTGCTTGATTTAATGTCTAAAGATTAGATAAGTTGAACATCAATTTTTTTATTTCATATTATAATCTGTAGAAAAATTGGCTAATGAGTGCAGTATCATTCCACTTGATATTAGTTGCTAGTTATTAAAATTGTGAAGCATATAATATCATTGATCAATTGTCTTATTACAAGATATAGATCTTATTAATTGTAATACAAATTGCATCATATTTTTCATATATAGATCAAAAGTTTGCTAAAAATGTCTCCAAATTATCCAATATTGGATTATATCATTCAAAAAATAGATGAAAACTATGATAAAGCAGAATTTAAAAATAGTATTTTAATAAACTTAACTTATGATCCTTGAATTGGATAACTTTGAGGTTGAAGTTCAATCACCAATTATTCTTGATTGATGAATCTTTAAAACTTACATCTTATGCCATTAAATTTTTCAAGTAAACTAATTTTTGGTTCTTTGATGCTTGAATGATGTTCCATTATAGGTGAAGTAATATGGCTTAGTATAGATATTGAAATAAGTCTAATCATCTCTATATCTTCACTTATTGGTAATCTTATTACTACTTGTGGTGATAAATTAAGTTGATGTGTTGCAAACATTAACTTTTTCATTTGCTCTTGTATTTGTGCCATTGTACTCTTCATTTTAGTAAGCTTTGCCATAATAATACAACAGAAAAAAAAAGTGTCTAATCTCACTCAAGAAATATAAAATAAAATATTTAAGAATATATATATTTTTTAGGAATAATATTAATTTAGAAGTGAATAATCTATAACTTTTAATATGCTTATATCTTATCAAGAGAAAGGGATAATCTACCTTTAATCAAAAAAAGATAAAATTTTGATATTATATGTACACTCTTATCAATTTTTCAAGGATACAAATTGAAAGAAGATATATAAATTAATAAAATGTGTATCAAAGAAAAATAGCATAATAGAAATAAGAAAGTATATATATTTAAAAAGAAATTGGAATGGCTTTTTTTTACAGATTAGAAAATATAAAAATTCTTGAACTAAATTAGAAGCAAGAAAGGAATTGAAAAGAGTGAAAAAGGTTTCATTTTTATCTTTATATATACTATCTATCTAAAAATTACGTGACAATATTCTATAGGATCTCCAATACGTGTCTAATTTGTAAGACACATATCAAACTTACAAGATAAGTTTCATACATGTATGCCATATAATTAATCTCAATGATTGAGATCTTATCTATGTTGCTATATTTTGAGTCAATGCTAGTGTTTACTGGGTCAAAGTTTGTTTGATTAAGTTTGGAATAAAGATTAATTATGTAGGTTGTTCATAAAAGTGTGGGAATGCTATTTAATCTACAAGGATTTTCTCTCAATCATTTGATTTGAACAATTTGTCTATTTTTTTTCCTTCTGTTCCTCTTGTTGAATTTTTTATAATTCCAAAAATATGGAGTTGCGGAGATGCTTCTCTTGTTCTTAATCTTCTTTATTTTTGAATTGTTAGAGTTCTCATTTTGATAGGATGGTGTCTTTAGAGAGCTTGGCATTTGACTTTGGATGATAATTGCTACCGTATCCACTTCTTCACCCAATACTTTGTCCTTTGTAATCATGATTGAGCCTACTTCCACATTAGTTTAGACTTTTTTTTAAGAATCTTATATTCAAAGTTAGAATGATTTTTGATACTTATAATTTTATATAAAGCATCTCTATCATGAGTGCTAATTGTAATATTGAATAAGCCAATTATAGATCCAAATTCATATGAATTCAATGTATACAAGAGTGAGTTTGTCAATTCCATTCAAAAATTTGTTATGATAAAATTTAATTTTAAGCTGACTCAATAGATTATCTATCAAATCCATTAATGGTTTATAAAACTCTTCCACCTTTTTCTTTGATTTTTATTTTATTTATTTGATAGTGACATAAATTTGCTCATCTATTTGTTCCTTTCAATATCTTTTATTGAAGGTTGCCTTCAATTCATGCCAAGTAGAATACAAAGTTGTGTAAATAAACTTATCATGCTACTTTTGAGATTCTTATTTCAAGATAGTCTCAAACAGATTGATAATCTCCTATGTTTCTATCTTGCCATTCACATGTAATACATGGTCAAACGTGATCATGTGAGTGTCAAGGTTTGAATTCTTGTCATATATTTGATAAGAGATGGCTTTTCTTTGTCGATAGTCCATTGATTGAAATCAAGGTCATAAATATATCAAAGATAAGAATGAAGTGTATTTGTATCTTATTAAAGGTATTAATGGTCCCATTAATAATATAAGTACTTCTAATGCTTAGCTTCATAATACCAAGTCTCAATAAAAATATGCTCCATCTATAAAAGACGTATCTATATGCATCCAAAGAATGTTAGATGGAATTCTTGTTAAGATTAAATGTAGCCCTATAGATTGTCTTTATTATAAATTTTTTACGTATATGCCATAGATTTGACTTATACATTGATTTTTTTGGAAGAAATATTTTTTTTTATGAATAATTTAAGAAAACAACATTCTATACCACCTTTGGAAGTTTCCATTGCCATATTATAATATATTTATATAATAAAAAATATAAACAACAATGATTTCTATCTAACATTCAATTATCTTGATTCAATAGAAACTTGAAATACTTAAGAAAGATTAGATGAAAGCCTCTTAGATTATTTTCTTATCTTAATAGCTAATAGACAAAAGTTAATTATTAATTTTTCCTTCTAGATTGTAAAAATTCTTTTGCTATTTTTAAAAAATCATAAGTTAATAAAAATAGAATTAAAAAAAAAAAAAAAAATTAATATGGTTGATACTAGGATTAAGTTGAGGATAGGATCAAGCTTAAAAATCTTTAGGTTAAGTTGGATTGATACTTGGGGATTGACTATGTATGGAACAAGGTTGAAATCCAACTTCTAGTCACAAAAATGACCACCAAGGGTAAGGTATTAGATCATTTGGAAGTTAACAACTAGGATTGAAGAGCTAGCTTTAAGCTCATTTTAGAGGCATTAGACTTGTTTCTATAAGTTTTGGAAGGACTTAGCCATTGTTATCTAAAGTCAAGGTTTGTATTAGAAATTAAGTTTTTATGCAATAAAGTTAGGGCCAACATTCTTGGCTATAGTATACAATTTGAATGACATCTACAATTAAAAATTTGGTAGTATGTGGATAATTGAGTGTTCTAAGACTAAATAAAAATTTATAATAATCTAATGATGTAATCGGGATTTATTTGATCTTTAGTACAATGAGATATTAGAGATTGGCAGTTTAGGGTTGTTTAGGGTTCGTGTGATATCTAAAGATCTATCAATCAAATCAAAGTGAAATTTAGCATATTATTAAAAGACTTAAAGATCAAACTACATACAAATTTTTAACTAAATTTAATAGTTAAAAAGTGAAAGATTGCTTCTGGGATATCTGCATCAAATTTTAACTTGGTGGCTGAGTGACATTAGTGCGGGATTTGGTTGATTTTTACAATTTGTATGTTGGGTTGGGCTGAAACTTTCTAAGCATATAGAAGACTTATATTTGTATTTGTATAAAAAATTTCACACCAAGTTTGTAGTTAGATTAAGAATTATAGCTTATTAAACTTCACTGATTAAAGTTAGGATTTGCAAAGAGAAATCTTAGTTGCTTAATTGTGATAAGTAACAAAGCAATTGGATTTTATATGTGGTTGGAATTATCAAGAAGAATATTTTTAAGCACTTCGTATTAATTTAAGTATTCTTATATTGAAATTTAAATCATATTCTTATTATATGGATGAAACTTATTTAAGATTATTGAATATTTATGAATTGTAATTTCACCCTCTACAACCAGGTGCCCAATACATTTTCTAATATGACAACACATAATACAACACTATACAATATTACAAAGATCTATTTTAACCTTGGCATATGCAGGTAGAACTATTTCAACATTGCCAAGAAATTATAACTTCATTGGAGCATATAGAGCCTCCTTCTACTTTAGTTCTAACTATCTTTGTTTAATATATTTATTGGTATCTATCAATAGAAGGTATTATCCTTGTAGAGCTATTTGTGAGCATTGGCACTAGATTGGCAATAGTTTTCAATGTCGAGCTCAAGATCAAGCTATACATTCATGTAAATATTAGATTTGTATCCAATCAAATGATTTAAGATCATGTGCAAAGATTACTTGTATTGTATCTAGAAGAATTACCTTCCTCTACTATCTATAGATATTTTAATCAACTTCCTCAAGATTTCCTCTTATTAGTGATGAGGATTTGAAGTTGTTAGACCACATTGATTTACTTGCTGCTAGATAGCCTTGCTAAGGCCATTCACATGTTTGAGCAGATTAAGGCTTTGATAACCTCTAATCTAGTTTTTTCTTGGACTTAATGTAGCTTATATAATAGTGGTTTATACACCAATCTATCCTACTAGGATATATTTTTGAGAATGTGTTAGCATTAAGTAATATATGACCAAAAGTTACAAGTAATGGCCATTATATTTGTCAACTTTTTCATCCTTTGACTATTTAAGACATTGCAACATTTGATTCTTATAAACATCAATCTTATTGGTTTTGAAGTAGCTCGGTTTTATCTCACATGCTTATAGCAATAATTTCTAGAGTCATATAATCCATGCAATGTAAGATAGATGATATTTTAAATAATCATTGTGTTTTCTTGGCTATTTCAAAAAATGATGCATTTTAATATATAAGGTGGAAGCGCTTAGATGTGCTTTTTCTACTTTTGTAACATATTTAGATTCTTTTATATTTCAAGCATGTGGCTTTGACATGGTTTTAGATTCTTATTTCTAAAATTATAAAGAATCCATAATGGATGAATATGAGTGTGCCATGGATTTTTTGACTTGTATTATTGTTGTTTACAACGTTACAAAAGATCAATAATATTTTTTTTTAACTAAATTATGGATTTTAATTCTCTAGTATATATTTTTGGCATATATCTTATTATTCAATAGCATCATGATGACCAATTACTTACTCTAAGATCAACAAATAATAACCAAGGGATAGTAGAGCCTTAATTCAAGCTTGATAATAAATTTAAAAAATTTGAGGTAGTTTTTCATTTGAAGTAGCATGTTAAAAAAGAACTTTGGATTCAATATGTTTTTATTGCTTTGGCTTAGGATTTTGAAAAATTAGAAACTCAAAAGATATTTTTATGAATATTTTAGTATGGCATTTCATCTTTTGTGGACTTTATAGCCTTATAATTTTATTGTAGTAAAGAAGCTTCTCATTTTGCTTCAAATGAAGATATTGGGAGGTACAAATATTATCCCTTCTATAATTTAACAATCACAGTTTGTATTGGCATCAATGGTGAACCTTTAGTTGAAAAGAAGAGCACAAAGTTTAATGATTGGCCATTAGAATTGAGGCCAAAGCTCATTGGTGCCAAAGCACAAAGGATATGAGCATATATTTGCTTATATTGAAGTTGTTTTATCTTTAGCCTTGAAGATCTTAAGGACAATAATGCCAAATCCATTCATATCCATATTTAAGACAATCGCCTTATTTTCAAGTGATCTTACAAGCTTAATGCATCCAAGAGGATAGGTGTATAAACTTGTTGTTGTGAGTTATTAATTGTAGATTTTATTGAGTTTTCTAATAAAAAAAATATATACTTATATTATGATTATATCTTTAAAAGAAGAGATCTTAGGCTATTAAATAAAAAAATAGATGTGCCGTGATTATCATCTAGTTAATTGTAAGACCAAATTAGATCAATATTAGATGCCAATGCCAAAAGAATTGTTTGATGCGATAGAATTTTTTCAAATTTTCAACATTTTGAACTTAAAATTTGATTATCACTAATTGCGACTACTTTAAAGAGATCAAATAAAGAAAATATTTTGAAGAGTTGATCAAAGTGATAAAGATTAATTCTATTTATAGAAGTTTTTACTATTTGTTCAATTTGGTTTAAAAAATGTACTACTTATATTTTAGAGGATGATGGATTAAATGCTAGTTGGTTTGATATTTGTTAAATTCTATATTGATAATAATATCATCTTTGGTAGTAGTCTACAAGAGCATGTTATTATGTGGTATGATTTTCAATCTAAGAATATACTAGATACTTGGTTGTAAAGAATTTACTTATAATTTATTGACAAGATTCTAATAAGTGATTTATTTATAATAAAAAGGGCAAATAATATAATAATATTATAAAAATATTATATTAATAAAAATCTCTTATATTTAAATAGGTTTGTATACAAATTTTTTTTTTGGTATGTAAAAAAATTCTTAATACCCCTTTTTATATAAAATCATAACTAATCAATTGTTGATAAGTTAGATTTTTAATAATTTTTAAGAAAATCCATAATCTCTTTTTAAAACCTCATCTTTATATCAAAATTTTATTATAGCTCCATATATCTATTTTTTCACCTCTATAAAGTCTTGGCTTCTAAACAACCTCTTTAATTTGTACAAAATGCTCAAATTATAATGAAATCTTTCAATAGTTAATTCACTTGTAACAAATTAATTTCTTTCCAAACTTTAGAATCTAATAATCCTTGATTCAATTGTTCAATTTTTATCAAATTTTTTTAAAGTATAGAATATATCCTTAAACTTTATTATAAAAAAATTCAATTATAGATTCATTTTTAATGATTTGATATCTTAAAAATCCTAGCAAGTGATTAAAATCCTAGTTTACAGATACTTGAGTACTATTTTCTTCATATCTCAAAAATCCAAAATTTTAATACCACAAAATTTTTATATATAGTTTTGAGAAGCTTCTTGAGAAGCTTTTCACTTGATAGAAGCTACTTAAAAAGTTTCTTAATTTGATGGAAGCTATTCAAGAAGTATCCTAGATAGGGATATATAGGAGTTGAAGCTAAGAAAGTTTTTAATCTCAACAATGCATCTCTTGGAATTCTAGCTCACATTTTTTGATATTATTTGTATACTCATCTAGTTAATTCAAGTTCTTGTTGATTTCTTCTTAAAATCTTTTTTTTAATTTAAGTCTCTTATTCTATATTCTTGAATCTTTGACAATTTGTTAAGGCTGCCTTTATCTTAAATATTAAAGTTGAATCTTTCTTATTAGAGAGTGGATTACTCTTCTTCTTAAAGGTATATCAATACTTTAGAGGTTGCAAATTAACCTCTTCTAAATTGATATTTTCTTTATCACTATATTGGAGCTTTATTCCTCTTATGAGAGAGTGGATCATTTTTCTTCTTCAAGGTCTTAAAGCATTTTAGAGGTTATGGATTATTCTCCTCTAAATTGATATTTTTTTCATCACAATATTAGAACTTTATTTCTCTTATAAGACAGTGGATCATCCCTCTCCTTGAAGGTCTTAAAGCATTTTAGAGGTTACGGATTATCCTCCTCTAAACTGATATTTTTTTTATCACAATATTAAAACTTTATTTCTCTTATAAGAGAGTGGATCATCCCTCTCTTTAAAGATCTTAAAACATTTTAGAGGTTGTAGATTATCTTTTTTTAAACTAATATTATCTTCTTATAGATTTATTTCTTTTTTTTTATAAAATGATTAGACGTCAAGACATTAGTATGATTGAATCTTTTGAATCCAAGTTAGACAATAGCATAAGTACTCTTACTACTTTATGTGCTAGGATTGTGGAAATTGAAGAAATTTTTATAAAACTTCATAACTATTCAGCATTTAGAATACCACAATCTATACTCCACCCACTTCAAATTTCTATGCTTGAAGATATAGTACTACCTATGCTATGCTAAGAAAATCTATTTGTTCAGCAATATAAGGAGCCTTGAGTTAGTCTTCTGAAAAAATATGATGGTATGTATTCAAAGTTCTAAAGATTTATCAATCAAATTTGATTGATAATGGTTTTATAATTTGATATTTATTTGATAGAAGAATTATAGGTTGGATTGGTTGATATCTTGCTTATGGAACAAGCATTATTATGATTTTCTCCCTTGTTCAAAAAGAAGTTATCAATTTTGAGCAACTTTGAAGTTTTCATAGGAATATTTGTAGAAGCATTTGGAAAATATGACAAGGATTGTTGGACAATAGCTAAGATCTGAGTATTAAATCAAGGAACACACTTTGCATCGATCTAAACATCCAATTTTAGGCAACTAATATACAAAATCAATTGAAACAAAGAAGTCCTAATAAATCAATTCTATTAAAAATTTAAAGATGATATGAAGGATTTATTATTATTCCTTTTGGATCCACAATTGCTCAATGAAGCTATTAATCAAGCTATAAAATGTGATAACTAATTATTCCAATGTCGTTAAACTCAATTGTCAGGAGCTTTAATAAGACAATATGTAATCCGATACATTTCTATTACATCAGCAAGCATTCTGAGTTTACATTCAGAAGTAGAAGATATACAACTTGATGCAATATATTTTAAACTTTTTAATCCACAAAAAAGAAACATTGGATGGAAGAAAGTCTATGCTAATATTATGGTAAAGAAGACCATAAGATTAGCAATTGTCTGGAGAAATAAAATCAATATCTCACCAAAATCAAAAATATAATTATTCAAGAAAATGAAGATATTTAGCCATAATAAGAACTATGCGACTGGACAATTCAATATTGCAAAACTATTTAGGTTCCTCTCTTTTTATTCAATCTACTTGTTATTTTATAATTCCTATGTATTTTGGTACTCAGAAGCTTCCAACAATCGCCTTATTAGATTTGAGGGCATCTGCTTGTTTCTTAGATAAAGCGTTCACTAAGCTCCATAAAAATTTTTTAATATAAAAATCCAAATCTATTCATATAGAGGTAATAGACCAATGATCTTTATCCTTTGGTAGTTTCATCCATGAAATAATGCCAATCAAAGTATTATTTGAAGATCATAGTAGCAAAATTATATTCAATATTATTAGAACTCTTTTAAATCCTATTATCCTCAAACTTTCTTGGTTGAAAAATTTTAATTTATTTATAGATTAGAAGTTGTAAAGAATAATATTTTCAATAGAAATTTTTACAAGAAAATTTTATAAAAAGTCACAAGTTGATAAACCTTTATTTATTGGAGCAAGGACTTTTATAAGATTGACAAAAGAAGATACATCATTTGTTATTTATTTGATTCCAACTAAAAAAGATATGACTTCATTAGTAAATATTTTAAAGCAATATAGCAAATTTCAAGATATTTTTCAAAAGCAAAATGCTGATATATTATCAAAGCACTGACCATACAATTGTGCTATAGATCTTTAGAAAGAAATATAACTATTTTTTGGCCCAATTTATAATCTTTTTTAAAACAAGCTTTCAGTGTTGAAGGATTATATTGATGAAAACCTTGCAAAGAACTTCATCAGGTATTAAAAGTCTCTAATAGATGCACATATAGTCTTTGTGAAGAAAAAAAATGATTCCTTACATATGTGCATTGATTATTGGGGATTAAATAAGATAACCATGAAAAATTATTATCCACTATCATTAATCTCAAAACTTTTAAAACAACTTGGCCAAGTTAAAATCTATATTAAGATAGATCTTTATAAAGCAAATAATTTGGTATAGATTAAGGAGGGAGATAAATAAAAGACCATATTTTGAACAAAATATGGATATTTCAAATATAATGTCATATCCTTTGGACTAACAAATATCCCACTATCTTACAACATTTAATAAACAACATCTTTTGAGAGTATTTAGACATATTTGAAATATTCTATCTTCATGACATCTTGATTTACTTGAAAAATCTGAAGGAATACAAGGGGCATGAGAAATTGGTATTATAAAAATTGTAAGATGTAGGTTTATATGCCAAGCTAGAAAAATATATATTCCATCGACTAAAGATGGAATTTTTAGAATATATTATATCTATTGAAGATTTAATGATGGATTTTAAGAAAGTAGAGACATTATATAATGGGCCATTCTAAAGACTATGAAAGATATATAATATTTTCTTAGATTTGCTAACTTCTATTGGATCTTCATCAAAAATTACTCTCAAGTTGCCACTTTTTTTATTCAATTAATATACAAAGACAAGTTGGAATAGAGGCCTTAAGCAAAGAAGGCATTTCAAGATTTGAAGATGGCATTTATCACATATCCAATCTTGATGTATGCAAATTTTATAAAAGCATTTCATATGGAAATTGATACTTTGAATTTTGTACTAGCGGCTGTACTTTCACAAATGGGTATAGATGATAAATTCTATCTTATTATATTTTATTTTTTAAAAAAAAAATTGCTAAAATTAATTATGAAATCTATGATAAGAAATTTTTTGCTCTTATAGATTTTTTTTTAAAAAATGGCATCATTTTTTTAAAAGATCAATGCATCTTATAATTATATATATATATATATATATATATCACAAGAATTTAAAATATTTTATGTTAGCTTGGATTCTTAATCGCCACCAAACTTAATGGAATATGTCATTATTTTAATTTAACTTTATCATCAATTATCAACCTCGGAAGCAACAAAGATTGTCTAATATTTTATCAAAGAGATCATATCTTGTACCAAAGATAGGAGAGGCAATGTTTAATCAATGATATACAACTTTGTTGAAGCCAAGGCAATTTTAACTTTGTGCCACTATTACATCAGCACCTATTTATTATAATTTCTTCAGTGAGGTATATACTACAAATACTAATAATGCTTTGGCCTTTGATATCAAGCATCACATTAATAAAAATATTGACAAGTTTAAATTTAAAGGAGACCTTTTATATTTTGAAGAACATTTGTATATCCTAAAAGGGCCAATATGACCGTGCATTCTTCAATCTGACCATGACTTCTCAACTACAGATCACTTTGAATTTAATAAGACCTTGAAATTTATTTCTCAAGATTTTTGGTGGCTTCAAATGTGGAAGGTTGTTAAGGACTTTGTATTCTCTTGTGACATTTGTTCAAGATTCAAGAATCGTCGACATCGCCTTTATGGACTCTTACAATCCTTGTTTATTTCAAAACAACTATGGTCTTTTATTTCAATAGATTTTATTATAGATCTACTGCCATCCAATTCATTGGATAGCATTTTTGTGGTGGTTGATTGACTTACAAAGATGGCTCATTTTATTCTTTACAAAAAGACTATATCTAATGAAGAAATAACAAGGCTCTTTCTTGTTAATATATATCAATATTATGGCCTATCAAATGATATTGTATTCAATCAAAGATCTTAATTTATATCTAAGTTTTAAAGATGTCTTTTTAAAATATTGAAGGTAGATATTAAACTTTTTTTGGCTTTCTATCTTCAAATTGATAACCAAATATAATAAGTTAATCAAATTTTAGAATAATATTTATAATACAATATTAACTATCAAAAAGACAATTAGATCTCATATCTATTATTAATAGAATTTTTATTTAATAATACTATTCATCCCTCAATTTAGCAAATATTATTTTATTCTAATTATGAATATCATTCAAAGCTTGATCTATAAAATATGCCTAGGAATAATAATCCAGCAGCTCAAGGATTTGCAAAGCATCTATTATAATACCAAACAACTTAGAAGCTTCAATTGCAAGTAGCTCAAGATATTTACAAGACATCTATAGATAAATTCAAAAATCAATTATATGCTTTTCATATTGGAGATAAAATATGGCTTCTATGATGGAATATTAAAATCAAGCAGCCATGCAATAAGTTGAATTATTAGAAATTATAACTATTTTCTATCCAAAAGTAAATTAATCTAATGGCATATTGCTTGGAACTACTATCTTCTATGAAGGTACATCCACTTTTTATATCTTTCTTTTGAAGCCTTATAGAAAGTTATGTATTCTAGAAAGAATATAATAATTGTTGTTTAATATTGAAATCAAAAATCATAATGAATATAAGGTCAAAAAGGTACTAGATTCATAGCAAAGGTAAAAAAAATATAGAATATCTTATTCATTGGCATGACTATGATATCAATGAATATACATGGAAATTGGTCAAAAATCTCATCAATATACCTCAAAAAGTATAGGAATTTCATTGATTCTATCTCCACAAATCTACACATGTTTGATGATAATTTCTTGGTAAAGATTGGATCCAAAGAATATTCATAAGAGAGAGAAAATTAAACTAAAACCTTCATCAGTATGTAGTCATTTGTTCTAAGATAGAATAGAGTGGTAGAAATAAGTCAATTACTATATCCAACCTTCAAGTGTTGAGAGATTTAGCAACACAAGATTTAAAAGATTTTCTTGATACTCAAGCTTTGAATGAACTAGTGTAGTTTTCACAACCTTCAATTGAATAAAGTGAGAACAAATTATTTTAGTGCCAAATACAACCACAATTAGAGCCATTAAGAGTAATATCCAACCATACAAGTCTTGATTCTAATACTTGAATTTTAGTGATATTGCTTGAATTTAGAAAGATGAATCCTTCTAAGTTGAAGATCTTATTTGGAAAATATTTTGAAGGCTATAATGAAGCTTAGATTCTTGGATAGAATGTTTTAATAATGGAAGTACTATTTAAAGATAATAGATAATTTTATTAAAAATCAATAGAATCTATTATCCAAGAATAAAGAATAAAATACATAGCTTTATTATTATATTGTATTTTTAATTTTTTATGTATATAAATTTTTTTTTAAAGATATGAGCTCCTCTTAAAACTCCTTGCTAGAAAAAGAGGTGATATTAGGAATATACACTTTGGAAGTTCATAGAACCTTCTAGAACATTCTAGAGGTTCTTGAGTTAGTAAAAGTCAGTTGAGAAGCTTCCTAGTTGGTGAAAGTAGCTTAAGAAGCTTTGTAGTTAGTGGAAGGAACTTAAAAAGCTTCTAAATTAGTAGAAGGAGCTCAAGAAGCTTCTTAGTTGGTAGAAGTTGCTTGAGAAGCTTTTTAGTTTGATAGAAGCTGCTCAAAAAGCATCTTAGATAGGGATATATATAAGAATTAAGGCTGAAGAATTCTTTAGACTTGACAACACATCTCTTGGAATTCTAGCTCATCATTTTTTATGTTGTTTGTGTATTCATTTAGTTAATTCAAGTTTTTGTTGGTTTCTTCTTGAAACCTATTTTCTTATTCAAGTCTCTTGTTCTATATTCTTATGTCTATGATATCTCTATTTATCCACATGGATGGCCTAACTATTTCTTTTAATATTAAAAACACCTTTCTAATCTTTTTTTTAATAATACTTATTTAATATGTATTCTAAATATCAAATAATAGAAATAAAATAAGATTTTAACAATCACCAATGTCTAACAAAGGTGATTCAAAATATATAAAAGTTACTATTAATATAAAATTATTGTCAAATATTACTATAAAAAAAAATAAGGCTATATAAACTTCAATAATATCCTTTTCAAATATATTTTTAAAAAAAAAATAATCTAATATAATTTTGTAATCAATAAAAATCCAAATAAGTCAAATTTACCATATATAATAAATAAACTTGACTTCTTGGACTGAAAAATCATGACAGATGGAGATACTTTTCAGCAACACTAGGCGACACTGAACGAGACTGCAAACCGGTGTATTAGTAGCGATCTTGTGGACGACTACGAGTGCTTGCACGTCAAACCGGATGGAACTGGAATTCGGATTGAGCTCGGGAGAAGAAAATAAGCTCATCCGGACACCGTTCAACATTCCTTCTTCACATTTACATCTTGCATTCAATTGTCATTAAAGATCTAATTATTTTTTTTTTTCCCAAGACTTTGGATCATCAACTGTGTTGGTTTTGGTTGTCACGGTCGTAATCTGTTTGCCAGTTGATTGATGATGTAAAGCCTTTGAAGAGTACGTTGTCGGGGTAGAGAGAATCTGCCTCAAGAAAGCGCTGGGCTTCTGGCTGCCACTAATTACTCAAGCAAGATTCAAGAATAATAAAAACCCCCAATTTTATATAAAAGAGATCCCCATAGGGCTATTACACCCAATACACAAGCCTAATTTCCTCAAACCACTCAAAACATAACAAAATACTCTAAACCCTCATTCCCCCCGTAGGAAGGGAATTTTTCTCAAACTTCAATAACCCATAACTTTTAATCCAACCGTCCAAAACTACTCCAAATTTACATGAAGTACTGATATATTCTTCACAACTACCACCACAAATTTCAACCGTCGATTCATTATCGATCTTTAGATATCGCCAAAACCCTAGCAGTAGCTTTAAACCCTTGTTTACAAACACCCGTGTACTAAATTCTTCATATCTCACAATCTAAAAGTCCAAATGCTATGAAACTTTGATGTATAGCTTCTTAGCACAATAATACACCTTTTTGGAAATTTTTAGACAAAAATTCGTCCAAAAACTTAAGATATGGCAAACCCCATCACCATCAACAAAACGGTCTACTTACTGCCTTGGAATTGGATGCGCTGTCTTCAACTCTTCATATCTCCTTCGTCTAAACTCAAAACTTAAGAATTCCTTCGTAACAGACGTAGATCTTGAAATCGCCTTTCCAACCGCACCGTTTGATCTCCAAAAGCCTCCGTACAACTCCGCAAAATCCCAAAAGAGTGACAGTATGTATAAAATCCACTCTCTAACTTTGAACAAGTATATCTTCTTCACCCTAACTCCAAATCGCCTAAAATTTCCTCTCAAACTATACCCAAAATCCTAAAATTTACAACCCTACCTCTGAAATTGCAAATCCCCTTTCTTGAAGTCGCCGAAACCCTTGTTAAGGTCGCGGGCAGCCTCCTCAAAGCCCATTGGGCATGGTATTCGACCAATAGGGATGAAGTTCCCTATTCCTTGCCTTCATCCGACCATGGCTTGATTTCATCCCTCCCAATTAGCCTCTTACTAGCTTAAATTTTCATCCTTAAGTCCCCACCTTCTCTCAAGGCTTCATACTAAACATTTAGATCTTATAATTTTTAAATACCATAACTAAATAAGTAAAATAAAATAAAAGTTTCTTCTATCAATCCCTTTAATTTATTTTACTAACCATTCTAACACATATCTAAATCTATAAACATATTAGGCATTTTGAGTGGATTTTACATACTGTAAGCAATTACAGTACGACATCCACCCCCTCTAAACCTGCACATCCTCCGGTATGTGCCAAGAAATCACCCCCTCCAATCTTCAGCTTAACCAACGATTCTTGAGTAAATTAATGTCCAATTCTGCACTTCTCTTTCCAATCTGGCTCCTTAGCTTCTTTTCTTGAGTATATCTCTACTATAGTATCTTCATCCTAAACTTTTACCAAACCATCTTCTAAACTTATTTCTTCTGTTATTTCCTACTACAACTTCATCATTTGAAACTAAACCCACTCTTTTTAAATTTTTCTCTTTTTTTTGTATCCTTCTTCTATTTATAAGATTCAAATCCTCAACCCTTTGAAAACTCATAACCTATTGCCAATCAAATCCAAAATCTAGAACCAAAATTTTTTATATTAGAATTTGGAGATAATCTATTTTGCACCCATGTACCTCCATCCTACATGGGTGCCTTTTAAAAACCTAAGAAAGTATTTCTTGGCTCTAAAGGCATCTCTTTTAGCTGTTCTCTATGCTTTTCATGAATAAGCTTTACAATAAGAATTTGCACAGCGTTCTTCCCATTACAACTACGAATCTTGACATAATGAGAACCATCATTCAAGACTCTAATCTCCATCTTAGCAATTGCAATATAAGATTGATCAAGTATTACCAAATATGTAATAGAGTTTTGTACAAAGAAGTTTTGGTCCTCCTCTACATCTCCAATCTTGATCTTCACAATTGGATAAGCTTCATATAGATCACCTTCTTCATTATTTGCTTTGAACTTGCTTGTGTCACCTTTCTCCATGTCTTTGTCCTTCTCTCTCCACTCTTTTGATAATAGTGTATCACCAGAATGAATAAAAGAAGATACCTTTTCTGAATTTGTCTCTTGAGAAGTTTTTTTGTTCTTTGGAGACTTCTTCTTGCTTTCAAGCTCAGTAATATCTTCCTCGTGAATAACTCTATCCCTCTTTTCTTCAATCACACATTTTTGAATTTGGATGGTCTGGGCTTCTTTTGTTAAGCCTTGCGCTCCTCCATATTCAAATTCATCTTGATTTTGGATACATGTTGTATCCATAATAATCCTTGTATTATTCATATTCATTCCAGGAAATATTTGTAAAACCTCATTTTTTATTTCTCCATTGAAAAATTTTTCTATTTCTTCAATTTTCTCTTCTTGAGCCTCATTAAAGCTAATTTTTTTCTCTTTTTGGTAGCCATCATTAACCATAGAGTCACATTTGAGAGCAAATACCTGGCTAATTTCTTCCTCTTCATTCATAGATATGCGAGTATCCAATGCTTCTACCATAATAGCTTCAACTTTGGCATCGTTGGCATCATCCTTCTCCTTCACTTTGTCTTTCTCCCACCCCTTCTTTGATAATGATATGTCTCCAGGACAAGGAGAAGAAGGTACCTTCTCTGGCTTTTGTTCGTCTTGAGCTTCTTTGTTTATTGGAGACCTTCTCTTGCTTATAGGCATTTGAGATCTTCTCAACTCAATCATTTCTACCTTTAGATCTTGTATGCCCTTAATCAGCTCTTCAATGGGATCATCTTGAGTAGCCTTATTTGTCTTTTGCAGTGGTATTGAACTTGGGATTGTAGCTATTGGCTCCAACAGTGATAATGACCCCTGAGTCTTAATCTTTTGCTGCTTGGCGACAAGCCCTACTGTCTCTTTCACCAGCCCCCAATTATTTGTAAATCCATTCTCAGATGTTCTATCTGCAAGATGAAAAAAGAGCTTGTCCTCCAAATCTTCATCAATTGCTTGTAAAAATAACTCAATCTTCTTGGTTTCCAACAACTCCTTCTCATACCTTGATAATTGACCAAACTTTGTTTCAAATTCCCTGATTAATTCATTTGGAGCCATTTGATTCCCTGGCCTTTGTTCAATCCATTCTAAAAATAATCTTTTGGTCATCCTCTCTGAGTCTTCTTCAAAAAACTCATCCTTCAATAATTCTTCAAATTTGTTCCATGATATAATCCCTTCATGCAGTTCATGCACCCTCTCTCTAACTTCTGGTATGACTGCCAAATCAAAGGTGGTGATCATTCTCACCTCTGAAATTTGATGCACTTCCATTTCACATGTATATATCTTCAAAAATTTGGTGATATTTCTTCCTTCAAACCTCCCAACCTTGTCCACTACTGCTTGTAAGGCCTTTGTGGTGCTCTTGTCATCTTCTTGAGCCCGTTGCCTCTCATCCATAAATTGAGCAAATGCTTAAAATAAATCATAGGCACCTACTCCCCTTGGTAATCCAAATCCAAGACTTTGATCCCCCATCTTGGCTTAATGAGTAATTAATGCCTCAAGGCTCTCTCAGTGGAAGCACCAATAATGTCGGGGTAGAGAGAATCTGCCTCAAGAAAGCGCTGGGCTTCTGGCTGCCACTAATTACTCAAGCAAGATTCAAGAATAATAAAAACCCCCAATTTTATATAAAAGAGATCTCCATAGGGCTATTACACCCAATACACAAGCCTAATTTCCTCAAACCACTCAAAACATAACAAAATACTCTAAACCCTCATTCTCCCGTAGGAAGGGAATTTTTCTCAAACTTCAATAACCCATAACTTTTAATCCAACCGTCCAAAACTACTCCAAATTTACATGAAGTACTGATATATTCTTCACAACTACCACCACAAATTTCAACCGTCGATTCATTATCGATCTTTAGATATCGCCAAAACCCTAGCAGTAGCTTTAAACCCTTGTTTACAAACACCCGTGTACTAAATTCTTCATATCTCACAATCTAAAAGTCCAAATGCTATGAAACTTTGATGTATAGCTTCTTAGCACAATAATACACCTTTTTGGAAATTTTTAGACAAAAATTCGTCCAAAAACTTAAGATATGGCAAACCCCATCACCATCAACAAAACGGTCTACTTACTGCCTTGGAATTGGATGCGCTGTCTTCAACTCTTCATATCTCCTTCGTCTAAACTCAAAACTTAAGAATTCCTTCGTAACAGACGTAGATCTTGAAATCGCCTTTCCAACCGCACCGTCCGATCTCCAAAAGCCTCCGTACAACTCCGCAAAATCCCAAAAGAGTGACAGTATGTATAAAATCCACTCTCTAACTTTGAACAAGTATATCTTCTTCACCCTAACTCCAAATCGCCTAAAATTTCCTCTCAAACTATACCCAAAATCCTAAAATTTACAATCCTACCTCTAAAATTGAAAATCTCTCTTTTGAAGTCGCCGAAACCCTTGTTAAGGTCGCGGGCAGCCTCCTCAAAGCCCATTGGGCATGGTATTCGACCAATAGGGATGAAGTTCCCTATTCCTTGCCTTCATCCGACCATGGCTTGATTTCATCCCTCCCAATTAGCCTCTTACTAGCTTAAATTTTCATCCTTAAGTCCCCACCTTCTCTCAAGGCTTCATACTAAACATTTAGATCTTATAATTTTTAAATACCATAATCAAAACAAGTAAAATAAAATAAAGTTTCTTCTATCAATCCCTTTAATTTATTTTACTAAGCATTCTAATACATATCTTAATTTATAAACATATAATATATTTTAACTAATTTTTACATATTGTAAGTAATTACAGTACGACAACGTGCCAAGCTATTTTGAAGGTTTTGAGTAGTGCTTAACTCCGTAATATTTCTGATTGAACCGAAAATCGGAGCCAAACTAACTCACCTTTTTGCTGGTGATGTTCGTCCTTTAACTTGTGCACTGCAGTTGCTGTGATTCTCCCCTTTGTATGCATTATTCTGTTGTGTCTTTCTGCTGAAAGGGCCGGGTGTTTGTGACTGTAGTTGCTGCCCCATATCCATGTGAAGGCTTTGAAGGACTATTCGTCACCGTGTGGTGGTTGTAATAGATGTACTCTATGGTATGAGTCAAACTTAATCTTTCAATTGATGATGCATGTCTCACTTGACTGTTGTGCCCCGGAATTTGTCCTCTCATTCCTACTCCTTTTGTCATTCTTACTTTTGTTTTTTTATTCCTTCAATCAATTCTTATGTTTCGTTAAAATAAATCAAACTTGGAAATCAAACTTGGAAGTGAGATCTAGAGTACAAGTGAAAGTGAGAGTAAGCGATATTTCTTAAATCAATTTTTATGTTTCATTAAAATAAATCAAACTTAGAAGTGGGATCAAGAGTACAAGTGAAAGTGAGAGCAAGTAAATGTAAGAGTGAATAGGACTTAAAGTTTTTAGTCCACTTCAATCTTATGGAATGTGGTGAGAGTGGTTGTTATAGATGTGTTCAACGACATGAGTACAAGCAATAACAATAAGTTTCTTTCTTATATACTCTCTTATAAATAATGACAATAAGTTTCTCACTTGAGCATTCTGTAATAGAATATGTCTTCTTACACAAACAACCTTCCATTATCACTATGACTCCTACTCACAAATATAATTTATTTTTCACATAATATAAAAATTAAATTTCATCTCTTAGAAAAAAATTCACTACTATTTATTTCACTAAAAATAATTTTTTTGACTTTATAGACAAAATATAATATTATATTCAAATTTTCTTATTATATATAGCAAACTTGATTTATTTGACTTATATCATTTGATAGACCATGATATTGATACACACATTATTTAAAAAAAGCCTTGCTATGTCTTTGCTTGATAATGACTTCTTGTAAGGTACAAAGTGCGCCATCTTTGTAAATTGATCCATCACAACAAAGATGTTATTAAATGAATTTGATGGCAGCAAATCTATAATAAAGTCCATAGAAATCGAAGACCATGGTCGACATGGAATAGGCAATGGTTGTAGGAGTCCATAAAGAGAATGCCGAGGATGCTTGGACCTTGAATAAATATCACGAGAGAGGAAAAAAAATTTCACATCCTTCTACATTTGGGGCCACCAGAAATCTTGGAAAATAAATTCTAAAATCTTGTTGTATCCAAAATAACTCGTAATTGGAAAGTTGTGATGATATTGAAGTCCGCAAAGTTATGTTGGTCTTTTTGGAATATACAACCGTTGTCGGGGTAGAGAGAATTTGCCTTAAGAAAGCGCTGGGCTTCTAGCTGTCACTAATTTCTCAATCAAGCTTCAAAAATGAGGAAAACTCAAAGTTTATATATATATATTTTTTCCTTTTGAGAAATTACATCAAATATATAAGCCTCAAGTAACTAGCAACATCCAAAGTGTGATAAAATCCTCTAAAACCTTATATATCTTTATGTGGAAATTTTCCCAAACTTCAACATCTCATATCTCCTGATCCGACCGTCCAAACATAGCAAAATTTTACATAAAGTACTGACCAATTCTTATCAAACTCTACAACAATTTTCAACCGCAAATTCATTGCAGATCTTGAGATATCTTGAAAACCCTAACAGTCGCTTCAAACCCTTGTCTTTATACACCCGCATACAAATTTCTTCATATCTCACAAACTTTAAGCTCAAATTCCATTAAATTTGTATGTATAGCTTTTTAACACAAAATGTCACATTCTCCAAGAAGTTTGAGCGAAAATTTTGTCCGAAAACTCAAGTTATGGCTCAAAGCATAACTATTAACAACACGGTGTGCTTACTGCCTTGGAATTGGATGCGCTGTCTTCAACTCTTCATATCTCCTTCGTCTAAACTCAAAACTTAAGAATTCCTTCGTAACAGACGTAGATCTTAAAATCACCTTTCCAATCGCACCGTCTGATCTCCAAAAGCCTCCGTACAACTCCGCAAAATCCCAAAAGAGTGACAGTATGTATGAAATCCACTCTTTAACTTTGAACAAGTATAACTTATTCACCCTAACTCCAAATCGCCTAAAATTTCCTCTCAAACTATACCCAAAACCCTAAACTTTACAACCCTACCTCTGAAATTGCAAATCCCCTTTTTGAAGTCGCCGAAAACCCTTGTTAAGGTCGCGGGCAGCCTCCTCAAAGCCCATTGGGCATGGTATTCGACCAATAGGGATGAAGTTCCCTATTCCTTGCCTTCATCCGACCATGGCTTGATTTCATCCCTCCCAATTAGCCTCTTACTAGCTTAAATTTTCATCCTTAAGTCCCCACCTTCTCTCAAGGCTTCATACTAAACATTTAGATCTTATAATTTTTAAATACCATAACTAAAATGAGTAAAATAAAATAAAATAAAGTTTCTTCTATCAACCATTTTTAATTTAACTTACTAACCATTCTAACACACATCTAGATTCATAAACATATAATATATTTTAACTAATTTTTACATACTGTAAGTAATTATAGTACGACACCGTTCTTCAAAGTATAAAGATCTCCCTCCACTTTAAATTTGTTGTCTTCATCATTGAGGCGATGCTTGATGTCAAAGGCCATAGAATCCTTAATGGTTATGATTCGTACTTAGTTGAGGAAGTCAACATCAATAGGTATTGATACAATAGTAGCACAAAGGCGAAATAGCTCTGGCTTCAACAAGATTATATATTGTTGATTAAATGTTGCTTTTCCAGCCTTTGATGCAAGATACAATTTCCTTGATAATGCATCAGATGGACCTTGTTACTTTCCGAGTCCATAAGTAATAACAAAGTCAAATTGGCATAGCGACATATTTCATCAAGCTTGACGGCCATTCAAGACCCAAGACAATATGAAGTATTCTGAATTCTTATGATCTGTATATATATTCAAACTGTATGCATGGCTCTTTCAAGGAAGTAATGCCATTCTTAAAAAGAATCCGCAATAACAAAAAGTTTCTTATTGTGAATTTCATAATTGATCTCAGCAATAAAAAACTTCTAAGAGTAGAATGCAACTAGACGAAGCTTCTCTTCTTTGTCCATTTGCAAAAATACAGCTCCTAAAGCAAAATTCAAAATATCAATTTTCAAATAAAAGGCCTTTATAAAATCTGGATGTACTAAAATTGGAGCCGTAATAAATACCATCTTAAGATCTTGAAATGCTTTCTATCTTAAAAGCTCTCAGTCGAGCTTGTCTTTGCATATCAATCGAGTGAGCAGAGTAGCTACTTGTAAATAATTTGTCATGAAGATCCGATAGAAATTAACAAAATCAAGAAAACATTGTATATCTCTAACCGTCTTTGGAACTTCTTAAAACACGATTGCTTCCACCTTCTTAGAGTCTATCTTCAAGCCTTTTGTAATTGCGATGAATTCCAAAAATTCCATTTTAGTTTGGTGAAATAAACACTTCTCCAACTTGGCGTAGAGTCCTTGCTCATGTAATTTTTCAAGGACCAAATGAACGTGCTTCTCATGCTCTTCTTCATTCTTATAAAATATCAAAATATCATCTAAATAGATGATTATAAAGCCATCAAGGTGCTCTTGAAAGATGTCATTTATCATGTGCTAAAAAATTATTGGAGCATTGGTAAGATCGAAAGGCATGACATTGTACTCAAAATGGCCATATCTTATCCAAAAAGCTATCTTTCATTCACCTCTTTTTTTTATTTGTACGAGGTTGTAAATTCTCCTTAGATCAATCTTGATAAAGATCTTTGCACTTTTGAGTTGTTTTAAAAGACTAAAAATTAAAGGCAACCAATAGCGATTTTTCTTTGTCACCTTGTTGAGACCTTAATAATCTACGCGTATTCCTAGAGAGCCATCTTTTTTTTCACAAATAAGATGGATGCTCTAACTACTGACTTTGAAAAGCAAATCAAGTTTTTGGCTAGATTTTCATCAATGTATTTTTGTAATTTACTGCCAACTCCATCTATGATAGATTATAGATTGGACCAAAAGGTGGTTGTGCTCTTTCTTCGAAGTCTCTGATGCAATCATATAGTCGGTGCTTTGGTAGTCTATCTACATTCTTCTTTAAGAATACATCTTCAAAATCCTTATACCACTCCAAGATACTAATTATTGAAGTCTTCTCTTTGCTAGTTGGAATTGCATAGATGTCAAATGGTGTGCCTTCTTTGAATGATCTTACAAATGTCCTTGTTCCAACAAATAAGAATTTTTTTATTTGTGACTTTCTAACAAGTTTTTTGACAGGCTTTCTATAAGGTTTATTTTTGAAAAATTCTATAGAGAATGTCAACTTTTGTAGCCTCCACTCTATAGATGGGTTGTACTTTTTCAACCAAAAAAGACTAAGAATAATAAAATTTGATGGGGTTTTCATGACATTGAAGATGATATGATTATTATGGTCTTTAAATGTCATCTCTATAGGCATTGTTTCATGGATGACACTAATAGAGAATAAAGGTCGTCCATTTTTGACTTCTATATGAACAGATTTGGATTTTTGAACTCAAGGAAATTTGTGATGCTTAACAAATTTTTTATCTAAAAAACAAATAGATGCTCCTGAATTTAATAAAATACTTATTTTGAGTTTTTGTAGGCCAAAAGACAAGAGGATTATAAAACAATGGGTAAATTGAGCAGAAAGAGAAGAATCTAAATATTGTTGTAGTATTGGATTGTCTAGCTACACCGTCTTTAATGTAGTTGAGAATTTTTATTTTCTTGAATTATTGCGCCTCTAATCTTCATGATGTATCGATTTGGCTTTTTGGAACAATTTCTAATCTTGTAGCCTTCTTCACTATAATACAAGCATAGCCTTTTTTCTATATGCTGCTCCTATTCTTCTGAAATAAGGGGTTTAAAACGTACTACATTAATCTATATGTCTTCCACCTCTGAATCTGAAATCAGATTGCTCGTTGACATAGTTGGGGTATGATAGATCGTATGTGGTCTTGACAAAGTCCATGAGCTTTGGTCTTGACGACATTAGAAAAGTCGATTGTTGCACTTCACAGCTTGGCTTATGGCCTCATTGAGCGTTTGCAAATCCAAAAAAGACAATAGCAAATCCTTCACATTGTCCCTTATATCCCAATAGAATTGACTCATCAATGCTTCATCATCCCAATTAATGTCGCACTCTAGTCATCTAAAATCTGATGTATAGACTACTGTAGAGCGTGCCCCTTGTTGTAGTGACCAAATCTTTGTTGTAGCCCAACGAGCCTTGTCATGTTCACCAAACACTTCTCCAAATGCCTCTAAAAAGGTTTCAAAGTTATTTAGGATTAGTGAAATCTTTTTGAATAAGGGAGCAAACTATAATAAAGCTTGTCTAGTAAGCAATGTTTTAACCAATCCAACCTGTGATTCCTCTATTGGATAGTGCTCCAATTGTAAGATAATTATTAATCGAATCTGATTGAAAAACCCTCAAAACTTGGAGCACTTACCATCAAATTTCTCGGGAAGGCTAACCTGAGGCTCCTTTTGTTATTATACAAGTGCATCTTGTCGAACCACAGATAGAACTTCTCCTTCTAGGTTGGCGAAAGATTGAGGCTGATGAAGTCTACCAATGACTCCTTCAATTATTGCAGTTTGATTCGATATGGTGGAGATATCGCTTAAGATGGCGTCCAACCTAGACTCGGAGGATTTAAGCATGCTAATGTCATGAGCTTCACCCTTCTTAGAAAATAGAAATAAATGAACTCATAAGAAGACAATATGGCTTAAAAGAAGGTAATCCACAACCTCTAAAACGCTTACAAATCTTCAAAGAGAGGGATTGTCCACTCTCTCACAAGAAGAACAAGACTCCAATACTTTGATGGATGAAATATCAGATTAGAGGAGGATAATCTGCAACCTCTAAAACGCTAGTACACCTTCAAGAAAAGGAGTAATCCACACTCTAAGAAGAAAGTTCTAGCTCTAATATTAAAGTTGAACAATCTTGATAAACTATCAAGGATGTAAGGATACGCAATAAGAAATCAAAAATTAGAAGAAAAGGTTCAAGATGAAAATTAATAATAACTTGGATTAACAAGATGAGTACATGAACAACACCAAGAAGGATGAACTAGAACTCTAAAAGATGTATTGTCAAGATTGAAGAATTCTTCCATCTTGACTCTAATAAATATCCTAATTTAAAATAAAAGAAAAATAAAAGAAACTCTAAAGTAAAAAATACTAGAAGCTGTGTCTCTAACAACCATTTCATTAAATCATGTGAGAAAAAATTACAACTAATTTAATTAGTCATTTAAATATCTTTTATACTATTTTTATAACTTTATCTAAATCATGTTCTAAATCCGAATAAAATACACTATATTTTGTTAAATCCACTTCAATAAATATTAAATCTTAATGTAAATTAGATCTAACATCCAATTATATAATTTAAAACAAAACTTAGATTTAATTTGTTTGTGAAATAATTTTTTGCTACATTTCCAAAAGATTGCCTTAATCCTTGAAAGACATTAGTCCTATTAAAGGCTATTTGAAAGTTTGAACAAGTTCTTGGAATGCCAATTTTAGATAAAAATTCTTGAATTTTTATTAATGTAGTGGATAATAAGATCTTTATAGGAATATAATCTTATTTATACAAAAAATTTAAAAAATATTTATGGTGCTGAAAGTGGAATATTACTATTCATTGGCCAATTTAGACAACTATACTATAAAATTATGGACTAAAGCTACACTACTTATTTTAATTAGTGTGGTCCATATTAAGTCTAATTTTCACATTATTTGAACATCTACTAATTAATGTGGTTTGACTTGTAAAAAATTTCAATATTAAACTAGATTTATTCATATTCACGTGGACCACTTGAATGGAAGGGAAGCAACTCTTGAATTGCATGTCGTTTGGCAATTGGATGACATCCACATTATTTTAGATAGAAATTATTATTGGTGTGGTTTACTTTTACCTGATTCCACACTAATTTATTTTCTATACTAATTAGAATAAGTAGTGTAGTCCACATGTGACTTTTTGGATAGATGACCAATATTCACTCTCAATCAATCTAATATGTCCAACACATTTTTTTTGTATATAATGTAACAAATAGATACCTTTTTTCCATTGTTTTCTTAGAGTAAATTGATGTATACCACTCAAGGAACTTAGATTGATTCAATATAGGAAAGTCAGTGCAAAATAGCTTTATTCCACAATATTGTATATATGTCTATTATCTTTGAGATTTTTAATACAAGTACTTAATATGATTAACTCAGAGGTTTCCAAAAATAAAAACTTTATTTAGTAAAAAATCATTCCACAAAGAATCAAAAATTTCACACCCTATTAGGCACTATTAGGCACAGTGCAAGAAAACTTCTTCTATGATACATAAAAGTTAGAAAATTGTTATTTTTTTTCATTATTTTAAACTTCAAAAAGGGGCATCAATCTTCTATCTGAACTAAGATTATTCAAAATACGTTGCAAAAAACAATACATAAATTTACAGGATTGTGCACCCAATTCAATTCAAATATTGTTTTCAAAATTATAATAATTGCACTTTCTGAATACGGTTTCCTAGGTAGGCTTCCATAGCAGTTTTCTTCTCGACTGAAACCAACTCAATCCGGTGGTCATACTCGTGAAATACCCGATTGATACCAAGACGGTCATGTCGAGGGAACAACATTGTGAACCTGTGACGATCTCCTGTGTGAGGAAAGTCACACCACTGCAGCAAAAGCCTGCTAAGGTAGAAATACCAAAAACCGTGAATAAGGTGATTTTGCATGGAGGCAGTGGCTGCAAAAATAAAGAGATATTTTTTCCAAAAAGAGAAGAAGAAAAGTTGAGGAGTGCAAGTGGTTTTGTATTTTTATCAAAAGGCAAAAGCATGTCAGACTCCCTTGTTGTGCACTAGACTTGCCCTAATCGGAGCAAAGTTGTCTCCAAAACCACCAAGTTCTGAACTTAGAATTGTTAACTCCAAGCTCCAAAACCTAGAGCAACCAGTTGCCTTCTCAACCTGGACCAACCAGCTTCCTGCATTTGCAACCACCACGACCCCACCCATTGCAGGAATAATATCGGTTTTCCTGCACATTAGTGATGTGTTTTGGTGCCAGTCTAGTGCACGGTTGGAGAACCTTCACGGTTTTTGGTATTTCTACTTTACACAGCCACGCTTCACATGTTTACGATGTTATTTTTGTGTATTACAGCATGAGCGCCCCAGTATCAACCGAGTATTACAGGGTATCAGATTAGGATCACATAGACATCAGTCGAGAACACTGCACATTGCAATCCACTATGGATTCCTTGTGGAAGAAAGTGAGAAACACGAGCAACCTTCACTTGTTTCACAGCGTTGTTTTCATGTGACTTTCACAACATGAGCGCCTGAGTATCAACCAGGTATAACAGGGCATCAGCCTAGTATCACATAGATATCAGTCGAGAACACTTTACATTGTAAAGCACAATGGATTCCTTGTGCTAGCTCTCTCGCCTCCCTTGCCGGACCAGTATTTCCGCCATATGAACTTCGGCAGAAGGTGACGAAGAACGCGCGCTGCTGGAAGCCATCACGGCCTCCGGCACCAGCGCCTGCGACGCCCAAGCGTACAGCGCCCTTGCGGCATCCGCCGCCGCCGACCTGAGCGCCGGCGTGGTGCAGGGCGCATCAGGCAGTGCCCCAGCGTCTTCAACACCGGCCGCAGAATCTCTATCTCCAGGCGCACCCGCGGGCCATCTTCAAGTCATATAGTATTGACTTATGTGAAAGCTGAAGAATGTTATATTAGTGATGTAGAGAGATTAGCAAAAGGATTCAAAAGTACAAATAGCAGAGTTGATTCCACCATTTTCCTAAATATAGAAATTGGGCCTTTTCCATCCTTATAGGTGATATGTGACATTGAAGGGTCAAATTAAAACAATACAAGATCTTGTGTATTATTTCAAAAGGATTGTCATTTTTAAAATAAAGAACTTCTAATTAGAAGAATCATCTTTTCAATTAGTATTTGATACTAAGGTTGATGTTAAAAATTATCTATAACTAACAATAATTCCATATTAATTGCAAAGTACATGCATGGATAAACATTGGACTACATTTGCTTTGAAATAACACGCTCAGTAAAAACTACATGAGATCAACTGTAGAAAGTACATGAGTTAATGTATTTACATGAAAAACATCAACTCTAAAAACAACCACCATTTCAAAATTGATATTCATGATGACCGATCCACACCAAATTCATTATGAACACATTCACGAAGTCTTAAAATCCCCAGTAAGCAAACCACTGTATACAAGTGCCTGAATCTCACAAGGTTCTTGAACTCCAAACCACCGCTTCACACCCCTCACAATACTAGCCCACACATACCGCACTCTACAAGCGAATTCCGAAGCCCAAAACGTCCCACGAACGACTTTCATCCGCTCCCACGCATCCCGGAAACCATGCACCGGCAGAAGCCCCTTCGCCTTGACGAACGCCAAAAAAACGCCGGAGTATCGTCGGATGTACGTCTGGACAACGGACCCCAATTCGTCGACGAACACGATCGGTCTCACCAACCGAGACCATGTCTCGAGCGTCTGCCTGGTGTTGGGTCCGTGGTCAGGCAAGCTCTTGATGAACTCGTTTGCCTTGTTCACCATGCCCAAGACCGCGGGCACCTTCTCCCAAAACCGTGAAGTCTTCCAGACACTCTCGAGCTCGAACTTGGCTTCGTAATCTTGGTAAAGAGCGATGAGTTCGTTTCCGAGACGTGCTGCTTCGGTTTCGTTCTCGTTTTCAAGAAGACGGAGGTCGTGCTGGAGCGATTGGAGGAGCTCGGCGGCTGGAGGTGTGTCGGGGTCGTCGCCTGACCAGATGTCTGCGAGGTCGAGGCGCCATTGGAGCTGTTTGAGGTCCGGGTCGTGGAGGACGAGCTTTCGGAGGAGGTCGAGGATTTTGGTGGCGTCGGGGCGTTGGTCTGGATCCTTGTTCCAGCAGCGGTGGATGAGGGAGGTTATCTCGTGAGGGAGATTCTCCGGGAGCGTTGGTCGCTTCCCGGAGAGAACGGCGCTGTAATCGCTCAACGGGGTTTTGGGGAAGGGGAGTCCTCCCGTGAGAATCTCGTAGCAGGTGATGGCGAAGCTATAGACGTCGCAGGGGAAGGTGTAGGTGATGTTGTGGATCGGTGTCTCGCTTAAGGCGAGGATTTCCGGCGCCCTCCAGAATCCTGTCCCGATAACGCCCTTGCCGCCGTCGAAGTCCGCGATGGCGATGGAGTGAAACTTCGGCCCGATGGCCGTGACCAGGAGGTTCGCGGCGCGGATGTCTCGGTGCATGATTTTGCGCCTGTGGAGAGCGCGCATTCCGATCGCGAGCTGGACGATCAGGTCCACGGCGGTGGCGTACGGCAACGGCGGCTGTGAGTCGATCAGTTTTCGCAGGTCGAATAGGTGTTGTGGCATGACCCAGGCTACGCTGCCCTTGCCGTCGTGCACTTTGGTGTATCCCACGGCGGAGCAGACGTGAGGTTCGATGATGTTGAAGACGTTCTCGTCCCAGAGCTTCTCTGGAGGAGTCGATCGGATATGCTTATAAACCTTGAGAACGAGCGACTTGCTCATGAGGCGCGTTTTCACAATCTTTCCTTCCGCTCCGCTTGCAAGAGTTTCACCAGTTTCCGTGACTAGAAACTGAGTTTCTATTAAATCACGCAGCGCTTGCTCCTCTTCAGGCGTTATCTGTGCGATGGTACGCGTCTCGGAGTCGTTGGAAGCTCCTTCTTGCACCTCAGTAATCTCTCCGGCACTTGACGGCTCGCCATTAGTGCATGACATTGCAGCTCACTAGCGTTGGAAGCTCAAGCGATTAGTACTGTAATGGATGGAACAAACGTCACCTCTCCTGTCAAATGCGATCAAGATGAGCTCGTCAACTTGAAATTTCTTGACGTGACGCTGCACAGAACATCACAAGCAATGGGAATTGATTTAGAGTATAACTGTACTGCTGGTCTTACTCCGAGCTCGAAGACAGTCCTGTAATTTGCAGCAGAAGATCAAGTTCTTAGACCACGTTCTACAGCCTAAGTGAAGTGGGAAATCCAGAAACAAAGAGCACTCAGAAACGACGTACCTCAAAGAGAATGAGCAGCAGAATAGCCTCATGTTACAGCGTCCTGCACCGATACTCCAGATCGACAGCTCATTGCGACGTGGATCTCTTCTACCCTACAAAATATATGGAGTGCAACTCGAAACGGAGAGACAGTAAGCAGATTCTGCAGTGGAGAACGACCTGCAACCTCCCTAAACATGAAACCAGAGCTAAACTCAGAATCAGAGTCCTCACTGGCAAAGACAACTAGACGAACAAGCTAACCACACACCCTTCCGTACAAACGCAACTCCCACCATGTTTGCAAGGTACGCTTCTGAAATCCCCAAAAATGTTTAAAGTATTCAGGCCACTCGCAAATCGGTAGAAGACGACGAAAGCACAGCTAAGATTTAGCGGAATCATCGCCAATGGTTTCAAAAATCTCGGCTAAAATCCTCGCAAGCCAGCATCCGCCTTGAAGAAGGTGCCGAGGCGAGTGCCACCTTAAATGCGTCTTCTAAAAATAACTTGCGAATATGCGTTAATTGGATTCGTCTTCCTGGAGTCGTCGTCCTCGATGATAATGTGTCTGTTTGCAAGGGTTTGAGTGATTACGATGCAGACGCTGGCGAAAAAGGCGGAGGCGCTTGCCGAAATCCAGAAGCATCCGCACCTGAAGTGTTTGTTGGAGGATTGGGAGAAGAAGGTGAGCTTCGCGATCTCGCGGATAGAGCGCAAGGAGACGCTGAGCTACCACGTGAAGAACGAGATCTACCAGCTGATCGGGTTCTTCATTGTGTTTCAGGGCGTCATTCTCACCTCGATCTCGCAGTCCAACAACCTCCGCTGTGAGAACTGGTGGTCGCCGTTCTCGCTCTCCGCGATCGCCACCGTGGTCACTCTAGGCGGCGTGGTGCTAAAGTCCTTCGACTACGTGAAATGGCGCAGCGGCGTTAAGAAGCTGCAGCGCGATGTGAAGGTAATGAGAGTCTCCGTGGTTTATTGCTTCGAATGTGCAAGCTCTAACCCTAGCGATGTGTTTGAACTCAGGTGGTTGGGTTTTGATTGAGCAGACTGATTTGTTGGAACTGAACGGAGAGAAGTTCGATTTCATTCGTCTTGCATTGAGCTCGTTTGCTTCGAATGTGCAAGCTCCTAACCTAGCGACACTGGTTTACAGGTTTTGATAGAGCAGATCAATTTGCTGAAACTGTACGGAGATAAGTTCGACTACGTCCTCCATTCCTACACGCCCCGGGAGGAAACTCAGCGGACGCTGAGCTCCAAGGACCGCATCATCTTCGCAATCTTCGTCTTCCTGGTGGTTTCCCTGATCGGCTTCGCCTTCATCGTGCTCTTGTCGTGCCGCGCCATTCTGTGCCCTGGCAGCTGATCCGGATGGCGCTGTGCACGGAGCATCCTCGTCAGTCGTTCGGGGCTCGCGTCTGGCACCTCTTGCGCGGGAAGGAGAGCTGTTACATCTACAACGGCACCCAAGGCGCAATCGACCTCTCGCGCTTGTCGCCGACCGGCATCTTCGAGTTCGTGACAACCATTCCGGCCGGGCAGGGCTGGAGAATCATGAAGGACGGGGATACTTTCCAGCAGCACTGGGCGACACTGAACGAGACCGCAAACCGGTGCATTAGTAGCGATTTTGTGAACGACTACGAGTGCTTGCACGTCAAACCGGACGGAACTGGAATCCAGATCGAGCTCGGGAGAAGAAAATAAGCTCATCCGGACACCGTTCAACATTCCTTCTTCACATTTACATCTTGCATTCAATTGTCATTGAAGATCTAACTATTTTGTTTTTTCCCAAGACTTTGGATCATCAACTGTGTTGGTTTTGGTTGTCACGGTCGTAATCTGTTTGCCAGTTGATTGATGATGTAAAGCCTTTGAAGAGTACGTGCCAAGCTATTTTGAAGGTTTTGAGTAGTGCTTAACTCCGTAATATTTCTGATTGAACCGAAAATCGGAGCCAAACTAACTCACCTTTTTGCTGGTGACGTTCGTCCTTTAACTTGTGCACTGCAGTTGCTGTGATTCTCCCCTTTGTATGCATTATTCTGTTGTGTCTTTCTGCTGAAATGGCCGGGTGTTTGTGACTGTAGTTGCTGCCCCATATCCATGTGAAGGCTTTGAAGGACTATTCGTCACCGTGTGGTGGTTGTAATAGATGTACTCTATGGTATGAGTCAAACTTAATCTTTCAATTGATGATGCATGTCTCACTTGACTGTTGTGCCCCGGAATTTGTCCTCTCATTCCTACTCCTTTTGTCATTCTTACTTTTGTTTTTTTATTCCTTCAATCAATTCTTATGTTTCGTTAAAATAAATCAAACTTGGAAATCAAACTTGGAAGTGAGATCTAGAGTACAAGTGAAAGTGAGAGTAAGCGATATTTCTTAAATCAATTTTTATGTTTCATTAAAATAAATCAAACTTAGAAGTGGGATCAAGAGTACAAGTGAAAGTGAGAGCAAGTAAATGTAAGAGTGAATAGGACTTAAAGTTTTTAGTCCACTTCAATCTTATGGGATGTGGTGAGAGTGGTTGTTATAGATGTGTTCAACGACATGAGTACAAGCAATAACAATAAGTTTCTTTCTTATATACTCTCTTATAAACAATGACAATAAGTTTCTCACTTGAGCATTCTGTAATAGAATATGTCCTCTTACACAAACAACCTTCCATTATCACTATGACTCCTACTCACAAATTTAATTTATTTTTCGCATAACATAAAAATTAAATTTCATCTCTTAGAAAAAAATTCACTACTATTTATTTCACTAAAAATAATTTTTTTGACTTTATAGGCAAAATATAATATTATTTTCAATTTTTCTTTGTCATCCCCATTATTTCCCCTTTTCTTCGTTTTTCTTCTCATCCAAATTACTTTTGGACAACCCTGCCATGGTACTCAATTAATTTTTATTCATTTACATTTCAAAGGGAAATCTCAGCTTTGATCACTTGATGAATTTCATACTTGGAGATTCTTAGCACTGTTGCAAATTGCAACCAATAGCCCATGCATGCAACCACCGAATAATATGTGGATGAGATTCATTCGTTTTTTTAATCGTAACCCACCAATATCTTTCACAACTAATGAAATAATCAATATTATATATTATATTATCTTTGGTATTACCATACGTCAGCATCAAATTCAACATTCATGTCAAAAATAATTTCTAATCAAGATTTCTCATTCAACAACCAAAATTTAATTTTTTCATATTTCAATGCATGGATAGATGATACTCGAAAAGGTCGACGTATTATTCAAGAAAACATTATTTCTAAATGATTCCAATTGGTTTTTAATATGTCAACATTTTAGAAAATTTCTAAGAATTCTAGACATACGTAATTTAAATTGGTTTTTACCAATCAAACCCGTAAACAGGGTAAACCTGGAAGTTTCCAGTGATGATCACTAATCAAGGATAAGTGTACTGTATAATCAAGGGTACAGCTCTTAAACAGCTCAGAAATCATGTGGAGCATTGATACTGCAATGATCACTTGATGAATTTTTAATGAAAGTTAGACCAGAAAACTGGATATTATGTGTGGATATATAAAAATTCGAAAAATGTGCAACTTGTTGGCAGTTGAATAATTCAATACATATCTCACTTTCCTGGCCTGAACCAACCGCCCTTGGACTGTAACTAGGATGAAAGTGGCGTGGACTTCACGCAGAAAACGAACGTATTCATTCATTCAGTTGTGGATGAATTTGTGATGGGACCTCGGAAATTGGGTCAATCACCAGATGGCTGACGAATGAACTCTTTCATTACATTAGTTACAAATCGTACCTAGGTCCGAATTGGAATAATGGGGAAGCAAACTGGTAAAGGGAAGAGACGTTGAAGGGCCTTACCAAAATCATAATAAACTATGGAATTTAGCAAATCATCCCTTCTTCTTCTAGTCAACTTTGGCTCAAAATGATCTATAATAGAAATAGAACGATGTGAACAACTCAATTATGCTAATATTTGTCACCATTATAAAGGAAGAGATTTATCCAACAACTAAATATTATATTCCTTCCTTCCACAACAAGGACATTGAAATCATATAATAAAATCATTTAAAATAAACTTAAACTTCAAAATAGCTACTTCTATTTTTAGTTTTAAAAATTAATGTTGGATGACCTTGGTAATTGATACATTATAGCCAATACTAATACAACTTTTTAGAAGTTGTAGCAAATCATTCGTGATTTTATTCTAACTTTTGTGAGGGGGCAAACTCATTCTTGTATTGACATACATATACACAGACACACACACATACAGATATATATATATATATATATATATAATCTCTCAGATGGCCACTTCCTTATAAGCTCAATTAGCCCCTAAAGGACAATCTGTCCCTTAGGGGACATTTCACATTTTGGGCAGGTTCTTGTGTTGTCATTTTTGGTCACAAAGTTTTGAAATTTTTTGTGAAGATGCGGCACAATACTAGCTTCATGGGAATATAATTTTCTTTTTCACATTGGACCTCTAAAACAAAAGTTATACCACTCTAAATCCCTCGACTCTAGGCAGCTCCAAAAATTTGCTACAAGCTTCCATTAATATTAAGATTTTTTACTCTGATAGGTAATATTATTTTAGTTAAAATTGTCAAAAAATTTCTTGTCTTTTGTGAAAAATCCAATTTTAACGCAAGTCAAACATTTTCACACCATTCTGGGCAGGGTACCAAAAAAGCTTCTTCTTTCCATACAAAAGTTAGAGATTTTGACATTTTTTAGTTTTCTTTTCTCTACTGCAAGGTATAATATAGACCTTCTTTATGACCGTTGGGATTCTTATTTTGTGATAAATTGAGCTCACAAAAAATCAAAATGTATATTGGCAATTCTTGAACCTTCATTCCTTCCACAATTTTTTTGAATGTGCTACACCCCTCATCTACCTCTAAAACCTTTTTTACAAGATACTAACATCATAAACACCATCATAGTATAAAATTTTGCCTTGTGTGATGCAAAAAATAAAAAAACCAAGTGAAGTCAAAGTCAGCTAGTCCTTTTAACGCAGGGAAGAAAAAGGACTAGATTTTCACTTCAAACATTATAATCTTCCAATCCGTACGGTCAACTTTCATGAAATTTTGAGATTATGTTTTTTTAGTTTTATAGTTAAACATCTTACGGTCAAAAATAGAAAAAGTTTTTTTATATTTTATTCCCCTCTCTTTGCACTAGAATACGTAGTTTTGAAGTGTTTTTGGTGAGAAACAATCAAGGAACTTCAGGAGTTAGAAATCATCTTTTCAAAGATTTTTAAAATGGAAGGCTAATTTTAAGTTGTTCTTGGTAGATAGAACTATTTGTAAAGTTAAACAAAGATACCAAGAGTTTCGACACTTTTTTCATTTATTACTAAAATTAGCCATGATTAGCTTTATATTCCTATAATCGGCTAAGGAAGAAAAATGCGGCTAAGATT
This sequence comes from Physcomitrellopsis africana, assembly GCA_036785485.1. Lineage (NCBI taxonomy): Eukaryota > Viridiplantae > Streptophyta > Bryopsida > Funariales > Funariaceae > Physcomitrellopsis > Physcomitrellopsis africana. Next base: position 555,958 of record JAWRVF010000122.1, on the reverse strand, counting down.
CATAGTACAATATGATCTCTCCTTCTTTCTTTTCAAAGTAGCTAAAACTACTTTCAGGATAAGTTGTCCTATTTCTACCTAAATAAAAGATGTGTATATTTAGAGGGGATACATAATAATAATAATTTTTTAGTGATAGTAAATAATATTACAATATGAGCCCAAGTGGTTTCAAATTTTTTCTATTAAATTACAATTAGTCATGAAATTTCAAAGTGGACTACCATATTTAGCCTATTTGTCTCACTAGGTAACTCCACATTAATGTCGACCAAAGGTAAGGGATCACAACTAATAGTAAACTTCTATTAGCAACTATAAATGATTGAATGGGATGGGAATGGGGCAACAATATGGCCATTTGTAAAGTAGTGGAAATAGGAAGAGGATGGGAATGGGCATGCTTATTTTCACAAAAGTTTAGAGACCACCACATATCATTTATTAATTGGATGAACCTTCTCTTCTATAATGGTGGCAAACCTGAGGCATAATTGAATTGTTCCCATGATCTAATTTTTATTATAAGTCATTTTTAGCTAGAGTTGAACACAATAAGAAGGGGTGATTCAATGGATTTCACAATTTAATCTTTTTGGTAAGGCCCATGTCTTCCTTCTCCTTTTCTAATTTACTCCCCACCATTGCATTTTGGACCCAAGTACAACTAATAATTAATGTTAGCCTCTGAAGTGCTAAAGTCTTGAGGTGGATTTTTACAAATCTCGGGCAGATTCTTATAATTACAATTTATACTTTTAAGTCTTGGAAATTTGTATGAAGGTGCAAGAAGTTAGGAGCTACATGAAAATATAATTTTTATTCTCATTGGACCCATAGAACAAAAGTTATGCAATCTTAAGTGATTTATTTCAAGAGCAAGTAGCTCAAAAAATTAGAAATAAAATGTGAGATTTTTTATGCAAGTAAATAAGATGATTTTATTTGAGATTTCCAAAAAAAAAATCACCTTCCATAGTATAAAACTTTCACTCCAAGAAGAGTCAAAGTTTGTCAGGCAGGGTGCAAAAAAACCTCTTCATTTCTACATAAAAATTACTAATTTTAGTTTTTAGTTTTTAGTTTTCTTTTTTCTTTTTTTTTCTCATTTTATTTTTTCGGCTTTAAGAAGATGAATGAACCCTTGTTTTGACCGTTTGGATTTTCAATTTATAATGAAATGAATTTACAAAAAGTTAAAATGTGTTTCAACCAATTTTTTGATTCACCGCACCTTGCATGATTTTTTTTGAAAATGCCTCACTCTTCTTCTACCTCTTCTTCTTGGGAAAAAAAAACCCTCTTTTTTCACTTTAATCACTATAATCTTTAAATCCGTACGATCAAACGTGATGAAAATTTGTGAGCATGTGGTTTTAGCAGTGGAAATTAAGATCTTACGGTTAGAAATAAAAATAAGAGTTTTTTTTTTTTTTTTTTTTTTTTTTTTTCCTTTCTTTGCACCAAGATGGGCAGTCTTGAAATGTTTTTGAGGAGGAATTGTCAAGAATTTTTAGGGGTTAAATTGGAACTTGTAATGATAACTACCAATATATCTACATGAGCAAATAGTAGCCAATAGTGGCCAATCCTACTTTATCAGCACCTAACATTTTTATGGTGTGACATGTTTATGATGACAACTGTTGAGTGACATCAATCTGAATGTGTATTTCATTTCGGTCAGCAGTTGACCAAAGTTCCGGTTTAAGAAGCTCCTCCGCATCTAATAGCTATCGGAAATAAAAAAGTAGTAGCATTTCACATCAAATGACCGGTATCTTATTAGAACTCTGGGTGATTTTATGAATAACTATTGTTTAGAACTCAGAGGATTGGGGTGCAAGAAACGGATGAAGGCACTGTAGAAAACGAGGCCACATCTGGGACCCACATTAGAGAAATCCACAAAACTAATAGATCACGCAAACCGTCATCCATCCTCCCAGGTACAGTCGGCTTTGGTCCCGAGAAGAAGCGGCGGAGGAAGCGGACGAAGGCCACGCCTGGCTGCAGTCACCACCAAACCATATGGGACATCAAACACCATCACTGCAAATGCAAGCGCAACGAGCCCGCGCATCTCTAGAGCGCGCACGCGCGCTGTTCATCATTCATCAACTGCCCCCGCGCCACGATCGGACGCTGCTCATTCATATCTCTTGCACCAATCCCCTCGACTCCCTCTTCCCTCCCGCTCCTGCCATGCTCACCAGTGGCTTGATCCCATTCCGGATTTCATGCCTCTTGACCTGTCGGTGCCACACGGTTCGATTGATGGATTGATTGATTTGTCGATCCAGATATGCTCATTGGAATAGGGAACTAGGGCGGTAGAGAAGAGATTTGGTCAGGATTGGTTGAGGAGTGGTGACAACAAGGGTTTTTTGGGCTTACGAATTGAGCTGCGCGCGGTGATCGAGTGGATCGCGTGGAGGAAGCGGATGCATTTCGTGGTTGATTTTGGAATTTAGCGCGGGAGGGGTTTTGGGTGGGTCGAAATTTGGGTTTTGGGAGTTGGGGTTTTTCTGGGTTTTTCGGGGTTTGGGGCATGGGCGAGTGATGGGGAGATGGCGTGAGAGGTGAGGAGAGGGGTTGGTCGCTTGGAGAGATGGAGTTGCAGGCTCAGGTGGCGCAGGCGGTGCACATTTTGAACCACGACACGCAGTCCGTGAACCGCGTCGCGGCCAACCAATGGCTCGTGCAGTTCCAGAACACGGACGCGGCGTGGGAGGTGGCCACCACCATCTTGGCCATGGATTCGTCGCCCACAATTGACTTCGAGGTTGAGCTCTTCGCGGGCCAAGTCCTCAAACGAAAGGTGGGGCCACAAAAGTTAAGACAGATTCCAAATTCGTAGATTTGGCGTTGAGATTTGAGAGCGTCAGTATGAGTTTTTATTGATTTTCATTAGTTCCCGGATTCAATGCGATATCGAACTCATTTATGGAGAATTTTGTGTAGTTAGCATTAATTTTTGGGGGTTCAGTGTGATTTTTCATCGATTTTCGGTTTGCAGATCCAATGCGCATTCATGGCGAATTTTGTAGAGCATTTTTTGTAGAGTATCATTAAATTTCATGGGCTTGTGTCTGAATTTTTATTGATTTTCGAGAGGTTTGAGGATTTTCCCGGGTTTGAGAGTGAATCCGAGGGCTTGAGTAGGATTTTTCATTGATTTTGAGTTTTCAGATCCAACAGATTTATGGAGAATTATGTAAAGCATTTTCTGTAGAGTAGGCATTAGAATTCATGGACTTGAGTGTGAATGTTTATCGATTTTCGAGGGTTTTGAGAATTTTCGCGGGTTTCATTTAATTGATATGCAGATCCAATGCGATGTCGGAAATCTTTCTCGGGAGGGAAGGGCTGCGCTGCAAAATGCGTTGTCTGCGAAGAAGTTTAGCAATGGGCCTTCTCAGGTGGGCATTCAATATGTGAAAGTCATATCTATCTTTTCTCTCCTTAATGATTGTGATTCGTCTTTTAACAATGGTAATATCACGCCCTTTCTAAATATTTCATTCAAGGATTTTGATTTGATTCTTCACTTCTCGAGCATTATTGTTGGAATGTGGTCGTTTCTTCCACTTCACTTCTATTTGTCATGTCACGCAAAGTTTCAATAAGATACCCCCTCTTTTGATTTGTAGTACTACTCTTCCCTCACTCTTAATAGCTGTTAGATCAATGAAAGAGCTTGGTGGTGTCTCAACTCGAGTCCTTCAATTATGTCAATGGAAGGCTTGGGGGTCTTTAAACTCAAGTAAGAAGTAGGTTAAGCCGCCTTGGAGAAGGAAGGAGAGGTCATGTTGTACCATGAATCTCATCCGTCTTTCTCCTCTTTGAGCTGATTATAGAGCTATTTAGGGCTGATTTTAATAATTAAAATGGAGAAAAGAGGTCAAAACTCTTGGTATCTTCGCCTCACTTTACAAATAACTCTATGCTCTGAGTTGAGTTTATTTTTTTGATTTGGGGTTGTGTTGTGGTGGGCAGCTTTTGACCCAGATATGCGTGGCGCTATCAGCTCTAGTGCTACGTGCAGCAGAGGCGCGAAAACCAGTAGAACAGTTGTTTACGAGTCTGAACGAGCTCCAGGGTCAAGGAACCGGCAGCAACGCGGTGCTGGAGCTTCTCACCGTCTTGCCTGAGGAGGTCCTTGAGGACCAATCGTTGCTTTCAAGTGTGGATTCCAGTCGAAGATCACAGTTTTCCAATGAAGTAAGAAGACATGAAGCTTGTCCTTCCTTTGCTGGAAAATAACACTAAACTGTTGACTTGGCATGTATCCATTTTGAGGGCTCAATTGATCGTTTTCTTGCACTTGTATTGTCGCCCAGATGCTATGTTGATGCGGACTGTTTTTTTTTTTTTTTTTTTTTTTTTTTGTCAAGGAGGAAGATCACTACTGCTGCGTATGTATCTTACTTCTTTGTGTGAAATTGGCAGATTCTATCTCACACAAGTGCAGTGCTGGAGTTTCTTCTTCAGCAAAGCGCCAATGATGGTTTGGATAAGCATAGCAGGCGAAGCAAAGTTCTTCGTTGCCTTCTGAGCTGGGTAAGAAATTTTCTCTCGTTTCTAGGAAGATGTTATCTAGTTTATCTGGTCGAAAACCCATTTGGTCGAGTTATTCTTGTGCCTCTCACCTACACTGTGGCTCTTGGACCATATGGTGGTGGTCAAACTAGCCTAAATGATAAAACTACGATGGGTTTTTTATGGTGAGCAATGACTTCACTGTGCAGGTGCGGCTTGGATGCTTCTTGGAGATCCCTCAGAGCAGCATACCCAGTCACCCACTTTTGGTGTTCGTCTACAGCTCCTTACTGGTAATAATGTCCTCAATTTTTTACTATAGCTATGAGGGATCCATTTCAACCCAATAATTCTGTATGTACCAGGTTATAATAGTCAGATGTTCTGTAGTGAGATACAATTCATGAGCACGGGCGTTTCTTGCCCAATCTTCACTCCTTGAGTGCTATTTCAGGACCCGAACTCATTTGATTTGGCTGTGGAGGTGCTAACAGAACTCGTCAGCCGACATGAGGTAAGATTTCTTCCGGCATAAATTAACAGGTTCTCTTTCAGTTAAGTTTTAGCAGGCTTGCATTTTTTTACTTCATATATGTTTTCGTGCGACCCTATCTGTTTTTTAAGAGGTGTGTCATTGTGCAGGGTTTGCCTCAAGTGTTACTCCCACGGATGCTGGATGTGAAGGACCGACTTCTGATGCCAGCTCTTGCAGCGGGTGAAGAAAGTGTGGTCAGTGAGATCGCTACTCTGATGGGGGGAGCTCGGTCAGGCGGTACAAAATCGTGCATCGCTATTTATCTCTGTGCATCAATATATCATAACCTCCTTGGATGCCAAGTTTTTCACAAGTTTTGTTAACTTGCCGTTATGGATTCAAGTGCAGTAAATGTTTCCAGTCTGTTTTTTTTCCTGTTGGCAATCGTTGTAGTAAGTATTGCAAATATGTGTTTCAGGCTCCAGAATTAGTTGCACGAGGGACCAGAGAAGCGTTGGATTTGGCGGATTCTCTTTTACGGTGTGATACATACCTTTTTCTTAATCTTTTCTTTATTGAAAGAGGTAGTTCGGCAAACAAATTTGTCCGAAGAGCATCCACTTTTATGGACTGTTTGGCACCTGTTCATTGGATCTGAGGATTTTGTATTCTGTTACTTTCTTAAGGTTGAATTGGCCACTAAGGTGTGATCGTATTGATGTCACTGTTAATAATACAGCTATGTTCTTACTAGCCTTCTATTTCCATCATACTGTGTAAGTCTGACATTTGTGTGTGCATCCAGATGTGTCTCTTTCCCAAATTGCGACTGGGAGATTGCGGAATCCACTCTCCAATTTTGGTACGTTGAATTCTTCCCTCTTGTGGTTTTATCAGACAATGGGATTACTTTCAGAATACCTTACTAATACCTCTGCTCAAATCCCCTTTTCTATCAACATTTGCTGACAAGTGTTTAATCACTATCAACCTGTCAATTGAAATATTTTGACGCTCTGACGCTGGAATGGTTTGTAAAGGTGCACACTTGCTGAATATTTACTTAACTCTGAAGACACATCCCGAGATTCCTTGAAGCAAGGCACGCGTTCAATGTTCATACCTGTGTACAACACCCTTTTAGAGGCCCTGGTTACAAGGGCTCAGGTGAGAAGACTAGACATAGGTCTGCATTCATGTGACAAGGGCATGAATCGGGGAAGGTGTTTGATCACCTTTTCATGGCATTTAAGACGGTTTTTCTTGTTGTGAAGGTGCCAGATCAGATTGTTGACGGTGATTATGCCGAGGATGATCTTGATGGCGTTAGCGGACTACCAGACGGTCTTGCTCTGTTCCGGAAGAATCTGGACGAGCCACTCCTCAATATCTGCCGTTTGTTGGGACCAAAACAATTCCTTGCATCGGTGTGTTGAACCAACCCTCTCAGACCTCTAACGTGTAGTATGTTCGAATCCTATGAGCGCTCTAGTGCTCTCTTTTTTTTGAGTCAATACCCATCTGAAATCTTATTTACCTTCGCTTTGGCTGAGGTTTGGCTATCTTCAAGACCGGTATATGCAAAGTAGTATCCTGTACTCTCCCTGTCTCATGGCTTGAATTTTACCACGCTTCCACAGGTGTTTGGACCTCTTTCAGGGAATTTGCTTTGACAGTGAACGGTGGTCCTTTGGTGGCAGTTACTAAGTGGAGCTGAGGCATGGTCTCAATTCGAGTCGCCAACACCATGGCGAACAGTGGAAGCACGCCTCTTTGCGTTACACACGGTACGATTTCTTTTTTTGCAACTAATGAAAAACTCTTTTAACATATTAGAGTTATTTGTAAAGTGAGGCGAAGATACCAAGAGTTTTGACCTCTTTTCTCCATTTTAATCATTAAAATCAGCCCTAAATAGCTCTATAATCAGGTCAAAGAGGAAAAAAGGTGGCTAAGATGCATGGTACAACCTGACCTCTCCTTCTTCTCAAAGGCGACTAAAACCACTTCTAACTTGAGTTTATAGACCACCATACTCTTCCATTGACTTTATTGAAGGAGTCTATTTGAGGGATCTAATAGCTATCAAGAGTGAGGAAAGAGTAGTATTATAAATCAAATGAGGGAGTGTCTTATTGAAACTTTGAGTGACTTTACATTTAACTCAACTATTTTGTGGATCCTTTGCTAATGGATTCTTCATGACACAGGCATCAGAGGTGGTGTTGTCAGAGGGACAGCTTTCAGACATCACACCTGTTATGCACTTAATTGTTCTTCAATCAAGGTCGTCTCAGATTGATCCAAACTTATTGCACCTGGTACAACATCCTTATCCGTACTCTGTTTTTGAACGAAATTTGATTTTTCAAGGGCCTGCTTTATTGAATCCATCGCATTATCGTTCAGGTTCAGAAGTCAGCTGCTGAAGTTGTTGGAGAGTACTCAGGATGGTTGCAAAACTTTCCTTCTATTGTCACACCATTACTGTAAGTCTCTCATCTTGGATCAGACACAAATGCAGAGATTAGGCATTTATAGTGGGACCCAGATGGCAGTTTGTTTCAAAATACATCCTGCAATTTTTAGTCATTTCTCTGACGAAGCCATGTTTGCAGCGCCTTTTGGCAAGCGGTTTGACAGTCCCAGTTGCAGTGAGCGCCTGTGCTTCTGCTTTGCGAAAAGTTTGTGAGGATCTACCCAATCTATCTTATGAATCAACCAATATTGTAGGCCTTCTGCGCATTGGAGAGGTAATTTTGCAACTTTGGTTTACTCCTTGTTTGGGTCCTTAACTTGAAGAGTTCTGGCATTTTGCAAAATTTCAGCATCTTTTTGGTTGATTGCAACATCTTCATTTCAGGAACTGCATGCTGTGCCTTTGTCTCTGGAAGAAGAGGAAGATGTGATGTGTGCCATTAGCCGAGTGCTGTCTTCGCTTACGAATGTAGCTGATTTAAACGCCGCTTTGGAGCGGTTGCTGAAGCCTAGTCATGATGCAATTGAGGCATTGGTGAGATCTCATTCCTAATGTCATCAATTTCCGCGAGTTAGTTCCTGAATCTACTGCATATTGTGGAGCAGGTTGTGCATTGATTTACCTGAAGAAGGTGGTTGAATGGGATGTTTTGATGTGCGCAGTTGAGTTCAGACAGTGAGGGTTCACTTAGACTTCATTCAACAGCATATTCGGGTGCTTTAGAAGCTGGCATCAGGGCTGTTCATAGGTAAAGAGGTGATCTGAAACTGGTTATGCCTACTCCGGTTATGAGTGTGTCAGATATTTATGTCACTAATTTGAGGTTTAATAAACTTGAATGTAGAATGAAGAGCTTTTGGCAAAATCGGTTTTTCTTTCCAAGCGTAATCTAATTTTGACTCATGACACATTCTTGTGTGCCTGTGCTACAGAATAGGGGTTCTGTTTGGTCATCTAACGGGAGCTATTTCAGTACCAGCTCATGGTGATGAACCGGTTTTGAGAATTATTGCACATTTCTGGCCCTTATTCGAGAGATTACTTGCTTCCCGTCACATGGAGGATGTCAGTTTGGCACAGACAACTTGCAAGTCGCTCTCACAGGCAATTCAAGCATCAGGTCAGTTATTTAGAGCCATCTGAGTGCAAACCGTATTTCCAGTTCAGCTTGTCATATAGCATGTCTCTCGGGGTTATTTTCTTAAATTTTTTCCATGATTCTTTGACCAATTTTCTGTTGCGACTGCAGGGCGGCTGTTTTCTTCATTGCTTCCTAATATCATGGCAGCCATGTCCAATGATTTTCTATCTTTCCAATCGCACGTTTGCTTCCTAAAAACAGGTGCGGTTAGTGGTTTGGTTTGTTTGTCTCTTTTTTATGGACTTCCTCCACTGTCCAAAACATGACCTCATCCTCAATTTAGGACAACGTGAAATTAAGGTGGCTCATCATCAGTACTCCTTTCATTGTCATACCCTCTTTCATTTGTTTGCAAATCCTTTTCAGCTGGTGTTGCGATTGAGGAGTTTGGCCACGAGAAAGAACACGGAGCTCTTTTTGTGGAGACGTTGCTGGTGTTGACGTCCTCGGAAGCCATGGCCGCAATGACCACGTCGTATTCATGCGATCAGGAGCCAGACCTTGCCGAGGCTTACTTCGGTTTATTGTCCACTTTTGTCCGCAGCTGCCCCCATGTATGGACCATATTTCTCATCAGACCCTTCATATCTTTATTATTTTCCTCATATTGTAGACCTAATGCAGGGTTCTCCTTGCCAGTCTTTTCTTAGCCTAAATTATACTTTCACTTGTGATTGGTTTTTAGTTGATTATTCCGGATCTGACATCGTTGCTTGGGTACAGGAAGTTGTAGCAGCTGCAGACACGCTCTTGGAGATTTCATTCAACCGTGCATCTATCTGTTGCACAGCAATGCATCGGGGAGCAGCTTTGGCTGCAATGTCTTACATGTCAAGTGAGTTTACTTTTCAACTCGAACATTCAATTATTAGAGACACCTCATAGTGTTATTTGTAAGGTCACCCGAATTTTGAATAAGATACCCCTCTTTTTTTCATTTTGAGTAATAAAATTCAGCTCTATATAGTTGTCAAATCAGCGTAATGGCTCTCCATTATATATATAATATTTTCACATGGTAATTGAATCACAACATGATACCTATTTATCAAGAATTTTAATTTGATTGCTAAGCTCTTTACTATTTTTATAGACAAGGACCAATCATAGACTTTGAATTCTAAGTAGTAGTAGGCATTTGTTACCTTAAAGCAAAAACTTGGTTCAATGTTAGTGCTTTGACGCCTTGATATTTCTAGATCATTTCAATTATACACGAATTTAAGTGCTGTAGGCATGGAAGTAATTTTAATACAAAAAATGAAAAAGGACATGAGTACATTATTGCTTATATTTTTAAGAGCAACAATAGTGCAGAATCTAAATATTCATCTTATAAAAAAAAGGCTTTGGTTGTAGTATGGGCCATTATTCACTTTTGATCTTACTTGTATAAGTAATAGTTTTTGTTGATGACAAATTACTAGTCTTTGAAGTAGCTCATGGAGCTAGCTTTTGAAGTGGCCATTGCTTATTTTTGACTTTATGTATACAAGTGTAGAATAAATAGATAATTTTGGAAGGTAGAGTAAGGATTAAAAATTGATAGATTGGATGATTAATCTAATTTTTGGTCAATATAGATGATAGCATAAAGAAGTTAGTTGGAAAAGCGGTTAAGGTAGGAAAGATAATAGTTGCAATCTTGATTTTTAGTATAAAGAGAATAAGGAAGAAAGAATCGAGGTCCAACTGTAAAAGTCAAGAGTCAAGGTAAGTTTGGTGCTATCTCTTTCTTTTTGTTTTTTTTTGTGTTAGATTGAAGTAGAAAATCCAGATTACATTCCAATTGATTTTGCCATGTCAATTGTGAAGTACAATAATAAAATAAAAAATTCAATATATGTGGATGAATAAAAAATTACAATTGATTGATGCTTGAATTTAGTGTGCCGAATTGGTAGTCCAAGATTATATATGTCAATGTAATTTGATTGTGAACAAGAATATTATATTGGATTAATTGTAAGAATTGAGCAGTGAAGGAGAGTATTGGAGAGGCGATTTGTTTCAAAAGTCGTTCTTGGTGAGAAGTTATTTCCAGTGATTGGAGTGTGAAGCGGGTGTATGCAGTCTGTTGAGATAGTGCAACATTGTCGGTTGTTATTATGGAATTAAAAAAAGACAACAAATTACAATAGGAGAATTTGTGGAAAATTGTGTTATGAAATTTATTCTTAGTTGCGGAATAGTAGAATTGATAAAGTGGATGGCATTGTTTTAAAACATTTGCGTATATATTGGGCTTTGATGTTTAAAAGCGATTAATTGTATGATCGTAGTAATGTATTTTATGTGTCTAATCTTTTTTTGTATTTGAATCTTCTTTTACAAGTTTTACTCGAGGCAGTATTGGTAGAATAAATAAAATGACAAATTATATTTTTGGCGTTGCCGTCAAGGATTGACGATAGTTTGAGTGTTAAGAATTAAATGTCAAACGAGTAGTTTTTGCATAATGTACAAAGATATTCTAAAAATTAGTATCGATTTGAAAGTAAAATCAAACATGTAGTTAGATTGGAGATGAGAAGCAATTTTAGAGATATGAAAAAAGATTATGATTAATAAGAATGAGAATATTGCATTGAAAAAAATACGCCCTTTAAAATGAAGATAGGAGAGTGTGTAAGCAAGAAATTTGTTGCAAGATGAACAAGGATGGAATCTAAAGAGGAAGCGTTGACAAAGTTAAATTAAACCATGGTTGTATGCTTGTCGGCACATCCGAGCATATCCAGAACATGAAAGATCTTTAATATTTCAGACATAAATATCGTTAAGAAAATTGCTAAGAGCACTTGCGAATAGCCCATCGTATCTCTTGAGCCCATTAACGGAAAGAAAACAAGGTACAAAAAAATTGGATATTCCATCGGATACTTTTCCAATAGTAGATACAACCGATTCCTAGCAAGACTGGTTCTTTAGAGTGGCATGAATTGCTTGCCAATAAGAACAAATTTAGCATATTTTAAAATCGGTCATTTTCACCTCAATTTCAACTAATAAAGCTATTTGCAGATAATATTAGCAAATTACGGAGACTTGGAAGTCTAGAAAAGATAATTGAAAGAGGTAGTATTTATTTTAATAAGGAACTGAGTAGAACATTGTCAATTTCAACGGCAACGGAAGAATTAGTAGTTCCAATTGCAATCCAAATAGGTGCACCTCGTGATTGCACAACTAACATAGTTCCATAACATATCTTTAGAGGTTTGTCAAGAATAGACCCAGATCAACACTTCTTTCAATTCCTAATTGCATATATAGTCAATAATGGTAGAACTGAAGATATTTGGTTGAGATGGCTGCCGATGACCTTGAAAGACATGGCGTTTGAATGCAATAATCGCCAATCCGTAGGTTAATTTTTTAATTGGGAGACATTGAAAAACACATTTTTAATCCATTTTTGACCAATTAGATTTGAAAAGCATTTTAGAGAAAGGTTAATGAACAATACAATAGTACTAAGAGAAACGGTGTAGTCATCTTACGGTCGAGTAGCAGATATCCTTCGTAAATGGCCAAATAATCAAATATCAAAATTATTTATTTTGTCTATATTAGTTAACGAATTATATCTACCAAAATTAAAAATATTTGTAAAAGAGGTCCAACCGCTCACCATTGTTGTCTCACTTGATCAAGCTAAGATATGAAAAGAATATCATTGTGATCAATTTTTAATTCTTGGAGCCACAATGATCTTATCTCAGACAGTTTATCAAATGCCAACTTGGAATGAAACAATGGACAATTACCTAAGAATGAATGATTACAGTACAAATTTTAGTGCTAATCCTCAGTGAATAATTAAGGCTATATCATTGCAAGCAGTACCACCAACTATTGCAGTTCTGTATTCCTCATATCCCCCATATCAAAACCCAGTATCTACAAAAGAGTTATCTAATGAATTAGTATCGAAGGATCTAAACAAGGCTTTATTGTTAACTTTAACAAAGAAGATGGACAAATTGGCTATCAATCTAGCAAAGGATAAAGAAAAGAGGCATAAACCGACCAATATGCGATCCAATATTTGGTGCAATAATTGTAAGGGACAAGGCCATTTGATAACAGAATGTTTTTCACCATCCTAAATGGCTGTACAATGCACATATTGAGAGGGTAAGTATAGCACCACAAATTATTGGAATTTAAGAAAGCAACAATAGTTTGATAATCAGACCATGATTCCATTGACTTTGTGGGATGTTAACTAAGTCTAGACAGAAAATAAGTTTGGCTAGAATGACAATCGTTCAAATAAAGTAAATAAGAATTTTTCTAATTTTCAAAATCTGACGTATAATCAAGAATATGGACCCAATCTTCAGTGTATTGTGCTAAATCAACCAGGATACTCCCAATATCCACCCATGTACAAACCAATTTTGGATTCTAGAGTATAAACCAGTGTCGTATTGTGGTTCGACTACTATATGAAAAAAATTGTACATATATATTTAATATATAATTTACTACATAGCTAAAAGAAAGTCAAATTAGTGGATTTTATTGATTATAAGATGTAATTAGGTTATTAGTTTAAAAGTGATCTATTAAAAAGATTATTATGAAGATTTATACAACCTTATTTTCTTTTTAGTAGTGACTTTTGTACTTAATTTTATATTAATAGTAACTTGTATATATCTTAAGTCACCTATATTAGACATTGGTAATCCTTAAGATCTTATTTACTTCTTTTATTTGGTGCTTAAAGCACCAAGTATGTAAATCTTATAAGAAGAAGGGTTAGAAAAAGGTTTTTACTATAAAAAGGGTAGTTTGGCCATCCATGTGGATGAATAGAGGTGGATGATAGAAATCTCTGTTCTAATTGGCCAAAAATCATGCCCAATGGGCTTCAAGGACGTTGCCCGAGGGTTTATTAAGAGTTAGGGTTTTCTTTTCGAGAAGAGTCGAACATCGGAGGCTAAGATCATAAGGTTTAGGTTTTTGGATCTGATTTAGGTGCAAATTTTGTGTGATTTGCACTTTTTATGAAGAAGTTATAGGCGCCCAAAGTTAAGGTGTTGATTTTGGACTTATTGTCACTCTTTTGAGTAAAACTCGTGCATATAGAAAGCAATTGAGGATCAGTGACTAGGATTGGAGAGAACACTTTTACGGCTACACTTTTTATATATGGCTTGATAAAATCTAAGCTAGAGTGAAGGAGATATTGGGAGTTGAAGTTAGTACTTATAGACTTAAGGGCAAAAAGTGACCCACTTACATAGTGGTTACATTTTGAGCTATATCTTATGCAATTTGATAGATTTTTGGCTCAAAATTTTCAGGAGTGTATATGTTTATGTCACAAGACTATGTGCAAAATTTTTGTGGCATTAAGATTTTTGGTTTGTGAGATATAAGGAAATTAGTGCTTGGGTGTCTTTGAGCTAGGGTTTTAAGCACCTGCTAGGGGTTTTGAGATATTGGACGATTGGAAACGAATTTATGGTTGACTTTTTCTTGTGGTAAAACTTAAGATAATTATTTACACTTTGAATAAATTTTATAGAAATTGAACGATTGGATCAAGACTTATTGGACTCTAAATTTCAGCAAGAAATAAGTGCTTGCGGGTGAATAAAGTTTTGAAGGGTTTTTGTAGAAATTTGAACAAACTTACTTGAATACAAGAGGGTTTATATATATAACTTCTCTTTTGTGAGATTGTTATATTATTTGTCTTTTTTATTTAGGACAAATTACCTGTTGGATTTTTTCCATCAAATTTCAAATAAATTTTCCATAGCCAGGTACCCAATATATTCATAGATAGAAGGCCACGTCATACGACACCGGTTAGCCGGGATCATTTATCCATCCAACCTAAAATAGGCCCAATCGATATATACAAATAGAAACATCCAATATTCCTGATAGTGTCGAAAGAAGACCACTGGGATGTTATTGTTGTAAGCAATTAGAACATTATGCTAGTGAATGTTCCAATCCAAGAGCCAATGATGAATACGCTCTAGTATGTGGAAATTATAAGCAGTTTGGACATATATATCAGTAATGCAATGCTTTGTTTAATTTTAATAATCAAGATCAGCATAACTAGTTGTAAAATAAGATAGAGGATAGTAATTGAGCTTCAGAAGATTCTCTAATAAATCAAGTGGAATGCGTCCATGTAGTACTTATCCAAGCCTAGCAAAAAGAAAAAGATCCAATTCGACAATTAGGTACACCAATTACGAGGAACCAATTCAATTCATTGGTTGGAATTTTGTACTCTATACTCGTACCAAAAATATTACCAACGTTGGGATCTGGTTCGTCTGGGCAATCCAAAGATGTCCCTAATCTTGAGATATTGGATCAACCTAAATCAGTACGAATATCTACAAAGTTTTAAGACCCGTCTCATTGATTAAAAGGTCCTATCATAAACAAGAATCTTAACAAAGTTCATTCAGCAATTCAAATTCCGAACTCCGTATAACAAGACAAATTATTTCAAGGGATTAAATTGAAATCAATGAAAAAAAAGAGGGCACTGAGAATCACTACTAATATGAAATCTTATGATATTTTGAAAGATTTGGATGAAATTAAACCTTCAATTATAATGAAGCAATTATTAGCAGCCATACCAAAATATTGTTCTACATTAAATTCTTTGTTAATACAACAAAGAGCTCATAATAAAAAAATTCATGAGATTAGTTTGAATCCCAATCTGGGCATATCGATTGTTGATGTATCCATCGATGGTGTTCTTATTTTTGGAGTTCAAGTAGATGGAGGTTCTAATATAAATTTAATGATTGCAAATACAATGGAGAATTTGGATTTAGCTCAACTATTATCTACAACCTTGATATTGAGAATGGCTGACTATAGTTGCATAAAGTCTATGGATATTCTTTGCAACATTTATAACATTATTATTGGAATCATATATAAGATTGATTATATTATTTTTTGATTACAAAGTTTCACATTATCATATCCAATTTTATTGGATCGATCGTGGCTCTATCAAGCCAAAGCTAGAAACGATTGGGGCCGTGGAATGTTGACTATTGGAAAAGGTAGAGACAAGATTGTTTTACAAATGTATCCAATTCAATATCATAGAGAATCTCAAATTTTGAGCTTCGAGGTGACATTCAAGGATGAAGATCAACTTGATGTGGAATATGATGAAGTTATCAATTCAATGAAAATTCGTGATAACTCAATCCACGCATAAAAGGAAGGCGTGTTCTACTAATATGGAGGACTTGGAGAATATTTAGTATATTTGGAAGATATAACAAATTCCGATCATGCTATCGCCGATTGGATGAATAATCTCGCGATTAATAAAATTAGTATATTGAAACCAAAAATAGATAGTTTTAATTTATCGGATTATATGAAGACTTTAGAATAAGAGAGAAAAATCAAATTAGAGATTGTTGAGGAACGTGTGTGCCAATCCATTAATCTAGGCACCAATGAAACATCCCAAATCATCAAAATATATACCAATATTACCGATATAAAGTTGAAAAATTGGAAAGAATTTTTTCTAAGTCATAAATCTGCTTTTGTTTGGTCATATGCGGATTTAAAAGGTATTCCTATCAAAATTTGTGAGCATCGAATTACCTTAGAGGAGGATGTTACACCAATTCATCAAAGACAACACCACTTTAATTCAAAATATTTCCTCATGATAAAAGACAAAATAGATCAACTTTTAGACATGGACTTTATATATCTAGTACCGTATAGTGAATGGATTTCATCATTTGTAATAGTACTAAAGAAGAATGGAAAAATCTGAATCTATCAAGACTTTCATAAATTGAATGCGATGGCCAAGAAGGATTATTTTTCTTTATCTTTCACGGATAATATATTAGATGCAATAGCCAGACATGAATGTTATTCTTTTTTGGATGGATTTTTGAATTACAATCAAATTAAAATTACAACAGAGGATCAATTAAAGACTACTTTTACCACGGATTGGAGCACATTTGCTTATAAAATAATACCATTTGGATTGTATAATGTCCCAGCCACATTTCAAAGGATAATGATGCAAGCATTTCAAGATTATTTATGATTGTCAATAGAGATATTTTTAGATGATTTTTATATTTATAACACGAGAGTTGACCATTTGGAATATTTTGGTAAATATTTTGATCAATGTGATAAATATGAGATATCTTTGAATTTTGAGAAGTGTCAATTTGGAATACCCTCAAGAAAGCTTTTGGAACACATTATTTTCGAGGTTGATATTGCTACTGATCCAGATAAAATTACTTGTATATTGGCCTTATCAAAGCCATAAACAGTGTTGGCTGTTTGTGATTTCGTAGGCCATGTCAGCTATTATTGGTGATTTATTGATTCATTTGTAGTCATATGTCAGCTTTTAATTAATCTCTTAAAGAAACCACTATCACATGGATCTAATCCAATTTAGACCAAGGAATATAAAGTTACATTTAAAGAATTGAAGCGCAAATTGGTGTCTGCACCAGTATTGGTTGCACTATGTTGGACAAAACTATTTCATATTTATATTGATGCATCCAATGTTGCTATTGGATCCGTGCTAAATTAGAAGGATGAAAAGGATTTAGATCATCCAATATATTATATTAATCAATAGCTTGTTGCTGTGAAACAAAATTATATTATAACTGAACGAGAAGCCTTGGACATGATCTACTATGTACATAAATTTTAATATTATCTGTTGGATTATCCATTTGTATTTCATGTCAATCACAATGCTCTTAAGTATATAGTCAATAAATCTCAATTGAAAGGATGCATTGCTTGATGGATGTTACTCCTTCAAGAATTTAATTTTTGATCAAGAAAGAAACATGCCAATGTGGACTATTTATCCCGTCTGACCAAAATATTGGAGAATAAACCTATCAACGATGCACTTCCTGATGTAGAATTATTTGCTGTGGATGTAATTTCATCGGAATATAGTGAACTAATTCAATACTCAACTTTCCAGACATTCCCACTTACTTACAATGAAAGTCGATGATGTTTTGTATAAACAAGAAAAAGATGGAATATTATGTCGTTGTATATTTCAAAGTGAAGTACATGCCATATTGGAAGGGTATCACCTTGATAGTTGTGGTGGGCACTTTGCCAATGATAGTACTATTCGAAAAGTCTTAATGGCTAATTATTAGTGGCCAACAATGTTTTCTAATACATACCAATATATACGACGCTGTGATCCTTGTCAGCGTATTGGTAGACCTATTGGTACTTTTGCCATGCCATTGGTACCAATTTTGGCACAAACACCATTTGAAAAATGGAATATTGATTTTATAGGATCAATCGCACTAACTTCATGAAATGGACATAAAAGATATATTTTGATAGCAACCGATTATGTAACAAAATGGATTGAAGTGGTGGCAACAAAAATTAATAATGTTAATATAGTAGCCACATTTTTATATGAGAATATTATCACTCATTTCAAGTGTCCCAAATAATTGGTTAGTGATTGCGGGACCCATTTTATTAATTCTATAATTATAGCTTTGATAGCTAAATATGAAATCAAATATCAGAAGATAATCCTATATCATCCTTGAGCCAATAGGCAGACTAAAAAGACCAATGGTGTATTATGTAAGATATTAATTAAGACTATGTCTAGTGTGAGAACGAATTGAGATACAAAATTATTTGCAACTTTGTGGACATATCGTAATGTATATAAAGTGACTATTAGTTCTACACCATTCCAATTAATATATGGACAAGAAATAATATTACCAATTGAATTGGAAGTTCAGAGTTTAAAAATTATACTACATGAATGTCTTGGTGACAAGGAATCCCTCCAATATCGATTAGCATAATTGAAAAAATTGGATGAAATTAGGACTACGATTCTTTTAACTATGAAAATTATACAATGCCGCTTTAAAAGTTATTATAATAATAAATCATATTTCAAATCTTTTATGGCCAATGACGTAGTGCTTCTTTATGATAGCCGATTTTATAATTTTTCAAAGAAATCCCAAGTTCGTTGGCATCGACTGTATCAAGTAGTAGAAGCCTTTTCTAATGATTTAATTTAATTGGAAAATTTTATGGGTACTCAATTTATTATACGTATCAATGGAAATCAATTATAATTTTATTGTACGTAAACTCGGGACGTGTTTTAAAATTGGGAGGGAAGAAGGAGTACTTGTTAATGATAGATTGCCTATATTGTAGGATCATGATGGTTAGAGAAGATGGCTAATGGTCAGTTGGAATAGTATTGCCGCCTAGTCAAGAAAATCAAATGTAAAGTTATTATACACTAGATTAGGGATTGTGGATTTAGAGTCTAATAAAAAGTTAGGAGCGGGCACTTAGCGGAAGTTGCAAACATTATTGTCTGAAGGATATGCATTAAAATATAAAATTTACTTCACTGAGCCAAAATAGTGTTAGCATGAGCAAGGAGTGCAAAATGCATAGTAATCCACAATATTGATAGAAAGGTCAAAGAGAGTTGCGGACAAAAAAAAAAGTATCCAAAATGTGAGAAGTAAGAATAATTTAGAGTTGCTATCTCTCATGGTGATCACCAATATGGAACCAATGAAGTTGGAAATTTGTTAGATCCCACAAAGATAGATGGATTTTACAAACGCGTAATTGTATGCATTTTTTAGAGAGTCACTTAATTTGCCGCCAATTGATGTAGAATTGGTGGGAAAATATATAACACACTATGACCTAAAGGATGATTCAAGTGTAATAAAGGGAGGAATAATTAGGATAGACGAGGATACCTTACAGAAGGTACCGCACCTCCCGATTGGTGAGCTTGCGATGGATGTCGAAATGTCTAGTGACTTTCGATCGAGTAGTTATTTTAAAGGCGGCATGTCATCACTGGAGAAGAATTAGGATTGAAAAATAGGGGAGGCGCTCACACCGGAGCTTATAGAGTGGATGCGGTTCATTTAGAAGTAACTAGGCTTGAACCAACATACCATCTACATGTCCAAATAACTTTTATTTGCAGTGATAAGAATATTGGAAGACATGGTGTTTAATTGAACAGCATTTGTCGCAACCAAAATCCGTACGGAGATGGTAATCAAACAAAAGACGGGGAATTTGCATCCTTGTTCTACTTCAATTATGTACACTCCGTCATTATGCATACATTGAATCAAACATCGCCGATGGTGGAGAAAAATATATCCTCTTTAGTGCCTTTATGATGTGTTCGAAGTTTGACGGTATCGATAGCTAGTCCAGCGATAGTGGCATGCATGAAGTCGGGGAGTTAAGTTGATCGATGGAACAAGAGGCCATCTCAATGATTACACCCGCGTGGACTCAAATTCTCTCAGTAACTGAGGTAGCAACTGAGGTTCCAGTTATGAGTACCGATATTGGTCGACTACAATAATCTGTCCTATTAATTTTGAGTATTGGTGAATTAGAGGAGAAGATGAAGCAACAAGAGTGCCAATTAGAAGCAAAAGATGTCAAAATTCTGCTATTAGAAGCTCAAGTTCAGGAAACGGAAGCGGATAACAAGGATTTATCAGTCCAATTGAAGAATAATCATATAGATTTGTTGGAGGAGGACAAGGATTTAGAGTCAAAATCAGATGCAAAAGAACCTCCTATGGGGAATCTTGGAGTGTTCCAATCTAGAGAGCCGGCTTCATAATTCCAAGTTTTTTTTTCTATCAATTTTGTCTTTGCAAAGGCGCTGCATAATTAGGATCAGGGCTATGTAGAATAGATAGATAATTTTGGAAGATAGAATAAGGATTAAAAATTGATAGATTGGATGATTAATCTAATTTTTAGCCAATATAGACGATAGCATAAGGAAGTTAATTGGAAAAGCTATTAAGGTAGGAAAGATGATAGTTGGAGTCTTGATTTTTAGTATTAAGAAAATAAGGAAGAAGGAATCGGGGCTCGATTGTGAAAGCCGAGAGCTAGGGTAAGCTTGGTGCTACCTCTTTTTTTTTTGTTTTCTTTTGTGTTAGACTGTAGTAGAAAATCCGGATTACATTCCAATTAATTCTGTTATGTCAATTGTGAAGTACAATAATAAAATAAAAAATTCAATATATGTAGATGAATAAAAAATTATAATTAATTGATACTTGAGTTTGATGTGGTGAATTAGCAGCCAAAGATTGAATATGTCAATGTAGTTTGATTGTAAATAAGAATGTTATACCATATTGACTATGCGAATTGAGCGGTGAAGGAGAATATTGGAGAGACGATTTGTTTTGGAAGTTATTTTTGGTGAGAAGTTATTTCTAATGATTGAAATGTGAAGCGGATATATGCAGTCTATTGAGATAGTTCAACATTATTCGTTGTTATTATGGAATTGGAAGAAGACAATAAATTACAATAGGAGAATTTGTAGAAGATTGTGTTATAAAATTTATTCTTAGTTGCGGAGTAGCAGAATCAATAAAGTGGACGGTATTGCTTTTAAGCGTTTACAAGTACATTGAACTCTGATGTTCGAAAGCGATTAATTGTGTGACCCTTGCAATATATCTCATGCATTTAGTCTTTCTCTATGTTTGAATCTTCCTTGATAGATTTATTCTAGGAAATATTGGTAGAGTAAGTAAAATAACAAACCACAATAAACAATGGTTTATATTAGTGACAAAGCACCAATCTTGAAGTGATTTATGGAATTAGACAAATTCATTGGTAAGCTTACTAAATAAGCTTTATTGCTTCAAAAGTATGATTTTGAGGTTATATATTGAATTAATATAATTAATTTGGATGTAAATAGATTTTCTTATAATCTAAGTCCTTTAAATTAGAATTTAATCGGTGCTAAGTAGTATGGGGACTATAATAGAAAAACAATTTTAAGTTGACATACAATTGCTTATTTCACATTGATGTCAAGATCTGCTCTAAGGTCCTTTTTTAATACTAAGATGAAGAACTTGACAATTCTTTATTTGTTAGTGATGTATGAGAAGACCTTGCAATCTTGTACAAATTTCAACAATAGACATTTATTTTACCTATATCTTCAATAGAGCAAGATAGGATTAATTATCATATAGTAAAATCTTGTTGGATGAATGGTTTGCTATTTTATATGTAGCCAAATGGAATTAGGTGTATAGTTCTAAAGCCAAATCAGGGAATTTTTCTAGTGTAACAAGTGCATGAGGAACTTAGATACTTTGGAATATGCAAAACACATTCTATATTGTGCAACTAGTATTGGTAGATTGGCATATATCAACATGTTGCTATCTATATTTTTTGATGTGAAGTGTGTGATTGAATTAGATCAAGTTTAAACACCTTGTCACCTCAACAACAACCTTTATCTATTATAAGCTTAAATTATCATTGGTCTTTAGACTTTACTAGGCCGCTTGTGGTTACCTTATGTGGATCCAAGTACATATTAGTGATGGTGGAGTATTTTAGCAAGTGAATAAAAAATATGGTTCTATTACAAAATTTGTCAAAATTGGCAGTTATAACCTACTTTAATTATATTTTGGCACGTTTTAGAGCACTTGTTGAAGTATTAACTTATGAGGAGAAGAAATTCTTTAGCCATTTTGAAGAATTGTTGACCAAGGCCTTAATAGATCATTGCACCACTTCTAGAGATCACTCTAAAACAATTAGCTTAGTTGAAAAAGTTGTTCAAAAAATTAAGTGTGGTCTATAAAAATATAAATTGCTTTGTAAAAACTACCATGATTGGAACTTGATGTTATTATAGATTACTATGGGTTATTGATTTAGATATTATGCATCTTTGACATCTGTGAATGAGAAAAATTGCCTCACATAGTAGCTAGGATAAATATTAAGTAGAAGGTGGGATTAAGATAGAAATAGATTTAGAATTTGGTAATTAACATACAGGGTCGAAGAAAATAATTTAGATGTAGGTTGGAGGTGAAGTTTGATATAGGGACCAAGAGCAGTGGAGTGATATCACGAGTAATTCAATAAGAGGGTCTAGTGTATTAGAGATCAATATATGGAGAGAGGTGATGGAATGGTTGCGGTTTTTTTAGCAGCAGAGTGGCATTGAGGTACAAGGGGCGCAGAAAGACACCGTAGTTTGGGATGCGGAGTTAGAGTGGAGCTGCTGGGGTATCGGAGTGATGACGAAGCTAATTCTAAGGAACACCGGGACCTTGGCAAAGAAGTCGTAGGTGTCCACGACATATCAGGACCAGCAAACGACGATGTGGATAAAGGATTTTTGAGGCGAGAGAAGCCGGAGGAAAAAAAAAAGAGGTGGCAGTGGAGTGAGAGAGCGAAGAGCAGCCGAAAGGAGTAGAAAGCTAGGATTTAGGCGACAGGAAAGGGCGAGGGTGCAGCCGCAGCGCTGTTTTTTTTATTTTTTTGGCAAAGATTTTCCGTGCTTTGAAAGTCGGTGCAAGATGGCATCCAGAGCATGAGTAGGTAGGCAGATCGGGCAGCGGGGGTTTAGTACGGCGAGAGAGACAGAGATCGAGAGGAATAGATTATGCGACGTATGAGGATTGAGAGCAACGTGTAAGAAGGGCATTACAAGCAGAGAGCTCGTTGGGGTGAGAGTGAGGATTAGGACGCACGAAGCAAGATTTAGAAGTGTGAGAGAAAGAACTAACATAACAAAAAAAAAAAAAAAAATAGAGCTGAGAAGCGGTGATTAGTGGTGCGACGAAGTAAAGCAACGGCAACAAAACAAAAGCGACAAAACATGGAGTTTGCAAGCGAGTAGAGTCATAAGAGTACGACGAGTAAGATCACGGCAACAAGACCAGAGAACAAGGAGGATCAACGTGGAGAGTTGCACTAGAGACATTGACGGAAGAGGTCATTTTAGAGAAGAAGGGAAGCGCTTGGAACGCAAGAAGAGCGCAATGTTAGAGACAGTGTAAACACCAGCGAGGAGAAGGCAAGTATTGAGGTCTGAGATTATACACGCACGGCGAGAGTGTTGTGGTTCTTAGGATTTTTGGCGCGATGGATTTTGAGAGATTTCAGTGCAAGGCATTGAGTGAAGTTCAAATGGGGCAAAGGAAATAAGACAGGAGAGGGAAGGTCCGAGGAGCTGTCTTTATAGATTTATTTTGCTTAGTGTACAATGAGTTGTGAGTAAAAGTTTGAAGAAAAGAATTGGAGGAGGAAGTCTAGTGCTGTCGGGGCATTGGGCATGAATAATTGGTTTGAGGCTGCGCTGAGGAACAGGTGATACTTGTTGTCTAGAGCAGATTGTTGTTTTTGTTTGGTGCTACTACGGCAGAAGGGAGATTTGACGGCAATTCAGGGTGGTGCTGGTGGCTGCGTATTACTGTACTTGTCTTTGGTATAGCTTAGCATGTTAAACAGCGTCGACAAATGCTCAACTTGGGTGTGGAGGAGTAGTGAAGGTTTGAAGGGAAGTGGATCTTGGGTTGGATGCGGATTACTCATTAGGGTGAAGCGGGGGAGTTATAGTATATATTTAATGCTGTGGAATTTGATGCTGCTTACAGTTATAATGTTGAGAAAGTGATGCATGCACATTTGTGAACAAAAGCGCGGATATTGTCCTAGTTTTTGGAATTCGCTTATGTCAGTGGCGGTATCAGAGGCGTGAATGCGTGTGGCATGCTAGACAATTTTGAAAAATGGTTCTGCAGAAATTCATTGGGAAGGTTTATTGCAAGACATAAGGATTCGTTGTGGCGATCGTGATTCGGTTTTGGTGTT
This sequence comes from Physcomitrellopsis africana, assembly GCA_036785485.1. NCBI lineage: Eukaryota > Viridiplantae > Streptophyta > Bryopsida > Funariales > Funariaceae > Physcomitrellopsis > Physcomitrellopsis africana. Next base: position 531,559 of record JAWRVF010000122.1, on the reverse strand, counting down.
GCGGTTGGGAAGTTGTGATTGCATGTGAAGTGTCAAGGTAGCAGTGTGGAGAGGATAGTAGGATGGAGGCCAAAGGATGTTTGACGGCGCGTGGGCTGCGTGGATGGTTTCAGGAGAGTTGACAGGTGTAGAGAATGGTATCGACGTCAACATTCCACCACTTGTGTTATGTGAAGGATTTTTAGAGAAAAACGAGGCGACGGACTGTGGCTGCGGAGGAGCGGCGGTCTCTTGAAAGTTCAGGGAGTAGCTATATGGTGGATGTGGAGAGCTCGTCATGAAGAACACATGGAACTACATTGTCTGTGTTAGAACTAGGTCACGGCTAGAGTGTATTTTAACGGCGTGGTACATTTGAAACGGAAGATGGGACAGGCGAATTGAGTCGACAGATTGTTGAGACACTATGACTCAAGACTAGAGATTAGGTTGGGTGTTGTTTTAAATTTTAAAAGAAAAAAATTAAATTAACATACCTTATACCTTATATATATAAGATATGTTAATTTAGATACTCAATGGTGCCAATATTGCATAATCTTATTCAATTGCAAGTAGAGTAATCAGACTAGATTATAGAAGTATAAGTCAGATTCAGCCACCGGATTACAAACGCAATTGAAGGTGGCAGGATTTAGCTTACAACATCTTACAACCTTTATTAATTGTTATATGAATAAGAGGGAATTTTTCTTAGTTTAATTGAAGAAAAATTAGTTTCAATTGTCAATTTAGATGACTTTAAGATTTGAGCTCAAGGATTTTATAATTAGACAGAGTTCTTCAAGTAGATTATGTTCATATCTATAGAAAATTTAGCTATTGCATAATATCACAATTCCTTATTTAATACTTGAATTTGTAGTGGTACTTTCCAAGCTTAATTGCAAAGGTATTTTGAAAGAGATTATATTTATCTACAACATTATTGTGTAATAATATGACTATTAGGTAAAAGAAGAAAGAAATGATTATATTATAGAGGAGCTTAAATAAAAAATATTTTAGCAAATTATCTTAGAAATATAGATAATAGGTAAAGAGATAATAAAAATTAAAAAGTGCTAATGCTATCTTCTTATAGAAGAAGCTTCTACTTACTTTGTATGGCCAAAAATAAGATAAAATAGAGTAGATCAAAATAAATAAATAATATAGGTACTTTTAAGAAAAAAATATAAATAAGTTTTAGAAAAAATTATTTCAAAATTCTTAGAACTGATACTTGAAGAGGACCAATTGTGAACCTGAGTTGAAATTAGAGCTTGAGGTGCAAAATAGTATACCTATGGCAAATACAAAGTTCTTTGGCAAATCAAAGAGTGGGATTTGAAAGAAAACTTTAGAAGGTTTTTTTAAGCATTGATTTTGAGTGATTTGGATAGATATTAACTTTGTAAGAGCTTTGTAAAGCTAGAGTTGATTTGGATGACTTTAAATTTTGTAAAATAAAAAGGACTTTATATTTTTTAGCATTTTATAAATTTGCTTATAGACCTATAAGTGAAATTTTGTGGATTTTTGATTATAATTGTGTTGAGTACATGCTGTAAGTTTGAGCTTGATTGAATGATTTGATTAAAGGTTGTTGAAGTTCAAGTAGGTTGGAGTCTTAGAAATTGGATTTTGAGGATCAATGAGGATTTTTAAGATATTTTGCAATCTACCAATTAGATTGAGGTGAAAATTATTTGTATAGATGGTAGATTTGATTTTCTATCTATTCATGAATTTTTGGAGCAATTGAATGGCGCAAAAAAAAGATATTGGTGTTGGAAGATTGACATCAAGGTTGAAGGAGGAGGTTGGCCTACACTTGGGCAAAATTTTGGATTTATCTTCTATTAAGTGAGTTGGATCTTCTTCAAAAAATTTGTGCATGTTTTCAACTTAGTTATTAAAAAGTGTTAAAATTTTGAATCAAAATCAATGGTTCATTCATTAGCTATTGAGGTTTCAATCTTTTATAAAGATTGTTAGGATTTGATAAGAATTTGGTTAAGATTTATTAGGATTTATTTAGAATTTGACTAGGATTTTATTAAAATTTGATTAAGATTTTATTATAGTTTGATTAATGTTTTATTAGAATTTATTTAGGATTTAGAATTTGATTAGGATTTCATTAAAATTTGATTAGGATTTTATTATGGTTTGATTAAGATTTTATTAGAATTTTTTTAGGATTTAGAATTTAGTTAGGATTTTATTAGAATTTATTCAAGATTTAGGATTTGATTAGTAATTTAATAGGATTTAATTAGGATTTAAAATTTGACTAAGATTTGATTAGGATTTATTTAGGATTTAAAATTTGACTAAGATTTGATTAGGATTTATTTAGGATTTAGGATTTGATTAAAATTTTATTAAGATTTATTTAGGATTTAGGATTTGATTAGAATTTTATTAAGATTTATTAAGGATTTAGAATTTGACTAGAATTTGACTAAAATTTGTTTAAGAATTGATTAAAATTTTATTAGAATTTCTATTTTTAGTATTTTAATAAGATTTCTATTTTAATATTTTTTAGAAATTATTTATTATTTTTTAATATTTTCTTTAAAAATTCTTTAGGATTTCTTTATATTTTATTTATAATTAATTTAAAATTAAATTAAATTTTTTAATACTTAATCATATTTATTAATCTTTAATTATAATTTGTATATAATTCTATTAGAGGTATTAGAACTTATTGTTACAATTTTTTTTATCTTCTACAATCAAGCGTCCAATGTTTTCTGAAGCAAGACTTTATATAATACAACAATATGAGACACCTACAATACTTAATAACAAGGCAAGGAGCACAATTTTATATGTTAAGGATATGTTACCTAGTAGTTTTTTATTACTTGAAAGTAAAGATGGATAAGAATGTAGGAAACATTTTAAGAATTATGCTTTTTATCATCTACCTATTGAAGGTAGTATACATCTCAAGTTGGCACTTGTGCTAAATGGCCTTCCATATTTTATTTGTAGTGAAAAAAAGACTGTAGCTATCATATTATTGTGTAACTAGTGCCAACATAATTGGCATATAATATGCTTAATGTCACCCTTATTGGCTTTGTTTCCAAGAAATTGAATCTGTTTTTATTGTTAGAGGTCTTCAAGTCATGTTAAATCTTTGGATAGGTACTAAAGATATTTAGGAGGTGAAATCATGTATATTTATAATAATAACATTATCATCCACTTTAAAGAAGCGCCATATATGTAATGTATAAGACATAGTGCTTTAATTGTGAATTGATCAAGGAATTTTATATCAAAAATTTATTGAAGGTGATTAAATATTGAGTTTACAATTGCACCTAACCTATAGTTTCTTTGTCATATCTTTATACATGCTTCTTGATATTATCAACTGCCTATGACTTCAACTTGGATGTAGATAGATATTAGAAGGTATTTTTATTAAAGTATTTATTTTTAATTATGTATTTAGCATAGTTTTGATTAATTGGAAGGGCTCCATTATTAATTAGAGAGATACTTGAAAGTATGATGGTTGTATATTTTTATTAGATTTTGATTGTATATTTAATATTAATTTATGGAACTTAGTCTGTTAAGATACACAAAAGCTATCTACACAACATATATCTTTTTAGAATTCAAATTATGATTTGAGATGTTATATCTCAAATATTCTATTTGAATTGTATAATTTTTTTATTTTTTATTTTGGCATATAGTATTATATTTTTTAATTTTATAATATAAAAAAATATATTTTTTTTTATTTTTATTTTTTTTTAAGATAGATTAAGATGTTGTCCAAATAATATATAATAAAATTATTTATAAATTTATAAATATATTATTAATCAAATATTGAAAAATAACAAGAGCATTTATAAGTCCAAAATTAATGCCATTATATTCAAAATAGCCATTTCTAATTCAATGTGCAATCTTTTATCCACTTTTTGTCAAAGACACAAGAATATAGAATAAGAGACTTAAATTAGAATAAGGTTTTAAGAAGAAACCAACAAGAACTTGAATTAATCGGATGAGTATATGAATAAAATCAAGAAAGGTGAATTAGAACTCTAAGAGATGTATTGTCAAGATTGAAGAACTCTCTAGCCTTGATTCTCATATATATTCTTGACTAGGACGCTTTTTAAATTGCTTCCATCAAATTAAAAAGCTTTTTGAGCAACTTCTACTAACTAGAAAGCTTCTTGAGCTCCTTCTACCAACTTGAAAGCTTTTCAAGCTCCTTCTACTAACTATGAAGCTTCTCGAGCTACTTTCATCAATTAAGAAGCTTCTCAACCAACTTTCACTAATTCAAAAATCTCTAAAATGTTCTAGTGAATCTTCGAAGTGTATGTCCCTAACATCACCTTCTTCTCTAGCAATGAGTTCCAAGATGAGCTCAATCTTTTTATATATATAAAAAATCAAGAATACATTGCATTAATAAACCTATATATTTTGTTCTCCATTTTTGGGCAGTAGATTCTACTGGTCCTCAAAAAAATTGCCTATGGCCTTAAGCTAGTACTTCTATTGTTAAAACATCCCATTTAATGATTCGATTTTCATTGTGGCCTTCAAAATATCTTCCAAACAAGATCTTGGACTTAAAAAGATTTATCTTTTCAAGCTCAAGTAATATCATTAAAGCTCAAGCATTAGAATCAAGACTTGTATGGTTAGATCTTGCTCTTAATAGCTCCAATCAAGGTCATATTTGGCACTAAAATGTATTGTCTTCACTTTGCTCAATTGAAGATTATGAAAATTGAACTGGTTTGTTTGAAGCTTGCATGACAAGTAAATCTTCTAAATCTTGTTCTTTCAACACTTGAAGATTTGATATAGTAATTGACTTGCATCTACTATTCTATTCTATCTTGGAATATACTAATGAATATTTTAATTTAACTTTTTTCTTCTTATAAATATTTTTTGAATCCAATCTTTATCAAGAAGTTATTATTGAACACGTTTGAATTTGTAGAAATAGAATTGATAAAATTCTTGTATCTTTTGAGGTGCATTAGTAAAATTTTTGGTTGATTTTCATATACGTTGATTGATATCATAGCTCTATCAATAAACAAGATATTTTAATTTGTTCCACTTTTGCCATGAATCAAATACCTTTTCAATCTTGTATTTTTTATGGTCTTCAATTTTGATACTAGACAGTAATTATTGTATTATTTATAGAATATACAACTCTCTATAAGGTTTTAAAAGAGAGACATAAAAAATTAGATGTATCTTCATAGAAGATGGTAATTTTAAATAATATACCATTGGATTAATTTGCTTTTGGATAAAAAATGGTCCTAACCTCCAATAGTCCAACTTATTGCATGGCTGCTTAGTCTTGATATTTTATCAAAGAAACCATATCTTATTTCTAATATAAAAAGTATGTGATTGATTTTTGAATTTATCTATAGATGCCTTCTAAGCATCTTGAGCTGCTTGCAATTAAAGCTTCAAGGTTGTTTGATATTACAATAGATGCTTTGCAAATTTTTTAGCAGTTGGATTGTTGTTCTTTGATATATTCTATAGATTAAGCTTTGAATGATATCTATAATTTGAATAAAATGGTATTTACTAAGTTGAAGCATAAATAATATTATTATATACAAACTCTATTAATAATAGATATAAGATCCAATTGTCTTATTCATAGTTGATAATACATTATAAATATTGCTCCAAAACTTGGTTAATTTGTTCTATTTGGCCATTGATTTGAAGATGAAAAGTTGAAGAAAGTTTAATATTCACTTTCAATATTTTAAAAAGACATTTTTAAAATTTAGATATGAATTAGGATCTTTGATTGAATATGATATCATCCGATAGGCCATGATATTAATATATATATTGTCATAAAAGAGCCTTGCCATTTCTTCATTAGATACTATCTTCTTACAAAGAATGAAATGAGTCATCTTTATGAGTCAATCAACGACTACAAGGATGTTGTCCAATGAATTGGATGGCGATAGATCCATGATGAAATCTATTAAGATAAAAGACCATGACCGTCTTGAAATAAGCAAGGATTATAAGAGTCTATAAGGGTGTTGTTAAGGATTTTTGAACCTTAAATAGATGTTATAAGAAAATACAAAGTCCTTCATTGCCTTTGATATTTGAGGCTACCGAAAATCTTGAGAAATAAATTTCAAGGCCTTATTAAATTCAAATTAATCTACAATTGAAAAGTCATAGTGAGATTAAAGAATACGTAATTGTATTGGTCCTTTTGAAATATACAAATATTCTTTAAAGTATAAAAGGTCTTCTATAACCTTGAATCTGTTAGTATTTTTTTTCAAGTGATACTTGATATCAAAGGCCAAAGCATCATAAGTGGTTGCAGCATACACCTCATTGAAGAAACTAAAATCAATAGGTACCAATGTAATACTGGCGCAAAGCCAAAATTGCTTTGGCTTCAACAAACTTATATATTATTAATCAAACTTTATCTTTCCTATCATTGATATAAGATATGATCTCCTTAATAAAGTATTAGATAATTTTTATTACTTTTCAAGTCAATAAGTGATAATAAAGTTAAATTGAGATAATAACATATTCCATCAAGCTTGACGGCAATTAAGAACTTTAGCTACTATAAAATATTGTGGATTCTTGTAATTTATATATACAATCATAAGATGCATTGTTCTTTTGAGAAAATGATACCATTCTTGAAAAGAATCTACAATAATAAATATTATAATTAAAAAAAATCTATAATAATAAAATCTTTTTATTATAGATTTTATAATTAATTTTTACACCAAAATTTTTTTGAAAATAAAATGCAATAGGATGGAATTTATTATCTATATCCATTTATAAAAGTACGACTATTAGTGCAAAATCCAAAACATTGATTTTCATATAGAATACTTTTGTAAAGTCTAGATGCACCAAGATTGGAGCTATAATAAATGCCATCTTCAAATCTTAAAATGTCTTCTTTGCTTAAGGCCCCCATTCCAACTTGTCTTTGCATATCAATCAAGTAAGAGGAGCAGCAATTTGAGAATAGTTTTTTTATAAAGATCCAATAGAAGTTAGCAAATTTAAAAAATTATTACATATCTCTCACAATCTTCAGAATGGCCCACTGCATAACCGCCTCCACTTTCTTAGGATCCATCATCAAATTCTCAATGGATACAATATATTCTAAAAATTTTATCTTTATTTGATGAAATACGCATTTCTCTAGCTTGGCATACAAACTTGCATCTTGTAGCTTTTGTAATACCATCTTTGTATGCCCCTAGTGTTCCCCTAGATTTTTTGAATAAATCAAGATGTCATTAAGATAAATCACTATAAACTTATCTAAGTGCTTTCAAAAGATGTTGTTCATTAAATGCTAAAAGATAGAAGGTACATTTGTTAGTCCAAAAGATATGACATTATATTCAAAATATCTATATCTTGTGTAAAATGCACTCTTCCATTCATCTCCTTATTTGATCTATACTAAGTTATATTCTCTACAAAGATCTATCTTAGTATAGATCTTGGCTTGGTCGAATTATTTCAATAGTCATGAGATTAATGGTAGTGGATAATAATTATTCATTGCTATCTTATTCAATCCTTGATAATTAAAATACATATGCAAAAAAGTATCTTTTTTTTTCACAAAAAATATATATACACCTACTAGAGACTTTGAATGTCTAATGAAGTTTTTTGCAAGATTTTTATAAAAATAATCCTTCAATATCGAAATCTTCTTTTGAAAAAGATTATAAATTAGGCCAAAAGATAGTTGCATTCTTTCTTAAAGATCTATGGCACAATCATATGGTCAGTGCTTCAGTAGTATATTAGTATTTTTTTTTCTAAAAAATATCTTCAAATTTGATATATTGCTCTCGAATACTTGCCAATGAAGCCATATCTTCTTTAATTGGAGTCATATAAATAATAAATAATATACTTTCTTTGGCAAATTTTATATCAATTCATGATTTTTTAAAAAAATTTCTTATAGAAATTTCTATTGGAAATGTTATTTTTTACAACTTCTAATTTATAAAAGGATTATATTTTTTTAATCAAGAAAGTATAAGAATCACATGATTTGAAGGAATCCTAATAATATTGAATATAATTTGGCTGCTCTAATCTTTAAACGACACTTCTATAAGCATAGTTTCATAGATGAAACTACCAGAGGATAAAAATTATACATCTATTACTTCTATATGAATAGGTTTGGATTTTTGTACTAGAAGAATTTTATAAAGCTTAGCAAATGCCTCATCTACAAAATAAGCAAATGCCATCGAATCCAACAAGGCAATCACCTAAAGCTTCTAAAGGCCAAAATACAAAAGAATTGTAAAACAAATACATTGAGCAGAAAGAAAGGAACCTAAATAATTTTAGAATGTCAAATTGTCCAACAGCATGGTCCCTATTGTAGCTAAATATCTTTGTTTTCTTATACAATTGAACTCGTGGTTCTAGTGATGTATTAATTTTATTTCTTCAAACAATTATCAACCTTATGGCCTTCTTCATTACAATACAAGTATAAACCTTCTTCCATTTGATGCTTCTTTTCTTATGGACTAAGAAGTTTAAAATGCACTACATCAAGTTGCATATCTTTTACTTCTAAATGTGAACTCAGAATACTTGTTAATATAGCAAGAATATATCAAATTGTATGTTGTCTTATTGAAGACAATAAACGTTGATTTTAACATTGAAATAATTGATTATCACATTTTACAGCTTAACTAATGGCTTTATTGAAAGATTGTGGATTTGAAAGCGATAATAACAAATCTTTTATATCATCTCTTAGTTCTTAATAGAATTGGCTTATTAAGGCTTCTTCATCTCAATTGATATCGTATATTAATTGCCTAAAATTGGATGCATAGGTTGATGCAAAGTACGCCCTTTGATGCAATACTCGGATCTTAGCTATTGCTCAACAAGCTTTATCATGTTCTCCAAATGCTTCCATGAAAACTTCAAAGTTACTAAAAATTGATAATCTCTTTTCAAATAAGGGAGCAAACCATGATAATATTTGCTCTAAAAGCAAGGTGCCAACCAATCCAACTTATGATTCTTTTTTCAAATAAGTATCAGGTTGTAGAACTGTTATTAATTGAATTTGATTGACAAATCCTTATAACTTTAAATACGTACCATCATATTTTTTTTGGAAGACTAACTCAAGGTTCCTAATATTATTAAATATGTAGATTTTTTTAGTGTAGCATAGGTAGTACTTCATCTTCACGTGCAAAAGTTAGAGGTGGGTGCAGTTTAGATTGTGGTACTCCAAATCTTGTGTTGTTACAAAGTTTTACAAGAATCCCTTCAATCTCCATAGTCCTAGCAGATAAAGTAATAAGAGCACTTATAATGGCATCTAATTTGGACTCAGAAGATTCGGTCATACTAATGTTTTAACCTCTAGCCATTCTAAGAGAAATAAATAAATAAATCTTTAAGAAGACAATATTAATTTAGAAGAGGATAATCCGCAACTTCTAAAATATTTTAAGACCTTCAAGAAGAGGAATAATCCATTCTCTTATAAGAAGGATAAAGCTTCAATATTGTAATGAAAAAAATATCTATTTAAAAGAAAGTAATCTACAACTTCTAAAATACTAGTATATCTTCAAGAAGAGGGATAATCCACTCTCTAATAAGAAAGATCCAACTCTGATATTAATATGAGATCAATCTCAACAAGAGACTTGAATTAAGACAAGGTTTCAAGAAGAAATCAATAAAAACTTGAATTAATCAAATGAGTACACAAATAACACTAAAAAAGGTGAAGTAGAACTCTAAGAGATGTGTTGTCAAGATTGAAGAACTCTTTAGCCTCAACTCCTATATATATCTTTATCTAAGATGCTTTTTGAGCAGTTTCCATCAAACTAAAAAGCTTCTTTAGCAGCTTCTATCAAGTGGGAAGCTTCTTTATCTCCTTCTACCAACTTAGAAGCTTCTTGAACTCCTACTAACTAAAAAGATTTTCAAGCTACTTTCACCAACTAGAAAGTTTCTCAACCAACTTTCACTAACTCAAGAATCTCTAGAATGTTTTAAAAGGTTCTATGAACCTCCAAAGTATATATCCTTAATATTTCCTTCTTTAACACATATTAGATTGTAGACTCATTATAGTTCTATATTAATAAAAATCTTAACTTCATTCAATTGATTCAAAAGCTCTAATATCAAAAAAATAATAATAATAATTTTTTATAGTCAATTTTTTGAATTTTTGATAATCTACACTTATTTATAAGGATTTAATTTTTTTCTTCACAAAGAATATTAGTATACATGTAAGAAATTTTGAATGTCAAATAAAATACTTTGTAAGATTTTTGTTAGTATATGATGTCAAAATAACAATTTTATTTTAGAATTGGATGGAAATTTATAATATTAAATATTATAAGATTTTTATAACTTATTACAATTATTTCTATTGAGAAGGTTTTATAGGTGACATTTCTTGAAAATAAAAGTTGCCTATCAATAACATTTATATATAGAGATTTTATTTTTTGTACTAACATCTTATGATACTTAGAAAAAATTTCATCAAAAATACAAGCAAAGACATTGGAATTTAACAAGATAAAGATAAAAAATAATAATATTAATAATAATAATAATAATAATAATAAGCTTTTTAGATCCTAAATATACTTGTACTTTAAAATAATTAAAGAATTTTGAAAATAATACATGGTCATTATTAAATAATGTGGTATAAGAATCTATCTTCATAATTCCTAATATTATTAGACAAACTCATTTTTCAATACATTATTTTGTTTTATAATTACACGCCTTATCTTATAATATTATCTCTTTTTAAGACAATATTAAGTAATATGTTTTGATTCTCTACAATATCTTTATAATCTTTCTTATTAATATCAAGTTTTTTTAATATTTAAGAGGTTTAAAACATATAATATTATTCTACATATATTCTATATCTAATTCTATATTTTGAATTATATAAATATTTACAATAAAAATATAGAAGTATTGAGGTGCTAATATTCAACTTTTTTATTGAGATTCAAAAAGTCAATTGTCTTATTTGACAACAAAATCAATAGCTTGACTTAAAGTTTGAAGATTAGGCAAATTAGACAATAATTTCTTCACATTGTATTATAAGCCATAAAAAATTAATTAATTGATATAGTATTTTTTGAATTAATATTAATTATTAATTATAATTAATACATATATATATATATATATATATATATATATATATATCTCAATTTTTTGTTATAAAATTTAAATTTAATTAATTATTATACAAGTTACATCATATTTTTCATACATACACCATATTTTGTCAAAAATGCATCCAAGTTGTTTAACATAGGATCTTTTTTTTTAAATAATGAAAATAAAAATAAATAAATAAATAAATCCGTATAATAAAGTACTAATAGACCTAACATGAGATGCTTGGATTGAATAACTAAGATATTGGAGTTGAATAAAAAAATTATACTTGGTTGATGAAACTTTAAAACTTAGATCAAGAACCATCAAACTTCTCTAAGAGAACAACTTTTGATTCCATACTTGGTACAATTCTATAAGTTGCTTGAAGTAGCATAATTGTCAGAAAATCTCTTATCATCTTTATGTCTTTATAATAAATTACTTGTAATATTAGTTGAGGTAATATACAATGTTGATAAATAGCAAGAATCAAATTTTTCATTTATTCACATATTTAAACTTTGACATTTTTTATTTCTACCAAATTTGTCATATTTGTAAGGACTTCAAAATTTCTATACAATATGATATTATAAAACAAAATTAATTTAGAAGAAAGTAACTTGTAACTTCTAAGGCACTTTGATGCTTTTAAGAAAAAAAAATACTCTATTCTTTATTAGAAAGAATCAAGCTTTGATATTGTATATATTAGTCTTGTTAAATTGTCAAAAATATGAATTTAGACAAAATTTTGGAAAGATAATACATTCATGTGTTACTTGAAAAGAAAAAAAATAAGCAAAGAAGAACTAGATGTAAGATAATAATAATAATAATAATAATAATAATAATTTTAATTTTAATTTTAATTTAAAAAAAAAAAAAAAAAAAACATTGACAAGATTGAGGATGGCCTCACTCTTGTTTCCATATATACTAGATACTAAAAAAGCCTTGTGAAAGCTTTTTAAAGACCACAAGACTTGTGGCCCAACTTTTAAGTTGTAGGTTGCTTCCAATGCGGCTTTCCAAAAGTAAGAAACTTATAGGACAAGTTTTAATAACCATGTGGTAAATCTATAGAAGTCTAAAGATCTAATTTGTATATAGAAAAGTTTTTTGGAATTTTTTAAAAAAGATATTACTTTTCTAACATATTCCATATATTCTACTTATTTCTTTGTACATAAGTAATATAGGCATTTGCTACAAATATTTTTAATGTTTAACTAAATTGAAATCTACAACTTATTTTTTAGAATAATAGTCTCATATACTTAATAATATATATATATATATATATATATATATATATATATAAAAATTAAGACTTGTTATTCTAAAATGATACTTTCAATTTAAATTTTAGAAGTACAAAAAAATTAATTTAGTAATATCAAGAAGAATTGTAAAGAGTGTTTGTGGTGAATTATTAATGTTTTTAAAAATTGAGAGATGATTTCTGAAAGCATAATTTTTTTGTGGTTCTACAATAAGCAAAACTTCTAATAAAGATACAAAATAAAGTGCATGATATATTGTTGATTCTATATAGATAACTAGATATAAGTATCTAATTGGATCTATAGGAAATTATTATTTTAGTATCTTTATGTCATATAAATTATCATCTAAATTTATTTATTTTTTTAAATATATTATTTGACCTTAAAATTTAAGTTCTTTAATATTAATGCATATGTATGTATGTACAAAATAAAAAAACCTAAAATCAAATAAATAATTTTCTATAGATCCAATTAGATACTAATACATTTTATTAATACTTTTCTAAAAATATTTTATACTTTATTTAAGAAAGTATTAATACAATGTATTAGTAGGCTATAAAAGAATTCTTTTTTAAAATCTAATAATCAAATAAATTAAAGGTACAAAGAAAGTTGTCAATTCTAAAGTACTTGCACTAACTATAAAGAATTGGATTTACCAATTAAATTATTTGATTAGAAAAGAAACATTTATTTTTTATTTTTTATTATTTTTACCAATATTATTCTATTAAGATTTAAATATTATTCTACTATTTCAAAGTAGAATCTCTCACAAGTAAAATATTTTATACATTGTGTAAAAAAATCGCTATGATATAAAAACTGCTTTTAAAAGTATTGTGCAATACAAAGTCAATTATATTAAATTTCTCTCTAATCTTCCACAAGAAGATGCAAGATACTTCTTACAACAATTAGAAGCCATGTTACATCATTATTTTTATTTCATTTTATTTTTTAAGTATTGATTTATAATAGTTTTGTTATTAACAATGTAAATAAATAAATAAATCATTAGCATACTTAATAAGATAAAATAATTTTATTTTTGTAAGTCCAATTAAAGAGATATATATGACCTTTCTTTTGTATCCACATATTTGTAGAGCAAGTAGTATAGGATATGTTGACTTGGCATCAACAACTTTATACTACACTAAAATAATCTAATATGTAATTTTTAATATTTCCAGCTTTATATTTCTTAAGAATTGTGGTTCTATTTTTAATACCAAAATAACTAAAAATAAATAATTACTTTATATTTCTAAATTGATGTATTATTTTTAAAAATGAGTTTTTTCTAAACAAAATTAACTAAATATTAGTTGAAAAGGTATTATAGATTAAATTTATTAATTATAAAATTAAATTTTAATAAATTAATAAATTAAAAACACATGTAATTTTAAAATAAAATGTTGAGTGCAAAATTACGTAGAATTAAAAGCCAAGCACATTATACTTTCAATAATACATGTGATAAATGAGATTTTCATTGACTATACTAATATCATAAATATAAGCATTAGTGTGTATAGTAAATGATATTGTCTTTGCATATATACTTTTACCTACATAAACATTAGTAGATATGGTAAATGATACGGTAAAAATATCTTTCAGAGCCAATGATTCTTTGGATCATAATAAAAGATCCATGAATTTTAAAAATATATATATATAAATTTATAATTGATTTACATTATATTATTAAATAACACTTTTATTAATAGAATTTGCTAAATATACAATGATAGATTTTATTCATATACATATTGAAAAATATAATAAGAATTGAATCAAACAATATTATTAAGTTCTACAATAAAAATAAAAAAATTATATACTACCAAATTATTTCTAATGCATATTGATATTGGTTTTAGTATCCATTATTTAGAGAAGAATGATGGTTTTGAAAAAAAGATGTTAAATCAACTAAATTACCTACATACAAAAAAATCAAATCTATAATAGCAAAGTACATTTGTATATTATATAATTAGTTAGATTTTTTTATCATTATCATACATGATTAATGATATTTTTCTTATTCACTTTAATAATTATGTAGTATGAGTAATCATATTAGAATATTTTTAATTTTAATTAACAAAGATGAGATTATCATAAACTATCAAGAAGAAACATATATATATACTATTTTTAATACAAAAAAATAATACAAATTAAATATTGATGGTAAAATAAACAAAAAGGAAGATGTTGAGTTTCATAATTTTTAATTAAGTCAAGTATATAAACTTTTTTAATATTAAAATTTATCTTTTTATGTGTACAATAAATTATACTCGCATATATATACTTACAAGAGACACAATAGAACAACTACTTCAATAATAAACTCTAGAAGATGGAACAAAAATATATTTCAATAGAAGGCATATTGCTACTCAAAAAAACACTGACATTTATTTAGAATAAACATGCACAACATGATAATAAATATTAATTAATTGATATTACAACTTCTAAAAATTCATCAATTTTTTTTATATCTAAATGATGATGTAGCTCAAGGATTCAATTGTATAAAAATACAAAATATGATATTTATAAGGATTGATGTTTACATAACTGAGGTTTCCTACTAAAATTTTTAATTCATAAAAACTTCTTAAAATCAATTTGCAGTTTAAAAGTCAAAGATTTTCTGTTTTCAACTATTTTAGTATCATTCATATCACGAAAAAATTATGCTCTAAAATAGTATTTATTCATGACCTTCTAAAAAACAAATAGATACAATCCATATAAATCCACATAAAACCTTATCAGTCTTCTATGAGTAGTCCACAGTATAAAAAACTAATTTTTGTTGAACTTCAAAATATGAAGATTTGTGCTATAAACAAAACCAAACAATCTCACTATTAATAGTAAATATGTTAAATTTCAAGATACTTGTTTTTAAAACCATTAGACTGAACACACTATTTAACAACAATACAAAGCATGCACCATAACAAGAGTTTAAAAAAACCAACCTAGTATTATTAATGTCAAAGTTGAAAGTGCAGATGATTATGAAAGCACATTTTCTACACTCAAAACACTAATTGAACAAACATTTCATCTCTTTCAAACTACACACTTCAAGACATCTACTAAGGATTCACATCTCCTTATAGCCAATCACAAGGCTATTCTACGACCAAAGCTTTGGCACCCAAATGTACACTGAGAAGAACAGAAATCAAAGTTTCTGAACTTCAGATCCACGACATTAACGCCATATAAAAACCGAAACACTACCGAAGTGTACATAGTATAAAAAAACCAGAGTAAGCTTACCAAACTCACATACCAGATAACCAATCCCTTCCATCATTATTGACCAACAGCACTACTGACTCACAATTAACCTTCCGAAATACATCCACTGATTTCCAAGAAGTCCCTCAAAACTTACAAGATCCAATTACGTGCCGATCCGCCAAAAAACGAATAACTATTGACATCAAAGATTTCTTGCTTAAAAAACACAAAACACAACCGAAAAGATGAGCAGTACGACAAACCAATCTATTGGAGCGTGCAAAATTAACCTGCAACAAAGTCGAATGTAAAAAACAAAGTTTCACACCAAAATTCTCCAAACCATTAGACAGGTAAGTTACATAATAAAACCTTCACCAGAAGATGCACATGTTGGGATCAATAATTAAAAAATCCCAAACCATCAACTCAAGAGTTCTTCCAAACAAAGAGTAATAACGCGATACTCAGTGGAGCTCGGAAGTTCAAGCTTGCGATCCTGTGACCGCTCTCTCCCCTCTTCAGGTTCAACTTCCAAACATCCCCAGCAAAATAGACCTTACTCTTCGAACGGATGATGGAAAACCAGCGACAGTTTGAACTCCCCGCGTTCACTCTGCTGTCCAGCTTTGCTCCACGATCTCGCGTACCCTCCGGTTGTACTCACGCCGATTCTCGCTGTACATGCGGGCAGCCTCCGAGTTCGCTGGTGAATTCGGATTTGGGTCGCACAGCAAAGACTGCATCAAAGCCGTGTATTAGATAAGCTCACTTTACGCATCGTTGTCGTCGACGTATTCAGCTGCAAATGCCAAAGAAGACGCCGACCAATCTCGAACAGACTATGCGAGGAGCACATTAACAAATGGTTCCCCTCCCCAACACCAACTACTCTGCCAGGCCTGCCATCAACCTGTTGCAACTCACACAATACTCCCGTCTCACCAAGAAATTACCAAACAGAACTATCTTTACAGTAGCGCATTGAAGCCGGTTGAATTACTACGGTACTTCGAATGCCTTCCAACACCCCTCTGACGTTCCTGGTTGCGTCACTACGTCTCAACCGAATCAACCGACTTGCAGTGTCACGGACACCTGCTGGGATCACGATCACTCACCTGAATCGAAGTCAGAATCGCTGCCACGTCGTAGATCGGGCTCCACTGATTTTGCAGGATATCTAAGCAGATGCTACCGTCCGCATATACTGTTTGCCACAAATACCACCGCATAAACACAGAGACGCGCGCTGTGTCCCTCTGGGCTCTACGCCCAAGAACTCCAAACGTCCTCAGCACAAGCGCTAGACAACCAACAGGAAAAGGACTCTCCACAAATACGAACAATAACTCACACAAACGAAACAAAATACCAGAAATATGAAATGGATTAAAACTAAAATAAATAAACCCTTCGTGAATCAACGACAGCTAAAATCCTAATCCACTCTCCACAAGTACATCCTGACACATTCCATATTCAGGTGGACCAGCCTTAACCACTCTACCTCCACGACCCCTAATATTCACGGGAAATGCTTACTGTTAGGGTGAAACATCTTTGAGACAAAGCGCACTGTGGGAGGCTTATTCGGGTAATCCTCGGTAAATTGCAACGTCAACTTGAACGTTCCTGGTGAGGAAGAACCAACAGTAACGCGCGCACATGAGACATAGCACACACCAACCCTAAAACCTCGGTAACCAGAAACTTTAAAATAACTGTACACTCCTGCACTGCCAACAATTTTCGCTACACCGCAAAATGGCCCAAACCTACAAGACAGACAACCAGGCCATCGGCAGCAACATAGTGCGACAAACAGTCCTCCAAAACAGAGCGGCGCGCGTAACATCCAACGTTGGTGCAGTTTCTACCTCACCAACAGACTCTATTAACAATTTTCCAAACCACAAATCCTTCTCCAAATTCCTACACCGCAAAGTCAACGTGGTGTAGCCATACCTCCGTCCCACGGGGTGTCATCAGGACTGCAAAAGAAAGAGACAGAAAAGAAAAACAACACGGCGACTACATTAGCTTCTGTTCGAGTGCATAATCTCACGACCACCAATTTCCACAACTGTTTGATGCAAGCACGAAGACGATCACACCGTGGCCTCAAACACCTGGACCTAGTGCCCAATCCATTCACACTGACGAAAACTACCCCACGCATCCGAAAAACTACCAGCTCAAGCCATAATTGCAAAACCACTCATAAAAAAACCTTCAAGCTTGATTTCACACTGATTTTACAAAACGACTTTGACCCTGTAATACAAAACATTGGCAGCAACAAACATGTCATGCATGTTTCGAAGAAATACAATTCACTCTCTCGCGCTGTCGCGCATGCAAATCACTCTCACACTTTCACCTCAACAAGAGCTTCGTGCCACTCGACTGCCAACCACAACTACCTCCACCCTATCATTCAGACTTCGAAGCCTCGGCCAGTTGCCATCTCCACATCTATTGCTATTCCTCTCCTGTGACAACAAAGACTGCCGCACAAAAATATTTGCAAGATCCTCAAGACAACGGCTCGAGTTGATCTTCGTTGCAAATTCACACATCACAACATACGGCCACAAGCATCGTCTGCCTCGCACGCCTCAACAAGAAGCTCTCCGTGCTACAAACTCACGAACCGTAGATGTTCACAACCGCCCGCATGTTCAACGCCCATCCCTCAACAGCCACCTCGTCCAAAATCAAGAACGAAACTAAACTACGATGAACCATCACAAACAATCACCGCCCTCGATTGTCCCTCCGACCACGCACGCACGCACGCACGCACGCACACGCAACAGAGACAGTAAAATTCAAAGAACAAGGCCACCCGCGCCACCAATTCTCACTCCGCAGGCACAGTAAAACAGGAGTGAAGCAACTCTCAAAAAAAAAACACAGAATGCGCAGACCAGAAAAAATAAAAGAAGGAGAAGGAGAAGGAGAAGAAGCAGAATGAAAGAAGAAACAGAGAAAACCGACACCCCCATGCAAACCTCCGCGCCCCACAAATTTCACACTCATACCGACACAATTGAGCATGCAGAACGAAAACTGGGGAGGAGCTTCGGTACCCGAATATGACAGCATTCCACAGCATGATGTTGTTGTCCTGCGGGGCGCCGCTGATGCCGGCCGGAGGATCATGCTGCAGGCGCTTGAAGTCGCGCATCAACCGCTTCCTGGATGGGGTCGACATGGCGCCCGGCCCTCCACGCTGCGCTCCACCGCGACACGCACCGATCCAACAGTGGCGATGGCGGGGAAGACCACGGCGTGCGGAGGATCGGCGTAGCGCGAAGGAGGACGCGCGGGTGCGCGAGGCCGACGAAACCCTCGAACTTCGAGGGGGGCCTCGGGTGCGCTTGTGGACGTGATTGTCTGAGTCTGTGTCTGTCTGCGCTCCCTCCCTCCCTTGGTGCCTTTGTCCAGCCTAGCCCAGCCCACCCTGCCCTGCCCGCCCTCCCCTCCCGTTCCTTCCCTTCCCTTCCCCTACTCCTCGCTCGTCGTCTGACCCCCGTCCCTCCTCTCCCTCCTTTATCCCGTCCCCATCCCATGGCCGTGCCGCCGCCGCCGCCGCCGCCAGGCACCTCGCGGCAGCCACCGCTCGACACCCGGGCAATGCCCCTGCTGGACCAGCACTGCCGTGTCCCCTGCTTCGATTTTCTATGGTTTAATATATGTGTTTAATCTTGTGGGTCCTTTGTTTGTGTAGACTCCTGTTTTTTGGCCAGTTCTTCTAATAGTTTGACTAGATTATCAGTCCTCTGTTTTGTGTGTTTAGGCTAGTCTAGGAAAGAATGATGGTTTTGTTAATTGAAAGTTGAAATTTAATTTATTGCCTATGACTTTGAGACGAATGAAGAAAAATTGATCTGGAAAGAATGAATAATCACGATTTTTATTTTTCTAAGAAAATATTTCTTGGCAATGAATATTGTGAAGTGTAGATATTATTCATTTATTTTTTCTAATGTATTCTTTTCATTAGGACCGGTATGTAGTTTGTGTATAGTTTATATTTTCTGTATCTATAAGATTTTATGTTATTTTTTCAGTGTTTGCTAATTGTGTGAGACCAGAGAAATATGGTTTGACGTGCGTTATGATTGTGATGACGTTAGTCTCTGAGTGTTTGATAATTGTTTCTTGTCGAATTAGTGTTTATTTTTGTCATGCAATAGGCTTCAAATTCTCTTAGTGTTTTGAAGGATTTCATTGTATAGATTTCCTAATTGGTGTGAAAATAGGACACGAGGCTATCTTTTCTTTGTATTTTATTTTTAGTAATTTTTGCTTTATTTTGAAAAAGTTGTGTTTTTTTTTTTTGTGTTTGTAAAACATATAAAAGAACTCTTCAAATTTTTCAAATTCAAATGAGCACACAACAGGTTTTTGAATGCTTAAATTACATCATTTATGGAAACTTGTGTAAGCAAATTGTATAAATTGTTTAAATTGTATGTTCTGAGAAGCATTCACAACAAAATTGAAGCATTGCAGGAAGAAGTGTGTGTAGTGTACATATTGAGATTGTTTTAAATGTTGTAAATCTTGTCATGAAAGCTTTTTTGTTTTATCCATTAAGAGTAAGTATTTTTCTTTTCTTTTTTGTCATAATAATCTTGGTATAATTTAAGTTTTTATCTGATTTAAAAATTTGATTTTGATTAAATCCTTTTTATTTTCACATAATTTTTATTTTGAAATTTTAAACATAATTCTATATTTGTTAAAATATTACAAGAGTTATATTTATGTATGGATATACATATATGTAGATTTATGTTTGTCATATGTATTCATATGATTTTTTTGGTTAACATACTGTAGTAGTGTAAAGATGTCAATTTTCCTCCTGTGAGTTGATTTTACATTGAAGTTTTCAAAATTTCTTTCATTTATATCATCTTTCAATGGGTAAAATTATAAATTTATAATTTTACATTAGCTAAGATATTAGAACAGACAAGAAAGTCGGTAGGTGTGGTATATCAATCTAGGTTTTCTTGCAATGAATAACCCTTGTATATGTTTAAAATTATTTATTTCATATAAATAATATAGTACACTTGTCAAGTTTATTTGTATTACCATAATAAAATGATATAATAATAGTTTGCGGTTTTTTATTTTAAATGTTTTGTATACTCTGATTTTCATAAAATTGAAGGAAATTTTAATAAATTCAAAAAAAATGTTGATTTTTCATCTAGGGTTATTAAATATAAACACAAAATTGAAATCGATAAGTTATAATTATTATTATTTCAAAATTGAAATTGATAAGTTATAATGTAAGAAGATTTTTTTTTAGTCAACTCATATGTTGCTGTGCTGAAGTTTTAATAAATTTTCTACAACATGGTGTAACTTGTGTAAAATCATAAATTATCTTTGATTTGTGATAGAAAGGCTTTTCTCTGTGTGTATGCACTGTCATTTTTAGTAATAAATAATCAATATCAAGTAAAATATTACTCATTTATTAATTAACTTTTTGTATATAATAATGTATGTTTCTGAAATCATTGCTGAACGTACTTGGTCTTTAAAAATCAAGTCAATTCAGGCCAACCATGACAGACAGTGTGCAATTTGATCATGCTATTTTTTCAACCCAAACAAAATTCATTGTGTATATATATATATATATATATATATATAGTATGTATATCTATATATATACACAATGTTCAAAGACATATTTGCATTATCTACCCCTGTCAGAAATAAACAAAAAGAATGTAACTATCTCTTTTTAAGATCTTTCTTACAGCTATGCAAGTGGTTTTAGATTTTTGATAACCACCATTTGATGATCAAATAAAGATCTAGATATTCAATACAGTAACTGCTTTCTGCCCTAATTTATAAAATAATTGACTATGTGTCCAGAATGCTTATAATGTTAATACAGCTCATAATTATTACAATTTTTGAAAAATAAACCTCTAAGTTATGTTTAAAAGATTTACAATTCTCCACTAGCAGAACTAACTAACAGGTTTACTATCTCATTATGTGCACAAAACTGTTGGATCTAAATAAAATTATTTTCTTTGGTGTTAATTGTGAGGGGTTTTCACATTGTTTTGCAATTATTACTCTCAAGTGCTTTGAAAGTATTTAATTCAAGGTAGTAAATTTTCACATAATGGATATGAAGAATACTAATTTATAGAAGATTTTATGTGAACATTCATCTTGCATAGAAGTGAATCAAATTTTTATTCATTGTGAAGAAAGAAAAATAAAATGTTTACTAAATTGTATCAATGTAAAATATTGTTTCAAATATGTAAAGTTCATGATAACAAGAAGTAATTGTTTGATTCACATATTTTTTTATTTTTTAATAATACAACATAAATGTTAATTATGTTTTATATTAATATATGTTTAATTTGAAGTTATAAAAAATAAGATTTAACTTAAGATTTAAAATTCAGATTTATTTTTGTACTATTTTTTGGAAATTATTAGATGGACATCCTTCTTTTATTACGTGGATACCTCCTCTATATCATGCATTTCCACATACACACTTTTGCAAAAATTAACTAATTTTGATTTTAAATGAGATTTTTAATTTTTTTTTAATTTGACAGTAATAAATAATAACAATAATAAAATACAATCTTTATTAATTGTACACACGTTGTCATGTAGTAAAACAACCATTAGGTAAAAGAAGAAAGGAATGATTATAATATACGGGAGCTCAAATAAAAATATTTTAATAAATTATCTTAGAATTATAGATAATATATAAGAAAGTAGTAAAAATTAAAAGATGTTAATGCTGCCTTTTTATTGAAGATGCTTCTACTTACTTTGTATAGCCATAAATAAGATAAAATAAAATAGATTAGAAAAACAAATAATATAAGCATCTTTGAGAAAGAGCTAAGAATATGTTTTAGCAAATTTTACCTCAAAATTCTCAGAGTTGATACTTGGAAAGGACCAATTGTGAACCAGAGTTGAAATCAGAAATTGAGGTACAAAACCGTATGCCTACGGCGGGTCAAGGGTTCTTTTAAAAATTAGAGAGTTGGATTAGTGAGTAGACTTAAGAAGGTCTATTTGATTGTTGATTTTGAGTGATTTGGATAAGAATTAGATTTGTAAGAGCTTTGCAAACTCAAGGTTGTATTGGGTGACTCTAGATTTTATGAAATAAAGAGGGATTTACAAATTTGAGCATTTCATGATTTTGATTATAGATCTAGAGGTGAAAATTAGAAAATTTGTGATAATAATTGTAATTAATACATATTATAAGTTTAAGTTTAATCAAATAGTTTGATTGGAAGTTATTGAAGTTCAAAAGGGTTGAGGTCTCGAAAATTGGGATTTGAGAGTTAGTAAAGGTTTCTCAAATATTTAGCAATCTACTAATTGGATTGAGGTGAAAATTATTTGTATGGATAGTAGATTAGAATTTCTATCAATGAATGGATTTTGAAAGCAATTGAATAGTGCAAAAAGAAGATATTTGTGCTGGGAGTTCGATATCAAGGTTGGAGAAGGAAGGCGGCCTATCCCCGAGTAGAAATTTGACCTTAACTTCTGTTTGGTAAGTTTGATCTCTTTCAATTTTTTTATGCATATTTTCAACTTAATTATTGAAAAGTGTGCAAAATTTGGACTAAGATCAATTGCTAGATCATTAGCCATTGTAATTTCAATCTGTTATAGAGCTTGATTTGGATTTGTTAGGATTTGATTAGAATTTGGTTAGAATTTGTTAAGATTTGATTAGGATTTGGATTAGGATTTGATTAGAATTTGACTAGAATTTAACTAGAATTTGGTTAGAATTTGATTAAAATTTGATTAAAATTTGATTAGAAATTAATTAGAATTTGATTAGAATTTAAATAAGATTTGAATATTATTTGACTAGGATTTGATTAGGATTTGATTATAATTTGAATAGGATTTGATTAAGGTTTGATTAGGATTTGACTAAGATTTGATTAAAATTTGATTATAATTTTTTATTTTAATATTTTAAAAGATTTTAATTTTAATATTTCATTTGAATTAATATTAATATTTCTTTAAGATTTCTTTATAATTTCTTTATGACTTCTATAAAAGTTTTTTAGGATTTTAATTTTTTTTTTATTATTAATTAAAAATCTAATTGATTTTTAAAAATTGGATATATTTGTTAGTCTTTAATTGTAAATTTTATTTAATTCTATTAGAGATATTAGGACTTATCATTGTTATTTCTCTTTTATCTTCCACAGCCAAGTGTCCAATGCATTTTCAAGCAAGACTTCATGACATATGACAACATTGTCGTGGTAGAGAGAATTTGCTTCAAGAAAGCGCTGGGCTTCTGGATGCCACTAATTACTCAAGCAAGATCCAAGTATAATAAAACCTCCCAAATTTATATAAAAGATTTCTTCATAGGATTATTACACCTAATACATGAGTCTTATTTCATCAAACCACTCAAAACATAACAAATGCTCTAAAACCCTCATTCCCATGTAGGGAGGGAATTTTTGCCAAATTTCAATAATCCATAACTTTTAATCCAATTGTCTAAATCCACTCCAAATTTACATAAATTACTGATGTATTCTTCATAACTACTACCACAAATTTCAAATGTTGATTCATTACCGATCTTTAGATATTGCCAAAACCCTAGCAATAGCTTCAAACCCTTGTTTACAAACACATGTGTACTAAATTCTTCATATCTCACAATCTAAAAGTCCAAATGTTATGAAACTTTGATATATAGCTTCTTAGCATGATAATACACCTTCTTAGAAAGTTTGAGACAAAAATTTGTCTAGAAACTCAAGATATGGCAAACCCCATCACTATCAACAAAACGGTCTACTTATTGCCTTGGAATTTGATCTACTGTCTTTGACTCCCAATATCTCCTTCTTTAGAATTCTAATTGTAGTAATTCTTCCATATCAATTATAGAGCTTGAAATCACCTCTCTACTTGCACCTCTTGATCTCTAAAAGCTCTCATACAACTCCTTCAATCTTCAAAAGAGTGACAGTAGGTATAATTTGTACACCTTAATTTCAAGCACCTACTCCTCCCTCATTAAAACTCCAAATCCTTTGATTTTTACACCAAAATTGTAGTCCAAAAAATAAGCTTTCTAAACCTAGTCTCTGATTTTTTGATGGCCTTCTTGAAGTTGCCGAAACCCTTGTTAAGGTCGCGGGCAGCCTCCTCAAAGCCCATTGGGCATGGTATTCAACCAATAGGGATGAAGTTCTCCATTCCTTGCCTTCATCCGACCATGCCTTGATTTCATCCCTCCCAATTAGCCTCCTACTAGCTTAAATTTTCATCCTTAGGCTCCCACCTTCTCTCAAGGCTTCATACTAAACATTTAGATCTATGTAATTTAAATCCCATAATCAAACTAAGTAAAAATCTAAAATAAATTTTCTTATACCAATCCCCTTTAATTTACTTTATTAACCATTCTAACACATATCTAAATCTATAAACATATTATTCATTTTGAATGGATTTTACATACTGTAAGCAATTATAATATGACAACGTGGTAAGACATTCCATGTTTAAAAATTCTCATTTGTGCTATTTTATTAATTATATAAATATCAAATTAAATTTAACTATGTGAGAATTTATTTTTTCACAAATGTAAAGATACATTTGATTTGATTTTTTATTTTATTTTATTTTTAAAGTGCAGTATCTCTAATATTAATTAAAATAATAAATATATTCTAATAATAAAAAAGAAGAAGATGTTATATATTTTATACTTTATACTACAAAAAAAATCATATTTTATCAATCAAATATAAAATTGCATAAAAGATTAGATTTAGAGATTATAATGTTGTGTATTAGATGGATGGTCAATTGGTTTTGTATTATTAAACTATGTCTAGGGACATGTGCATTGAAAACTTCTAACTTCTCTATATGCAAATAAAAAATTAGATAAAATATGGTGGATCTATAACTTCTTAAATCATAACGATTATAATTAATTTAATAATGTCATATAAATATCAGACATCCATATCTAGACAAAGAACTTCCTAGTTAATATCAAAACATTGAATTGTTATATAGTGGAACAATAGTGTGAATGCTAACTAAAATTTAAATGTTAAAAAAAAAATATTAATCTATAAAATATATTTAAATATAAATAGTTCTAGAATAAAATAAATTCAAATATAAAAATTAAAAATTATATACTCATTATTTATTTTGAGATGGTATTACTATAAGATATAATTTAAATATAAATAGATGTAGTCAGATTGTGTCAAGGACACAAGAATACAAAGCAAGTGACTTGAATTAGAACAAGGTTTCAAGAAGAAACCAATAAGAATTTGAATTAACCAGATGAATACACAAACAACATCAAAAAGGGTGAGCTAGAATTCCAAAAGATGCGTTGTTGAGACTAAAGAACTCTTTAGTCTCAACTCCTATACATATATATATATATATATATATATCTCTATCTAAGACGCTTCTTGAGTGGCTTCGATCAAATCAAGAAGCTTTTCAAATAACTTCTATCAATTGAGAAGCTTCTTGAGCTCCTTCTACTAACTTGGAAGCTTTTCGAGCTCCTTTTGCTAACTACGAAGCTTTTCGAGCTACTTTCACCAACTAAGAAGCTTCTCAACCGACTTTCATTTACTCAAGAATCTCTAAAATATTCTAGAAGGTTTTGTATACCTTCGACGTGTATATCTGTAATATCATCCCTTTCTCTAGCAACAAGTTCCAAGAAGAGCTCAATCTTACTACATACGTAAAAAATCAAGAATATGCTATGCCAATGAAGCTATGTATTTTGTTTGCTGTTCTTAGACAATGGATTCTATTGGTCTTTGAAAAATTTGTCTATAGTCTTGAGCTAGTACCTTTGTTGTTGAAATATCCCATCTATAAATCTGATCTTAATTGCGGCCTTCAAAACACCTTCCAAACAAGATCTTAGGATTAAAAGAATTCACCTTTTCAAGTTCAAGCAATATTATTAAAGCTCAAGTATTGGAATCAAGACTTGCATGGTTGGATCTTGCTCTTAATGGTTTGAATGAAGGTCATACTTGGCATTGAAATATATTGTCCTTACTTTGTTTAATTGAAGGTTGTGAAAATTCCATTAATTTGTTCAAAGCTTAAATGACAAATGAATCTTTTGAATCTTATTCTCTCAACGTTTGAAAGTTTGATATGGTGATTAACTTGCTTCTACCACTTTATTCTATCTTGGAACAGATGACTACATATTGATGAAGGCTTTAGTTTAATTCTTTCCTTCTTTATGAATATTCCTTGAATCCAATCTTCACTAAGAAGTAATCATCAAATATGTTTGGATTTGTAGGAATATAGTCAATGAAATTCTTGTACCTTTTGAGATGCATTGGTGAGATTTTCAATTGGTTTCCATGTGTGTTTATTGATATCATAGCCCTGCCAATGAATAAAACATTTTAATTTGTTCTACCTTCCCCGTGAATTAAGTATCTTTTCAACCTCATATTTTTATGGTCTTCAATTTTTGTACTAAGCGGTGTTTATTGTATTCTTTCTAGAATATGCAATTCTCTATAAGATTCTAAAAGAAAGACATAAAAAACTGGATGTATCTTTGTAGAAGATGGTAATTTTAAGTAATATGCTATTAGATTAATTTGCTTTTGGATAGAAAATGGTCCTAATCTCCAATAATCCAACTTATTGTATGGTTGCTTGGTCTTGATGTTCTATCAAAGAAACCATATCTTATCTCTAATATGAAAAGCAGATGGTTGATTTCTGAATTTATCTGTAGATGCCTTGTAAGTATTTTGAGCTGCTTGCAATTGAAGCTGTAAGGTTGTTTGATGTTGCGATAGATGCTTTGTAAATCCTTCAGTTGTTGGATTATTATTTTTTGACGTATTCCATAGATTAAGCTTTAGATGATATCCATAATTAGAATAAAATGATATTTATTGAATTGAAGCATGAATAATATTATTATATGTAAACTCTGCTAATGATAGATATGAGATCCAATTGTCTTGTTGATAGTTAATGCTATATCATAAATACTGCTTCAAAACTTGGTTAATTCATTTTATTTAGTTGTCAATCTAAAGATGGAAAGCCAAAGAAAGTTTAATGTCTATCTTTAATATTTCAAAAAGACATCTCCAAAACTTAGATATAAATTAGGATCCTTGATTGAATACAATATCATCTGGTAGGCCATAATATTGATGTATATTGTTAAGAAAGAGCCTTGCCATTTTTTCACTAGACATAGTCTTCTTGCAAAGAATGAAATTAGCCATCTTTGTGAATCGATCAACCACCACAAGGATGATGTCTAATGAATTGGATGGTAATAGATCCCTGATAAAATCTATTGAGATAGAAGACCATGACCATCTTTGAATAGGTAAGGATTGTAAGAGTCCATAAGGACGATATCAAGGATTTTTGAATCTTGAACAGATGTCGCAAGAGAGTACAAAGTCCTTTACTGCCTTTTACATTTGAGATCACCAAAAATCTTGGAAAATAAGTTCCAAGGTCATATTAAATGCAAAGTGACCCGCAATTGGAAAGTCGTGGTGAGATTGAAGAACTCGCAATTTTGTTGGTTCTTCTGAAATATACAAATATTCTTCAAAGTATAGAAGGTCTTTTTTAAATTTGAACTTATTAGCATTTTCTTTCAAATAATGCTTGATATCAAAGATCAAAGTATCATTAATAATTGCAGTATGCATCTCATTGAAGAAACTAGAATCAATAGATACTGATGTAATAGTAGCGCAAAGGTGAAATTACTTTGATTTCAACAAAGTTGTATACTGTTCATCAAACATTGCCTCTTCTAGCCTTGGTACAAGATATGATCTCCTCAATAAAGTATCAGACAATCCTTATTGTTTCTTAGGTCAATAAATGATAATAAAATTTAATCGAGATAGCGACATGTTTTATTGAGCTTGGCGACAATTAAGAATCTAAATTGACGTAAAATATTCCAAGTTCTTATAATCTATATATATAATCATAAGATAAATTGTTCTTTTAAGAGATTGATGTCATTTTTCAAAAGAATCCATAATAATATCAAAGACATGAACTAGAAAAAAAATATAAACCAATAAATTCTATGTCAAAAAAAATAACAAAATAGAATTATATATATATATATATATATATATATATATATATATTCAAGAAGAAACTGGAATGGCTATTGCCAAAGACTATAAAATACAAGAAACTTTTAAACTAGATTAGAAGTAAGAAAGGAGTTGATAAGAGTGAAAGAGGCTTCACTCTTGTCTCTATATATACTATCTATCTAAGAATTACGTAGTACTATTCTATAGGACCTCCAACACGTGTCCAATTTGCAAGACACATGTCAAACTTGCAAGACAAGTTTCCTACATGTGTACCACGTACTTAGCTTGTTCCATAAGCTACTAATATATGCGACATGTGGCTAGCTTGTGGAACAAGCTATCGACATGTGCGGCACGTGGCTAGCTTGTTAACCAAGTTTTTATCATACTAATGACCTATAAACATGTATAAAGATGAATCCGCATCTATAAAGTTTCTAAGAAGCTTTTCTATAGGATATTATCAATATAATCTATTTTTATCTACTTCTACCTATCTATATTAATTAGATAGTTATTGGAATAAATCTTACGTCTGAAACATTATCCCTCCTTCTAGAAACAAGTTCTATGAGGAGCGGTGATTATGTGTTGAGGAAATCCAAGATGCGCTAAATTGTATTTGTTATATACTTCGATCTTTATTTCCTTTGAAGATAGTTGATAGGTCCTTTCAGCCATCAATAGTATTCTATACAAGAGCAAAAGGATCACCCTGTTATTTGATCATTTTTCTTCAAAGAAAACATTTGGAACACCATTAAGAGTAGTTTTTATCACTAAAAATATCACCAAATATCAAAAGTCTCTTCTAAAGTTGTAATGCCATATACGTTGTATTTCATCATTAATATAAAAAAAACATGTTATTTTTGAAGATCTTCATTTCTATTTCATTCTTTTGAAGGTTGTAATAATTGTAATGTCTCATCTGATAAGTCAACAAACAATGGCTCTTGAGTTAAATTCACTGGTTGTTGATTCTTGATCTCTTTGGCAGAAACAAATTCAAAAAAATAACAAACAATGATGCAAAATAAAATAAAATCTCTATTGAATCTGCTTTGCTTTATAGCAAAGATTTTCTTAATTCTTCAACTTGATTTTAACAAATGTCGTCAATGAAATATATTAACTTTTATTGATGTATTTATTAGATTCTTGGATGGCTCCCATCTACATTCACTAATATCATATCCGTGCCAATGTATAAGATATTCCAGCCAATTTCAACGCTGTCTTGAATCTAAGATCTTTTCTACCTCAAATTCTTTGTTTTTATCTACTTCTATAGGAGGCAATGGCATTTGTCTTCTTCCTTGTATATCTACTATATTGTATGGCTCAAGCAATGACATGTTGAATACAGGATGGATCTTCATAGATTTTGGTAGGTGTAATCAATAGGCAATTAAATTAATCTGTTCATAAATTGGAAATGGTCAAAACCTATAATGATCCAGCTTATCACAAAGATGATTAGTCTTAATATATCTAAGACCTTTTCTACCTTTTATTGCCCATGTGGAATTGATGTTATTCTTTATGATAGACATCTATATTTATTTTTTGTCATTCTTGATCTTCTTTTAATTGTGCCTTCATTGTTGCATGTAGCTCTCAGAATTGATTTGCCAAATCTTTTGTCATAGGATTACTAACTTTTAAAAAGTCAAAAGCATCAAGTTATAGATGATAATCATAATTAGTAAAAAATAGAGTTATTTGAATAGAAGAATATATTAAATTATAAGCAAATTTTTCCAATGGCAAAAGAATTATATAATCATTTTTATGATAATTGATGGTATATCTCAAATATTGTTCCAAAAATTAATTTATGTATTTTATTTATCCATCAATTTGAGGGTGGAAGGCTGAAGATAGTTTTATGTCCACCTTCAGTATTTTAAAAAGAATTGTCTAAAAGCTTGATACAAATTGCGTTCTTTTATCTGTAATAATATTTTTTAATAATCTATGATAGTAATAGATATTATCAAAGAAGAATTTAGCTATTTTTTTTTACCTATAACAGATTTTGTACATGGTACAAAGTTTGCCATCTTGGTGAAAAAATCTACAATCACAAATATAGAGTTATATAAATTTGAATTTAAAAGATTTGTGATAAAATCCATAGAAACAGAAGACTAAGGTTATTTTAATATAAGTAATGGTTGGAAAAGTCTGTAAGGCTGATGATGAGGAATTTTTGATCTTAAACAAACGTCGCACAATTATACAAACTCTTTCACAGCCTTCCTCATTTGAGGCCATCAAAAATCTCTTGATATTAGCACCAAAGTCTTATTATATTTAAAATGTCTAGCCGCAAAGAAGTTGTGACAAGCTTCTAGAGCACGTAGTTGTGTTGTATATTTTAGAATATATAGGCGTCCTTCAAAATAGAATAGATTGTTGTTGTATTGTAATACGTTTATATAGTGAAAAATATAAATAAGAATAATTTTTACTTAATATTTGATTATTTTAGTTCAATAGAAACTTAAGATACTTAAGAAAAGATTTATGAAAGCTTCTTAGATTATTTTCTTATTTTAATAGCTAATAGATATAAGTTAGTTATTAAATTTTCCTTCTAAGTTGTACAACCTCTATTATTACTTTTAAAAAAATCATAAGTTAATAAAAATAGAATAGAAGAAATAAATAATTAATATGGTTGATACTAGAGTTAAGTCTTGGATAGGGTTAAATTTAAAAATCCTTAGAATTAGTTGGATTGATACTCGAGGGTCGATTGGGTATGAGACAAGATCAAAATCAAGTCTCTAGCCACAAAAATGTTCACTAAGGGCAAGAAGTTGGATCACTTGGAGATTGGTGACTAAGATTGGATAATTAGCTTAAAGGGCATTCTAAAAGCATAAAGCTTGTTTCCATAGGGTTTAAGAAGACTTGGTAATTACTATTTAAAGTCAAGGTTTATATGGGAGATTATATTTTTATATAATAAAATTAGAGCTAGCACTTATAGCTATTTTGTATAATTGGTGTGACATCTATAATTGAAATTTTGGTAGTGTGTGGTTGATTGAGTATGCTAAGATTGAGTGAAAAATTGTGATAATTTAACAATGCATTTGAGATTTATTTAATCTTTAATACAAAGAGGTATTGAAAGTTGGCAATTTATGATTGTTTGGAGTTCTTGTAATATCTTAATATCTATAAGTTGGATCAAGAAGAAATTCAACACAATATTAGGAGATTCAAAGATTAAGCTACACACCAAATTTTAGTTGAAATTAATAGTTATAAAAGAAAAAATTGCTATTGGGATATCCACATTAACTTTCAAGCTGGCGGCCAAGTGACATCAGTGCAAGTTTTGTCAATTTTCCACAATCTTAATAAGCAATTGGAGTTTATATATAGAAGAAGTTATAAAAAAAAAAAATTTTAAGTACTTTGCATTGATTCAAGTACTCTTGTTTTGATATTCTAATCATATTTTTTGTATATGGACAAACTTGTTAAGGGTCCTTGACTGTATGTGAACCTCAACTTCACCCTCCATAGCCAGGTGCCCGATGCATTCTTGAATAGGACAACACGTAATATGACATTGTTTTTCAATTCAAACTTGAAAGTATCTTGAGACTTAGATTAATTATTCTTAATCTCATGAAGAAGAGGTTTTAAAGACATATTTGATTGGATTTGCTTGACAAAAGTTGAATCAATAGTCAATGTTAATTTCATTACTTAAAGATGAAATTGCTCTAGCTTCAAGAGGACCAATCTTTATTGATTAAAAGCTGAATCTCCTTTTTTTTGATACAAGATAAGAACTTCTAAAAAAGGCATTGGACAGACCTTGTTATTTTCATGGCCGATAAGTCATAATAAACTTGAATCTTGACAAAGACATATTCCAACAAGCTTGATGATAATTCAACATGCGTGTTGATATGAAATACTTGAGGTTCTTGTAATTCGTTGTCGTAGCAAAAGTCTGCTTCAAGTAGACGCAAGGTCCCTCTTTACAATCAAGTTGGATCCAATATGCACAAACTTTTTTTAAATTTTTTCTTTTATAGTCACAAAACCATGAGTATAATAAATCAACAAATTAGAAGCTTGGAAATTTATAAATCAAAATCAAGCCATTTATATAAGTTCAAATTTTAGATGCATATAGTTCACTTCTTTAGTCATCTTCACAAAAATTCTCAACCGTGAATTCATTACCGATCACCAGATATCATCAAAATATTAGCAAGTAATTACATAAGTAAAACCAAATCATAAACTTAAAAATTCATAAATGAAGATCCAGCCGTTTAAATAAGCTTAAATTTTAGGAAAACATATCTCATACCTTTGATCATTGTCACATAAATTTTGAGCCGTGAATTCATTGCTGATCATTAGATATCAGTAAGTCCTTGGCAAGTACTTTTAGAAGTCAAATCTCAATCCGAAACTTGAAAATTCATAAATGAGGATCCAATTGTTTAAATAAGCTCAAAATTTGGAAAAACGTAACTCATACCTTTGATCCTCATCAAAAAAATTTTGAGCTATGAATTCATTTCTGATCGTTAGATATCACCAAATCCTTGGCAGGTACTTTTAAAAGTCAAAACCCTAGACACCTGAGAACAAATTTGCCATTACTCCCTAATCAAAGTCTCAATTGAGATGAGATTTTAGACATAGACTCTTTATAGTATAAGTAATATGTATACAAAAATTGAGCTTCAAATTCTTCTTGAAACTCAAGTTGTACCTTAAAGCAAATCCTTCAATTTATCTAACTTCTTCAAAACCCCAATTTAGTTTGCTGGG
Organism: Physcomitrellopsis africana; assembly: GCA_036785485.1. Lineage (NCBI taxonomy): Eukaryota > Viridiplantae > Streptophyta > Bryopsida > Funariales > Funariaceae > Physcomitrellopsis > Physcomitrellopsis africana. Next base: position 497,658 of record JAWRVF010000122.1, on the reverse strand, counting down.
TTTAACTAGCCATATCTCACTCAATCTGAACTCATTTCTATCAATTCTTGGATGTAAAATGTGTACCTTGAAGTCTAGTTTCTAATCCAACTTTTTGATTTCTTGCTAGTATCTTTAAACTTTTAATGTACCCTAAAAAGTGACAGTAGGTGTCATATTAGTAGTCTAAATTCAAACAAGCATATCTCTCTCATCTAAGCTCCGAATCTTACGTTTCTACCACCTAAACTCATGCCAAGAAGATGCTCTCTTTGAATACTCCTCTGTATTTGCCAAAAAACCCCGTCTTCTTCTCCTCCAAGCTCGTCAAAGAAGTCGCAGCCAAGGTCTTCAAAGTCCAAGTCAACAATTAATAGTTTAAAGTTATAAGAACCCCAAATCTAATCCTCCAAGTCAGCACTATTAATGGTAGCCGACTATTGACATCCATATCTACTATTTATCCTTAGTAAATCCTAAATTCAATCTCAAAGTCAAAACTCCATATATATACAAATATAACCTTGAATCTACTAAAATCTAAGATTGGAAAAAAGATAAAAGAAATAAAAGAAAGTTTCAAGGCTAGATCAAAATTAAAGTTAAGATTAAAGATAAGGTAAAATTTTAACTAAAGAAAAAGAAAGAAAGTGAGAAATTTTTCCTAAACTATATAAAAACTTAGATTGGTAAGAAAAAAGAAAGAACTTAATAAAATTTTGAAGAAAAGATAGTTAAGTTAGGTTTCTATATATGGATGTATTTACATCACAACATCCATCCCCTCCAGACCTGCACATCCTCTGGCATGTGCCACCATTCACCCTTCATCTTATTCGTCTTCATCTTGAATTTCTTTATTTTCTTGTTTCCATTGTTCGTCAGACACGTACATTTCAAAGTCTTCAGGTAGACAATTATTATTTCTTCTTCGGAAAGCTTTCACTAGTTTTCCTCCTATCAAAATTCGAATAGATGTTCCATCTAATTTTCAAAGTGAGTAAGTTCTATTGTCATGAGCAATTACAACAATATATGGTCCAAACCATCTCCAAGAAAATTATCTTTGCGTACTATGTTGGTGGTCCAAAGTAATATCATAAACCACTATTCAATCACCTTCCAAGATTGGTTTCAAACGCAATCGATGAGTTTGATCAAATCGTGTTTTATTTTCCAATCTTGCTACTTTCAACCTATCTAGTGCCAATTGGTGGTCTTCTGATAGTCTCTCAATTTGTTGGATCCGGAGTTCCAAAAGTCTTTCACGAGATATGCCATCTTCTCAAGATAAAAATAACCATGTAGGCATAGATTCTTCTGCTGGCATAATGGGCTTTTGACCCAACATTAATTCAACTGGCATATATCCCGTTACCGTACTATAGGTGGTTCTATCGGCCCATAAAGCAAATGGTAGTAGCCTTGGCCATTCCTTTGAATTGCCTTTACAAGCTTTAACTAATGCATGTATGATTGGTGGGTGGCCTCTTTCACTCTTCCCATTTGCTTCTAGATTATATGTAGTGGTTAATTTTAGCTTCACTCCATATCTTTCAAAAAAACTTCTAGCTTCAGCAGCATCTAATTCCCTTATGTCAGCCCTCATTCCTCCAATACATCCATAGCGACTAAAAATATCCTCAAGGATAAATCGACATATTCCAGCTGTTTGTTTGGTTCTTAAAGCTCTGCCTTCAACATAGTTTGATAACTCCTCTCGTGCCAAAACTAAATATTTCATATTCCATAATCCAACTGGCATAACTACCAAATCAATTACCCACTGGAAGTGAATGGAAAGAGGGTAAGTTGGGTGAAGTTCATCACGATATCTGATTTTGGATTGAAGTTGTTATTCAAGGCACAATCCCACAAAATTCCCTACATCTTTATAAAGACCCTTCCACCAATACCGCTCTTTAATCTTTGTATATGTAGCCCAAATTCCTCGATGCCCAGCCTAATGTGAATCATGAAATTCCTTTAAAACTTGAGCTTTGGTGCATGCATTTCCAACTACCCGCAACGGCATTCCATCCTTTCTTTTTGATTTTTTTCAAAGAAACCTATCCCGTAGAAAATATCCATATGAATATTGCCTAATTTCTTTAAAAAACTTATTTGACCAATCTTGCAATTTTCTAAGGGTACTCAAATAAATGCCAATGTCTTTTAATCTTCCTTCATATGATTCTGCCTCAAAAGATAGAACTTCTTCCATTCTCTCATTATTTGTTGAAAATACATAACCCAAATCTCTATTACAGCTATCTTCATTTTCTTTTTCAGCAATCATTTCTTCTTTATCCATATATCTAGCCCTTGATAGCATATCCGCTACTGTATTTTCTTTGCCTTTAATGTGAATCAAAATTGGATTTAGAGATTTAATGTAGGCTATCCATCTTAGCATGGCAATATCAGGAGTTGAGCAGTTAGATATCATACCAAGCAAAGGTAAACAATCAGTCTCTAATAGCACATTTGCTCCAATTAAATAATTTCTTTCTGCTTTCAATGCTGTAATTGCACCCCACAACTCTCTTTTCACTTGTGGATATGCCCTCTGGCGCTCTGTCAAGATTCTTGCTCCATATCTAATAGCAAATCGATTCCTGCTGACATCTTCTTGTCCAACAATCCAACCTATGGCAATAGGGCTAGTATCCACTGTTACTATCACAGGCTTATCATTCTCATAATTCACTTGTCTTAGAGCTGGTGGAGATCTTAAAATCTTTTTTAAATCTTCCATAGCTTTATCTTGCTCCATGCCCCAAGTAAACTTATTTCCCTTTCTTAAAAGTTTGTATAAAGGCTCCGCTACATGAGCAAAATGAGGTATCCAAATTTGATAGAAAACACATGCTCCAAGAAATCTTCTCACCTCAGTGATATTGTTGCAGGCTTTCATTTGTGAAATAACATCTACCTTATCTGGATTTGGCTTTCTTCCATAGCTTCCACACAAATGGCCTACAACTACAATTTCTTCAACTCCAAATTTGGATTTATCAATGGATAGAGTTAAGTTCACCTCCTCCAATCTTTTCAAAATCCTCTCTACATCCTTAATATGTTGTTTTACAAATGTTCTGCAGCCATCCGCTTCCACAGTCACATCTTTTATTTCTTCTCTGCAACCTTTGATTGGAATATCGTCCACAAATGGTATAGTCTTTTCTGGTACAAAATCTTTTAGAATTCGATTCATTGCATTCTGCATATGTGCCACTGAGTTGGTGGCACCTTGAGGTAATGTACACATTCGAATCAAACCTAAAGGAGTCTTCATTGTGGTTAAATCCCTGCTCTCTGTTGCCAATTGAAATTGATCATAGCCTGAATACAAATCTCCAATTGAATAAATGGCATGGCCTGCAAAAGCCTCAGCCACCTCATCCACAATTGGACTGGAACCTTTATTTCTAATAGTAACTCGGTTAGCGGGTTGCATATCTTGAATAAACCTTAATGCTCCTATTTTCTTTGGCACCGTGAACCAACGATTGGAATATGGTCCCATAGAAGGTTCAAGGATTCCCATTTTCATTTTTTCCTCAGCAACCTAATTTTTTCAAGATCACCAAGAACTCACCTCCACCTCAACTTCTGATCTTCCAGGCGTGGCGACTGATGTCCAATTCCTCTCAAAAGTTCTCGCCATTGTCTCCAATAGATTATTTTACATGATCTTTTGGAATCTTCGTAGTAAATCAGATGTTGCTGTGCTGTAAATTTTCTTTGCCACTGATTTATACTTTGTATTCACTTGTGCTTCAATTCCAAATATGCAATTGTTAGCTTCTTTAGTAGGATTTTAACAAATTTTTTTATTTCTTTATAAAGAGTTTGATCATGAATTTCCACCACAATATCATTATTGTTTTTTATATCCATTCCTTCATTTAAACCTTTCAACTATTGCAGAATATTTCCTACAAATCCTGTTTCTTCCACCATCCCTGAAATAGCTTCATCTTCCAAAAGCACTCCTTTCATCTTTAGATTTTTTTTAATTTTTCTTAATTTAGCTCTATATTTAGAGTCTAATATATCAATACCTCGAAAACTTGAAATACCATATTTAGTCAAATCCAAAATTCCACAGTCATTCTTCTGTACATTGGGGAATGTAGTAGTAAATAAAATACTTGCACCCGTAGATCCCCATGCTCCACGTGTGCTCCTTAGAAATCCTAGAAAGTCTCTTCAGTGTCTAGAGGTACTTCTCGCAGTTGATCTCGATGTCTTTCATGCTCTGGCTTTACTGTGAGAAATTGCACTGAATTTCTTCCATCACAACTCCAAATTCTAGCATAATATGATCCATCGTCTAATATCTTAGTTTCCATTCTTGAAGCTGTAATATATGGTTGCCCAAGTATAATTAGATACGTACTTCGGACTTGTACAAAGAAATTCTGATCCACCTCCACATTTCCAATTTTTGTTTTAACTGCTGGGCATGCACCATAAAGACCTCCTCTTTTGTTGTTTGCTGCCCTCGATATCCATCCATGGTTGGTATCTATAGGCTATTTTCCTTTTTCATAAACGACCTTTGATATTATATTAATTTCAGATCCATGATCCACAAGAGCATGTATTGCTTCTTCTAAATTTCCAAGTTTAACTTGGGTTTCTGTTGTAGCCCTTGCCCAATATGGATGAGCATACATTGTCTTTTTTTTACTCACACTTTCCTCATCTGCAGCCGATAAACATGCGTGCACTCTTGCCTCATCTTTCTCTCTTACTTTTATTTCTTTTGTTGCAAGATTAATTTGTTCTTCAATCTTATAATCATCTTCAACTCCTGATTTCTTAATTCCTTCATTTTTGATAGCAATCTTTTCTAGTAATGTTTGAATTTTAGGAAAAAATATACTTAGTACCTCCATTTCTAAATCCTCATCCAAATCATCATCCATGCTTTGCTCTTGGATATTGTAAGTATCATTTGTAAGTTCTTCATTGCAACCTTCTTTGGACCCAAAATCACATATTGTGGAGAATACATGAGCAATCTCATCACCTTCTTCTTCAGTTACGCAAGTATCAATTGCACTAGCCATAACTGTTTCAGTTGTCATTTGACATTTTCTTTTTATTACGTTTGTCTTGAAGTAAATATATCCATATATAGAAACTTAATTTAACTATCTTTTCTTCAAAATTTTATTAAATTCTTTCTTTCTTCTTACCAATTTAAGTTTTTATATAGTTTAGGAAAAATTTCTCACTTTCTTTCTTTTTTTTTAGTTAAATTTTTACCTTATCTTTAATCTTAACTTTAACTTTGATCTAGCCTTGAAACTTTCTTTTATTTCTTTTATCTTTTTTTCAATCTTAGATTTTAGTAGATTCAGGGTTATATTTGTAAATATAAGGAGTTTTGACTTTGAGATTGAATTTAGGATTTACTAAGAATAAATAGTAGATTTGGATGTCAATAGTCGGCTACCATTAATAGTGCTGACTTGGAGGATTAGATTTGGGGTTTTTATAACTTTAAACTATTAATTGTTGACTTGGACTTTGAAGACCTTGGTTGCGACTTCTTTGACGAGCTTGGAGGAGAAGAAGACGGGGTTTTTTGGCAAATACAGAGAGGTATTCAGAGAGAGCTTCTTCTTGGCATGAGTTTAGGTGGTAGAAACGTAGGATTCGGAGCTTAGATGAGAGAGATATGCTTGTTTGAACTTAGACTACTAATATGACACCTACTGTCACTTTTCAGGGTGTATTAGAAGTTTTAAGATACTAGCAAGAAATCCAAAAGTTGGATTAGAAACTAGACTTCAAGCTACACATTTTACATCCAAGAATTGATAGAAATGAGTTCAGATTGAGTGAGATATGGCTAGTTAAATCCAGCAAACTAAATTGGGGTTTTGAAGAAGTTAGATAAATAGAAGGATTTGCTTTAAGCTAGAACTTGAGTTTCAAGAAGAATTTGAAGCTCATTTTTTGTGTATATATTACTTATACTATAAAGAATCTATGTCTAAAATCTCATATCAATTGAGACTTTGATTAGGGAGTAATGGCAAATTTGTTCTTGGGTGCCTAGGGTTTTGACTTTTAAAAGTATCTGCCAAGGTTTTGGTGATATCTAACGATCAGAAATGAATTCATAGCTCAAATTTTATGTGATGAGGATCAAAGGTATGAGTTATGTTTTCCCAAATTTTGAGCTTATTTAAACGGCTGGATCTTCAATTATGAATTTTCAAGTTTCGGGTTGAGATTTGACTTCTAAAAGTATCTGCCAAGGATTTGGTGATATCTAATGATCAACAATGAATTCACGGCTCAAAATTTATGTGACAAAGATCAAAGGTATGAGATATGTTTTCCCAAATTTTGAGCTTATTTGAACAGCTGGATCTTAAATTATGAATTTTCAAGTTTCAGATTGAGATTTAACTTCTAAAAGTATTTGCCAAGGATTTGGTGATATCTAATGATCAACAATGAATTCACAGCTCAAAATTTATGTAACAAAGATCAAAGGTATGAGATATGTTTTTCCAAATTTTGAGCTTATTTGAACAGTTGGATCTTAAATTATGAATTTTCAAGTTTCTGGTTTGGTTTTACTTATATAATTACTTGCTAATATTTTGATGATATCTAGTGATCGGTAATGAATTCACGGTTGAGAATTTTTGTGAAGATGATTAAAAAAGTGAACTATATGCATCCAAAATTTGAACTTATATAAACGGCTGGATTTCGATTTATAAATTTCCAAGCTTCTAGTTTGTTGATTTATTATACGCATGGTTTTGTGACTATAAAAGAAAAATTTAAAAAAGTTTGTGCAAATTGGATCCAACTTGATTGTAAAGAGGGACCTTGCGTCTACCTAAAGCGGACTTTCGCCACGACATATTGGTGCTTCCACTGAGAGCTGCTTTAGGGGCAATCAGTTGGATTAAGAATCATGGAAGATACAAATTCAGGGACAAATTTACGAGAAGAACAAGGAACGGTTGGAGCCATGGATCTTCTGAGGGCGGTCACCATGTTGGTGGAACAACAACGATCTAATTCGGATGGGCATGGAGCTACAAAGGCACTTCGAGGAATCATTGACAAGGTAGGGCGGTTTGATGGCAGAGATGTCACTAAATTTTTAAAACCTATGTTTGTGAAATGGAGATCCATCAAGTTCCACAAGCTAGAATGTTAGAGACTTTTGATTTGGCTATGGTACCAGAGATTCGAGATCGAGTACGTCATATAAGAACAACTGCTAATGCAATCACATGGGTGAGGTTTAAAGAACGGATGAGAAATGAGTTCTTTGATGAAGACACTAACAGGATGACTAAGCGGTTTTTCCTAGATTGGGTGGAACAACGCCTAGGAAAGATGATGGGACCAAATGAGTTACTCAGAGCATTTGAAAAGAAATATAGTCAACTTTCTGTGTCAGATCGAATGTTCTTAGATGGTTGAAAGGTTGAGCCGTTTTTACAAGCAGTTGATGAAGCTTTAGAAGATAGATTGCTTATACTTTTGGGAGACAAGGATGCGGAAGGTGGCTTCACCACAGATTAGAGAAGAGTGAAGGAATCCATCATTTTATTAGCCAACCAACAAAAGGTGAGATCTACGGGAATGGAGGCATATGCAGAAGCCATTCCAATAGGCATCTCGAAAGAACCAATCACTTCTTCAATTCAAAATACACCATCGGTGCAATCCACTCCATCTACAATTGTTGGAAAGAGCAAAACAATAGATGAAGGTACTCTTGAGGAATTAATCAAAGGTATAAAGGAATTAAGGGTGGAAATGAGTGAGTTGAAGAAGGGTCAAAGCAGTGGTTCTTCACAGCCACCAGAAGGAAAAAAAAATTATATAATGAGGTGCATTTGGTGTGATGACACTAATCATAGCCGGAATAATTGCACAAAGTATGCCGGAGCTTTAAAGGATGGAAAAATCATTTTCAAAGAAGGAAGAATTAGGGAAGCAGCTACAGATTTTCCATTGGATACTAATTTTGGTAAAGGAGGAATGAAGAAGGTGATGGAGGATTGGATAAAAAGAGCTAAATCCCAAGATTCAAGCAATGTCAATTCTTATCAAATTGTTGCATGGCAAAATAATATTGAAATTCCGTTTCATGCAACACGTGAGGCTTTGATACGAGGGGCCCAAGCTATTAGATAAAGAACTGGATGGGATGATCCTGTTGACACTACAAGCATCAAAGCTTTTCTGGATAGAAATAAAGAGAAGGATGGCAACCAAGATGTTTGGGTAGAAGTGAAGAGAGAAAGAAATGCAAAAGAATAAAAAGAAGGAGAGCTTATAAATAAAAGACAGACTTGCAAAAGCAATGAAGGTGAGAAAAAAAAGGAGGATTTTGTTCAAGGTACCAACCATCCATCAGGGTCTACACTTTCAACTTCAAATCCAAAAGATACATTGTTGCCTAAGAACAAATCGGAGGATAGAATGGGAGCAAGCAAGGGAAAGAAAAATGAAGAAGCGGGACGAGGTAAGGTTAAAGGCCCTACTTATAAACTTTGTTCCGATATAGAAACATCCATAGATATGAAAGGAATTTTGGAAGAGAGAATTCTTGATACTAAGATTGAATTCACATTGAGAGAAGCCTTAGGAATAGCACAGAAAGATTTTCATGAACTCATAATCAACGTTGTCATGGTGAAAGTCCGCTTCAGGTAGACGCAAGGTCCCTCTTTACAATCAAGTTGGATCCAATATGCACAAACTTTTTTAAATTTTTCTTTTATAGTCACAAAACCATGCGTATAATAAATCAACAAACTAGAAGCTTGGAAATTTATAAATCAAAATCCAGCCGTTTATATAAGTTCAAATTTTGGAAACATAGAGTTCACTTCTTTAATCATCTTCACAAAAATTCTCAACCGTGAATTCATTACCGATCACCAGATATCATCAAAATATTAGCAAGTAATTATATAAGTAAAACCAAACCAGAAACTTGAAAATTCATAATTTAAGATCCAACTGTTCAAATAAGCTCAAAATTTGGGAAAACATATCTCATACCTTTGATCTTTGTCACATAAATTTTGAGCCATGAATTCATTGTTGATCATTAGATATCACCAAATCCTTAGCAGATACTTTTAGAAGTAAAATCTCATTCCCAAACTTAAAATTTCATAATTGAAGATCTAGCCGTTTAAATAAGCTCAAATTTATGGAAAACATATCTCATACCTTTGACTATTGTCATATAAACTTTGAGCCATAAAATCATTGCCGTTCAATAGGTAACACCAAATCCTTGGCAGATATCTTTAGAAGTCAAATCTCAATCTGAAACTTAAAAATTCATAAATGAGGATCCAGCCGTTTAAATTAGCTCAAAATTTGGAAAAACGTAACTCATACCTTTAATCCTCATCACAAAAATTTTGAGCTATGAATTCATTTTGATCGTTAGATATCACCAAATCCTTGGCAGATACTTTTAAAAGTCAAAAACCTAGACACCTGAGAACAAATTTGCCATTACTCCCTAATCAAAGTCTCAATTGAGATGAGATTTTAGACATAGACTCTTTATAGTATAAGTAATATGTACAAAAAAAATGAGCTTCAAATTCTTCTTGAAACTCAAGTTGTAGCTTAAAGCAAATCCTTCTATTTATCTAACTTCTTCAAAACCCCAATTTAATTTGCTGGATTTAACTAGCCATATCTCACTCAATCTGAACTCATTTCTATCAATTCTTGGATGTAAAATGTGTACCTTGAAGTCTAGTTTTTGATTCAATTTTTTGATTTCTTGCTAGTATCTTTAAACTTCTAATATACCCTGAAAAGTGACAGTAGGTGTCATATTAGTAGTCTAAGTTCAAACAAGCATATCTCTCTCATCTAAGCTCCGAATCCTGCGTTTCTACCACCTAAACTCATGCCAAGAAGACGCTCTCTCTGAATACTTCTTTGCATTTGCCAAAAAACCCCGTCTTCTTCTCCTCCAAGCTCGTCAAAAAAGTCGCAGCCAAGGTCTTTAAAGTCCAAGTCAACAATTAATAGTTTAAAGTTATAAAAACCCCAAATCTAATCCTCCAAGTCAGCACTATTAATGGTAGCCGACTATTGACATCCAAATCTACTATTTATCCTTGGTAAAATCCTAAATTCAACCACAAAGTCAAAAACTCCTTATATCTACAAATATAACCCTGAATCTACTAAAATCTAAGATTGGAAAAAAGATAAAAGAAATAAAAGAAAGTTTCAAGGCTAAATCAAAGTTAAAATTAAGATTAAAGATAAGGTAAAATTTTAACCAAAGAAAAAGAAAGAAAGTGAGAAATTTTTCCTAAACTATATAAAAACTTAGATTGGTAAAAAGAAAAAAAGAGCTTAATAAAATTTTGAAGAAAAGATAGTTAAATTAGGTTTCTATATATGGATATATTTAGTTCATGACATCCACCCCTTCAGACCTGGACATCCTCCGGCATGTGCCACCATTCATTCTTCATCCTATTCATTTTCATCTTGAATTTCTATATCTTCTTGTTTCCATTGTTCGTCAGACACGTACATTTCAAAGTCTTCAGGTAGACAATTATTATTTCTTCTTCGAAAAGCTTTCAATCTTTTCCCTGCTATCAAAATTCGAATAGATGTTCCATCTGATTCTCGAAGTGAGTAAGTTCCATTGTCATGAGCAATTACAACAATATATGGTCCAAACCATCTTCGAAAAAATTATCTTTGCGTACTATGCTGGTGGTCCAAAGTATTGTCATAAACCACTATTCAATCACCTTCCAAGATTGGTTTCAAACGCAATCAATGAGTTTGATCAAATCGTGTTTTATTTTCCAATCTTGCTACTTTCAACCTATCTAGTGCCAATTGGTGGTCTTCTGATAGTCTCTCAATTTGTTGGATCCGGAGTTCCAAAAGTCTTTCACGAGATATGCCATCTTTCCAAGATAAAAATATTTACGTAGGCATAGATTCTTCTGCTGGCATAATGGGCTTTTGACCCAACATTAATTCAATCGACATGTATCCCGTTATCGTACTATGGGTAGTTTTATCGGCCCATAAAGCAAATGGTAGTAGCCTTGGCCATTCCTTTGAATTGCCTTTACAAGCTTTAACTAATGCATGTATGATTGGTGGGTGGCCTCTTTCACTCTTCCCATTTGCTTCTGGATTATATGCAGTGGTTAATTTTAGCTTCACTCCATATCTTTCAAAAAAACTTCTAGCTTCAGCAGCATCTAATTCCCCTCTGTCAGCCCTCATTCCTCCAATACATCCATAGCGACTAAAAATATCCTCAAGGATAAATTGACATATTCCAGCTGTTTGTTTGGTTCTTAAAGCTTTGCCTTCAACATAGTTTGATAACTCCTCTCGTACCAGAACTAAATATTTCATATTCCACAATCCAACTAGCATAACTACTAAATCAATTACCCACTGGAAGTGAATGGAAAGAGGGTAAGTTGGGTGAAGTTCATCACGATATCTGATTTTGGATTGAAGTTGGCATTCAAGGCACAATACCACAAAATTCTCTACATCTTTATAAAGACCCTTCCACCAATACCGCTCTTTAATCTTTGTATATGTAGTCCAAACTCCTCGATGCCCAGCCCAATGTGAATCATGAAATTCCTTTAAAACTTGAGCTTTGGTGCATGCATTTCCAACTACCCGCAACGGCATTTCATCCTTTCTTTTTGGTTTTTTCCAAAGAAGCCCATCTCGTAGAAAATATCCATATGAATATTGCCTGATTTCTTTAAAAAACTTATTTGACCAATCTTGCAATTTTCTAAGGGTGCTCAAATAAATGCCAATGTCTTTTAATCTTCCTTCATATGATTCTGCCTCAAAAGGTAGAACTTCTTCCATTCTCTCATTATTTGTTGAAAATACATAACCTAAATCTTTATTACAGCTATCTTCATTCTCTTCTTCAGCTATCATTTTTTCTTTATCCATATATCTAGCCCTTGATAGCATATCCGCTATTGTATTTTCTTTGCCTTTAATGTGAATTAGAATTGGATTTAGAGATTTAATATAGGCTATCCATCTTAGCATGGCAATATCAGGAGTTGAGCAGTTAGATATCATACCAAGCAAAGGTAAACAATCAGTCTCTAATAACACATTTGCTCCAATTAAATAATTTCTTTCTGCTTTCAATGCTATAATTGCACCCCACAACTCTTTTCACTTGTGGATATGCCCTCTGGCGCTCTGTCAAGATTCTTACTCCATATCTAATAGCAAATCGATTCTTGCTGACATCTTCTTGTCCAACAATCCAACCTATGGCAATAGGGCTAGTATCCACTGTTACTATCACAGGCTTATCATTCTCATAATTCACTTGTCTTAGAGCTGGTGGAGATCTTAAAATCTTTTTTAAATCTTCCATAGCTTTATCTTGCTCCATGCCCCAAGTAAACTTATTTCCCTTTCTTAAAAGTTTGTATAAAGGCTCCGCTACATGAGCAAAATGAGGTATCCAAATTTGATAGAAAACACATGCTCCAAGAAATCTTCTCACCTCAATGATATTGTTGCAGGCTTTTATTTGTGAAATAACATCTACCTTATCTGGATTTGGCTTTCTTCCATAGCTTCCACACAAATGGCCTACAACTACAATTTCTTCAACTCCAAATTTGGATTTATCAATGGATAGAGTTAAATTCACCTCCTCCAATCTTTTCAAAATCCTCTCTACATCCTTAATATGTTGTTTTACAAATGTTCTACAGCCATCCGCTTCCACAGTCACATCTTTTATTTCTTCTCTGCAACCTTTGATTGGAATATCGTCCACAAATGGTATAGTCTTTTCTGATACAAAATCTTTTAGAATTCGATTCATTGTATTCTGCATATGTGCCACTGAGTTGGTGGCACCTTGAGATAATGTACATATTCAAACCAAACCTAAAGGAGTCTTCATTGTGGTTAAATCCCTGCTCTCTGTTGCCAATTGAAATTGATCATAGCCTGAATACAAATCTCCAATTGAATAAATGGCATGGCCTGCAAAAGCCTCAGCCACCTCATCCACAATTGGACTGGAACCTTTATTTTTAATAGTAACTGGGTTAGCGGGTTGCATATCTTGAATAAACCTTAATGCTCCTATTTTCTTTGGCACCGTGAACCAACGATTGGAATATGGTCCCATAGAAGGTTCAAGGATTCCTATTTCCATTTTTTCTTTGAGCAACTCAATTAATTTTGAGAGTTGAGCTCTTGGAACTGGAATAGGTTTTAAGTCCCATGGTATATGTGGAATTGTAAAGATCACCATTGGTGCCACTATATTTGGATGGACACATCCTATTTCATTAGATTTTGATGCAAATGACTTTCCGTGTTTAGAAAGCATATTCAAAAAAAGGTTTCTTTCAAGATCAGTCAAGAACTCACCTCCTCCAATCTTCAACTTCTTGAGTGTTTCTTCCGTAAACCAATGTCCAATCCCTTCTAGATTCCTTAGCCTTGATTCCATTTCAGCTTGTTTTACATGATCTTTGGAATCTTCAGGCAATTGTATTGCCACAGGCTTAATTTTCTTTGCCACTGATTTGTACTTTGTATTCACTTGTGCTTCAATTCCAAATATGCAATTGTTAGCTTCTTTAGTAGGATTTTTAACAAATTATTTTATTTCTTCATAAAGAGCTTGATCATGAATTTCTACCACAATATCATTATTGTTTCTTATATCCATTCCTTCATTTAAACCTTTCAACTGTTGCAGAACATTTCCTACAAATCCTGTTTCTTCTACCATCCCTGAAATAGCTTCATCTTCCAAAAGCACTCCTTTCATCTTTAGATTTTTTTCAAATTTTCTTAATTTAGCTCTATATTTAGAGTCTAATATATCAATACCTTGAAAACTTGAAATACCACATTTGGTCAAATCCAAAATTCCACAGTCATTCTTCTGTACATTGGGGAATGTAGTAGTAAATAAAGTACTTGCACCCATAGATCCCCATGCTCCACGTGTGCTCTTTAGAAATCCTGAAAAGTCTCTTCAGTGTCTAGAGGTACTTCTCGCAGTTGATCTCGATGTCTTTCATGCTCTGACTTTACTGTGAGAAATTGCACTGAATTTCTTCCATCACAACTCCAAATTCTAGCATAATGTGATCCATTGTCTAATACCTTAGTTTCCATTCTTGAAGCTGTAATATATGGTTGCCCAAGTATAATTGGATACGTACTTTGGACTTACACAAAGAAATTCTGATCCACCTCCACATTTCCAATTTTTGTTTTAACTGCTGGGCATGCACCATAAAGACCCCCTCTTTCGTTGTTTGCCGCCCTCAATACCCATCCATGGTTGGTATCTATAGGCCATTTTTTTTTTTTCATAAACAACCTTTGATATTATATTAATTTCAGATCCATGATCCACAAGAGCATGTATTGCTTCTTCTAAATTTCCAAGTTTAACTTGGGTTTCTGTTGTAGCCCTTGACCAATATGGATGAGCATACATTGTTCTTTTTTTACTCACACTTTCCTCATCTGCAGCCGATAAACATGCGTGCACTCTTGCCTCATCTTTCTCTCTTATTTTTATTTCTTTTGTTGCAAGATTAATTTGTTCTTCAATCTTACAATCATCTTCAACTCCTGATTTTTTAATTTCTTCATTTTTGATAGCAATCTTTTCTAGTAATGTTTGAATTTTAGGAGAAAATATACTTAGTACCTCTATTTGTAAATCTTCATCCAAATCATCATCCAGGCTTTGTTCTTGGATATCATAAGTATCATTTGTAAGTTCTTCATTGCAACCTTCTTTGGACCCAGAATCACATATTGTGGAGAATACATGAGCAATCTCATCACCTTCTTCTTCAGTTATGTAAATATCAATTGCACTAGCCATGACTATTTTGGTTGTCATTTGACGTTTTCTTTTTATTACGTCGATTATGAGTTCATGAAAATCTTTCTTTGCTATTCCCAAGGCTTCTCTCAATATGAATTCAATCTTAGCATCAAGAATTCTCTCTTCCAAAATTCCTTTCATATCTATTGATGTTTCTATATCAGAACAAAGTTTATAAGTAGGGCCTTTAACCTTACCTCATCCCGCTTCTTCCTTTTCTTTTCCCTTGCTTGCTCCCATTCTCTCCTCCCATTTGTCCTTAGGCAACAATGTATCTTTTGGGTTTGAAGTTGAAGGTGTAGACCCTGATGGATGGTTGGTACCTTGAACAAAATCCTCCTTTTTTTTCTCACCTTCATTACTTTTGCGAGTTTGCCTTTTATTTATAAGCTCTCCTTCTTTTTCTTCTTCTGCATTTCTTCCTCTCTTCACCTCTATCCAAACATCTTGGTTGCCATCTTTCTCTTTATTTCTATCCAAAAAAGCTTTGATGCTTGTAATGTCAACAGGATCATCCCATCCAGTTCTTTGTCTGATAGCTTGGGCCCCTCATATCATAGCCTCACGTGTTGCATGAAACGGAATTTCAATATTATTTTGCCATTCAACAATTTGATAAGAATTGACATTGCTTGAATCTTGGGATTTAGCTCTTTTTATCCAATCCTCCATCACCTTCTTCATTCCTCTTTTACCAAAATTAGTATCCAATGGAAAATCTGTAGCTGCTTCCCTAATTCTTCCTTCTTTAAAAATGATTTTTCCATCCTTTAAAGCTCCGGCATACTCTGTGCAATTATTCCGGCTATGATTAGTGTCATCACACCAAATGCACCTCATTATATAATTTTTTTTTTCCTTCTGGTGGCTGTGAAGAACCATTGCTTTGACCCTTCTTCAACTCACTCATTTCCACCCTTAATTCCTTTATACCTTTGATTAATTCCTCAAGAGTACCTTCATCTATTGTTTTGCTCTTTCCAACAATTGTAGATAGAGTGGATTGCACCAATGGTGTATTTTAAATTGAAAAAGTGATTGGCTCTTTCTAGATGCCTATTGGAATGGCTTCTGCATATGCCCCCATTCCCCTAGATCTCACCCTTTGTTGTTTGGCTAGTAAAATGATGGATTCTTCCACTCTTCTCCAATCTGTGGTGAAGCCACCTTCTGCATCCTTGTCTCCCAAAAGTATAAGCAATCTATCTTCTAAAGCTTCATCAGCTGCTTGTAAAAACAGCTCAACCTTTCGACCATCCAAAAACTTTCTATTTGACACAGAAAGTTGACTATATTTCTTTTCAAATGCTCTGAGTAACTCATTTGGTCTCATCATCTTTCCTGGGCGTTGTTCCACCCAATCTAGGAAAAACCGCTTAGTCATCCTGTCAGTGTCTTCATCAAAGAACTCATTTCTCATCCGTTCTTCAAACCTCACCCATGTGATTGCATTAGCAGATGTTCTTATATGACGTACTCGATCTTGAATCTCTGGTACCACAGCCAAATCAAAAGTCTCTAACATTCTAGCTTGTGGAACTTGATGGATCTCCATTTCACAAACATAGGCTTTAAGAAATTTAGTGACATCTTTGCCATCAAACCGGCCTATCTTGTCAATGACTCCTCGAAGTGCCTTTGTAGCTCCATGTCCATCAGAATTAGATTGTTGTTGTTCCACCAACACGTGACTACTGTCATGTAGAGAATCATTTCAAGAAAGCTACTGGTCAGTCGCCACTAATTACTCAAGCAAGATTCAAGTATAATAAAAACCCCCAATTTTATATAAAAGAGATCTCCATAGGCTATTACACCCAATACACAAGCCTAATTTCCTCAAACCACTCAAAACATAACAAAATACTCTAAACCCTCATTCTCCCGTAAGAAGGGAATTTTTCCCGAACTTCAATAACCCATAACTTTTAATCCAACCGTCCAAAACTACTCCAAATTTACATGAAGTACTGATATATTCTTCACAACTACCACCACAAATTTCAACTGTTGATTCATTATCAATCTTTAGATATCGCCAAAACCCTAGCAGTAGCTTTAAACCCTTGTTCACAAACACCCGTGTACTAAATTCTTCATATCTCACAATCTAAAAGTCCAAATGCTATGAAACTTTGATGTATAGCTTCTTAGCACAATAATACACCTTCTTGGAAATTTTTAGACAAAAATTCGTCCAAAAACTTAAGATATGGCAAACCCCATCACCATCAACAAAACGGTCTACTTACTGCCTTGGAATTGGATGCGCTGTCTTCAACTCTTCATATCTCCTTTGTCTAAACTCAAAACTTAAGAATTCCTTCGTAATAGACGTAGATCTTGAAATCACCTTTCCAACCGCACCGTCCGATCTCCAAAAGCCTCCGTACAACTCCGCGAAATCCCAAAAGAGTGACAGTATGTATGAAATCCACTCTTTAACTTTGAACAAGTATAACTTCTTCACCCTAACTCCAAATTGCCTAAAATTTCCTCTCAAACTATACCCAAAACCCTAAACTTTACAACCCTCCTCTGAAATTGCAAATCCCCCTTTATGAAGTCGCCGAAACCCTTGTTAAGGTCGCGGGCAGCCTCCTCAAAGCCCATTGGGCATGGTATTCGACCAATAGGGATGAAGTTCCCTATTCCTTGCCTTCATCCGACCATGGCTTGATTTCATCCCTCCCAATTAGCCTCTTACTAGCTTGAATTTTCATCCTTAAGTCCCAACCTTCTCTCAAGGCTTCATACTAAACATTTAGATCTTATAATTTTTAAATACTATAACTAAAATAAGTAAAATAAAATAAAATAAAGTTTCTTCTATCAACCATTTTTAATTTAACTTACTAACCATTCTAACACACATCTAGATTCATAAACATATAATATATTTTAACTAATTTTTACATATTGTAAGTAATTACAATACGACACCTCAGAAGATCCATGGCTCCAACCGTTCCTTGTCCTTCTCGTAAATTTGTCCCTGAATTCGTATCTTCCATGATTCTTAACCCAACTGATTGCCCCTAAAGCAGCTCTCAGTGGAAGCACCAATATGTCGTGGCGAAAGTCCGCTTCAGGTAGACGCAAGGTCCCTCTTTACAATCAAGTTGGATCCAATATGCACAAACTTTTTTAAATTTTTCTTTTATAGTCACAAAACCATGCGTATAATAAATCAACAAACTAGAAGCTTGGAAATTTATAAATCAAAATCCAGCCGTTTATATAAGTTCAAATTTTGGAAGCATAGAGTTCACTTCTTTAGTCATCTTCACAAAAATTCTCAACCGTGAATTCATTACCGATCACCAGATATCATCAAAATATTAGCAAGTAATTATATAAGTAAAACCAAACCAGAAACTTGAAAATTCATAATTTAAGATCCAATTGTTCAAATAAGCTCAAAATTTGGGAAAACATATCTCATACCTTTGATCTTTGTCACATAAATTTTGAGCCGTGAATTCATTGTTGATCATTAGATATCACCAAATCCTTGGCAGATACTTTTAGAAGTCAAATCTCAATCCAAAACTTGAAAATTCATAATTGAAGATCCAGCTGTTCAAATAAGCTCAAAATTTGGGAAAACATATCTCATACCTTTGACTATTGTCACATAATTTTTGAGCTGTGAAATCATTGCCGATCGTTAGATAACACCAAATCCTTGGCAGATACTTTTAGAAGTCAAATCTCAATCCGAAACTTGAAAATTCATAATTGAAGATCCAGCCGTTCAAATAAGCTCAAAATTTGGGAAAACATAACTCATACCTTTGATCCTCATCACATAAATTTTGAGCTATGAATTCATTGCTGATCGTTAGATATCACCAAATCCTTGGCAGATACTTTTAAAAGTCAAAACCCTAGACACCTGAGAACAAATTTGCCATTACTCCCTAATCAAAGTTTCAATTGATATGAGATTTTAGACATAGACTCTTTATAGTATAAGTAATATGTACACAAAAAATGAGCTTCAAATTCATCTTGAAACTCAAGTTCTAGCTTAAAGCAAATCCTTCTATTTATCTAACTTCTTCAAAACCCCAGTTTAGTTTGCTGGGTTTAACTAGCCATATCTCACTCATTCTAAACTCATTTCTATCAATTCTTGGATGTAAAATGTGTAGCTTGAAGTCTAGTTTCTAACCCAACTTTTGGATTTCTTGCTAGTATCTTAAAACTTCTAATATACCCTGAAAAGTGACAGTAGGTGTCATATTAGTAGTCTAAGTTCAAACAAGCATATCTCTCTCATCTAAGCTCCGAATCCTGCGTTTCTACCACCTAAACTCATGCCAAGAAGAAGCTCTCTTTGAATACCTCTCTGCATTTGCCAAAAAACCCCGTCTTCTTCTCCTCCGAGCTCGTCAAAGAAGTCGCAGCCAAGGTCTTCAAAGTCCAAGTCAACAATTAATAGTTTAAAGTTATAAAAACCCCAAATCTAATCCTCCAAGTCAACACTATTAATGGTAGCCAACTATTGACATCCAAATCTACTATTTATCCTTGGTAAAATCCTAAATTCAACCTCAAAGTCAAAACTCCTTATATCTACAAATATAACCCTGAATCTACTAAAATCTAAGATTGGAAAAAAGATAAAAGAAATAAAAGAAAGTTTCAAGGCTAGATCAAAGTTAAAGTTAAGATTAAAGATAAGGTAAAAATTTAACCAAAGAAAAAGAAAGAAAGTGAGAAATTTTTCCTAAATTATATAAAAACTTAGATTGGTAAGAAGAAAGAAAGAACTTAATAAAATTTTGAAGAAAAGATAGTTAAGTTAGGTTTCTATATATGGATGTATTTACTTCATGACAACGTTAGTGTTTGTAAACAAAGGTTTGAAGCTATTGTTAGGATTTTGGCAATATCTAAAGATTTGCAACAAATAAATAGTTGAAATTTATTGTGATAGTTGTTAAGAATATATTAATAATTTATATAAAATCAAAGTTTTTACAGACAATTCAATTTGAAGATCTATGCTATTGAAATTTTAAAAAAATCCCCTTTAAGGTTAATAAAGGCTTTAGTATATTTTGGTATATTTTTGAGATTTTAAAGTACTTGAGGCTTGTGTATTTGATATAATTATCTTTTTTAGAGACAAATTTATATAAATTTAGAATTTTTATCTATCTTGACATTCATCTCAAAAAATTAGTAACAATTAGAAGCCCAATGCTTTTTAGAGGCAAATTCTTTCTACCTTGATACCGTTGTCCTATATGGCTCAAATAATAATATGTGGAATACAAGATGGATGTTTATAGACTCTAATAGGTTTAATTAATAAGCAACTGAATTGACTTGTTTATAAATTAAAAATGGTCCAAGTCTATGATAATTCAGCTTATCACAAAGACAAATAGTCTTGATATTACAGCAAAATAATCATATCTTGTTATCAGCATAAAAATAAGATTTTTTCTTGCAATAGACATCTACATTGTTATTCTTGAGTTTTTTTTAATTGAATCTTCATTGTTGCATTTAGCTCTAATAATCAGTTTGTGAAGTCTTTTGCTGTAGGATTATCAACTTTTGAAAAATTAAAAGTATCAAGTTGTGGATGATAATCATAATTAATAAAAAAAGATATTTTTTAATAGAAGAATATATCAAATTATTATAAGTAAAATCTATTAATAGAAAAAGAATTATATAATTATTTTGATAAAAATTGATAGTATATATCAAATATTGTTCCAAATTTGATTTATGTATTTTGTTTGTCTATCAATATGAGGATAGAAGATTAAAGATAGTTTTACATCCACCTTCAATATTTTAAAAAAGATTTTCTAAAATTTTGATACAAATTATATCATTTTATCAAATATAATATTCTTTAACAATCTATGATAGCTATAGATGTTATCAAGGAAGAGTTTAGCTATTTCTTTATATGTGATAAATTTTGTACATGGTATAAAATATGCCATGTTGATAAAACAATCTATAATTATAAATATAAAATAAAATGGATTTGAAATTGATAGATTTGTAATAAAATCTATAGAAATAAAAGACCATGGTTGTTTCGATATAGGTAATAGTTGGAGAAGTCCATAAGATTGATGACAAGGAGTTTTTAATCTTGAACAAATATCACATGATTGGACAAATTCTTTAATTATCTTTCACATTTGAGGCCACCAAAAATCTCTTAATATTAATTCCAAAGTCTTATTGTACCTAAAATGCCCTATTGCAAAGAAGTTGTGGTAAGCTTTAAGAGTATGTAGTCATACTTCACCTTTTAAAATATACAAGCATCCCTTGAAATAGAATAGATTGTTTGTAAACTTGAACTTGGAAGTATCATGAGACTTAGATGAATTATTTTTAATATTGTGAACAAGAGGATCTGAAGACATACTTGATTGGACTTGCTTAAGAAAATTTGAATCAATAGTTGATGTTGATTTCATTGTTCAAAGATGAAATTGTTTTGGCTTCAATAAGATCATCTTTTGTTGATCAAAAATTGTATCTTCTTCTTTTGGTACAAGATAAGAACATCTAAAAAGGGCATTATATAGACTTTATTATTTTTTTAGTAGATAAGTGATAATAAACCCAAATCTTCATAAAACATGCTCCAACAAGCTTGACAACAATTCAATATATGTATTGACATAAAATACTTGAAATTCTTGTGATCTATATGTACAATAGCTAGATTAAAAATATCTTTTAGATAGTGATGCTATTCTTAAAAAGAATCTATAATTGACAGAAGTTTTTTATCATGGATTTTATAATTAATTTCTACTACTAAAAATTTCTTAAAATGGAAAGCTATTAGGTAGAATTTGTCATTTGCTTCCATTTGTGATAATATTGTGTCCAAGGCAAAGTCTAATGCATGTATTTTGATAAAAACTACCTTGAAAAAATTGATGCAATATAAGATTGGTGCAAAAATAAAAGTTATCTTCAAAGCTTCAAACAATTCTTTTGCTTCTTTACTCCACTTGAGTTTGTCTTTACAAGTTAAGTGTGTAAATAGAGTTGCAACTTGAGAAAAATTCTTAATAAAGATTTGGTAGTAATTGGCAAATCTCAAAAAGCATTGCACATCCCTTATTATTCTTGAAATCTTCCAATCCATAATTATCTAGACTTTCTTAAGATTGATCATAAAACCATCATTTAAAATAAGGTATCATAAGAAATCAACTTGAGTAGTATAAAATACGTACTTTTCCATCTTAATATATAATCTTGTATTTCTAAGTTTTTGCAATATACGACAAATATATAATTTATGTTCTTCTATATTCTTAGAATAGATTAAAATATTGTTTAGATAATAAACATTAAAATTATCTAAGAACTCACAAAAATCATCATTTTTGAGATGTTGAAAAGTAATTGATGTATTTATGAGACCAAAAGGCATAATATTATATTCAAAGTATCTATATCTTGTTCAAAATACAATCTTCTATTCATTTTTTTTTTTTTTTTTTGATATAGACTAGGTAGTATGTTTCTTGTAAATCTATTTTTGTATAGATCTTAGTTTGATTTAGTTTATCAAGAAGTCTAGATATTAAAAATAAAAGTTATTTATTCTTGATAATAATCTTGTTGAGTCTTTAATAATTTACACACATCCATAATGATTCATCTTTTTTCTTTACAAACAAGATAGAAGCTCTTTCTAGAAATTTTGAATGGCATATGAAATTCTTGGTCAACTTGTCGTTAATGTATTCTTTGAATTTAGCTAACTTATTTTGTGATAAATTATATATTGGTCTAAATAGAAGTTGGATTTTTTCTTTGAGATGGATTAATCAATCATATGAAAGATACTTTAGAAGAATATCTACATTCTTCTTGTTAAAAATGTTGTCGTGTTGTAATACGTTTTTGTGGTGAAATATATAAAAAAGAATGATTTCTATTTAATATTCAATTATCTTGGTTCAATAAGAACTCAAGATACTTAAGAAAGGTTTTATGAAAGTCTTTTAGATTATTTTCTTGTCTTGATAGCTAATAGATAAAAGTTAGTTATTAATTTTTCCTTCTAGGTTATAAAAATTCTTTCATTACTTTTAAAAAGCCATAAATTAATAAAAATAAAATAGATGAGATAAATAATTAGTATGGTTGATATTAGGATTAATTTGAGGATAGAGTTAAGCTCAAAAATCCTTAGAATAGATTGGATTGATATCCAAGGGTTGACTATATATGGAACAAGGTCAAAATTAAACCTCTAGTCACAAAAATGGCCACTAAGGGCAAAATATGGAGGTCATTTGGAGATCGGTGATTAGAATTGGAGAGCTAGCTTCAAGTTTGTTTCAAAGGCATAAAACTTATTTCCATAGGATTTAGAAGGATTTAGCAATTATTATCTAAAATTAGGATTTGTATTGAAGATTTGGATTTTATGCAATAAAATTAGGACTAGAACTCTTGGCTATTTTATACAATTGGTTTAATATCTATAATTGAGAATTTTATAATATGTGGATGATTGAATTTAGTAAGACCTTATAAAAATTTGTAATAATCTAATGGTGCAATTGAAAGTTATTCAATCTTTAATATGAGGAAGTACCAGAAGTTGGCAGTTTAAGGTTGTTTAGGATTTCTATAATATCTAGTGATCTATTAGTCAAAACAAGGTGAATTTTAGCATAATACTAAAAGACTTGAAGATCAAGCTATATTCCAATTTTAAACTGAAATTAATAGTTGAAGAAGGAAAAATTGCTGCTGGAATATACACACCAACTTTTAAGTTGGTAGCCAAGTGACATTAGTGCGGTTATTGGATGATTTTCCATAATCTGTAAGTTGGATTGAGCTAAATTTTTTTAAATATATAGAAGATTTATAGTGGCATTTTTGTGAAAAAATTCACATCAAGTAGACAATCAAATTAAGAGTTATAGCTTGCTAAAGCTCACTAATTAATGTTAGGACTTACAAAGAAAAATCTAAGTTGATTAATTATAAAAGTAACAAAGCAATTGAATTTTGTATATGGTTGAAGTTATTAAAAAGAATATTTTTAATTATTTTGTATTGACTTTAAGTACTTTTAAATTAAAATTTGAATTATGTTCTTCTTATATGAATGAAACTTATTAAGGTTTTTTATATATTTTTAAACCACAACTTCACCCTCCACAACCGGGTGCTCGGTGCATTTCCAAACAAGACAACATGTAATATGACAAAGTCTTGATATTTTTAATATTAACATAGAATGCCACTTGAAGCCTTTCCACCATCAAAAATATGTGTAATATAAATAGCAAAAGGTGAATATTCTTTTATTATATGTATAAAAGATTTTGTACCTATAAGTATAGATTTTACTATACTAAACTTATGACTTTTTACTTAGTTAATAAAACTCTTAATAATTCTTTGAAAGAAATCAAGTCTATAAGAAATCTAATGTATTTTAGGATTATATTTTTTTAGCTATAATAAACCTAAAATAATTAGATTAAAAGGAGATTCAATTAAATTAAAAATTATATAACTATTATGACCATCTATTATTATATTTATAAGAAATATTTTATGAATAATATCTCTAAAAGATAATAGATGACCATCTATGTCTTTTATTGTATAAGTTTAATTTTTTGTATTAAAAGTATTCTACGATTTTTAATAAATTTATTATTTAAAAAACATGCTGAAGCTCTTGAATCTAATAAGGTAGAGGCTTTGTGATTTTTAGCTCCCAAACACACATTTATTATAAAACAAGAAAAAATATTTTTAAAAAAAAATAGGATCTTTGTTAGAAGTTGTACAAGATTCTAATTACATGGTCCATATTATAGCTGGACAAACTTGTTTTTCAACATATTATCTTTTTTGATAGCTGTACTTCTCATTTTGTAGTTGTGTCATTTCTTTGGATAATATTGAGCAATGTGTTTAGGTTCTCTACAATGTAAGCTTAATTCTTCTTCACAACAACAAGTCTTTTCTTATTCAGTAAGAGATTTAATATGTACCATATCAATTGGCATGTCTTTTATTTCCAAATGTATGTATTGAAAAGACATCAAAAGTATTAGGCACATATACTTTGGAAATTCACAGAATCTTTTAAAACATTATAGAGCTTTCTTAATTAATAAAAGTTATTTGAGAAGCTTCCAAGTTAGTAGAAAGAAATTGAGAAGCTTCTTAGTTTCATGGAAGCCACTCAAAAAGCTTCCTAAATAAGGATATATATTGGAGTGAAGACTGAAGAGTCCTTCAGTCTCAACAATGCATCTCTTGAAGTTCTAACTTACCTTTTTTGATGTTGTTTGTATACTCATGTAGATAATTCAAGTCTTTCTTGGTTTTTTCTTAAAATCTCTTTCTAGTTCAAATCTCTTGTTATAAATTCTTGTGTCTATGACAATTTGTCAAATTTGCCCTCATCTTAAATATCACACTTGAATCCTTCTTATTAGAAAGTGGATTATTCCTCTTCTTAAAGGCATACTAGTGTTTTAAAGGTTTCCAATTACCTTCTTCTAAATTGATATTACTTTCATCATAATATTAGAGCTTTATTTGTCTTGTGAAAGAATGGATCACCTCTCTATATAAAGATCTTAAAGCATTTTAGATGTTATAGATTATTTTTTTTAATTTAATATTATTTTCTTATAGATTTTTTTTTTTTTTTTCTTAGAATAGTTGGAAGTCAAGACATTAGTATGATTGAATCTTTTGAGTCCAAGTTAGATGCCATCATAAGCATTCTTATTACTTTATCTACTATGGCTGCAAAGATTAAAGGGATTGTTGCAAAACTTCATAATGATGCAATATTGTCATGTTGTTATTTGGCAATCATATGAAAATATTATTAATATATATTTAATATAGAATTTGCTACTTAGCTAAGTAAAAGCCATATCAATGGATTTTTATTGATTAAAAAATATGATTAGATTATTAATTTATAAAAAAATTATTTAAAAAGACTATTATTAAAATTTATACAATCTATTTTTTTTTTAATAGTGGCTTTTGAAATTGATTTTATATTGATAATAACTTTATATATTTTGAGTCACCTTTGTTAGACATTGGTGAGCTTTGAAATCTTATTTACTTCTTTTATTTGATATTTAGAACACATATTATATAAATCTTATTTAAAAAAAGATTAAAAAAGAATTTTTAGTATAAAAAAGAATAATTAGGCCATCCATGTAGATGAATGGAGATGGATGATAGAAGCCTCTATTCCTATTGGCCAAAAGTCATGTCTAATAGGCTTTAAGGAGGTTGCTTGAGGCCTTATTAGAGATTATAATATTTTTTTTCAAGGAATTCAAATATTAGAGGTTAGGATCAATAAGTTTAGATTTTTTATTATAGTTTTGATGCGAATTTCTTGTGATTTAGACTTTTTATAAAAGAGATATAGGCACTCAAAGTTAAGGTAATGAAATTGTATCTATTGTCACTCTTTTGGATATAACTTGTGCATACAAAAAGTAATAGAGGATCAGTAACTAGGATTGAAAAGAACACTTTTTTAACTACACTTTTTGTATATAATTTAATGAAATCTAAGCTAGAATGAAGGAGATACTAGAAGTTGAAGTCAGTACTTGCAATTTAAGGGCAATAATTGACCTTGCTTAATTAGTGGTTGTGTTTTGAATTATATCTTAGGCAATTTGATGAGTTTTTGGCTTAAAATTTTTAAGAGTGTATTTTTATGTTAAAAAATTATATATAAAAATTTTATGGTATTAGAATTTTGGATTTTTAAGATATGAAGAAAATACTGCTCGAGTGTCTATAAATTAGGATTTCAAAACTCTTGCTAGGATTTTAAAGATATTACATAATTAGAAGTGAATCTATAGTTGATTCTTTTTGTGGTGAAGCTTAAAGATATAACCTATACTTTAGAAAAATTTAAGAAAAATTGAACAATTGGAACAAAAATTATTGAATTAAAAAATTTGGAAAGAAATCAATATTTGCTAGTGAATAAGCTATTGAAGGATTTTGTGGCAATTTGAACATTTTAAACAAATTGAAGGAGTTTTTAGGAGCAAAGACTTTATGGAGGTAGAAAAATAGATATATGGAGCTATAATAAAATTTTAATATAAAGATGAGATTTTGAAAGGATATTATGGATTTTTCTTAAAAATTATTGACAATCTAACTCATCAATAAATAATTAGTTGTGATTTTATTAAAAAAAAGATGTTAAAGATTTTTTATATATTATAGAAGGATTTTATGTATAAATTTATTTAAATATAAGAAGATTTAATTAATATAATATTTTTTTATAATATTATTATATTATTTGTTCTTTTTATTAAAGAAAAATTATTTATTGAAATCTAATTAATAAATTACAAGTTAATTTTCTATAGCCAAGAACCTAGTATATTCCCAAATTAAAGATCACACTATATAACAATGTCTAAAATACTACAATCTAAATTGCATCTATCTTCAACTTCTACAATTAAAGATATAATACTATCTATATTATGTCAAATAAATCCACTTGTTCAGCAACATAAGGAGTTTTGAATTAGTCTTTTAGAGAAATATGATAATACACATTTGAAATTTTGAGGATTTATCAACTAAATTTAATTGATAATGGTTCTATAACTTAATGCTTATTCAACAAAAGAATCATAGGTTGGATTGATTGGCACCTTACTATAGGATATGCATTATCATGGTTTTTTTCTTTATTTAAAAACAAATCACTAATTTTAAGTAATTTTAAAGTTTTTATAGAAATATTTATAGAAGCATTTGGAGAACATCACAAGGTTTATTGGATAACAACCAAGATTTGATTATTGCAACAGAAGGCATGCTTTGTATCAATCTATGTCTTTGATTTTAGGCAATTAACATACAACATCAATTGAGATAAAAAAAATCTTGATGAATCAATTTTATTGGAGATTAAGAGATGATATAAAGGATTTGTTATTATTACTTTTGGATCTACAATCACTCAATGAAGTCATTAGCCAAGTTATAAAATATGATAATTGACTATTTTAATGTTGTTAAGATTAATGTTCATGGGCTTCAACAAGACAACATGCAATCCAACACACTTTTATTACATCAGCAAGCAATTTAAATTCACATTTAGAAATAAAAGATATGCAACTTGATATGATATGTTTTAAACTTTTTACTCTACAAAAAAAAAAAAAAAAAAAAAAAAAAAAATCTAATATTAAAAGGTTTATATTTGTATTATGGCAAGGAAAGCCACAAGGTTGATAATTATCTAAAGAAACAAAATTAATGCATCATCAATATTAAGAGTGCAATTGTTCAAAAAAATGAAGATATTCAATTATAGTAGGTATCATACAACTAAACAATTTAAGATTACAAAACTATTTAGCTTCTATCTTATTGCTCAACTTGCTTGTTATTTTATAATTTTTTTATATTTTGGCCTTCAAAAGCTTTAGGCAATTGTCTTGTTAGATTCAAAGATATCTGCTTGTTTTTAGATGATATATTTATTAAGCTTCATCAAATTCCTCTAGTACAAAATCCAAACATGTTCATATAGAAATAATAAATGGACAATCCTTATCCTTTGGTAGTGTCACTCATGAAACACCACCTATAGAAGTATCTTTTAAAAACCATAGTAGCCAATTTGTGTTTAATATTATTAGGATTCTTTCAAATCCTATTATTGTTTGACTTTCTTAGTTAAAAAAAATATAATCCATCTATAAATTAGAGATTACAAATAATGACATTTTTTATAAAAATTCTTACAAGAAAATATTATAAAAAGTCATGAGTTAGTAAACCTTTATTTGTTGGAGCAAGGGTCTTTATAAGATCAACTAAAAAAGATACACCATTCATTATTTATGTAATTTCAATTAAAAAAATGACTTCATTGGTAATTATTTTAGAATAATATAATAAATTTTAAGATATTTTTCAAAAAAAGAATGTTGATATATTATTATAGCATCAACCATATGATTATGCCATAGATCTTTAGAAAATAATATAACCACTTTTTGGCCCAATTTATAACCTTTTTCAAAATGAGCTTTTAACATTGAAGGATTATATTGATGAAAACCTTGCAAAGAACTTCATCAAGCATTCAAAGTCTCTAACAAGTGCACATATATTCTTTGTAAAGAAAAAAGATGGTTCTTTGCATATATGCATTGATTATTAAAAATTAAATAAGACAATGGTGAAGAATTATTATCCATTGCCATTAATCTAAAAACTTTTAGAATAACTTGGCTAAGCAAAGATCTATATTAAGATAGATCTTTATAGAGCATATAACTTGGTACAAATTAAAGAGGGAGATGAATGGAAGACCATATTTTGGATAAGATATGGACATTTTGAATATAATATCATGTTCTTTGGATTAATAAATGTACCCGCTATCTTTCAATATTTAATGAACAATATCTTTCAAAATCTAGAGAAGTTTATGGTGATCTATCTTGATGATATTTTAATCTACTCAAAAAATTTGGAAGAACATGAAGAGCATATAAAGTTAGTATTACAAAAGCTACAAGATATAAGTCTATATACCAAATTAGAAAAATATATATTTCATCAACCAAAGATGGAATTTTTGAAATACATTATATCTATTGAGGCTTTGATGATGGATTCAAAGAAGGTAGAGGCGGTTATGCAGTGGGCCATTTTGAAGATTGTGAGAGATGTACAATATTTTTTTAGATTTGCTAACTTCTATCAGATCTTTATCAAAAGTTACTCTCAAATTGCTGCCACTCTTATTCAATTCATATGCAAAGACAAGTTGGAATAAGGGCCTCAAGTAGAAAAGGCATTCCAAGATCTTAAAACAGTATTTATAATTATTCTAATCTAGGTGCATTTAGATTTTATAAAAATATTTTATATGGAAACCAATATTTTGGATTTTGCACTAGAGATCGTACTTTCACAAATGGATATAGACAATAAATTCCATCTTATTACATTTATTTTAAAAAAAAATTTATTATTAAAATTAATTATGAAATCCATAATAAAGAGCTTCTTGTTATTGTAGATTCTTTTCAAGAATGATATCATTTTTTCATAAAAGTAATGCATCTTATGATTATATATACAGATTATAAGAATTTGAAATACTTTATATTAGCTTGGATTCTTAATTATTATTAAATTTAATACAATATGTCATTATTTTAATTTTATTTTATTATCACTTATCAACTCGGAAAGCAACAACAATTATCCAATGTGTTATTAAAGAGATCATATCTTATACCAAGGATAGGAGAGGTAGTATTTAATCAATAATGTGCAATTTTGTTGAAATCAGAGCAATTTTGCCTTTATGCCACTATTACCATGGCACCTATTGATTCTAGTTTTATTAATGAGGTTCATGTTGCAACCACTAATAATGCTTTGGTCTTTGATATCAAACATCACTTTAATAAAAATATTAATAAATTTAAGTTTGAAGAAGATCTTCTATACTTTGAAGAAGATTTGTATATCCTAGAAGGACCAACATAGCTGCGCATTCTTTAATCTTATCAAGACTTTCTAATTGTAACTCACTTTGAAGTTAACAAGATCTTAAAACTTATTTTTTGAAATTTTTAGTGGCCTCAAATGTAGAAGGCTATAAAGGACTTTGTGATCTCTTGTGATATCTATTGAAGGTACAAGAATCTTTGATATTATCCTTATAGACTCTTATAGCCTTTGCTTATTTTAAGATAGTCATGGATTTTTATTTCAATAGATTTTATCATGGATCTATTGCCATCAAATTTATTAAATAGCATCTTTGTAGTGGTTGATTGACTTTTGAAAATAGCTCATTTTATTTTTTATAAAAAGATTGCTTATAGTGAAGAAATAACAAGGCTCTCATTTAATAATATATATTAATATCATAGCCTATTGGATGATACTATATCCGATCAAGGATTCCAATTTGTATCTAAGTTTTGGAGATGCCTTTTTGAAATATTGAAAGTAGACATTAAAATTTCTTTGGCTTTTCATCTTCAAATTGATGGTTAAATAAAATGAATTAATTAAATTTTGGAGCAATATTTATAATGTAGCATCAATTATCAACAAGTCAATTGAATCTTATATCTGCAATTAGTAGAATTTGCATATAATATTGTTTATGCTTCAACTCAATAAATACCATTTTACTCCAACTATAGATATCACCTAAAGCTTGATCTATATAATATGTTAAAAAATAACAATCCAACAACTGAAAGGTTTGCTAAGCATCTATTATGATATCAAACAATCTTGAAGCTTCAATTATAAGTAACTCAAGATGCTTATAAGGCATCTGCAGATAAATTCAAGAATTAACTATCTACTTTTCATATTAGAGATAAAATATGGCTTCTTTGATAAAACATCTAGACTAAGTGGCCATATGATAAATTTGACTATTAGAGGTTAGGACCATTTTCTATCCAAAAGCAAATTAATCCAATGGCATATTGCTTGAAACTACCATTTTTTTATAAAAGTACATCTATTTTTCTATGTCTCTCTTTTAGAGCATTATAGAAAGTTCTATATTTTAAAAAAGAATACAATAATCACCATTTAGTGTTGAAATCAAAAATCATAAAGAATACAAGGTCATAAAGCTGCTTGATTTATTACAAAGGTGGAATAAATTAAAATATCTTATTCATTAGTGTGGCTATGATATTAATGAGCGTACATGGAAAGTGGCTAAAAATCTCACCATGTGCCTAAAAAGATATAAGAATTTTATTGAATTTATTTCTACAAATCCAAATGTATTTGATGATAATTTTTTTGGTGAAGATTGGATTTGAAGAATATCTATAAGAGGAGGAGAGTCAAACTAAAGACTTTATTAGTATATAGTGATTTGTTCCAAGATAGAATAGAGTTATAGAAGCAAGTCAATCACTATATCAAACTTTCAAGTGTTGAAAGATTTAACAAAATAAGATTCAAAAGATTCACTTCCTATGGAAGCTTTGAATAAATCAATATAATTTTCAATACCTTTAATTGGGCAAAGTAAGGAAGATATATTTTAGCGCCAAGTACGACTATAGTTAGAGCCATTAGAAGTAACATCCAATAATACAAATCTCAATTTTAATGCTCAAGCTTTAGTGATATTGCTTGAGCTTAAAAAGGTGAATTTTCTTAAGCTTGATGTCTTATTTAGAGGATGTTTTGAAGGTTGCAATGAAGATCAAATCCTTGGATAGAATGTTTTAATAATAGAAGTATTAGTTCAAGGCCATAAGTGATTTTTTTGAGGACCAGTAGAACCTATTATTCAAGAATAAAGAATAAAATATATAAGTTCATTGATATAATATATTCTTGATTTTCTATGTATATAAGAAGATTTTTGAAGGTATGAACTCCTCTTGGAACTCGTCACTAAAAAAAAGGGTGATATTAGAGACATATACTTCGGAAGTTCACAGAACCTTTTAGAACATTTCAAAGGTTTTTTAATTAGTGAAAGTTGCTTGAAAAGCTTCCTAATTAGTAAAAACAGCTAAAGAAGCTTCTAAATTAGTAGAAGCCATTCAAGAAGCTTCTTAGATAGGGGCACATATTGGAGTTAAGGCTAAAGAGTCTTTCAATCTTGACAATGCATCTCTTGGAATTTTAGCTCACCTTTTTTGATATTATTTGTATATTCATCTAGATAATTCAAGTTCTTATTGGTTTTTTCTTAAAATTTCTTTTTAGTTCAAGTCTCTTCTTTTGTATTTTTGTGTCTTTGATACAATATTGCTATTAAATTATTATAATATTAAGGCTTCTTTATGCAACTCTTAAATCAAAATTCAAAAAACAATTGTCATACTTCACAACAAAGTCAATTGCTTGACTCAATGTTTGAGGATCAAATAAGTTGAGCATCAATTTCTTTACCTCATATTGTAATCCATAGAGAAATTGGCTGATGAGTGCAATATCATCCCACTTGATATTAATTACTAGTTGTTAAAATTATAAAGAATATAATATTATTGATCAATTGTCTTATTATAAAATATGAATCTTGTTGATTGTAACACAAATTGTATTATGTTTTCTATTCATAGATCAAAATTTTACTAAAAATATCTCCAAATTATCTAATATTAGATTATATCATTCAAAAAAAGATAAAAATCATAATAAAGTAGAATCTAAAAATAATATTTTAATAAATCTAACTCATGATCTTTGAATTGGCTAACTTTGAAGTTAAAGTTTGACTACTAATTGTACCTGATTTATAAAAATCTTTGAAATTTAGATCTTATACCATCAAATTTCTTAGAAAAATAAATTTTTTATTTTTTTATGCTTAAACAATGTTCCATCATAGATGAAATAATATGACATGGTATAAATATTGAAGCAACTTCAATTATTTTTATATCTTCACTTCTTGCTAATTTTATTATTTTTTGTGGTGGTAAATTGAATTGATGTATTACAAGCATTAATTCTTTCATTTGTTCTTGTATTTGTGCCATTATGTTCTTTATTTCAACAAGATCTGCCATGATAATACAATAGAAAGGAAGGTGTCTACTCTTACTCAAGAAATGTAGAATAAAATATTTAAAAATAAAAAAAAAAAGTTCTAGGAACAATATCAGTATAGAAGTGAATAATCCATAATTTCTAATATACTTATATTTTATCAAGAAAAAGGGCTAATCCACTTTTAATTTAAAAAAGACAAAGCTTTGATATTATATGTGCATTCTTGTTAATCTATCAAGAATACAAACTGAAAGAAGATATATAAACCAATGAAATCTATATAAATAAAAAAATAAAAAAATAGAAATAAAAAAATATATATATTTAAAAAGAAATTAGAATGGCTATTGCCAAAAATTAAAAAATATAAAGAATCTTGAATTAGATTAAAAATAAAAAAATAATTTGATAAGAATAAATAAAGCTTCACTCTTGTCTCTATATATACTATCTTCCTAAGAGCTACATGGCAATACTTTATAGGACCTCCAACACGTGTCCAACTTGCAAGATACATGTCAAATTTACAAGAAAAGTTTCTTACATGTATGCCACATAATTAGCTTATTTCACAAGCAACCAACATGTGCAACATATAACTAACTTGTTGGCCAAATTTTTAATCTATCAATCACCTATAAACATATATAAAGATGAAATTGCATCTATCAAGCTTTTAGGAAGCTTTTCTACAAGATATTATCACATTAATCTATTTTTATCTATTTCTACTTATCTATATTATTTAGATAATTATTAAAGTAGATCTTATGTCCATGATAAATTATCATCAACAAATTCAAGATCATTTGAAGAAGGCAAGAAATCAAAGTTTTGATAATATTTTAAAATTCTTAAATCTATGCTATGACTATAATAATAATCATCAAAACAAACACTTTCATTTAGATTTAAATATTAAGCAAAGATTTATTCCTCTAAATGTTGTTCATTCTCAACATAGCCAATAACATGATAGTCAAGGCTCTTAAGATGTAAGATTTATAAGTCAAATTAATGGTAAAATAATTGGAGAACAAGCTTTTATCTTCTTTATAATAATCCAGCCTGTATTTCTTTAGTCAAACTTAGTTATGCACAAATTGTTTCAATTTAAGATACAAATACCACCTATAATGCTAGCCTTGCTAGTTATGACAAGGTCTAGGTATATTAGTCCTCTCCTTCCTATTTCAATTGATAGTAAAAATAGTTTGGAAAATTCTTTTTACTTTTTAGATTTAAATAAAACCATAAAAAAAGCAATGGCTAGTGTTAGAGATTACAAGGAATTATTTTAAGTCTTTAAATTTATACTAAGTAGATTGCAAAGAATCTTTAAGAAAAATATCCAAACACAGGAATTTTTTTTCTAAAAAGTGAAAAAAATCTAAAATTCTTGACCTTGAATTTAATCCTTCAATTCAATTTAAAAGTAAGAATCAAATCAAGTCATATGATTTATGGGAGGATTTAAAGAAAATTAAGAAAAATATTATAATTTTTTAATCATTGAAGATTTTTCTACTAATAAAAAGAAGCTTTAAAATAAATTTTTTTATTAAAAGATAATAAAAATCTAAAATAAAAATCTCAATTCATGTTAGAACAATTCAAGAGACATAAGAGATAAAGGCAATTAAGTTGGAGGTATCTATAGTAGATAAAATCATATTCTACACTATTGTGAATGGAGGTAGTAATTTAAACATTATGCTAGTAAAAACTATGGAAAAATTAGAATTTAATATTATTGGATCTTTTTTTTTTGTGATTAATATAATTAATCAAAACCAAGATATACCTTTGGAATAAATTAGTGGTTGTAAAATAATGACAAGAAGTGAAGAATACTTTCTTATTTTTTATGTGATTTATATACATCTTGAAAAAAATTCATATCCATTATTTTTAGATAGACCTTGGTTAAGGAAAATTAATGCAAAAGTTAATTAGAGAGGTGAAAAGCCTCATACTATCTATGGACCATTAGAAAACTTGACTAAAATTAGTATTCAATTTCAAGGATTGACTTCAACAAAAACCTCATCTTACTCTTTAGAAGATGAGATTTTGAGTCTACAACCACAAAAAGAGTTAAAAAAGAAGGTTAGGTTTATTGATTTGGTAGCAAGGGAGGGGATTCATTTAAATATGGTCTAATTAATTTTATTACAATATATAGGCTCTAAACTATATGATTAAAAAGATGATAAAGAATTCATATAGTGGTTGAAAAATCATCCTATTTCAAATATAGATGAGATCATAAATATTAAATTCATAGATAGTTTTGCCTCTTGGCAAAACAATAAAGAAAAAGGAGATTTAGCAATCTTAGTAGATGATATTAATTATAAAAATATTTTTGGAATAAACTTTGATGGCACTCAAATTCATGAATTAGATGACTTAATAGAAGAAGACAACCTTACTCCACTTTTATAATTTAAATAGACTTCTAATAGTCTTATGGCTGAAAATGCTATGGCCAATTATCCACAAATATCAAGTGATTAGTATGGAAGAGCTAAAAAGCAATTTCATATATATGACCTTCATCACAAATTGATGGATGTATCTTTGGAAAATGAAGATCCAAAACTAATAAAAGTTAGAATTCTATTGATAGAAAATAATTTATTAAGTTATTAGTTGTTAATTATGGAGAATATAAATATATTTGCTTGGTCTTATAAAGACCTCAAGAATATACTTTTCAAAGTAGCCAAATATTGTATTCTATTTCTTTTTAATTCAATTCTTATAAGATAAAGAGAAAGAAGAATGAATCCCAATTTACAACTAATTATCAAAGCAAAATTAAAAAAATTCCTCCAAGTTAGATTTATTCAATCTATTGTCGTAATATATGAAGTCTTGCTTGACAATGCTCCAGGTACTTGGCTGTGGAAGATAAAAAGGAAATATGTAACAACAAGATCCTAACAACTCTAATAGAATCTTAAATAACTTCCAATAAATCTTAACAATATTAATCAAGCTTTGGTCCAATCTTAAAAAAATTACAAAAAGAAAAGTAAATGAATCATACATTAATCATAAAAAATAATATATAAAATAATAATTTTAAAAAATATTAAAAATAAAAATCTTAAAACTTTAATTAAATCCTAAGTCAAATCTTAACAAATCCTAAAATAAACCCTTACAAAATCCCAGTCAACCTTGGTCAAATCTTAACAAATCCTAAAACAAATCCTAATTAAATCTTAGTCAACCTTAGTCAAATCCTAACAAATCCTAAAACAAACCCTAATTAAATCCTAGTCAACTCTGATCAAACCTTAACAAATCCTAAAATAAATCCTAACTAAATCCTAGTCAACCTTGGTCAAATCCTAATAAATTTTAATCAAATTCTAACTAAATTTTATTCAATCCTAATTAAATCCTAACTAATCCTAGTCAATCCTGGTCAAATCCTAACAAATTCTAAAACAAATCTTAATTAAATCCTAGTCAATCTTAATCAAACCTTAATAAATCCTAAAACAAAATCTAATTAAATCTTAATCAATCCTGATCAAATCCTAACAAATCTTAAAATAAATCCTAAAACAAATCCTAATTAAATCTTAGTCAATTCAAGTTAAATCCTAACATATCTTAAAACAAATCCTAACTAAATCTTAATCAATCCTAGTCAAATCTTAATAAATCCTAAAACAAATCCTAATTAAATCTTAGTCAACCCTAATCAAATCCTAATAAATTCTAATCAAATATTAAATCCTAAATCCAAACCTTAAATCCTAACCGAATCCTAACTAATTCCTAAGTAATTCTTAAGGCAATTTTTGTACCTCAATAACTACCAAATAAACCATTGATCTTGATTGAAAATTTATATACACCTAAATAACTAAGTTGACAACAAACACATCAAGTTTCAAGAAGATCAAACTTACCAAAAAGAAGAAAAACCTATAAATCTGCTCGGGTGTTGGCTAGTCTCCTTCTCTAATCTTAATGCCAATAATCTAGTACCTAAACCTCCTATTCTTACCATTCAATTACTTTCAAATTTCATACATACTTAGAAAATGAAGTCTTCTATTTGTAGATACAAATTTCATTCAAATCTAACTAGCAAATTGCTCAAAATCTACAAAATCCTAATTGACCCTCAAAACCCAATTCCCAAGACCCAATTACTTATAATTGAATCATTATTCTGCTATAAAACTTTTATAATTGTCCAAAGTATAAGCCCTATTTTATTTCACAAAATCCAAAGTCGCCCAAAATAATCTTG
Organism: Physcomitrellopsis africana; assembly: GCA_036785485.1. Lineage (NCBI taxonomy): Eukaryota > Viridiplantae > Streptophyta > Bryopsida > Funariales > Funariaceae > Physcomitrellopsis > Physcomitrellopsis africana. The sequence goes on along the minus strand of JAWRVF010000122.1, from coordinate 459,856 downwards.
ACTTTGCAAAGCTCTTATAAAGTCAATTTTGATCCAAATCCCTCTAAATCAAATCCTATACAAAATCTCTCAAGTCTGCCTCCTAATCCCAATCTTTGAGCTGCAAAAGACCTTTCAACCCGCTATAGGCATGGGATTTTGTGCCTCGGGATCTAATTCCGACCCTGGCTCATAACCGGTCCTCTTCGGGTATCTATTTTGAAATTTTTGTCGTAAATTTTTCTGAAACCTATTCTCAATTCTTTTCTAAAAATGCCTATATTGCTTATTTTTCTAATCTACTTTATTTTGATTTATTTATGGCCATACAATGCAATTAAAAATCACTTCTATAAAAGGCAACATTAACACCTTTTGAATTTTTTCTACCTCCTTCTCTATTATTTATTTTTATAAGATAATTTTCTCAAATATTCTCATTTGAGTTTTTCTATAATATATCCACTCCTTTCTTCTTTCACCTAATAGTTAAATTACTACACAATACTGTAGAGATTCTAAATTGGATCTCATTAATGATATTAATTGAAAAGAAGAATATAAAACTTTGAATGTATATTGAAATTTGGTAAGTACATTTAAAAAGATCACTTCTTCCTTCTATTTATAAATACCATTTTAGAAGAGGTGGCTGGGTACAAATTGTATACATTTATGGATGGATATTTAGGTTACAATCAAATTTCTATACTTATAGAGAATTACCACAAAATAATCTTTATTACACCTTGGAGCACCTTCATCTATGTAATCATGCCTTTTGGACTTTGTAATGCTCTTTTAGCATTTCAAAGAATAATGTCATATACCTTTTCAAACTTGTTACACAAATCAATGACAATATTCATTGATGAATTTAATATCCAATCTTCTAAGATAATATATCATAATTGTATAAGGTCTCATTCTCAAGTATAGAAAAATTAGAATTGCTTTAAATCTTGATAAAATATAATAAGCAATTAGAAAAGAAGTCCTACTAGGATATGTAGTATTAAAAAATGGTAGAAAATTAGACCTAGAGAAGATCAAGATGATTGTGGAATTAAATCCTCCAATAGTAAAAGAGGTACAAAGAACTTTGGAACATATCAGATAGTATTGAAAAGTGATATACAACTTTATTACTATCTCTATGCCCATTATTAGACTTCAATAGAAAGATGTGAAGTTTGAGTGGAGTAAAAAATATCAAGAAGCATTTGATATTCTTAAGATAAAGTTTAATACATATCCTATTATAAGACCACTAAATTGGTCATTATTTTTTTATGTACTTTGTGATGCTTTATTTGTGGTGATAGGAAGTACTTTGTGTCAAGCAAGTAGAAAGAGAAGCAAGGACTATTTCATAGTCTTTGCTAGTAAATAATTAAATCCTACAGAAAAGAATTATACTACCACAGAACAAAAATGCCTTGCCATGGTTTTTTCTATCAAAAAATTTAGACACTACTTCTTCTTAAATCTAATAGTATTTTTTGTAGATCACATGGCAATCAAGTACCTTATTAACAAGATAGAATTGAGCGATAGATTAGCAAGGTAGATACTTCTATTAGAAAAATTTAATTATATGATAGAATACAAATTAAGAAAGATGCATATATAAGTCAATCACTTAACCAAGTTATCAAAATATATAGGCAAAGATCCAATTGATGATACCTTAATAGATGAAAGTCTATTTATTGTTTCAACTACCTCTACTTAGTATGAATTAACTACCAAATTTTTAATCATTCAAACCTTATCTTTTTTGTTATATAAATAAAATATTAGAAGGTCCAATTTAATAGTAGACATTTTGCCATAATTGATGGCAAATTATATGAATATAAAATAGATGGGATATTAAGAAGATATATGATAGATAAAAATATTCCTACAATTTTATTGACATGCCATGATAGTGCATGTAGGGATCATTTTTTGGAGACATTGATAAGATAAAAGATCCTTAAAGCCAGCTATTATTAGTCCACTTTATTTCAAGATGCCTATAGATATACCAAAACATGTAATACATGTCAAAGATATATTAGAAATGACCTCTGAATGAGCTTATCTCTCCATGTGTCTTTACCTTTAGTCCCATTTGAAAAATAAGGAATAGATTATATTGGAGAAGTTTATCTTAATTCTATTAGTGGAATGAAGTACATAGTAGTAGTAATCGAGTACCTTACCAAGTGGGCTAAGGCAAAAGCAATTAAAGCCAATAATACTAAGCAAGCAGCCAAGTTCTTTTATGAGTAGATTATCATTAGATTTAGATATCCAAAAATCCTAGTTAATGATAGGAATAAGCATTTTTTTAATGAAGTAATAGAAGACTTGACTTTATGGTATAAAATTGATTATAGGAAGACTACCTCTTATCACCTTCAAACCAATGGGCATATGGAGAGTATAAATCAAATCTTAGTTAATATCCTTAAAAAAACCATAACCACTTCTAAATGGGATTAGGATACAAAGCTTCCTACAGCTTTATAGGCTTGTAGGACCATGTTTAAAGTGACCACTAAAGCCACCATATTTTCCTTTGTTTATAGTATAAAAGCCATTTTATCAATTGAATTTGAAATTCCTTTTTTTCAAATTACCTTGACAAAAAGATTTTCAGTTAAATAATCTTTGATGGGTAGATTGGAACGTCTAAAAGATCTAAATAAAGATAAAAGATAGAATATTCAACACATAGAAGCTATACAAAGAAGAAAAAAATTATCTTTAATAAATAACACAAGGTCAAAATTTTGAGGACTAGCATGTTGGTCCTTTTATAAGATGCTAGAAAATTAGATTTTCTAAGAAAGTTTGGTGTCTTATGGTTGAATACTCATTTATTTAAAGAAGTCTTTTCAAACAATTCAATTTGGTTAGAAATACTGAATAGAAAAGATTTTCCTACTATAACTTCTAGGAATAGATATAAAAAATATAGAATGTGATTTTTATCACACATAAAAAAAAATAAAAAAAAATAAAAGAATCTTAATCTTACATTCATTTCATATTGAGGAAGAATCTAAAAATATCACTTTTTGATATTTTAAAATCAAGTATAAGAATCAAATAATCACTTTTTGATATTTTAAAAAAAAAAAATTTATTCTTATAAGTAAGTCTTTTATCTCTCTTCATTGTTGTCATAAACATATCTTTTATCATTTATAATCAAAATAAAATAAAATGAAATAAATAAAGAGTAATTTATTCTCAAGTTTTTATCAATAAGTTTTTATGTATTTGTAGTTGACTTTGATATTTTGTAAGATTGTGTAACTTATTGTTAGCTTTTTAAAGAGATATCATATATTTATTTGGATCAAAATTAAATTTTTGGTAAATTTTTTATTAGAAGAGGATTCATTAGCTTAGAAGTTTGCTCCCAAGAGTGATTTGTTTTCAGATTTTTATCAATAAGTTTTTATGTATTTGATACTTGATTTTGAAATTTTATAAAGTTATATGTCTTCATGTTAGCTTTTTAAAATACTATTACAGGTTTGATTTAGACAAAAATTGAGTTTTTAGTGATTTTTTTATTAGAAGGAGATTCATTGCCTTGATAGTTTTGTATATTCTTTGTTTGAAAAGGTATTTTTTAGTGCCTATTAACTATTTTTAATTGAAATTTTTGGAAATAAAAACACTTAAAAGATAAGCTTGGAATGGTATAATTTTCATTGAATTTTCATTAATACTCAATTTGTGGCAATTTTTGGAATGGAAAAGGATTGCTACCTTAGGTGAAATATAATTGAAAGGTGAATCTCATCTTTAAATGTTTCATCTCTTCCCTCCTTGTAAATTTCTTATTAAGGGCCCATTTCTAGTAGTTGAAGGATTTAATCACCTTCTCTATTCCTCATATCCAATCTTTTTATACGAGACAAAGGATTGTTTATTCAAATAATCAATCTTTTACTTTATTCTTGTAAATCTTCTTGCGGGCAGCCTTTTTCTAGTGGTAGAGGAAATTAATCACCTTCTCCACCCACCATATCCCTTCTATTCATAGGTGTAGGATAGAAAAAATTCTCCAACAATAGATTAGACAAGTTATTCCACTCACAATACAAGAAGAAGAAGAAGAGAAGAGCAATCATTTGAGATGCCATACTTCTAAGATAAGCCTTCAATTAAGTAATTTGATTGAGTTTTTATTTTATTAAACTAATACATATTATAGATTAAGGAATAAGGGACATAAGGTAAGAAGTGGCACTAGAAAGCTAAGTTTCAAGTAAGTTCTTTGGCTCTTATTAATTTGTTTCAATTCTTTTAAGTTTAGTAGATACACATAAAAGCAAGAAGTAGGAGCTAAGAGTTGGAGGATAAAATCTGGGAGGAAGACACAAGAGAGGTAAGTCTCCAATTTCTCTTGTAGACATGGATATAGAGGGTAGATAGAATCTTTAATTCATTAGTTTTAAATCCTAAGCTTTATTAAAAATGTTTAGCTTGGATTGATTAAGGAGGCATTATATATGTATTGGCCTTCATTAACAAGTGTCAAGTTGGTTGGAGATACAAGAAGGTGAATTCTTCTTCAAAGTGGTATGAATTGATTCCAAAGAATTTTTTTTGTATCATAACTTTTATTGTTAACTATTATAGTGGATAATTTCCTAACAACTTTTGTGTGAAGAAATGAAAAAAAAAAAGAGCTTGGCCTCTTTGCCGTCCTAGTATAGAATTTTTCTTCATATTATTATTGGTTATAGTCACTCCTACATAGGATCATACCATTGTCGTATTACATATTGTCTTGTTCGGGAATGCACCAGGCACCTGACTGTAGAAGGTAAAGTTGTGTTTGCAAATAATCAAAAAACCCTAATAGATTTCACCTATATATGAAGAATATGATTCAAAGTTCAATTCAAAAGTGTTTAAAAACACTCTTCTTAGTAACATCAACCATACATATATCCCAATTTCCTTGTTTCTTCTATAATTAAGTAATTTTTTTATTTTTGTTTGTAAGCTCTAATTCTAATTAGTGAGCTTTGATAAGCTATAATTTTTAATTTGATCGTCCACTTAGTGTGAATTTTTTCACACAAATGCTGGTATAAGCCTTCTACATGCTCAAAAAAATTCAGCTCAATCTAACTTACAGATTGCAAAAAAATGCCCAAAAAGTGCACTAATGATACTCAGCCGCTAACTTGAAGATTGATGCAAAAACTCTAGTGGTGATTTCTCCTTCTTCCATTATTAACTTCAGCTCAAACTTGGTATGTAGCTCAAAATATAAGTTTTTTATCACCATATTAAAATTTACATTGATCCAAATGGTGGATCTTTAGTTATCACAAAAATCCTATCCAACCCTAAACTACCAACTTCTGACAATTCTTTGTATCAAAGCTCAAATATCTCCTGATTGCATCACTAGATTAATACAAATTTTTGTATACACTTAGCACACCTAATAATCTAGATAATATCTAGATTAATACAAATTTTTGTATACACTTAGACACACCTATATAATCTAGATAATATCAAATTTCCAGAATTTTTATAGATGCTACACAAATTGCACGAATCACTCAACAATGCAGCCATCATTGTCTTATATAAAAATCCAAAACACTAATATAAACCTTGACTTTGAATAGCAATTGCTAAGTCTTCCAAAATCCTATGATAACAAGCTAAATGCCTCTAGAATCCCTTCAAGCTCACTATCCAATTCTAGTCACCAATCTTTGAATGTCTTGAATATTTGCCTTCGGTGGTCGTTTACGTGGCTAAAGGTCTGATTTCGACCCTATCTCATATCCGGTCACCCCCTGGGTATTGATCTAACTTATTTTAAGGATTTTTAAACTTAATCCTATCTTCAATTCAACCTTGGTATCTACCATATTAACTTTTTACTTCTCTTATCCTATTTTCATTAACTTATGGCTTTTTTAAAAGCCATGAACTAGTTTCTACAACCTAGAAGAAAATTTTAATAACTAACTTTTATCTTTTAGCTATTAGAGCAAGAATTAATCTAAGAGGCTTCTATAAATCTTTTCTTAAGTACCTTAAGTTTCTAATAACCCAAGATAACTAAGTATTAAGTAGAATTTATCTTTATTCATACTTTTCACTATATAAACATATTACAACACGACATCCACCCCCTCTGAACCTGCGCATCCTCCGATATGCGCCAATGAAGCATATGTCATAATTAGCATCATATCATTTCTTCATTTCTCACACCAAGTTCTTCTTCATCATATTCATCATTCATTTTTATATAATTATCTTCTTTAAGGTCATTGATGTCTGCAATATGATCCTCTACATTTATTTCTCCATCTTGTCTTTTGAAAATCTTAACTTTCTTCCTAGTAATAGGTATCTTCAACCTTGTACCATCCAATTCTTTTAATGAATATGTGACATTATCATGAACTGTTACTACTACATCTTCCGGTCTTTGTTCAAGTTGCCAAATTCTAATAGCCAACAACTCTTCTTTTGTTAATCTCTCTTCCCAAGGTAGCATACTCCAAATTGGCACATGTTCTTCAATCGGCATAATAGATTTTTGACCTATCATCAATTCCACTGGCATATATCTTGTCACCGAACTATGTATTGTTCGATTAGCTCATAATACATAAAGTAGAAGTCGAGGCCATTCTCTCACTCTCCCATTACAAGCTTTAACCAAGGTTTTTAGAATTGGTGGATGTCCACGTTCATTCTTTGCATTCCTCTGTGGATTATAAGCCATAGTCAATGATAATTTGACTCCACATCTCTTAAAGAATTCACGAGCTTCATGTGCATTCAATTCTCCACAATCTGCAGTGATCTTTCCCTTACATCCATAGCAATAAATAACATCCTCAAGCAAAAACCTGCAAATCCTTTTTGTAGACTTCGTCTTTAAAGCTGTACCTTCCACTTGATTCAATAAATTTTCACAAGCCAAAATTAAATACCTCATTTGCCATAATCCCATTGGTATAATAACCAAATCCACAACCCATTTAAAATGAATGGCCAAAGGATATGTTAGATGTAAACCATCTCGATGTTATATATTTGAATACATTTGACAAGTTATACAAGATTCTACAAATAAAGTTACATCTCGATAAATATTCTTCCACCAATATCGTTCCTTCAATTTAACAAAAGTAGTCAAGATTCCTCTATGCCCTACCCATAAACTATCATGAAATTTCTTGAGTAGTTTTTGTTGACCTTCTTTAGTACCTACTACTCGTCGCGGCATTCTAATGTTTGTTTTTGGCCTCTTCTATAGAAATCTTCATTGTATTATGAACTTCTATGCCTTTTTTTTTTGATTTGTCTAAATTTTTCAACCAATCAATTAGCATGCTTGATTAATGTGCTCAAATAATGTCCAATATCCAATAAATCTCCTTCATAATTTTTTTCTTGAAATGGCTTATTTTTCTTATTCAATTGTGAAATTGATTAAAATTTTGTACCCACATCATCAATATCCTCTATCATCTCATCTTCTCCATCATATCTTGCTTGAGACAACATATCTGCTACGAAATTGTCTTTTTCCGCAACATGCTTAAATTTCAGATTTAATGACTTGATATAAGCAATCCACCTCAACATTACAATATCTGGGATTGTACAATTAGTAATCATTCCAAGCAAAGGCAAACAATCTATTTCAACCACCACTGTTGCGCCAATTAAATAGTCCTTTTGAGCTTTCATAGCTAAAATAACTTCCCATAATTCTCTTTTCACCTAAAAATACGCATGTTGGCATGTACTCAAAACCTTAGCTTTAAATCAAACTGCAAATTTATGCTCATTTGAATCATCTTGATCCACAGTCCATCCAATGGCAATTGGATTAGTATCTATTATAAGAATCACTGGTCTATTGCACTTATAATCAATTTTTCTCAATATTGAAGGTGATATTAATAATTTCTTCAATATTTGCATTGCTTTGATATGCTTTTTTTCTCATTTAAAATGATAACTTTTGCGTAATAACTCATACAATTAATTTGCTATATGAGCATAGTGAAGAATTCAAATGCGATAGAACACACATGCATCCAAAAACCTACGCACCTTTCTTAAAGAGCTGCAATCTTTTTTTATTCTTCTAATTGCATCAATCTTGGCTAGATTTGGTTTTCTTCCATATAATCCACATAAATGTCCAACAATTATAACTTCTTGTATTCCAAATGTAGATTTTATACCCGATAATATAAGATGAACTCCCTCAAGCCAAGTCAATATCCTTTCACAATCTTGTATATGATCAATAACATACTTGCGACACCCCCTCTTATCTAAAGTTTCATCCTTGTCATCTTCTTTACATCCTTTTATAGGAATATCATCTAGAAAAGGCATAGTCTTCTCAGGAATAAAATCCCTCAACACCTTGTTCATTCTGTTCATCATATGTGCAACTGAGTTAGTAGCACCTTGAGGAAGAGTACACATTCTAACCAATCCAAGTGGCGTTCTCATTATTGTCATGTCTCTATTCTCTTTTGCAAGTTAAAATTGGTCATAGCATGAATACAAGTCACCTATTGAATAAATTGCCCTTCTTGCGAATGCTTCAGCAAATTCATCTACTATCAATCCAATTCCTGTATTCCTAATAGTCATTGCATTTATTAGCTACATATCTTGAATAAATCATAATGATCCATTTTTTTTAGGCATTGTAAACCATCGGCTAAAATATGGTGCAAAAGAAGGCTCCAAAATCTTCATCTTCATCTTTTCTTTTAATAATTCCATCAAACTTGGTAAATTCGCCCTTGGCACTAGAATTGGCTTCAAATTCTAAGGTACATGTGGTATAATAAAAATAACCATTGGAGTTATAATATTTGGATCCACACACCCAATTTCATGAGACTCAAAGGCAAACGATTTATCTCGTTTTGCTAGCATTTTTTTGAAGGACGCAATTTCTTCTAGCAACAAAGAACCGTCAGAACCAATCTTCAATTCTTCAAAAGTCTCTTCAGTAAACTTATGTCCAATATTCCTTGGATCCCTTAAGTTCTTTTTCCTTGATGCTTCTTCTGTCTGTTCTTTACAGTCTTTTGGTAAAAGTCCAGCAATGGGTTTCACTTTCTTATCTACTGTCTTATATTTTTTTTCAACCATAATCTCTGGTATTTAAAAAGATTCAATCATATCATAAACTTCCTTTGAATGAATCTGTATAATGTTATCATTGTCACCTGATCCAATAGATGCTATCAATTCTAAAAGATCTTCCAATCTATTTTCTTCATAGATACCAATAATCTTTTCATCATCTTCTAATATTTTTAACCCATATAATTCTTTTTCAATAGCACATAATCTTTTTTTCTCATTTCTTTTTAAATCCTCAATCCTCTTATACATAACACTCCTATTCTCAAGAATGCTAATAAATCCTGTATCAAAGGTATATATATCTTGCAAGAGTACCTATCCTTTTATACCTCCATAATTCCACTTTATAGTGGTATTCCTCAAAAATCCATAAATTCTTCAATAACTCTTAGCAATGGTTTCTCTCTCAATCTATCTTGATTGCGTTCATGATTTGGAGGAATAGTCAAAAATTATACTGCCCTTCTCCCATCTTCACTACAAATCCATGCATAAGCCAATCCATCATCAAATACTTTTGTTTCCATTCGAGTTATAATAATATACGGTTGTCCCAATATAAGAAGATAAGTTGTTGCATCTTGAACCAAGAAATTTTATTCTATTGTGACATCACCAATCCAAATCTTCACATCCGGACAAGCACCATATAACTCACCTTATGTATTATTAGCTGCCCTTATTACCCATCCATGTTCCATATCAATTGGTCACTTTTATTTCATGTAAAGATCCTTAGACATAAGATTTATTTCTAAACCGTGGTCAATCAAGGCAACAACTAGCTCATCTATATTTTCAATCTTTACTAATACTTCTGTGGTTGCTCTAGCCCAATGCTTTCGAATATAATGACTTGAAATTTCTTTTTCCTTATCATTTGGATCATCAAAGCATACTATTTGATTGTAACTCCTTTCTCTACTTGTTGATTGTTTGCAATAATTACTAATTTCATCTTCTTCATCTTGATATATATGTGCATCAATAGCATGATTTGATCCAATTTCACCCATTAATTATCTTTTTTGCTTAATGCTGTCAATAATGACATCATAGAATTCTTTCTTTGCAATATCCAATATTTCTTTCAAGATAAATTCAACTTTAGCATTAAGGACACATTCTTCAAGCACCTCCTTTAAATCTGTTGCTGCTTCAATATCAGAGAGAAGTTTGTAAGCCGTTGACTTACCTTTTTCTCCTAAGTCCTTTGATTTTTCTTTTGAAGATATTGAAGCATCTTTTGTTGGTAATTCTTATGATGCCATCTCACAAGCCTTATCTCTTCAAGTTTGCCTTTTTGAAGAGTTCCCTTCTCTTGTATCATTAGAATCTTGTCTTTTCTTTTCTTCTATCAAAGCTTCATATTTATTTTTAATAATATAGGCATGTACTGATAAAGCTTCTATAGGATCCTCCGAATCTATAGTTCCACGAATTATTGCAGCAATCTTCAATAAAGCTTCTCATGGCATCTTCTTCTTATGCATTAAGGAAATGGCAGAAGACCAAACCCAATATGGTTCAATATTTCCAAAAAATTCTTGCTTGCCATTGTCATCCATCCTAGTACCATAATTTGTAATTTTTATTACTGCAATTCCATTTGCTATCAAATAATCCTTAATCAATGCTTTCATACCTCCCTTATCAAAGTTGGTTTGGAGAATATCACATGTATCTTTTAACACCACCTTCCCATCTTTCCAAAAAATAATGCCTTGTTAGATTATTTCATTAAATTCACCACAATTCTTTTGAGAATGGGAATCATCATCACACTAGATGCATCTTTGCACATACCCTTGCTTAAAAGTGGATTTTGGATTCATTGCAAAAGTCTTCTCTTCAAGTCTTGCAAGTTTAATTTGAAGATCCCGCATCTTGCGTATAAGTTCTTCAATCTCCATATCTTCTTTCTTTGACGTAGTTGTTGAAGGTTGAACAATAGGCACCATTAATCGTGAAGTGGGCACTTGAATTTTAGGTACCTGCATTATTTTTTGGGTATCAGCCCTGTCTTTCCTCCTTTCTTTTTTTGCTAACAATCCCACTGCATCCTCGACTTTCTTCCAATTTGTTGTCAATCCTTCATCTTCTTCTTTATCTTTAAGAAATATCTCCAACCTTTCTTGTAATTTTTCATTTGCTGATTGAAGAAATAACTCAACCTTCTTTGGTTCCAAGATTATCTTTTCTACTTTCGATAACCAAGAATATTGTCTCTCAAACTCCCTTAATAATTCAGTAGCTTACAATTTCTTGTTAGGGCGCTCAATCCATTCCAAAAATTATTTCTTAGTGACTCGATCAGAGTCTTCTAAGAAATACTCATCTCTCAACGCATGAAAGAATCTCTCCCAAGAGCTTCCAAATTGCTCTATAATTGATTTCACATGTTCTCTTATTTTCAATATTGTAGCAAGTTCAAATAATAAAATCATGTCCTTTTTTGAGACTTGATTTAATTCCATTTCTTGCATATAACACCTCAAATACTTAGATATGTCCTTCCCGTCAAACTGGTCAACTTTGTTAACCACTGCTTGCAGCGCTTTGATTGCCAAAGCCTCCTTATGATCCTTGCCCTATTGCTGTTGCATAATTAATGTAAAGGCTTGAAACATATTTGCAATGTTTGGATCTAGATACATACCTTGTCCATTAGAAGAAGCTCCACTTGAAGCTCCATCCAAAGCTCCATCAATAACTCCAAATTCCACCTTCTTGCTTTCTTGAGCTATTAATTTCAAAAACTACAAACAAAAGCCAATACCTTCCACCTCAAACTTTCACGTTGAGTTCACCACTTATGTCAGATTACGTATTATCTTGTTCGGAAATGCACCGGGCACTTGGTTGTAGAAGGTAATGTTGTGTTTGCAAATAATCAAGAAATCCTAATAAGTTTCACCCATATATGAAGAATATGATTCAAAGTTCAATTCAAAATTATTTAAAAACACTCCTCTTAATAACATCAACTATACATACACCCCAATTTCCTTATTTCTTTTATAATTAAGCAATTTTTTATTTTTGTTTGTAAGCCCTAATCCTAATGAGTGAGTTTTAACAAGTTATAACTTTTAATTCAACCATCCACTTAGTGTGAAATTTTGCAAACAAATGCTGGTATAAGCCTTCTACATGCTTAAAAAACTTTAGCTCAACCCAACTTACAGATTGCAAGAAAATGCCCAAAAAGTGCACTGATGACACTTAGCCGCCAACTTGAAGATTGATGCAGAAATTCCAATGGTGATTTCTCCTTCTTCCATTGTTAACTTCAGCTCAAACTTGGTATGTAGCTCAAACTATAAGTCTTCTATCACCATACCAAAATTTACATTGATCCAATTGGTGGATCTTTAGTTATCACAAAAATCCTATCCAACCCTAAACTGCCAACTTCCGACAACCCTTTGTATCAAAGCTCAAATATCTCTTGATTGCATCACTAGATTAATACAAATTTTTGTATACACTTAGCACACCCAACAATCTAAACAATATCAAATTTTGAACCATAGATGCTACACAAATTGCACGAATCACTCAACAATGCAAGCCATCATTGTCTTATGTAAAACCCAAAACACAAATACAAACCTTGACTTTGAACAACGATTGCTAAGTCTTCCAAAATCCTATGGTAATAAGCTAAATGCCCTTGGAACCCACTTCAAGCTGGCTATCCAATTCTAGTTGCCAATCTTTGATGCCCTGAACTCGTGCCTTCGGTGGTCATTTATGTGGCTAAAGGTCTGCTTTTGACCCTGTCTCATATCTGGTCACCCCCCGGATATTGATCTAACTTATTTTAAGGATTTTAAAACTTAATCCTATCCTCAACTCAACCTTGGTATCTACCATATTAACTTTTTACTTCTCTTATCCTATTTTCATTAACTTATGGCTTTTTAAAAAGCCATGAACCAATTTCTACAACCTAAAAGAAAATTTTAATAACTAACTTTTATCTTTTAGCTATTAAAGCAAGAATTAATCTAAGAGGCTTCTATGAATCTTTTATTAAGTACCTTAAGTTTCTAATAAACTAAGATAGCTAAGTATAAAATAGAATTTATCCTTATTCATACTTTTTATTTTATAAACATGTTACAACATGACAACGTTGTATTTGAAATGTCTATATCTTATACAAAATATTATCTTCTATTGATCTCTTTCTTTGATCTTGATTAGATTGTAGGCGCCTCTCAAATCAATCTTTACAAAAATCTTTATTCATCCTAGTTGTTCCAATAATCCTAAAATTAATAATAATAGATAGCAATTTTTTATAATCATCTTATTTAAACCTTGATAGTCAATGCATATATGTAAAGAACTATTATTTTTCTTCACAAATAAGATAGGCACTCTAGCAAGCAATTTCCAATGTCTAATAAAATTCTTGGCTAAATTTTTATCAATGCATTCTTGTAAGGTTATAAACTTTGTTTATAAGAGATTATAAATTAGACAAAATGGAAGTTGAGCTCTATCTTGTAATCTGATTGTATAGTGATAAGGACAATATTCTAATAACATATTTGCTTATTTTTTCTCAAATATATCTTCAAAATCATGGTAATAATTGGGAATATCTTGCTTGAATTGTCTAATTGGATCTTTTATTAGAGTAGCATATAATACAAATGTAGCTCTTTTTTTTATGGCCTACATAAATATTTTAGTTTGAAGAATTGAAGTTCCACCTTATTTCTTTTTTTGATATTTGGACCTTGAAAAAATCTTTTGTAAATTCTAATTAATATCAAGATTATATAATTTAAACTTAGGGAATCCAATAATAGGATTTATTAAACATTAAATGATGTTAAAAATAATATGTGATATTTAATCTTCTCATATTATTTCAAATGGTTGGATTTCTTCAATAACATCTCCTAATATGAGGTTTTATCCATCAATGACTTCAATAGGTGTGGAATGGATCTTCTTTATAAGTACTAAATTATACTTGGTTGTAAAATCTTTATCTATAAAGTATATTGAGGCTCTAGTATCTAAAAGAACTTTAGCAAAAATCTCTTATCTTGAGATTCTTATATGTACAGAAAGTATAAAACAAGACATTAAATCCGGAGGTAAGAAGAGATTTTTTTTTGGTACTTTAGATTTGGTGGTATTCAATTGTAAGGTCCATATTGTGGATGGATGTCTTTACTGTCCAACCTCTTCAATTTAAATATTATACCTCGTGCCTTGAATTCTTTAGACTTGTTTGAATAAATTTTTGCCTTGTAATTAGATCTTTTACAATACAAACATAGATTCTTTTGTTGACATCTAATCTTCTCTACTAATATTAATGGCTTGAATTGAGTTGTATCAATTTGCATGCATTGAAGATATATTGATGGCTTCTCTAATGTTCTTGAAGATATAGTAGTTATATCTTGATAGACATTGTTGAAAATTAATTGCATCTTTTGTTGCAATTTAAATAGGCAATTATCATAAGTAATAGCTTAAAATATGAGTTCTTCTAAGTTTTCAATTCTTGGCATTGTGATCAATAAATTCTTCACATTTTCTTTTAGGCCATAATAAAATCAAGTCATAAAAGCTTTATTATTTTAGTCAAGATTACAAATAAGTTGTTAAAATTTTATAGCATAAATTGTAGCTGAATGTTGTCTTTATTGTAGATTTTGGATCTTCTTTTTTGCTACCCTCTTTCAATTATTATTTCCAAATTTAGCAATAAATCTTTCTATAAAAGCCTCCAAATTATATAAGGTTGAAATTTGTTTTAATAATGGAGCAAACCATGATCAAATACTTTCTAATAAAAAAGTGCTTACAAAAGCAACTTGAGTGTATCCATCCAAATAATGAAAAGGATATTGTTATAAATAGAGCCATACTTATTGTATAAAACTTCAAAAGATAGATCTTATTCTATCAAATTTATCAGACATACTAGCCTTTGGCTCATTTATGACAATTCTTGAAACTTCTATAAGGATCATAGGTATAATTTGTCTACTACTTGTTTCTTTCAATCAAATAATCTCTTATTGTAAATTATAATCTTTTATTTAGTTTCTTTAGATAATAATTCTATATTAGTTTTTTTTTTTTTTTTTTTTTTTTTTTTTTTTTTTTTTTAAATTATAAAAGAATGCCATTTCTTCTTGTATACTATTCAATAGAGCTCAAAGATTTATAAAAGTTACCATTTTATTCTCTATTTGTGAAGATACACCTTCTATGATTTGATCTACTTTCATATTGACAAAGAAAAAATCAAAAAGTCTTTAATGTAGTATTTTTTATATTGAAAAGAAATATTATTAAATAATATTAATTTAGAGGAGGATAATCCATAACCTCTAAAATATAGTGATATATCTTAAGAAAGAATTAATCTACTCTCTCTTAAAAAAGATAAAATTACAATAAATAAGCATATCAATATAATTTGTTCTTCTTTAGATTATATTAATATCTTTAATAAGAGAGATAATCTATTCTATATTAAGAAATTAAAGCTTTGATATGATTATTTAATAGTCTTGCAAAATTATCAAGAATGTAAGATAATGAATTAGTGAATGGATAAGAAAAAAGATACAAAAGTAGATTAATTTTAAGGACAAAGAATTACATGGTTGACATGAACAAGATCTAGATTGATATTAAGAAATAAGGCTACACTTTGGATTGCTTTAAGACTTGTATTGGAAAGATTGAAGTGTACCTTAGTCGTACTTCATATTTATATTGCAAGATTTATGTCCTATTGAATCTTCTATAGAAGCTTCTTTAGCTTAATGAAAACATCTATAGAAGATTCTGACTACAAAAGAAACTAAAAAGTTTTTAGAATTCTATAAAGCATCTATAGAAGCTTTCAAGAATATTTTAGAAGATTCTAAAAGATTGAAAAATATTTTAGAAGATTAAAAAAGATTCTAGAAGAATGAAAAAGATTTTAGAAGACTACAAAAGATTCTAAAAGATTTAACATAGTGATAATTTGGAGTATGTATGTGACAGGGAAAAAAGAAAAGAAGTTTATGGAGATTATTTTAAAAAGGGCTAAAAGAAATTGGAGAAGAAAAAAAAATAAAAGATAAAAATTTAAATATATTATTTTTTTATGAAATCTTTAATTTATTAGGATTTATATAAATATATGTAGATGTCTTATTTCATTTCAAATTTGGATTAATTAATTAGTGGCAATCAGAGGCTGAGTGCTTTCTTGAAGCAAGATCCTCTCACCACAACATATTGGTGTTTTTCTTGAGAGAATCTTAAGATATTAATTTTTCAACAAAAGATGATGGGAGATGTAGATTTAGAATTTGAAATGCTAAGAAGAGTAGGTTCAAATGATCTATTTAAGGTATTTATATAATTTATGGAGGAATGTCAACAAACTTAATATAATAACAAAAGTACCATTAAAGCCTTACAGGCAATGGTAGATAAGACTAAGAGATTTGATAGAAGAAACATCACCAAGTTTTTGAGGATCTTCATGTATAAAATGAAAGTACATCAAGTCTTAAAGATAAAAATGATCTCTACTTTTGATTTGGCTATTGTTTTTAAGATTAGAAAGAAGGTGTAAGAGCTATATGAGGAGAATTTTTTTTGGAATAGATTTGTGGAATAGCTCAAGGATGAATTCTTTAAAGAGAACTCAAAAAAAATGACTAAGAGGTCATTCTTGGAATAGTTTAAGCAAAGGCCAAGGATACAAATAAATCCAAATGAATTGATCACAAAGTTTGAAAAAAGATCTAGCCAATTGCCAAGATATGAAAGGCAGTTGTTGGATATTAAAAAGATAGAATTGTTCTTGTAGGCAACAAATGAGGACTTAGGAGACAAGCTACTCTTCTATTTAGCAAATAAGGCATTTGAAAATGGCTTTATCAATGATTAGAGCATAGTGAAGGAGGCACTAGGATTTCTAGCTAAATAGCAAAAATTTGAGATTTATATTTTTTTATCACAGTTAGATTTAATATCCACAGCCCAAACTTATACATCTCCTTAAAAGATAAGCAAGACTATCCAAGATGAAACATTGAAATAGCTAATCAAAATTATGAAAGATTTGAAGGTAGAGATGATTGAATTAAAGAGATTTTAGAAGCATAGGTCATTAAGGGCAACAAAAGGATTAAAAATATTTGTAGAAAGATACATGTAGTATGATAGTTTTGATTGTAAGTATAATAAATATGATAACTATAAAGTTATAATTAGGAATGGCATTCTGCATTTTAAAGAAAGAAGTATAAAACTTTCAAGCTTTAATAAGCCTTTAAAGACCAACTTTAAAAAAGAAGGTATAAAAAAATTGATGAAAGAGTAAGCAGGCAAAAATAATACCATGCATATAAGAGGCAAAGTCTTATTCTATTACAATAGAACAAAGAATAGTTACAGCCACCAATAAAAGATGTTATAAAGAGGGGAGCAAAGGCTATCAAAAGGATATTTGGGTAGAAAGATTTAGATGATGCTATCAACATTAAAACATTTATAAGTAAAGTTTAACATAATGATGGTACACATAATGCTATAGTTGAAGAAAAGAGAGGCAGAGCTTTTTAAAAGGGAGATATTATTAAGCCTACCAACAAGAGAAGGTCACTAAGAAATAAAGAAAATATTCAAGGACAACAAATAGAGAAGGTATATTTTTTAATTCATTATGATGATAAAACTTTATTAAAAGAGTGGTGGAAAAAAAATAAGAAGAATAAAAAAGATATATAAAAAAAAGCCAAAAATAAAAATCTTGCCTTTAAATTCTAATCTGATATTGAAACATCTACTGACATGAAGATTATTTAAAAAAAAAAGATTTTGGATGCCAAGTTTGATTTCACCTTAAAAGAGGCTCTTGGTATAGCTAAGAGAAATTTCTATAAGCTGATTATTGATATCATAAAAAAAAAAATGCAAATAATAATAGAAGCTATTATAGTAGATATATTAAATACTTGTATAACTCAAGATGATGAAAAAGAGATAGGGCAAGTATTTATACAATTTGCAATACCAAGAATTAGGAGCAAAATTAATATGAAGGACAATATTCTAATCAGTTATGATTAGGCTATAGAAATGCCTCATCCATAAGAATCATATATAAAAAATTGTATCAAATGTGATGATTATGAGATTGAAAGATGGAGCTATTTAGTTTTTTATTAGACTAAGGCAATTATTGAAATATAAGTGACACTAGGTGATTCCAAGGATCCAATCTTAGCCTTAGTTGATTTTGGATTTGAGATCAATATTATGTTTAGTGGCCAATTGATATCAACTATGATTGGATGATAAGAATTGCAAACAATCAATAAAAAAATCTTTATGAGACTTATCCAATAGTGAAGATTAGAATTAGTAATGTGGAAATATAATAAAATTTCTTTCTATAAAATTTTGCTACATATTTGATAATATTTGGCCAATCTTATACCATTACTGCCAAAATAAAATCTAGAATTTTAAATGATGGTTCACATTATACTATGATTTGTAGTTATGATAGAAAGAAGGCTGTGCAATTTTTTACTATTAAGCCTATTTATGAAAGATATAGGAACCAATTAAAATTGATATCTTTAAATTTAAAAAGTAAATTTTTGGGTTTTTAAAGAATATTCATGTAGAATAGGGATATAAGGATGCAATTAGATTATATATCAATTTCAATATAAATAATTTAGATTTTATGTTTTTAGATTTGACTAGTAATGGATTTGTAAGTTTTTAAAGAATTAAAGATTTATATTCTATAAATAAATAAAAAGATAAAAAAATATAAAAAAAAATTAAAAAATATGGATTTGATTTCAAATGAAAAAATCATAATTAGGATAGTGGAAGAAGTAGGTTTATAAGATAGTTTGGTACAAGTTTCAAAAAACATAGTAGCAAATTAGGAAAATGAAACAATAGTGAATTTACACTCAAAAGAGATTTATAAAGAATTAAAAGGGGTAATGGTAATTTTTGAAGTTATTATAATTTACAAGTTGAAATACAAGGCTATTGTGCAAACAAAGTATAAGACTATGGCAAAAGAGGTGAAACCAATATCTATTTAATTACGACTTGATACTATAGAGTACATGAAATAAGTAGTTAAAAAACTATAATTAAGGGAGAAGCAAAAGATTAGATATTAATTTATTGAAGAATTATAGGCTAAGCTGAAGATTTGAAGGAGTAAATTCTTAACAATACGAGAGAAGAAGATGTTTCAAAAAATATTTATTAGATATAATAAGGCATTTGCCTTAATGAGATAGATTGTGTGGATCCTAATATTGTAGTACTAATGGTAATCTTTACAATGCCACATGTTTTATGGGATTTGAAGCCTATTTTAGTGCCAAGATCTTTATTTCTTAAGTATCTATAACTTATACAAAAAGAAATCTTTTGTTTGTCCTCTTCTTTGATGCGAATTAGATTATAAGCTCCGTAAAGATCTATTTTGATATAGATCTTAGCTTGATCCAATTGGTCAAGAAGCCTAGATATCAATGGCAAATGATAATGATTTTTTGTTATCGCTTTGTTGAAATCAAGGTAATTAATTCACATCCATAAATATCTATCTTTTTTCTTCACAAAGAATATAGGTGCACCAACAAGAAATTTTGAATGTCAAATAAAATTCTTTGCTAAATTTGTATCAATGTACTCCTTCAATGATATAAGCTTATTTTGTGATAAGTTATAAATTGGACCAAAAGGTGGTTGTGCACCATTTTGAAGATCAATAATACAATCATATAAACAATGTTTTGACAAAATTTCTGCATTCTTCTTTTTAAATATATCTTGAAAATCTTTGTATTTTTTCAAAAAAATTGTTGTAGTACTTGCTACTTCAAATGTTAGAATTACATAAACAATAAAAGAAATATTTTTTGTAGTAGCTTTCATAATATCTTTGAATCTAATGAAGAGAGACTTTATAATTTTAGATTTATAAAGTATATGGTGTTTTCTATGAAGTTTAATAATAATATTTTGTAGAATTCTAAGAAATTTTATTTTATAACACATGAATTCTATCAATGCAAATTAATTAGTAGAATTAGTGATTTATGTAAAAAATAGTGATTTATTAAAAATAAAGTTTTAATATTATTTAAATATAAAAATATAAAAATTAAAAATTTTATTCAATTATTTAGGTATCTGTTAGGATTTAAAAGGTTTTATTAATTAAAAGAGTCTTATTAAGCAAAAATTTATTAAATTAGAATCTTAATAATTCTAAGAGGCAATTATTTTAGTTAATTTAGTATATTTTCCTTAACTATGATAATTAATTATTTAAATATTTAATTATTAAGGCCAATGTCTTACATGGTCTTCTATTCATTTTTATTACCTATCAAAAGCTTATAAATGCTAGCTAGTAGGTAGAAGAAGCATAAAAAAGAATCTAATGATTATTTAGTGATTTATGTAAAAAATAGGATTTTTTAGTTGATTTAAATTGATTTTATTATTATAAAAAATCACCAAGGTTAGATTAAAAAAAAAAAAATTATGTAAGTATCTTAAAAATATTTTAAGACTTTTTAGAATTAATTTATAGTTTTTTAGGAATTTTTAGATTATATTTTGAAGACTTTGATAAAAAATACTTTTATCACTTGGAAAGGCTATTGTAAAGAATCGGAGCAAGATTTGAAGGGTCCACAAGGTTCCTAGACTAATTCAATATTTTTAAATACCATAATGATATCAAAAATATAAAAAAACATATTTTATTAATAGAAATCATAATTATCAGTAGCTAGAGTAGTAATTGTAGGAAAAGAGGTGCATATGTTCCATATGGATTGTGGCTCCTTGAATGTAGGTAGGAGGATAAGACTAAGGCCTTGTGGCCTATCTAAAATATTTAATACACTATGTTGTGACTCTTGGTAAAGCTAAAATCTTTGACTTCTTAAACATGTTATCTTTGAAATAAAATCCATTTATTTAACTTTTTAATTTTTTTTTCTTATCTTTGAACCTTCATAAATTATCTATAATAATTTGGAATTGCATGTTCTTTATACTGTTAAAAATATATATATATATATATATATATATATATTTTTTTTTATTTATATTATATATTTTTTATTAAATAAAAATCCAATGAACAGATTATAATGAATTTTTAGAGTGTATATTTGTTTGATTATATTAATTTTACTTATTTTGTACTTCTTTTCTTATTTCTTGTTGATTCTATTTTTTACTTTACACCACCAATTATAAATAATTTTTAATTGAGGCCATCTTATAATTTGGATTGAGGGATGAATTTTCTCTTCACACAAGATATCCAATCTATATGGAGGTTATATCTTTTAAGCTAAAAAATTTCTAAAATAATAGAATTAAATGGAAATCTAATAATATTATATAAAACTTGACTACTATGATTCTCTAATGTTATTTTTGATGGATTGGTTTTATAAATAACATCTCATAAAAATAAAGATTGCCATTTAGACCTCTACATTATTATATTACATGAAGTCTTGCTTGAAAATATACCAAACACTTGGTTGTAGAAGATAAAAAAAAGAAATTGCAACAAGTCCTAACATCTCTAATAGAATCATATATAAATTACAATTAAAGAATAAAAAATATGCTCAACCATTAAAAAATTCAATTAGATTTTTAATTAATTATAAAAAAAATATAAAAAAATTCTAAAGAATTTCCAAAGAAATCATAAAGAAATAATAAAGAATTCTTAAAGAAATATTAACATAAAAATATTTTTAAAATATTAAAATAAAAATTATAATCAAATCCTAATTAAATCTTAGTCAAATTGTAGTCAAATCTTAAATCTTGAATAAATTCTAATCAAACCTTAAATCCTAAATAAATCCTTAGTAAATCCTAATAAAATCCTAAATCCTAAATAAATCCTAATGAATCCAAATTAAACTTCAAATCCTAAACAAATCCTAATCAAATCCTAATCAAATCCTAAATCCTAAATAAATTCTATTGAAATCCTAATAAAATTTTAAATTTTAAACAAATTCTAATGAATATTAATCAAATCCTAAATTCTAATCAAATCTTAAATACTAAATAAATCCTAATAAAATCCTAATGAAGTTTTAAACTTTAAATAAATCCTAATGAAATTCTAATCAAATTCTAATAAAATCTTAGCCAAATCTTAATGAAATCTTAATAAAATCTTAATAAAATCCTAATCAAAGCTTAATGAATTCCTAATCAAATCCTAAACTTTAAACAATCTTTAACCAAATCTTCATCAAATCCTAATAAATCCCATAATAGATTGAAACCTCAATAGCTAATGATTGAACTATTGATCTTAATTCAAAATTAGCACACCTTTCAAAAATTAAATTGGCAATATGCACAAAAAATTTGAAGAAGATCCAACTCACCAAATAGAAGTTAAGTTCAAAAATCTACTAAGGTATAGGCCATCTTTCTTCTCTAACCTTGATGTTAATTTCTTAGAACTAATATCTTCTTTTTGCACTATTCAATTGCTTTCAAATTCATACATAGATAGAAAATCAAGTCTACCATCTACACAAATAATTCTCACCTCAATCCAACTGGTATATTATTAAATATCTTAGAAATCCTCACTGACCTTCAAAACCCAATTTTTGAGACTTAAATCTACTTGAACTTCAATAACCTTCGATCAAACCATATGATCAAGCTCAAAATTATAGCATGTATTTACTACAATTACAATCACATATCTATAAAATTTTCACTAATAAATCTATGACCAAATTTAGAAAACACTCAAAATTATAAATTTCTTTTTATTTTATAAAATTTAAAGTCGCTTAAATCAACCTTGACTTTGTAAAGCTCTTATAAAGTCAATATCTATTCAAATCATTCAAAATTAAAGCTCAAACAAACTTTTTAAATTTTCCTTCAAATCTAATTGTCCAATTTGCCAAAGAATTCTTTAATTGCCATCAACATATAGTTTTGTATCTTAGGATCTGATTTTGACCTAGATTCACAATTGATCGTCTTTGGATATCAATTCTTAGAATTTTGAGATAAATTTTATTAAAATCTATTTTTAATTCATTTTTAAAGATATCTATATTATTTATTTTTCTAATCTACTTTATTTTGCCTTATTTATGGCCATACATAATAAGTAGAAGCCTCTTCTAAAAGAAGGCAAGATTAGCACCTTGTAATTTTTACTATCTTCTTATCTATTATCTATATTTTAAAGATAATTCACTAAAATAATTATATTCGAGCTCTTTTATAATATAGTCATTTCTTTTTTCTTTAATCTAATAGCCTTATTACTACATAACAACATGATTAGCCTTGGGTTTCTTAATTATAAGAATTTTATAGATTTTTAAAAATTTTAAGTTAATAAAAAATATTATTATGTAGTGATATGGCCATTAGGTGAAAAAAAAAAGGAATAATTATAATATATAGGAGCTCAAATGGAAATATTTGAACAAATTATCTAAAAATTATAAATAATAGAAAAGAAAGTAAAAAAAAGTTAAAATGTAAATATTATCTTTTTATAAAAAAGGTTTCTACTTACTTTATAGAGCCATAAATAAGGTTAAAAAAAATAAATTAGTAAAATAAGTAATATAGATATCTTTAAGAAAGAATTAAGGTGAGGATTTAGAAATTTTTATCTTAAAAATCTTAGAGCTGATACCCGGAGAAGACCAGTTATGTGCCTCGGTCTGAATCAGATCCTAAGGTGCAAAATCGCATGCCTACAGTGGATTGAGGGGCTTTTGAAAAATTGAAGAGTTGGATAGGAGAGAAAACTTAAGAGTTCTTGTTTGAGCATTGATTTGGAGTGATTTGAATTTGTAACAACTTTGTAAGGGCTTTGCAAAGTCACAGTTGATTCAATGACTCTGATTTTTATGAAATATATTGAGATTTATATTTTTGGATATTTTATAAGATTGATAATAGATATATAGGTGCATATAAGAATTGAGGGTTATTTAGGTTTTCTAAGATTTCTAATAAAACACCAATTGGATTGGAGTAAAATTTATGTTTATATGTAAAAGACTTCATTTTTTATATACTTGCAAAATTTAGAAGCAATTGAATAGTATAAAAAAGAAATATTGGCATTAGATGATCAGTATTAAGATTAGAGAAGGAGGCCAGCTGATACTTGATTGAATTTTAGGATTGATTTTCTTGTTGGTAAATTCGATTTTCTTCAAATTTCATATACTTGCTACCAATTTAGTTTTTAAAAAGTGTGTAAATTTTTAAGCAAGATCAATAGTTTAGTTAATAGATATTGAGATTCGAAGCTGCCTTAGGATTGAAATAAGTTGGTTAGGTTTTGGTTAGGATTTTTTTTAGGATTTGGTTAAGATTTGGTTAGGATTTTAGTAAGATTTGATTAAGATTTGGTTAGGATTTTAGTAGGATTTGATTTATGATTTGATCAGGGTTTGTTTAAGGTTTGATTTATGATTTGATTTAAAATTTGATTAGAATTTATTTAAGATTTGATTAAGATTATTAGGATTTGATTAGGATTTATTTAGGATTTGATTAAGATTTGATTTAGGATTTAATTTAGGATTTGATTAGGATTTATTTAGGATTTGATCAAGATTTGATTTAGGATTTAATTTAGGATTTGATTAGGATTTTTTAGGATTTGTTTAAATTTTGATTAAGATTTAATTAGAATTTGACCAAGGTTGACTAAAATTATTTAGAATTTGATTAGGATTTAATTAGGATTTGACCAAAAATATTTATAATTTGATCAAGGTTGATTAGAATTTAATTAGGATTTAATTAAGATTTGATCAGAGTTTTTAGGATTTGGTTAGAATTCAATTAGAATTTTATTAAGATTTATTTAGAGATTGATTAGAGAGGTTAGGACTAGTTATTTTTATTTCCTTTTATCTTCTATAGCTAGGTATCTAGAGCATTCTTGAACAAGACTTCATGACATACAACAATGCAAAGACTCTTAAATCCATTAAAGAAATAATTTTGAATTTTTGAGCCTTTAAATATGATAAAGCAACAAGAAAGAAAAGATCTCTAATCAATCTTTTATAACTTTTTTATATTTGATTTAGAGATTGATTAGAGAATAATATATTGATTAGAGATTGATTAGAGATTGATTAGAGAATAATATATTTAGAGATATATTTAGAGATTGATTAGAGATAGTTATATTTAGAGATTGATTAGAGAATAATATATAATTTTTTTTTAATTTTAGAATAGAAAAATCTAGTTGCATTCTCTGTGTCATGGACGTAAAATATAGACTAAATATCACAAGCGCAGAATATAGACTAAAATATCATGGACATAGAATATAGATTAAAAGTCTAAATAAGAAATTGAAGAAGAATTGGCAAGAATTAAGTTAATCAGATGAATACAAGAACAACACCAAAGAGGTGAGCTAGAGTTCCAAGAGATATATTGTCGAGACTAAAGAACTCTTCAGCCTCGATTCTAATATATACACCTACCTAAGAAGCTTCTGAAACAACTTCTACCAACTAGGAAGCTTCTCAAGCAATTTCTACCAATTAGGAAGCTTCTCAAGTAACTTCTATCTACTTGAAAGATGCTAAAAAGTTCTGAAAGGTTCTAGAGAGTTCTAAAAACCTTCTAGAATGTTTTAGAAGGTTTTGACAAGTATGTCCTTGACATCATCTCCTCCTCTAGCTTCAAGGCCTTTGTGAAGCCAATTGAGATGTATGTTCATAAAAGTAGGAAATCAAAGATTTGACCCATAGTTTGTGTAATATATTCCAACTATTGTTTATGAGGCAGATGATTCATGGATCCTTGTAACCATTGGTAATGACCAACATCTTTCACTTGAGACCATGCTTGAATTTCTGTATCTTCATTGTGGAAAAGGCTTGAAAATATCTCTTCAATATTACTTGCATGAGCTGGTTTAACTTCAAAGACAATCACGAGTGACCTGCTACTTGATATTCTTTGATGTCTTCTTGACTCTTCTAATTCTTCATCTTGAGGTCGACGCCATGACCTACTCGATTGAGATGGCACTACTAATACAGTATCCACATTCTCACTAGCCATATCTAAATACACCCTAAGATTAGATATCTTGATACTATAAGAAAACAAAACGTAACAAGTTAAATTTTGATAAGACCTGGATCCTACTTATATACATTCCTTCAGAAAAGGTTCATCTTTACGTTTCATCAATGGCCGACTTTTGATTTATCAGGATATCATCGATAAAATTTTTGTACCTTTTGCAACATATTTGTTATATTTTCTGCTGGCTCCCAAGTCTCTTCATTTACATCATAGCCACGCCAATGAATTAAATACTCTAACTTTTCTCATCTCTATTGCGAATCAATGACTTATTCTATTTCATATTCTATGTGGTTCTCAATTTCAACACAAGGTAGTGGACGTTGTATCCGTCCTAGTAAAGTTGATTTGCTATAAGCTTCTAGAAGAGAAACATGAAAGACTAGATGTACCTTCATAGATGTTGGTAGTTTCAACCGATAAGCCACCGGATTGATTTGCTCCTGAATGTAGAATGGTCTCAACCTCCTATAATCTAACTTATCGCAAGGTTGAGTGGTCTTGATGTTTCATCGCAAGAGCCAAACCTTATCTCCAATTTGAAAAGCAAGAGAATCCTTTCAAAATTTGTCTGCAAAAGCTTTGTACGAGTCTTGAGCTACTTGTAATTGAAGCTTCAAGGTGGTCTGGATCTCCATTAAATGCTTTGCAAGATCTTCAGCTGCTAGATTTTCATCTTTAGATTTATCCAACAAATTGAATTTTGGATGATATCCATAATTTGCAAAGAAAAATGTTTGTTGGATTGAGGCATGGACTGAATTTTTGTACGCAAACTCTGCCAATGGTAGATATGTAATTAAATTGTCTTATTGATAATTGATTGTATATCATAGATATTGCTCCAAGACTTAGTTGATTCACTCTGTTTGACGATCGGTTTGAAGATGGAAGGCAAAAGAGAATTTGATATCTACCCTCAGTATGTTAAAAAGTGATGTCCAAAATTTTGATATAAATTAAGGCCCTTGATCCGAAACAATGTCATCTGATAAACCATGATACCGATATATATTGTCAATAAACAATCTTGTTGTTTCTTCACTAGAAGTTATCTTTCTGTACAAAACAAAATATATTATCTTCATAAATCGCTCTACCACTACGTAGATAGTATTAAATGTTGCAGAAGATGGCAAATATATAATGAAGTCCATAGATATTGAGGACCATGGTTACTTTGGAATTGGTAGAGGTTATAAAAGCCCATAAGGCGATGTCAAGGATTCTTTGATCTTAAACAAAGGTCTCATGATAGCACAAAGTTCTTCACTACCTTTCACACTTGAGACCACCAAAAATCTTGAGAAAAAAACTCCATTGTTTTTTTGAATCTGAAGTGACCTGCGGCCGGGAAGTCATGTTGAGATTAAAGAATACGAAGTTGAATTGGTCCTTCAGGAATGTTTAGTCGATTTTCAAAATATAATAATCCATCTTTAATCTTGAACTTGTCTTTGTCAAAGCGTTGCTTCACATCCGAGACAAATGAATCCACAACTGATGTTCTATGGATTTGTTCTAAAAAATCACAATCAATTGGCATAATTATGGAAGTGGTACAGAGGTGAAATCATTCTGGTTGTAGAAAAGTTGTACGCTACTGATCAAATGCTACATCTCCAACCTTAGGCGCTAGATATGATCTCCTTGATAATGCATCCAATAGTCTTTGTTGCTTTTCTGGCCAATATGTGATGATAAAGTCGAATTGGAATAATGATATATTCCATCGAGCTCGGCGATGATTCAGAACTCGAGCTGTTGTGAAATATTCCAAATTCTTGTGATCTGTATATATAATCACTAGATACACAATACCCTCTAATAAATGATGCCACTCATGGAAAGAATCAACTATCGCAAGCAACTCCTTATCATGAATTTTGTAGTTGATTTTTGCTGCCAAAAACTTCCTTGAGTAGAACACAACTGAGTGAAGTTTTTCATCTTTTCCCATCTGTGATAATACAGCTCCTAGCGCAAAGTCAGAAGCATCTATTTTCAAATAGAAGGCCTTTGTAAAGTCGGGATGTATCAAAATAGGAGCTATCATAAATGCCGACTTTAAGTCTTGAAAAAGCCTCTTGTACTCAGATATTCCACTTGAGCTTGTCTTTTGATGTTAACCGCATTAATGGAATTGCGATTTGTGAGTAGTTCTTGATGAAAAAGCAATAGAAGTTGGCAAATCCAAGAAAATATTGTACATCCCGTTGTCGTGAAGTAAATACATTCATATATAAAAACCTAACTTAAGTATCTTTTCTTTAAAATTTTATTAAGTTCTTTCTTTCTTCTTATCAATCTAAGTTTTTATATAATTTAGGAAAAATTTCTCACTTTCTTTCTTTTTTTTTGGCTAAAATTTTACTTTATCTTTAATCTTAACTTTAACTTTGATTTAGCCTTGAAAACTTCTTTTATTTCTTTTATCTTTTTTCCAATCTTAAGTTTTAGTAGATTCGGGATTATATTTGTAGATATAAGGAGTTTTGACTTTGAGGTTGAATTTAGGATTTTACCAAGGATAAATAGTAGATTTGGATGTCAATAGTTGGCTACCATTAATAGTGCTGACTTGGAGGATTAGATTTGGGGTTTTTATAACTTTAAACTATTAATTGTTGACTTGGACTTTGAAGACCTTGGCTGCGACTTCTTTGACGAGCTTGGAGGAGAAGAAGACAGGATTTTTTGGCAAATCCAGAGAGGTATTGAGAGAGAGCTTCTTTTGGGCATGAATTTAGGTGGTAGAAACGCATGATTCGGAGCTTAGATGAGAGAGATATGCTTGTTTGAACTTAGACTACTAATATGACACCTACTGTCACTTTTCAGGGTATATTAGAAGTTTAAAGATATTAGCAAGAAATCAAAAATATGGATTAGAAACTAGACTTCAAGCTATACATTTTACATCCAAGAATTGATAGAAATGAATTTAGAATGAGTGAGTTATGGCTAGTTAAACCCAAAAAACTAAACTAGGGTTTTGAAGAAGTTAGATAAATAGAAGTGTTTGCTTTAAGCTAGAACTTGAGTTTCAAGAAGAATTTGAAGCTCATTTTTTTTATACATATTACTTATACTATAAAGAGTCTATGTCTAAAATCTCGTATCAATTGAGACTTTGATTAGGGAGTAATGGCAAATTTATTTTCAGGTGTCTAGGGTTTTGACTTTTAAAAGTACCCACCAAGGATTTGGTGATATCTAACAATCATCAATGAATTCATAGCTCAAAATTTATGTGATGAAGATCAAAGGTATGAGTTATGTTTTCCCAAATTTTGAGCTTATTTGAATAGCTGGATCTCAAATTATGAATTTTCAAGTTTCAGATTGAGATTTGACTTCTAAAAGTATCTGCCAAGGATTTGGTGATATCTAATGATCGGCAATGAATTCACAGCTCAAAATTTATGTGACAAAGATCAAAGGTATGAATTATGTTTTCCCAAATTTTGAGCTTATTTGAACAGTTGGATCTTAAATTATGAATTTTCAAGTTTTTGGTTTGGTTTTTATTTATATAATTACTTGCTAATATTTTGATGATATCTAGTGATTGGTAATGAATTCACAGTTGAGAATTTTCGTGAAGATGACTAAAGAAGTAAACTCTATACTTCCAAAATTTGAACTTATATAAATGGCTGGATTTCGATTTATAAATTTTCAAGCTTCTAGTTTGTTGATTTATTATACGCATGGTTTTGTGACTACAAAAGAAAAATTTAAGAAAGTTTGTGCATATTGGACCCAACTTGATTGTAAAGAGGGACCTTACATCTACCTGAAGCGGATTTTTGCCACGACACCGTACTGTCTTTGGTACTACCCAATTCGTTATTGCTTGAACCTTCTTCTGATCCATCAACAATCCTTCGTCTAAAATAATATAACCAAGAAATTCCACCTTGGATTGATGGAATATGTATTTTTCTAACTTGGTGTATAATCTTGTATCCCAAAGTTTTTGTAACACCAACTTCATATAATCCTCATGTTCTTGAATATTCTTGGAATAGACCAAAATATCATCGAGGTAACAAACAATAAATTTGTCTAAATATTTTTGAAAAATATCATTTATCAAATGTTGAAATATAGCTAGTGTATTGATCAATCCAAAAGGCATGACATTATATTCAAAATATCCATACCTCGTCCAAAACGCTATCTTCCATTCATCTTCTATCTTTACTCATATAAGATTGTAAGCTCCATAAAGATCTATCTTGGTATATATTTTGGCTTTACCAAGTTGCTCCAAGAGTTTGGATATTAGTGGTAATGGATATTGATTCTTCACGGTGATCTTGTTCAAGCCTCGATAATCGACGCACATTTGTAATGAGCCATCTTTCTTCTTCATAAAGAGAATAGGTGCACTTGCTGGAGATTTAGAATGCCGAATGAAGTTCTTTGTAAGATTTTTTTCAATGTAATCCTTCAATGCTCAGAGCTCGTCTTTTGATAAATTGTAGATTGGGCCAAATAGTGGTTGTGCTTTCTCTTAGAGATCTATAGCACAATTACACGATCGATGCTCTGGTAGCATGTCAATATTCTTCTTCTCAAAGACATCCTTGAATTCTTCATACTGCTCCGAAATAACCAAAGTCGGAGTTGCATCTTCTCGAGATGGCGTTGCAAAGATGAGAAGAGGTGTATTATGCTTGGCTTCCTCCATGAAGGCCCTCAAACCTATGAACAAGGGTTTGTTTCTAGATATTATCTTGGCAGGTTCCACCTTCAAGGATTTTATTGGAAATGTCACTTTTCGATGTCGTGGCAAAAGTCCGCTTTGGATAGATGTGTGTAATAAACCAATAAACCAGAAGCTTGAAAATTTATAAATCAAGATCCAGCCATTTAAATAAGTTCAAACTTTAGAAATACAAAATTCACTTCTTTAGTCATTTTCACAAAAATTCTCAACCGTGAATTTGTTACCAATCACCAAATATCATCAAATATTAGCAAGTAACTTTATAAGTCAAAACCAAACTAGAAACTTGAAAATTCCTATTTCAAGATCCAAACATTTAAATAAGCTTAAAATTTGGAAATACAAATTTCATATCTTTGATCATTGTTACAAAATTTTTGAGTCGTGAATTCATTATGAATTGTCAAATATCACCAAAATATTAGCAGGTGATTTTAAAAGCCAAAACCAAATTGGAAACTTGAAAATTCATAATTTAAGATCCAACTATTTAAATAAATTCAAAATTTGATAAAACATAATTCATACCTTTGATCATTGTCACAAAATTTTTGAGTTGTGAATTCATTACCAATCATCAGAGATCACCAAAGTATTAGCAAGTGATTTTAAAAGCCAAAACCAATTTGGAAACTTAAAAATTCATATTTTGAGATCTAACTATTCAAATAAGCTCAAAATTTGAGAGCATAAAACTTACATCTTTGATCATCATCACACAAAATTTTTGCTCCAAACTGATTGCCAAACAACTGGTATCACCAAATCCTTGATAGATACTTTTTAAAGTCAAATCCAAACCAGAAACTTGAAAATTTATATTTTGAGATCCACCCATATAAATGAGCTCAAAATTTGAAAGCACAAAACTTATATCTTTGATCATCATTACACAAAATTTTCAATCCAAATTCATTTCCAAAAAATTGGTATCACCAAATCCTTAGAAGGTACTTTCAAAGTCAGAATCCTAGATGCCTGAGAATAAAATTTGCCATTTCTCCCTAATCAAAGTTTCAATTGATATAAGATTTTAGATATAGATTTTTTATAGTAAGAGTAATATGTACACAAAAAATGAGCTTCAAATTCATCTTGAAACTCAAGTTCTAGCTTAAAGCAAATCCTTCTATTTATCTAACTTCTTCATAATCCTAGTTTAGTTTGCTAGTTTTAACCAGCCATATCTCATCCATTTTAGATTCATTTCTATCAGTCCTTGGATATAAAATATTTAGCTTTAAGTCTAGTTTCTAATCCAACTTCTTGATTTCTTATTAATATCCTAAAACTCCTAATATATCTAGAAATGTGACAATAGGTATCATATTAGTAGCCTAAGTTCAAACAAGCATAATACTCTCATCTAAGCTCTGAATCAAGCATTTCTACCACCTAAACTCATGCCAAGAAGAAGCTCTCTTTGAATACCTCCCTGGACTTGCCAAAAAACCGTGTTCTCTATTCTTTTGAGTTTGTCAAAGAAGTCCCAACCAAGGACTTCAAAGTCTAAGTCAACAACTAATAGTTTAAAGTTATAAAAACATCAAATCTAATCCTCCAAGTTAGTACTATTAATGGCAACTGACTATTGATATCCAAACTTCTATTTATCTTTAATAAAATCCTAAATTCAACCTCAAAGTCAAAATTCCTTATATCTACAAATATAACCCTGAATCTATTAAAATCTAAGATTGGAAAAAAAATAAAAGAAATAAAAGAAGTTTTTAAGGCTAAATCAAAGTTAAAGTTAAGATTAAAGATAAAATAAAAATATAGCCCAAGAAAAAGAAAGAAAGTGAAAAAAAATTTCCAAATTATATAAAAAACTTAGATTGGTAAGAAGAAAGAAAGAACTTAATAAAATTTTAAAGAAAAGAAAGTTAAGCAAGGTTTCTATACATGGATGTATTTATTTCACGATATCGCAACCTCTAATCTATAAATGGATTATATTTATCAAACTAAGATAGCCCCAAAATGACTGGATATGAAGGGGTCTTGATAATAATAAATACAATGCTACTTTCATGATTTTCAAGACGTACCTTCAATAATTTAGTTTTATGAATAACATCGCCAGAAGACAAAGGTCGGCCATCTATGACTTCTATATGGACAGGCTTTGATTTCTTCACAAGAAGAAATTTGTGAAGCTTGGGAAACTCTTCATCTAAAAAGCAAGCAGATGCTCTTGAGTCTAGTAGAGCATCGGTTTGTAATTTTTGAATACTAAAAAATAAAGGTATCGTTGTCGTACTGTAATTACTTACAGTATGTAAAAATTAGTTAAAATATATTATATGTTTATGAATCTAGATGTGTGTTAGAATGGTTAGTAAGTTAAATTAAAAATGGTTGATAGAAGAAACTTTATTTTATTTTATTTTACTTATTTTAATTATGATATTTAAAAATTATAAGATCTAAATGTTTAGTATGAAGCCTTGAAAGAAGGTGGGGACTTAAGGATGAAAATTTAAGCAGTAAGTGGCTAATTGGGAGGGATGAAATCAAGCCATGGTCGGATGAAGGCAAGGAATAGGGAACTTCATCCCTATTAGTCGAATACCATGCCCAATGGGCTTTGAGGAGGCTGCCCGCGACCTTAACAGGGGGTTTTCGGTGACTTCAAAAGGAGGGATTTGTAATTTAAGAGGTTTTTCTTCTATTTGGTAAGTTGGATTTCCTACAAATTTGTTGTGCTTGTTGTTGACTAAGAGGTTGAAAGGTATACAAAGTTTTAGATAAGATCAATGGTCTAATCAACAAATATTGAGGTTCTAATTTTCCCTAGGATTGATTTGAATTGGTTAGAATTTAGTTTAAGATTTGAATAGGATTTGGTTTAGGGTTTAGGATTTGACTAGGATTTGGCCAAGGTTTGACTTAGGATTTTGACTAGGTTTTGATTTAGGATTTGATTAGGATTTGATCAAGGTTTGACCAAGTTTTGACTTAGGGTTTGATTTAGGTTTTAACCAAGGATTGACTTAGGGTTTGACTTAGGATTGGATTAGGATTTGACCAGGGTTTGACTCAGGGTTTGAACAGGGTTTGATTTAGGATTTGACTTAGGTTTCGACTAGGATTTGACTAGGATTTGGCCAGGGTTTAACTTAGGATTTGACTTAGGTTTTGACCAAGGTTTGACTTAAGGTTTGATTTAGGTTTTGACTAAGGTTTGATCTAGGGTTTGAATAAGATATGACTTAGGATTTTAAGATTCTATTTTTAGTATTTTCTAAATTTAGTATTTTATATGTTATTTTCTATTATAATTAATGTATGATTCATTTACTTTTCTTTTGTAATTGCTTAAAGATTGGATCAAAGTTTGATTAGTATTGTTAAGATTTAATAGAAGTTGTTTAGGATTCTATTAGAGTTGTTAGGATCTTGTTGTTGTGTATTCCCTTTTTGTCTTCCATAGCCAGGTGCCCGGAGCATTCTTGAGCAAAATTGCACATATTACGACAACGTAGCAAGAGCATTCATAATAGCATCTATCTTGGACTCCAAACTTTCACTCATATTAATGTCTTGACCTCCAACCATTCTAAGAGAAAGGAAATAATTGTTTCTACAAGGAGAAAATATTGGTTTAGAAGAGGGTACTCCGCAACCTCTAAAACGCCTTAAGACCTTCAAGAAGAGGGGTAATCCAATCTCTCCAAGAAGAATAAGACTCCAATATTATGACGAAAAAGATATCAATTTATACGAGGGTAATCCGCAACCTCTAAAATACTAGAGAAACCTTCAAGAAGAGGGGTAATCCACACTCCAACAAGAAGGAACTAGCTCTGATATCCAAGGTGAGAGTAGTCTCGACAAATTGTCACGGATATAAAATATAGACTTGAAGTCTAAACAAGAAGTTCAAGAAGAACCGACAAGAACTGGATTAATCAGATGAGTACAAAAACAACACCAGAGAGGTGAGCTAGAGCTCCAAGAGATGTGTTGTCGAGACTGAAGAACTCTTTAGTCTCGACTCCAATATATACTCCTACCTAGAAAGCTTCTCAAGCAGCTTCCTCCAACTAGGAAGCTTTTCAAGCAACTTCCACCAACTAGGAAGCTTCTCAAACAGCTTACACCAACTAGGAAGCTTCTCAAATAACTTCTACTAACTAAGAAGCTTCTCAAGCAACTTCTATCAACTAGAAAGATATTAGAAGGCTCTGGAAGATTCTAGAGAGTTCTAGAAAACTTCTAGAATATTTTAGAAGGTTCTAACAAATATATCCTTGATACTCTGCCATGATAATACAATAGAAAGGAATGTGTCTACTCTCACTTAAGAAATATAAAATAAAATATTTAAGATAATAAAATAAAAAATCTAAGAACAATATCAATTTAAAAGTGGATAATCTACAACTTCTAATATGCTTATATCTTATCAAGAAAAAAAAAATATCTACTTTTAATCAAAAAAGATAAAGCTCTAATATTGTATGTGCACTCTTGTCAATTTGCCAAGGATACAAACTAAAAGAAGATGCATAAATAAGTAAAATTTGTGTTAAAGAAAAGCAACAAACTAAAAATAAGAAAGTGTATGTATTCAAGAAGAAATTGGAATGGCTAGTGCCAAAGATTAGAAAATATAAAGATTCTTGAATTAGACTAGAAGCAAAAAAAGAGTTGACAAGAATGAAAAAGGCTTCACTATTGTCTCTATACTATCTACCTAAGAGCTATATGGCAGTATTCTATAGGACCTCCAACATGTGTCCAATTTGCAAGACATATGTTAAACTTGTAAGATAAGTTTCTTATATGTGTGCCATATACTTAACTTATTTTATAAGCTATCAATATGTATGACATATGGCTAACTTGTTGGCCAAGTTTTTAATCTATCAATCACCTATAGACATGAATAAAGATGAAATCGCATCTATGAAGCTTCTAAAAAGCTATTTTATAAGATATTATCAAATTAGTCTACTTTTATCTACTTCTACATGTGTGCCTTAGTGAATAGTTTTTTATGTCATTGAAAAGATTAAAAAAATTCTTTATACAAAAAAATTTATTTTTTATTTTTTTTTATTTTTACTAAATAAAAATCCAATAAAAAAGCTATGACAAGATTTTGGAATGTGTATTTATTTTATTGGTTTTCTTTTATTTATTTTATACTTTTTATTTTTTTTATTTTTTATTAATTATACTTTTCACTTAATACTACCAATTACAATCAACTCTTAATTGAGGCCATCTTGCAATTTGAATTAAAAGGTCAATTTTATCCTCATAGTTTGAAGGGAGGGAATTTAATTCCAACTAAGTAAGTTTCTATATAAACTTCATATTTTAAAAAAAACCATAGTTGTATGTGTCTTTTTTATTTATTTATTTATTTTTGATACTTTAATATATCATTATAAAGAATATAATTCAATAACTATATTGGTGATTATTTAATTAAAATTAATATATTAACCAAATAGCTTTTGAATCTTAGTTGAAATATATGGAGTAAAATATTTAATTCTTGTTTACTTGCTATTGCAATAGTACATCACCAATGTATGTATTACAAGAGTTAACTAATTATATTTTAAAAATAATAATATTTTCTATAATAAATATAAACATCTAATTTTTATTGATAAAAATAAATATTAAAAAATATATGTTATTATAATAAAATTATATTTATTTTACTTATTAGATTAAGAAGGGATATTTATAACCAATCTACTATGTAGTTTCTATAAATACTAATTAATTACTAATTTTATCCAAATTATTTTAAATAATTGGATTAATCAAAAGCTTTTGTAAATTGGACCTAATTTGTATTAGATTGTGAATTTATAATTTTTATTTATTTTAAATTTTATATATATATATATATATATATATATAATCATCTTGGTACATAAAAATTATATTTTTATATCTTGTTGTTAATGGAGACATTTCAATTAAAATGGACAAACCACAGAATTGAAATCCTTAAATTTAATTTATCCCTCCTCCCTCCTCAAACATCTCCAGAGTTTAGTAATATTCATAAGATTACATGTTTTCTAGGTTCTGTTTTACTTATTAAGATAGTCTTCTAGTGGTGCCACATCCTTATCATTTCCAAATTCCTCTCCTACCAAACAAACAATAGGTAACTTCAAACATCATTTAAATTAACATATGTCATCCTTCATCAAAACAAAGTATGTTCCATCCATCTACTCATTCATATGAACACCCACTCACACAATTTTGTAGAACTAATAATACGGATTCCAGTGTTACATTCCAGAGTCATTCTCGTCCACATTATCATCATTCATCCATAATCACTCATTCATCCATAATCACTCATTCATCCAATAGCGACGGAAATTGTCCACGATCCGGTCAGGTGGGCCCCGTTCACACAGCGATGGGGGGTGTCCGCTGATCAAGTCGCTGAGAGGCCCGAATTTGAATGGGCTGGATCCAATTGGATGCTTGTCCAGGCTGGCACCTCGTCCAGTGTGACGTGGATTTTCGAACCTACCCGGTTTAGAAGAGCCCCTGCCCTTCGGCCCCTTCGTCTGGATTTTTAATTGCATTGGAATTAGTGTGGTAATTAAGTTTCTGTGCATTGAGTAATTAGTTGTATGATAAATGGCCTAGATGGGTGGCGCATGATAAAGCCCTTTGTAGGAAAGGTCATACAACGAGCTTTTTATTTGTTTTCATTTATTTTTTATTTTGTAAGTTTGTGCTTGACTCCTTCCTTCACCATCCTTTTGTTGGTCCCAAAGAGACTACAAAAGCCTATGATATTTTATTCAAAAGGAATAAAAATTAAGAAAGAATCAAAAAAAGAAATAAAAGAAAAGCAAAACAACAACAACAACAACAACAACAGAAGGCAATTGAATAGGATGTGAGAAGGTTCTCCTATATACTTTCTGGTCTTAAGAAAATATGTTACATGCATAAGTGCATAATGATATGAATTTTGATTTTGAAGATTAACTATTTTTTTCTTTAGCAGTGGATGTAATTGTAATTTTTACAATATTATCTGGTTACAAGTGTTTATCCAAGGTTCACTTATAAAATGTATATATATACACACACACATATATGTTTATTGCATTTCAACATGCGGCAAAAGGGCATCATAATGTATCAACTTTCACTACATTACAAATTGCAGACAGAGAATTTGAAGAGCAATATAGAAGCAAATAAAAATCATATATTTTTAGCTTATAAATAAACATTCATATAAAATTATATTCTATCAAAAAAGAAGATTGCAAACATTTTTTAAAAGAAAAAAAATGTTATTCACATTCCAGAAAATGGGATTATTTTGCTCCACTTGTGTTATGTGCACGCAATTCTTTGAGAATTCTTTTATGTCTCCATAAACATCATGTCTACTAGATCTTAAGTGCAGTTCTCTTTCAGAGAGTTTTATAATAATTTTGAGCTAAGAAAAAGAAAAAGAAAAAGAAAACCATTTTCTCGTAGATATTCATGTTGTCAATAATTTTTTTGATAATAATGTTTTCCCCAAATTTTTTCAACTTCAAATTGCAAAAATTATTTGATAAAACTCTGGTGTAGGTTAGTTGTTTTTATTTTCTTAATATTATCTTATTGCGAATAAATACACAAATAATTAAATAATCAAATGAAATTCTTTGCAAACCTTTAACCACTGTACTCTTGTAATTATACCACTTCATTTTCCAACAAATTGTACATGGATAGATGGAGAGGTTTTTTTCTTTCTTGAAAAATAATTGCAAAATAATAATAAGAATAACAAACAAACAAATCAAAAACTACAAAACAAAAATGGTCACTTTCATGAGTGCTTTTGTTCCACAGAAAAAAATGGAAAAAATCATTGGTCTTATTCCTCATTTTAAGAAGTATATTTATATATATATATATATATATATATATAAATAATTTCTTTACCTCCCATTCCCACTTCAATTTATACAAGTCTGATTCCAAATCTGAATTTCCAAAGCAATCTTAATACTTAAACACAGTTTTCATTCATTTGCTAAATCCATTGTTTTTGTGTGTGTATATATATATATATATATATATATTCACACACATACACACACAGTAAACACATATAAAAATATACATAAATATGTGATTACGATGTGTGTACATGTACATGTACATTAGAAAGCGAACAGACAAACACCAGCGAAATAAAGCTCCCAGGTGGTGAGCAACGCCGCCGCCACCACCGCCGCCGCCGCCGCTCCCGCAGATGTTTGACGGCGTCATCCAGCGGCGGGGCAGGAACGGGCAGAATTAAAGGTCAACTGTGTGGTCCTCCACCATGGCGCCCAAGGATGCGATCGCGACGCGGACGTTGACCCATGCCCACGGGCCCATGACCGTGTCCATACCCCCTCCCTCAGCGACACATTCTGTGTTGTCGCGGCGGAAATGGGTCACCGCGCAGCGTCCTCGTCGTCGTCGTCGTCGTCGTCGACGTCGTGGTGGAGTGAGCTGGAAGGGGCTCGGGCTGAGGCCATGTCGTGGGGCCCGATATAGCGTCACGCACCGACCGTCCTCGTCCGCGCAGGCGTTATTTGCTCTCTCTCGCTCGCTCTCCCTATTCTCTCCGTTGCTGCTGGTCGTTCCTCGCCACAGCCGTTCTCTGCGAGGAATCCTGAACCTGCCACACGTCGTTTCATTCCTGGTGAGTTGTGTTCGCTGTTATGGGTCTGCGCGGAGTTCCACGTCGGAGTGGTGGTTGCAGCATTCGCAGGGGGTGGAAGGTCCAGGTGGTTGAGCATTTTGGGCAGTTCGTGGTATCTGAGTTGAGCATTGGAGAAGGGAGTTTGACGTAGTGTTGACGTGCCGTGGTTGGAGTGTTTTTGGTGCTTGTGCGAATTGTCGCCTTGATGGGGTTAGGGTACGGGAAGAACGCCTGTGTGTGTGTTTGTTTGTGGGGTGGTGGCTTTGGATTCGGGGTGAGGAGATTTTGTTTCAGTTTGCGGAGTTTGGAATCGGATCATTTTGGGAGATGAAGAGGAGTGGTGTCGAGAGCATGGTAGAGTTCTGGCGTGTTCCTTAGTTTTCACTGTGAGTGCGGCGGAATTGAAGACGGGCACTTGGCCGTGCTTGATGGCGTCTTTGGCCCTCTTCTTATTTTCTGATTTTTCAATGTATCGTTTTTGAAATTGTGGATTGTTCTCACGAAGGCGCTTAGTCTCGTTGTTTCCTTTCGACTTGTATAGTTAGACTGTTGGCTGAGGATTCTACTCTTTGTGGTGGTGCGTTCTTCCAAGGATAGGTGGGAGCTTTTCGGATTCGACTCGCTTATTTTTTTATATGTTATATTTCTGTGTGTTTTTCTTCGTGGCTTGATTGATTCAGGGGTTGGTGATCTTGGACAGTTTCTCCCTTCCATCTTCTTCTGGATGTTGTGGCTCTGATTAGACTTTGAGGCCTTTTAAGTTGGACCCATTCTGAATTTTGCAGATCCAAGGTGATTGCGTTTAGGTCGAACGTTCAAATCAAATACGATGTCAGAACAAAGTGATTTGACACAAAGCATCCCAGACTCTGTGATGGAGAGTGTTAACAAGATGCCTGCTTCTCAGACTGCTCCTACGTCAGAGTACGGACCTAATAATCGGTTCTTGACGAAGGATAAGACCGTGCACCAGCTTCTCGGTGGAGGCTTAGGTAACACCGATATACTCTCAGGATGTATTACACGCTATCACCACATTCCTAAGTAAAGTCATATGGGACCACACACACGGGTGTGGCTGGGTTCTCTATGCAACACTTCTTGGTGCTACGTGAGTGAACTTGTTAGCTTCGGTCACCTAGCTGCAATTTCAATTCCTAAGTAGCCACTTGTTTGCTGGTAGTCTAACAGAATCTGGGAAGCTGTAGCTCGAGGATCCATGAATTTGTTCACGGTTTCGATGTTCACTTCTTTTTGCGATCTTATTTAATTTTTAGTTTGCAGTTCTAGTTTCTTGTTACTCTGCTTATCATTATATGCTTCGTCTTGTTTTTGGTCTGTTCAAGTGAGATCAATGTAATGTACCCTTGAGTACATTTTGCTAGTTTCTACT
This sequence comes from Physcomitrellopsis africana, assembly GCA_036785485.1. Classification (NCBI taxonomy): domain Eukaryota; kingdom Viridiplantae; phylum Streptophyta; class Bryopsida; order Funariales; family Funariaceae; genus Physcomitrellopsis; species Physcomitrellopsis africana. The sequence continues at coordinate 418,660 of JAWRVF010000122.1, read as the reverse complement.
ACTTCGTACTGAGCTCATTGGTAATGAAGTTGATTCCAGTTTTGGTTCTCTTTCTCGTGTATGGCTCTGTTTCGTAGGTTATTGCGCCTTTTAGATCTATCTTTCTCCTCCTTGACTCAGCTATTCTTCTCTTTTTTACGTCCAGGACGTCAAGATGTTTAGAAAGTGTCTCCCACAAGATAACACCTAATCCTGTATTTGTTAATCTTTTAGCATTATACTGAATTTAGCTCAAGTCGCATCAGAGTGTAGTGTATAATAGTTTCTATTTCTGTGTGTTCTTAATCCTGCCCAGTTTCCAGGAACCGAATTCCCGAATGAAGGGGTCGAGAATAATTTTTTTGTCATTTAGAGACCATGTCAATGTCTGCAGTGGTTGGCGTATAATCAATTTTGTAAAACTTTTCTCCAGGCGTGCCCCAACAGACCGTTTGGTGAAAAGTTCAGTCCTTAGTTTTTATTAAGCAGTTCAGTTTTTTAGCTAGTCGTTACATAGCCTTACCGGGTACGACCTGCACCAATATTCTCCTCTCTGGTGGCAGCGGACATATGATCAGTATTTTTGAGTGTACTTGTATTTTAGGTTGGAATTGCATTTTCATCTTGTGAGTTTCTGTGTACCCAGTCAAAACTCAAGTTTTCGATGCATTGATTCGTTGGTGTTTGAACGCAGCCGCTGATTCGGCCCTCTGGAGAGACCGGTACCTCTCCGGTGGAACTTTGGGTGGTTCGACGCTCCTCTGGATTCTTTTGGAGAAATCTGGCTACACATTTCTTACATTGGTGTGCAACATCCTCCTGTTCGTGGTCGTCATTCTCTTTGTCTGGTCGAACGTTGCTACTCTGATTAACAGGTTCTTCTCTAGTCCTACATGGAAAAAGGTCAATTTATTCCTCGCATGATCCTAAGAGCATTGTCATAGCACAATCACTGTGTAGGGAGTATTCTTGGTCCAAGGTACATTGATGAAGCCTTAACCTCATGCATATTTTAAATTTTTTGTAATTCAGTTCGCTTCAGGAATTCCTTGCTCTAGATTGAGAATCTAGGTGTTACTTTCATGGCCAATTGTCGGTGAATAATGTGCTTTTGCTGTCAATTTTGCCAGATCTGGTCCACCGGTACCGGAGCTGTCTCTCTCCGAAAATTTTGTTATGAACACGGCTAATCTCATCCAGATTGAAGTGAACAAGGCTTTGCACATCGCTCGTACCGTTGCGCTTGGCAAGGACTTCAAGCTGTTTTTAATGGTAAGTGCCTTGGCACGTTAATAGTGAACTGGGCTTTCAAGCGCGAGGGCTTTTGTCATGGACGTTGGGTATGATTTATGGTATGTCTTCATTTTTCCAACCACGCTTCTTGAGGCTACTCGTGCGATCGACCGGTGTTGTTTGTACAGTGTGTGCATTAGCATTGGATACTTGGTGAGGGTGTGTGCAAGAGTTGAAATGTCTATAGTGAGAGTGTCTTTTTGTGTGACGTGTTCACAAGGGCACGGATGCAGAGGTTGTGAGCGCTTTAATGAATGGTTGACGTTGCCCTGCAGGTGGTAGCTTCCTTGTATGTTGTGTCAATTGTCGGCTCCTGGTTCAACTTGTTAACCTGCGTGTGGATTGGTAAGATGGGGTGCTCCTTCGCAGCGACTCTGAGGCGTTGTAGTATGTATATATTTTGTTGCGATTGTTATTCATGTCTGATGCAATTTCAGATATGATGGTTGTCAGTATTCTGCGGGAATGGTGGTGGGGAATTGTAGCAGATTGACATATCATGCGCCTATAATGTGTTTGGTTTGTGGGCGTTGGGGAGTGGAGTGTGAGTGAAGGCGTGTTGGTGTGCAGATGAGTTGACATGATGGTTTTGGTACAGGCATTGTGTGGTTTCACGTGGTTCCGTTCATCTTCGACAAGTACGAGGATGTGATCGATCACCATGCACAGAAGGCATCGGAAGCAGCGAGCGTGCAGTACAGGAAGCTGGACGACGCGATCTTAAGCAAGATCCCGAGAGCCCCATCAATGAAGAAGAGGATGTAGGGTGGCAGAAGGTGTGCACATGAATGGGTGGGGAGCATCCAAGTGGCGGAAGGTGGTGTATATACGTAAATAGCTGGCGAGCAGCAAGATGTGGGCGGATGCGTGGATGTTTGGATGTATGCATCTCTTGGGATGGCAATGTGCAGCGTAGGAGGAGGAAGTCAAGGGGTAAAACATGGCGTACGAATATATAGCTGTATCCAGTCTGTTGAGGAGACGTGGGTTGTGGACAATTTTTCCTACGAATTGAAACTACATATTTCTGAAGTTGGAGAGAAACGTCTGTGTGGAAGTTGGAACTGCTGGTGAATGTAGGCATGGAAGGTTTCGGACCAAGTGATGTTTGTGCAGTGCAATGAAGAAGATTCGCTGACCAATTCATATCCGTTTAGTCATTCCTATTCTTTTTCTTTTTATTTGAATTGTTTTGGATTAATGCTTGGTTTTAATTTAAGATATTAGTCCAGGGTATTGCAATGTGAGGTAGTCATTTGTCCAATTTTAAGTTCCTTGATATTCAGATTTTAATTTAACCTTCAAATCTTCATTGTTTTTTGCTTTCAGTGTGGCACATTTCTGGGACATCTAATTGCTTGTAATTTTATTTTCAATCAATTGAGTTTGAACTTTATTTTGGCTTGCAATAACGATCTTAAAAAGTGTGTAAAGACCAAGTGACATGAATGGCAACCCAACCATTTGTTGGTGATATGTGCATTGATGTATCTGATACAGATGGAATTATTGATGTACAAGAACTTGCTCAACACAATACATTGTATTGCATAAGGAAAAAAAGTGCTGGGTAGGTTGTAAAATTTCATAAATATTCAAAAAAGTGTCTGGCTTTGCTCCTAGAGCAATATATTAAAGCAAATTATTGACATGCAATAATTAACACCACAAAAACGAATCATAAAGCAAACATTGTAACAAAGAATCATACAAACACCTATTCTATTAAAGCTACAAAAACTGTAGAAAAAATAATAAAAAATAAAATACCATTGAATCATTATAAATAGCTAAATGTATATCACATTTTGAATCTTTTTGGATTTTTATTATGAAAATATTTTTTATGCATTCAAAGAAAAGCTCTAATATAGATTCAATGTATTCAATGTATAAATGTTTGTTGCTAAGACTTCAATATTATGGCCCTAAAATCACGTAATTTTTATTTTATTTTAGTAGAAGATTGGAGATTTGTAGTGAAGCTAAGATATTATAATTATGTCTTGCATTTTTTCTAATTAATATATATGGAGTATGATGGACTGAAGTGCTATTAATAATTATTTATGTAGAAGTTCCAATGAGGGACAAGGATATTATTTAGTAGCCTTTCTTTGGCATGAGGACAACATCCTCATAACATAGCATATACCCTATTTGGTAGGTGTTTAAGATATCTTGTAGACAATCTTTAATGGTTTTAGGGACTTTAGTATTCAACTTGAAATTATTGCAATTACATGTATGTTGGTTTAGATCTTAGTAAAACAACTTTAATGTAGTGTTGATTTTTTTGTAGGTGTATAATTTTGTGTTTTTTTTTTTTGTTTTGTTTTGTTTTTTGTTTTTTTTAACAATTAGTATCAAAATATGGTTGAAGTAATACAATGAAAAAAAAATTGCAAATAAAAAATTTGGAATATTAAAATTTGAAAGGAAGCACAATTTCAAAATGGAGTAGTTGAAGGCAATAGTTCTGCTTCTATAATGAGTGAAAAAATTATTGGAGAAGAAACTTGCAAACATAAGATTAATAAAAAATAAAAAAAAATCAACCTAAGAGCAACATTGTATATATGACGAATTAATTGACAAATTGACTAGACTTAAAACAACAATTGTGTATTTTGTACATAAAGAAGAATATCATTTTGTTGGAATACTTGGACACCTTCAATAAGATCCTTTGTGAGTTAACAAGTATTGATGTCAAATTAAAAGATGAGGATATTAATTTGTTGCTATTGACATTGTTGCTTCTATTATTTAAACACTTAGATACTACTTTTTTGTATACAAAGGATACAACAGAGCAAGAAAAGGCCATTAGAATTCTCTTATCTACAATATGAGAAAGAAATCAAATAATAATGCCTTATATTTTGAAATATTTTTTAATAAAAAATAAAACAATAGACAAATGATATAATAGGAGAAGGTTTACATCATAATCTAGAATTCAATTTGATAAATAGAAGGTCAAATATTATAAATGTGGAAAATTAAACTATTTCAAAAAAAGATATATATATATATATATATATATATATATATATATATATATACATCAAAATAAAGATAAAGACAAAATTTAATTATTTGAACAAATCAATTTTGTAGATTTATATATAGAGTTAAAAAATATCCTTATTATGAGAGCATAAAAATTGATAAGTTTTGGAATGTATAGATTATTAATTCTAGTTGCTTAAATCATAGTAATTCAACAAGATTGGATTTGCACTTATATTCTAATAGAAGAGTGGAATTGTATTAATGGAAAATAATATACCATCTAAGATTGTAAGAATCGGTACAATTTGAATTAAAATATTTGATAAAACTATAAAAATATTGATTGATGTTAGATATGTTTATGAATTACAAAAGAATTTGATTTTTGTAGGTGTAGTTGAGTTAGTTGATTGTAAGTAGGCAACAAAGAATAAAGTTCTAAAAGTTTTTAAACAAGTTTATATGGTAGTATAGAACAAGAGGATTAGAAACCTATATGAGCTTGTAGGAGATAATATCACAAGTAAATTTTTTATTGTATCCAATTAAGAAGTAAATTAAAAAGATATGACTCAATTGTTGTATGTACAATTGACTTATACAAGTAAATTAGGACTTATGGAACTTTTCAAATGTCAATTCTTGGAAGGAATATATTCTTATAAGGTAGATTTTATAAACATTGTGTATTTGAAAAACATTACAAAGTGAGCTTAATATTGTTCTTATTGTATTAAAAATATGTTGGACTAAATATATTTAGATGTATAGAAACATGTACTAATTACTTCAAAATCTAGAGTATTATATTTTATTTATATTAGATAATTCTTCAAAAAATATGTAAATAAATATGATGAAATAAAAATTTGAGGTATTTTTTATTTTTAAAGAATAAAAAAGAAAATTAAATGAAAGATAAAATATTAGATATTTAATAATAGAAAAAAATATAAACTAAAATAATTTGATGAATTTTATAAAAGTGAAGAAGTTTTTAATTTAATTTGATTAATTTTATTATTATTATTATTTTACTCTAAATATTTAATAAAATAGAATAAAAAAAAATATTAAATCTTATATTTTTATAAAAAATATGACATATATTTAACATTATTGGACTAGAAAAGAACTTTTAGATTAAAGTTGTTAACACTTCTAGTATTCTAATAAACCTCTTTCTATCTACTGCTATAGAATGTAAGACATCTAAAGAGACATGGAATAGTAGACCTAGAGATTACTTAAGATTTAGAATTTTTTGGATATCTCTTGTATATTCATGCTTAAATTAAGAAAAAAATAAAAAAAGAAAAGAAAAGAAAAGAAAAGAAAAAAATTCCAAGCTAAATCCAAAAGTTAAAAAATTTATCTTTTTTAATTATAAAAGATTCTATTTTTAAAAAATTAAACTTTTTTTTTGATGGATTTTTTATCTATATACAATAGAATTTTCTTTAATTATAAAATTAATGATACTTTTATATTTCAAGAAGCCATGCAAGATAAAAATTAATTCAAGTAGAAGACAATAATAAATGAAGAGATAAAATCTCTTTGTAAAAAGAAGACATGAGATTTGGTGCAAATACTTGAAGAAAATAATATAATTGACTATAAATAGGTATAAAAAGAAAATAAAGGCCTTCTTGAAATATGTGGATCAAGATATAAGACCAAAGTAGTAGCAAAAAGATATGCTTAAAAAAAAAGTATTGAATTTAACAAAATCTTCTTCCTTGTAATTAAGATCACTTTTGTTTGTATGTTATTGATAATAATTGCATAACATAATATTTAATAGAAGTAATTAGACGTTAATATTATTTTTTTAATCAAGAATTAGAAGAAGAGATATATATTTATTAAGCTAAAGGCTTTAAAAGACTTGAGAAGCAAAACCTTGTATATAGGTTAAAAAACCATTATATAAATTGAAATAAAGTCCTATGTAATGGTATAAGAATTTTGATACTTTTATGATCAAGCAAGGATATACATGCAATAATATTGACTATTGTGTGTATTTTAAATAACTATAAAAACTAGTTTATATAACTATATTATACTAATATTATATATTTATAATATATTGGTTGTATCAAAGAAAAAAATTGATACAAATAGATTAAAGGTGTAATTATGTTAAGAATTTAATATAAAATAATTTAAACTTATTAAAAGAATTTTAGATATTAATATCTATACAAATCATAGTAAATATAAATTTTGGATACTACAAAGGAAATATATTAAAAAATTATTGAAATACTTTAGCATGAAGAAAGAAAAATTAGTAAGTAACTTGTTAGTATTTTATTTTAAGTTATCTTCAATACAATGTCTTAGAATTGAAAATGAAAGAGAATAAATATCTAATATTTTATGTGCAAGTGCAATAGACAATCTCATGCATATAATAGTATATACTAGATCAAATATCTTATATAATATAAGTATAGTTATAAAACATATGGCAAATCTAAAGAAAGAATATTAAAAAATAATAAAGTGGATACTTTACTATCTAAAAGATACTATAAATATTTACATTATGTTTGATGTAAAATATTAGAAAATAAAGAAATATCTTAAGATTTATTGATGGTAATTTTGTTAGAGAATTAAATAAAAAAAGATATACTATAGATTATGTCTTTACAATAGTTGGTAGAATCTTTAGCTACAAATTTATTTTACTTTCTAATATAGTACTTTTAACAATTAAGTTATAATATATGATTATTTCAAAAAAAACCAAAAAAATAATAAGGTTGAGAATATTTGCAATTGAGTTTGATTTGGTATGAAATGAAACTTTATTACATTGTGATAGTAAAAGTATCATATTATTAGTAAAAAAATTTGTATATTATTTCAAACTATCATTGTTAATAGTTAGGTTTACTTGCAACAAACTTGGAGCTTGTTGTGGAGCATGAAGACAAGAACTTATCCATATCATTTTTTTCCTTCTCTTTGCAACAAGCTTAGAACTTGTTGCAAGGTAAGAAAATAAAAAAAATTATAATGCTTAGTAATGGTTGTATGATTGGTTAATGCATATAATTGTTGATCTCTTGTTGTGTACTTTGAGCTTAGTCTCTATATTTGCTAGAAAGAATTTATGTAGCTACTAATAGATCAATAAAGAATAGAAGTTGGTTTTTTTGGTGTTGCAACCCTTTAAAGGTTGTTAAAGACTATTAGTAAGTTTCTTATTAAGTAATATATGAGATATTTTGTAACTTTTGGTGGTATGTAGTAGACAACATAAAAGAAATTTGATCTTGTATAGATATTTATAATATTACAACCAACCCAAAAAAAAAAAAAAAAACTAATTTTTTTTAATGATGGTATATAAATTATACAAAATAATATTATAAATTTAATATGAATATTATTATTATAAATTATAATAGTAAATTAATTTTATATTAATTTTTTTTAGAAAAATATATAAATTACATCATTAAAAGTATCAAAAACCGTCACTAAAAGTAATTTTAATTTTAAAATTTATAAAATAAAAATTTCTATTATAACATAAAATATATAAAATTTTAAAACTAAAATTATAAAAATTATACATTGCTAATATTTGAAATCAATTTTAACTAATACCTATAATTAAATAATATTTTAAATGATATATCTAGATTATATGATTTATATTTGTATAGATGTTAATTTTGTATATATATATATATATATATATATATATATAGTATAAACTATATTTAATAAATTTAAAGAAATTTTATAATAATATGAATTTAAATAAGATATATATATTCTGAAAAATATTTTTAAATATTTAAGAGATTCAATAAGAATAAAAATAATTATATATTTTATACTTTGATATTAATCTTTTATATTTTTTTTGATATTTTTTTGATATTTTAATTTTTTTTCTTTTGTTTAACTGTTTAGTTTTTTTGCTTAATTTTTTTGTTTAATTTTTATAATTCATTTAACATCTTAAATGCATCCAAATATTTTAAAAAAAATTTCTTACTTATATATAAAGTGTACTCTATTTCATTCAAGTATTTCAAATCAATATTGTTGTTAGATCTATAGAAGTACTATCAACATGGATTAAAGATTAAAATAAATATTTTAAAATTTGGATTCATATCTTATTATTATCTTATATCTCACTTATTTAATTAAGTTATCAAAAATTCTTTAAAAACTTGTATTCTAATCTCATCTATATTTTAATATTTAAAAAATTAATTCTAAGTTATTTTAAAATTAAATTAAATAAAAACCATAATTTAATATTCTATATATTGAAGAATTAGTAAATTTTTTAATAAAAATTTTTGGAATTTATTTTTAAAAAAATTATACATTTTTTTATCACCATTTTCTACAAGAAGTCAAAATTAAAAATAAAAATATGAACTTTTTTAATAATCTATTTAATTATTTTTTAGATTGAAAATTTAACGATATAAATTTTGGTATTGTTCTTCTAATAATTTAAGAATAAAATGTTGTGAGTTCTACTAATGAATCTTAATTGGTGGATTAGTTAAAATTATAGTTTTAACTTATTTAAATATCAAAATATTAAGATTAGAGATTCTATTTAATTATTTAAGTATTCATTAAAATTTAGAAGAGTTTATAAGTTACAAGAGACTTATTAGAAGAAATTCATAAAAATGGAGTCTTAGTAAGTCTTGGAGGTAATTATTTTAGTTGGTTTAGTATTTTTTTTAATTGTAAGAATTAATATTTAGTTATTGAGACCAATGTCTACATTGGCCTTTTATTTACATGTATTATTTATTAAAAAAATATAAATGTTACTTATGAGTTTTTTTTTCATACTTCTTCTACCTACTATCTTTTTAAGTATTTATGTAGAAAATATGATTATTAGTTAATTTAAATAAATTTTATTATTATAGAATATCACCAAGATAGAATAAAATAGCCTTAAATTGATATTATCATCTTAAAAATATTATAGAGATTTTTAAAATTTATTTAAAATTTATTTAAAATATTTTATGAATTTTTAGAATAATTTTTAAGATGTTGGTAAAAATGAGTTTTATCACCTTGGAAGCCATTATGAAGAAATGGAGCAAGATTTGAAGGCTGTATAAGGTATCTTGGCTAATTGGGTATTTTTGAATACCATGGTGAAGTTAAAAATACAAAATATTAATTCTACTAGTAGAAAATAGGAGGACCAACAGCTAGTATAGTCTTCGTAAGAAAAGAGGTGCATAAATTCCATATAGATTGTAGCACCTTAGATGTAGGTAGGAGGATAAGACTCAGACCTCATGGCCTCTCTAAGACACCCTTATATACTACTTGTGAGCATTGGTGAGGTTTGAATTCTTGATTTCTTAAGCAAGTTATCATTGAGGTAAAAATTATTCACTTAATTTTTTATTTATTTATCTTCTATTTTTAAATTATTATTCATAATAATTTAGATTTATATATTTTTTATATCATTAGAAAGATAAAAAAATTATCTACTAATTTTTATTTTTATTTTTATTTTTACTAGATTAAAATTTTATGAATAAATTATAATTAATTTTACAATGTGCAATTGCTTAATTGTACATATTTGACTTGTTTTGTATTTTTTTTTCTTTTGTTGTTGTTTATTATTTTTTATATTTTATACTATAAATTATAAGTAACTCTTAATTGAGCCTATTTTATAATTTAGATTGAAGGATGAATTTTATCCTCACAAATATCAAATTTTAAATAATTTTACATGTTTAAATGGCCTCATTTTATGTAATATTATGTAAATACTCAAATTCTAATATTTAAATCATATAATTTTTGAAATAATAAAACTTTAAATTTTAAAAACCAACATCCTCTTTTTAAGAAAAAAAATCATAATCTTATTCTTATGTAAATCATGTATTTTATTCCTAAATAAACTATTGCTATTTCTTAAATTAAAAATAAAGTTATTTTATTAATAACAAATACTTTCCACTTGTCTAATGTAATAGCTTAATAATTAGTCTAACAAGTACATATAAATATATTTCAAAATTAAGTATAAAATATCTATTAAATATAAAGAAAGGCAAATATAAGATTGTAGTAGGCTCATTTTAGTATCAATATTTGGCTTATGCACCTTCAAATACCACCAGTCAAAGCAACCTTGGCTTCTTAAACAAACACAAGTTCTATTTGGTACTAAAAGCTATATCAACACACATAGATTAATATACTTAAAAGTAAATTTATATCTCTTTCCTTTGACATATACACTATGTTTGCTTTGTATCTAATTTTGACATACTATTAAATAATATATATTTTATATACCTAATAATTAAACTTTACAAAAATAATTATTGAACAAACTTAAAGTAGAAGATGAACATCAAAGAACTTGCTTGCAATATCAATATTACTTTATAGGTAGTTTTTAAACAGGAGTAGCATTTTATATTTAAAGCATGCTACTAGAGTATATGAAATTGATGGAATTATGGAATAGGATCAAAATTTGGCTAATATAAAAGTAAAAAGGCATATTGATTTTATAAAAAATTTATTGAATTGAATCAACTTTGTTAATAAATTCAAGATAAGGAACCTTTTCTTCAAACTCTATCAATGTACAACCTAAAATCGCTCCTTGCTAGAATAATCAGGTTTTTTTTGGCACTTAAGCTTGAGTTATTAAACTGAGAATTTTGCATAAAATAGACCTTAGGTATGTAAGGTTGATTTCACTTTTAAAAATATAGAAGTTTAATTTATATTTGCCACCACCAATTTGACCCTCACAAAAGAATGTATCAATATACAAACTTCAACAATGCTAAGATTAGAAATGGAAGCCACTAGTAAGTATTTGAGAGAATGCTAAGAATCCTTTGATGGGACTATGATCTTTGATGATTTTTTCTATATATTCCATGTTAAGGATATATACTTTAGAAGTTCACAAAACCTTCTAAAATATTCTAGAAGCTTCCAAGTTAGTAGAAGTTGCTTGAAAAGCTTTCTAATTAGTAGAAGTAGCTCAAGAAGCTTTGTAGTTAGTGGAAGGAGCTTGAGAAGCTTCCAAGTTGGTAGAAGTTGCTCGAAAAGCTTTTTAGACAAAGATATATATATATATATATATATATATATATATATATATATATAAATATATAAATATAATAGAGTTGAGGCTAAAAATTTCTTCAATCTCAATAATGCATCTTTTGCAATTCTAGCTTACATTTTTTGGTGTTTGTATATTCATCTAGATAATTCAAGTCCTTGTCGGTTTTTTCTTAAAATTTCTTTCCAATTCAAGTCTTTTGTTTTGTATTCTTGTGTCTTTAATAGTTTATCTAGATTGCCTTCATCTTTAATATCAGAGTTGGATCCTTCTTATTGGAAAGTGGATTATCTCTCTTCTTGAATGTATATTAGTGCTTTAGAAGTTTTAGATTATCTTTCTTTAAATTGATATTTTCTTCTTATAGATTTTTTTTTAAGAATGATTGGTGGTCAAGACGTTAATATGATTGAATCTTTTGAGTCCAAATTGGATGCCATCATAAGCATTCTTATTATTTTATCTGCTAGGACTGTAGAGATTGAAGAGATTGTTGCAAAATTTTATAACAATACAAAATCAAGAGTATCACAACCCAAACTATATCCACTTCCAACTTCTGTACTTGAGGATGCACTTCTATCTATGTTGCACTAAAAAAAATCCACCTATTCAACAATGTAAGATGCCTAAAGTTAATCTTTTAAAAAAATATGATGATATACATTCAAAGTTCTAAGGATTTGTCAATCAAATTCAATTGATAATAGTTCTATAATCTGATATTTATCTAATAGAAGAATCAAAGATTAAACATTATAAAATTATTTAAGTTCCTTTCTTTTTACTCAATTTGCTCATTACTTTATAATTCCTTTATATTTTGGCGCTCAAAAGCTTCAAGCAATTGCCTTATTGGATTTAGAGGTGCTCGCTTGTTTTTTAAATGAGATGTTTGCTAAGCTTTATAAAATTCATCTAATGTAGGAATCCAAACTTATTCATGTAGAAATAATAGATAGACAACTTTTATCCTTTAATAGTGTCACATATGAAAGAATGTTTATAAAAGTGTTATTTAAAAATTATAACAATCAAATTATATTTAATATTATTAGGACTTCTTCAAATCCTATTATTTTTGGACTTTCTTGATTGGAAAAGCATAATCCATTTATAAATTGGAAGTTGTAAAAAATGACATTTCTAATAGAAATCCTTGCAAGAAAACTTTGTAAAAAGTCATGAGTTTGTAAACCTTTATTTTTTGGAATAAAGACTTATATAAAATTGGCCAAAGAAGATACACCATTTGTTATTTATGCAACTCTAATTAAAAAAGTTATGACTTCATTGACAAGTATTTCAAAGAAATATAGCAAATTTTAAGATGTTTTCCAAAAAAAAAATGCTAATATATTACTAAAGCATTGACTATACGATTGTACCATAGATCTTTAGGAACAAATGCAACCATCTTTTGGTCTAATTTATAACCTTTTTTAAAACAAGCTTTCAATATTGAAGGATTATTTTAATAAAAACCTTGCAAAAAACTTCATCAAGTATTCAAAGTCTCTAATAAGTGCACCTATATTCTTTATGAAGAAAAAAGATGGTTCCTTGTGTATGTGCATTGATTATCGGAGATTGAATAAGATAATAGTGAAGAATTATTATCCACTATTATTAATCTTAGGACTTTTGGAATAACTTGGCGAAGCCAAGATCTACACTAAAATAGATCTTTATAGATTATACAACTTAGTACAAATTAAGGAGAGAAATGAATATAAAATTGTATTTCAGATAAGGTATGGACATTTTGAATATAATATCATGTTTTTTGGATTAAGAAATGTACCTGCTATCTTTCAATACTTGATGAATAATATTATTTGAAAGCATCTAAACAAGTTTGTGGTGATCTATCTTGATGATATCTTAATCTATTCAAAAAATTTGAAGGAACACAAGGAGCATATAAAGTTAGTATTACAAAAGCTACAAGATGCAAGTTTGTATGCCAAGCTAGAAAAATATATATTTCATTAATCAAAGATGGAATTTTTGAGATATATTGTATCTATTGAAGATTTGATGATGGATCCTAAGAAGGTGGAGGTAGTTATGCAATGGGCCATTCTAAAGATTATAAGAGACATATAAATTTTTTTTACATTTGTCGATTTCTGTTAAATCTTTAAAAAAAATTACTCTCAAGTTGCCACCTCTCTTATACCATTGACATGCAAAAACAAGTTAGAATGGGGGCCTCATGCAAAGAAGGCTTTTCAAGATCTTAAGATAGTGTTTACTATACTTCGAATCTTAATACATCTGGATTTTACAAAAGTATTTTATATAGAGATTGATGCTTCAGATTTTGTACTAAAGGTTGTACTTTCACAAATGGATATAGATGATAAAGTCTATTTTGTTGCATTTTATTCTCAAAAGTTTTTTTGCTATAAAAATTAATTATGAAATTTATGATAAGAAGTTTCTGACTATTGTGGATTCTTTTTAAGAATGGCATTATTTTTTTGAAAGAGCAATACATCTTATAAGTATACACATTGATCACAAGAACTTAGAATACTTTACATCAATTTGGATTCTTAATTGTTGTTAAATTTAATGGAATATGTCATTATCTCAATTTAATTTTATTATCACTTATTAATCTAGGAAGTAGTAAGGATTGTTTGATATTTTATCAAAGAAATCATATCTTGTATCAAAAGCAGAAGAGACAATGTTTAATCAACAATATGCAACTTTGTTGAAGCTAGAGGAATTTTATCTTTGTGCTACTATTACATTGGCACCTATTGATTATAGTTTATTTGATGAGGTGCATGTTGCAACCACTAATAATGTTTTGGCTCTTAATATCAAGTCTTGATTCAATAAAAATATTAACAAGTTCAAGCTTGAGGAAGATCTTTTATATTTTAAAGAATGTTTATATATCCCAAAAGGATTAACACAACTACATATTCTTCAATCTTGCCATGATTTTTTAACTAGAAATCACTTTAGATTTAATAAGATCTTAAAACTTATTTTCTAAGATTTTTGGTGGCTTTAAATGTGGAAGGCTATGAAAGACTTTGTACTCTCTTATAATATTTATTCAAGGTCCAAGAATCCTTGATATCACTATTGTGTAGTAATACAACCATTAGATGAAAGAAGAAAGGAATGATTATGATATATAGGAGCTCAAGTGAAAATATTTTAGCAAACTATTTTAAAATTATAGATAATAGATAAGAAAGTAGTAAAATTTAAAAGATACTAATATTGCCTTTTATAGAAAAAAATTCTATTTACTTTATATAGTCATAAATAAGATAAAATAAAGTAGATTAGAAAAAAATAATATAGGTATCTTTAGGAAAGAATTAAGAATAGATTTTAGTAAATTTATCTCAAAATTCTCAGAGTTGATACTCGGAAAGGACCAGTTGTGATCTTGGGTTGAAATCAGATCTTGAGGTACAAAATTGCTTATCTGTTATAGGTCAAGGGTTCTTTTGTAAATTGGAAAGTTGGATTAGTGAACAGACTTAAGAAGATATATTTGAATGTTGATTTTAAGTGATTTGAAGAAAAATTGACTTTGTAAGAGCTTTGCAAAGTCAAGATTATATTGAGTGACTTTGGATTTTATGAAATAAAAAGGGATTTACAGATTTGAACATTTCGTGAATTTGATTATAGATCTATAGGTGAAAATTTGAGGATTTGTGATTATAGTTGTAATTATAGATCTATAGGTGAAAATTTGAGAATTTGTGATTATAGTTGTGATTATAAGTTTGAACTTGATCAAATGGTTTAATTGGGAGTTATTGAATTTAAGTGGATTGAGGTCTCAAAATTTGGGATTTGAGGATCAATGAGGATTTTTTTAGATATTTAGCAATCTACTAGCTGGATTGAAGTGACAATTATTTGTATGGTTAGTAGATTAGATTTTCTATTTGTATATGAATTTTTAAAATAATTAAATTGTGTAAAGAGAAGATATTTGTGTTAGAAGTTTGACATTAGGATTGGAGAAGGAGGGCAGCCTATATCAAAGTAGAAATTTAAGCTTAATTTTTGTTTGATAAATTAAATCTCCTTAAATTTTCTTGTATATGTTATCAATTTAATTATTAAAAAATATGCAAAATTTATGCTAAGATCAATAGTTAGATCATCAGCCATTGTAGTTTTAATCTATTGTAAGATTTGATTAGGATTTGTTAGAATTTGATTAGGATTTGTTAGAATTTGGTTACGATTTGTTAGGATTTGATTAAGATTTTTTAGGATTTGTTAGGATTCATTTAGGATTTGATTAAGATTTGACTAGGATTTGATTGGAATTTGACTAACATTTGATTAGGATTTGAATAGGATTTGGTTAAGATTTGAATAGGATTTGGTTAAGATTTGAATATGATTTCATTAAGATTTATTTGAATTTGACTAGAATTTGATTAGAATTTGATTAGGATTTGATTAGAATTTGACTAGGATTTGAAAAGAATTTGATTAGAATTTGATTAAGATTTGATTAAGATTTGATTAAAATTTGATTAAAATTTTTATTTTTAGTATTTTAAAGGATTTTTATTCTAATATTTCTTTTGTATTTATATTAATATTTCTTTAAGATTTCTTTATTATTTCTTTATTATTTCTTTATGACTTTTTTAGAAGTTTTTTAGGATTTTTGTATTCTTTTATAATTAATTAAAAATCTAATTGAATTTTAATGGATAGACATACTTATTAGTCTTTAATTATAAATTTTACATAATTCTATTAGAATTATTAAAACTTATTTTTGTTATTTTTCTTTTATCTTCTATAGCCAAGTGCCCATTGCATTCTCAAGCAAGACTTCATGACATACAACATCGCCTTTATGGACTCTTATAATCCTTGCCTATTCCAAGATAGTCATGGTCTTTTATTTCAATGGATTTCATCACAAATCTATTGCCATCTAATTCATTGGATAGCATCCTTATGGTGGTTGATTGGTTCACAAAGATAGCTTATTTTATTCCTTGTAAAAAGATTACTTATAATAAAGAAATGACAAGGTTACTTTTTGACAATATATATCAATATCATGGCTTATCGGATGATATCATATCTAATCAAGGATTCCAATTTGTATCTAAGTTTTAAAGATGCCTTTTTGAAATATTAAAGGTGGATATTAAATTTTCTTTGACTTTCTATCTTCAAACTAGTAGCTAAATAAAACAAGTTAACCAAGTTTTAAAGCAATATTTATAATGCAGCATCAACTATTAATAAGATAATTAGATCTTATATCTATCATTAATAAAATTTGTATATACTAATATTATTCATGCCTCAATTTAATAAATATTATTTTACTCCAACTATGGATATCAAAGAATAATAATCTAATAGCTAAAAGATTTACAAGGCATCTATCGCAACACCAAACAACCTTAAAGCTTCAATTGTAAGCAGCTCAAGATGTTTATGAGGCATCTGCAGATAAATCCAAGAATCAATTGTCTGCTTTTCATATTGGAGATAGAATATGGCTTCTTTAATAGATTATCAAAACCAAGCAACTATACAATAAGTTAGATTATCAAAATTTATGCTATTCTCTATCCAAAATCACATTAATTTAGTGGCATATCGCTAGGAACTACCATTTTTTTATGAAGGTACATCCAATTTTTTATATTTCTTTTTTAGAGCCTTATAGAGAGTCGTATATTTTAAAAAGAGTACAATAATTGCCACCTAGTATTGAAATAAAAAATCATGAAGAATACAAGGTAAAAAAAAGTGCTTGATTTATGGCAAAGGTGGAACAAATTAAAATATCTTGTTCATTAGTACGGCTATAATATCAATGAGTGCATATAGAAATCGATCAAAAATCTTGCCAATGTATTTCAAAAGGTATAGAAATTTCATTGACTCTATTTCCACAAATATGTTTGAGGATAACTTTTTGGTAAAGATTAGATTTAAAGAATACCTATAAGAGAAGGAGAGTCAAACCAAAGCCTTCATTAATATGCACTCATTTATTCCAAGATAGAATAAAATTATAAAAATAAGTTAATCATTATGTCAAATCTTAAAGTATTGAAAGAACAAGATTCAAAAGATTTATTTGCTATGTAAGCTTTGAATAAATCAGTGCAATTTTTATAGCCTTCAATTGAGTAAAATGAGGATGATACATTTTAGCGCCAAGTATAGCTGAGTTGGAGCCATTAAAAGCAACATCCAATCATACACTAATACTTCAGCTTTAATAATATTATTTGAGCTTGGAAAGGTGAATCTCTTTAAATTTAAGATCTTACTAGAAGGATATTTTGAAAGCCACAATGAAGATCAAATCCTTGGATGGGATGTTTCAATAATAGAGATACTAGCTTAGGGCCATAGGCCATTTCCTTAATGATCAATAGAACCTATTATTCAAGAATAAAAAATAGAATATATAGCTTCATAGGTGTAGCATATTTTTTATTTTTTATGTATATAAGAAGATTTCCAAAGGTATGAACTCCTCTTAGAATTTGTCACTAGAAAAAAAAATGATGTTAAGAATATATACTTCAAAAATTCACAGAACCTTCTAAAATATTTTAAAAGCTTCTAAATTAGTAGAAGTTTCTTGAGAAGCTTCTTAATTGGTGGAAGTAGCTTGAAAAGCTTTGTAATTAGTAGAAGAAACTTGAAAAGCTTTTAAGTTTTTAGAAAGAAGTTGAGAAGCTTCCAAATTGGTAGAAGCTACTCAAGAAGCTTCATAGTTTGATGGATGTTGCTCAAGAAGCTTCCTAAATAGAAATATATATTGGAATCAAGGCTAAAGAGTTCTTTAATCTTGACAATATATTTCTTGGAGTTTTAGCTTACATTTCTTAATATTATTTGTATACTCATCTAGATAATTCAAATTTTTGTCAGTTTCTTCTAATTCAAGTCTCTTGTTTTGTAATTTTATGTCTTTAATATTTCTCTATTTCATCCAATCTTTGTGCTTTTGTAAACTCTTATAAAGACTTTGCTTCAGAGGAGTTAGCTCTTGCTCTTGATAGAGTAGATCCATTGTACTACATTTATTTGCGATTCCTAAGAGGTCAATGTTTGGATCAAAAGATTCTATGTAAAGAAACTTGGAAGCACCTTGTGTGCTTAAAACCACTTATAGTAAAAAGACTTGAAATTCTTCTACAAATGTGATGGTCCTATGGTCAGCTAAAACTCGTCAACAAAATTTTGTTGCCATTGTGACAAATGGTTTAGATTGAAAATATGCATATGTTGTAACTAATGAGTCCTAAAGATTTATCTACATATGGATCATGAAAGAGTTGATTTAAGATAGTAGAAAATAATGAAAAATTCACATTTCAATGCACACATCTAGCTAGAGAACGATTCGAGTAGAACACTTCAAAGAGGCAAAAATTTACCAACTCTATAAGATCACCAATCTCTTTTATCCACTTTACTTCTTCTATTTATTGACAAAAGATGCAATCGCTTGATCCAAATTTGTACAAACACAAGAGGCAAAGCTTGCGTATTGAACTTTATATCATTTTAATGGTGATTTTTTTACTCTTTAATTGATGCTAAATTTTATACATTATAAATCCATTAGAAGCTTGGATGAAAAATCATCACTTTTGTTAGATAAAAATAAGATTGTCAAATGAATAAAACTTACATCTAAAAATTTTCAATACTTACATTCTATTCTTAGTGTATATAAAAGTACTCACACGTACAACTGATATTAATATTTACAACATATTATTGATAAATCTCTTTTTTACATGAGATCTTATTGATATAGTTCAAATTTTCTTATTTGAAAATTGAATTTGCAAGGATTTTTTTTAATGATTCATATTCAAGCACCTCAATGGCTTATTTTTGCCAAACAATGAATATTATGAAAATTGGATGTAAGACTCGTCTTGCAACAAATTAACTTTCACCAAATTATGGCATAATTCTATTTTGGTTCTTGATTATGGATGCATTCATCAAGGATCTATTCCAACAAGGTCCAAAGCCAAAGCGGCAACACCACTTTATCACTGTAAGAAGTGATATTCCTTTAGAAGCTCATACAATAGATGGATGGGTGGATGATGGTAGATGGATAGATAGGTAGTTGGTGGTTGTGTGGATGAATGGTGGACAAATGGTTATAAAGATTAGGATGTTGTGGATGACTAGAAAAAAATTATAACTTAGAATATGTATTTGTTTTTTTTTTCTTCTTATATATATATATATATATATATATATATAAATAATAAATTTAATATTTATTATCTTATAAATATTATTATTTTTTCTAGTGAGATTATTATGTTGGTAAATTACTTGAACAATTTGTAAATACAAAGTTAATTTATAATAATAAAATTTATCAGATAATCTTATTTTTTAAACTATAGATAAATAGAATATTTTTAAAACAAATTCTAATCTATATGTACAATGTTATCAATAAATTAAAAAAACTAATATTATTTTAAAATATATAATTCAATTTTTTTATTTTAATGTTGCATATAATTCTGAAATACAATAATATAGATGCTTTATTTTTATCATATTTTCACAAATAATCAATTTAACAGAGAACATTTTAAGCCTAGATTATTTTTTTAGTATAATCTTTAATTGGCCATAAAACACTATATTTTCTAAATTTTTTGTTCTCATATGACTTATCTTGTTAAAATTTTTATATATGCTTCTATTAGATGTAAGTAATTACAAGTGTTGTAATTAAAGATATACTTAAATTTCTTTTAGGCCTTTAATAAATACCTAATTTTTAAAACCAATAGAATCAAAAGATTGATTTTGAATTTAAAAATAATTTTGAGGCTTATTTATGATATACTTGGTAAAATAAAAAAAATCTAATTACATTACAAGTACAAGAACTTTTACATGTGTATGTTTAAAAAAATATACAAATATTCCAAGTCATTCAAAATCTTCATATGTATTTTTAAAAATAGTTAAAAAAATGATTATAATATTTTGATGAAATTTAAAATCTTTGATAAAATATGAAATATTAAAAAAAACAAAATAAATCCCAGATATTAAACCAAAATAAATAAGTGTTAAAAAAATAAAATATTATACATATAGTATAAAATATTTTTAAAAAAAATATATATATATATATATAAAATATATATATATATATATATAATATTTAAAGTCTTTCACTATGAGAAAAATTAACCAAAAAAAAATATAAGAAAACTCATGCACAATAGTGATTATAAATAAAAAATAAACATAAAAATAAAAAAAAATTTAAAAAAGTAAAAAATGATCAGAAATATATAAATATTTTGAAATATTTATAATTAAAATTATTACTAGAAATAAAAACAATTTGAGTATTTCAAAATGTAATTAAAAATTATTAGAAATAAAATATAATAAGATAAATTAAAGTCAATGATAAAAAATTAAATATTAAAAAATTATTATTAAGAAATAAAAACTAAATTAATTTTTTTTTGCATATACACCTTATATATATGCATACATACATACATCAAATTAATATCAAAACTATAAAAATTATTTTTTGAAATAAATAAAATTATTAAAAACTTTAAAACATATCTTGATATTAAAAAATTGTTATGAATTTTACATAACTTAAATTTATATTGCAAAAAATCATATTAATAAAGAAAAATATATAATTTAATTAAAAAAAATATTTCATTGATATTCTCTTTTGAAAAATATTGAGATTAAATTTTAATCAAAGAAGCATCTAAAATACAAATAAAAGATATTTTAGACAATACCAAAGACATTGTGGTTTTGGAATTTCTCTATACAATATATTTATGAAGCTTATTATTCAAATTATTGGTCTATAATATCTTAATAATTTAAATTATTAGTCGAAAATATTTTATAATTTAATTCAAATATTTAATATATTTTTCTTTTTAAATTAAAATATTTATTTTATTAATACATTTTAATAATAAATATATATTATTTATTTCTATATAATTAAGATTTGATTTATTTTAGTATGTTGTTTTATTTTTTTATTTTTTCATCTTTTAATGATTTTTAATTTCACTTTTATAGTGCAACAATTTTGTCTTTGATCTAATTTTTTATATGGCTAAATAAAAAAAGTCTTAGTAGTTTAATTATTAAGTATTGTGAAAATTTTCTTTCTTACTTTATGCTTTTAGATTGCCTTGAAATTAGTCTTAGCAAGTTGTATAGATACTCATTTTGTATGCAAGGTATTTTTAAAAATTAGATGTATAATTTCTAAACCACCTTAAGTAAAATTGTAATATTTAAATTTATGTTACCAATATTGTAGTTTTTTTAAATTTTTAAACATAAATTTTAAAATCTAAAAAGATTTTATATTTATTAATTATACATATAGATTATGTAGCATTATTATTAATAGGTACAAATTACAACAAGTTATCAACTATTATTATTATTCAAATTATTCAAACTGCACTAAAATCTTCTTACTAAATATCACCAACAATCAATTGTCTACATAAATCTTTTTTTAAGAAGCAAAATAATAACAAAGATAAGCAACAAGGCTAAGCTACAATAAGACCAAGGCACTTGAAGTTGTGTGAAAGTGCATGAAAATAATAAGAATTCTATGCAATGACTAAGCTTGGTTGGTGAAGACAAAATCGTAACAAACTATAAGAAGCTCCCACAATATATACCAACTTTAACAACTAGGTAAAGTCATGTAGAATCAAAAAATAACCAATTAATGATGATATATTTTTCTGCAATGAGGACATATAGTTAATAAAAAGAGAGCTTTGCAAGACAATCAAATAATTTAGAAAAATCTATTATCAAATAAATTAGTTAAAATTATTTAAAGATAAAAAATAAAAAAACAACAAAGAATACTTACAACCTATATCTTCTTTAATAGCTTGTGCTTATAAGAATTTTTATTATACACAATACAAAATCATATAATTAATTAAATATATTACCTTCTCTAAAATAAACTTCTGCTATTGTCATGAATAAAGACATTTTTTTTTTAAAAAATTACATATTTTTCTTTATTAAGCTTCAAGCTTATTACAAGAAAAAAAATATATATATATATATATATATATATAAACTACTATAAATAGAATTTTCAAGCATAGACAAAATTTATACTTTAGAATCAAATTTAGCTATTAGCAAATATATTATACAATTCTTATTACTTCTATTGCAAAATTGAATACCAAAATAAAAACAAAGCTCTATAAGAAGCCTCCACAACTTTCATTATAGATGCAAATAAATAATTAATCTTTGTAATAAGGCTTTAAAAATTAAAAAATATATATTTTTTAATTATGTAATAAGCTATTAAAAAAAGAAGACATAAGACATATTAGAATAAAAAAAATATAAATAATATAATGGACATATAATAGAATAAGATTTTAAAAAATTCTAAAAGATTTTATTTAATCTTAGAAGATTCTAAAAGATTCTATTTGATTCTAGAATATTCTAAAAGATTATATTTGATCCTAAAAGAATCTAAAAGATTTTTGATGATATCAAGAAGGTCCTAGTAGGTCTTAATAGGTTCCAAGAAGGTTTTAGGTCTTAGAAGGTTTTAGAAAATCTTAGATGGTCATAGAAGGATCTTAGACTTACTTCACTTCCAAGTATAAAAGAAACTCCTTAAGGAGCTTCTTTGCACCTAGTATATATAGAAATCAAGGATAAAGGGATTTATAGTCTCGACAATATAATTCTTATAGCTCAGCTTAGACCTTCTAGTCTTCTTCTTCTACCTTATCATAGCTCCTTATTTGTAATATAAAGTAAATTTTTTTTGTTTTAATTTTTTATACTTTTAGAATCTTATTTTATTTAAATAATATATTCATAATAGTTTCTTAAGACTAATATAATATAATATTGAAGCTTAATTTTTTTCAATAGAAAATAAATTATCCTTCTTTTTAAAACTATAGTATTTTAGAAGTTGCAAATTATCCTCCTCTAGATTGATATTATTTTTGATTTTTCATATTTGTTTCTTCTTCTTTTATTTTTATGATAAAAAGTGAAGGATTTAATATAGCAAATTTTAAAGAAGTTAAATTGGATTTAATTATAAATATTCTTGAAGTATTAAAAGTCAAGACAAAAATCTTGTTTAAATAAAATGAAAAACTTTATATGACCATACATAATAGTCAAAGAGTAGAACCACCTCAGCCATTATTACAAGTCATCCTAGGAATTCCATTACTAAGATCTATCTCGTTAGAGGATATATATATATTTAAGACATTAATTCAATGTTGATAGCAATAGAACCAAGAATTAGCTTACTAAAGAAGTTTGATGGAATTCATTCAAAGTTTTGTAGCTTTGTAAATTAAGTACAACTTATTACTTTATTCCAATTGTAGTGGTATTTTATAAAAATATTTCATATTGGTCTAATTAGAATCTTATTTTCAGATCAATCTTTCTCTTAATTTATTTTATTATTTGAGAAGAATTCTTCCATATTGCATACAAAGAATCTACTTTGTATCAATTTATATTTTAAAATTTTGGCAATTAGCATGTGATATCAATTAGAGTAAAGACAGATTAATAAATCAATTTTATTGGAGATTATAAGATGATGTAAAAGATTTATTATTAAAAAAAAAAAAAAATTAGAAGCCACAATACTTAGCATCAGCAAGGTTGTAGACAAAGAGGAGTGTGGAATAAGATGACTCTCAGTTCCAACATCCATTACTTATAGGTAGTAGTTGCTGCCCTAAAAGACCTCTTCCACTCTTTGACTTTTACATACATGCTTCTAGGATCCTTTGGCACGTACTATAAGGGTATCCAATGATTTTAGGATCCTTTGGCATCTTACGTACCGTAAGGGTATTTTATGCCATGTACTATTTACTCTTACTTAATCTTCTGGATATTTTCTAGTAGATACTTTATCCTCTTGATTTTGACTCTTTGCCCTTGATCGCATCCTATATCCCTTAGATGCCCTTTTTATATGCTAAGAATAAATTATTTGACCATTAATAATCTAATTAAGTTATATCTTTTATTAGATAAATTATTCTACTTTTACTATTATCTATTTATTTCAATATTCTTACTTTATTAATTATCAAAGGTTTTTAAATCTAATATATTTATCAACATATGATGTCTATCCTTTATCAATGCCTTTGTCAATAAATCAGCAAGTATGTCTTTTATTGCACAATATTTTATGTCAATTATTCCCATTTCAATCTTCTCTCTAATAAAGTGATGTCAAATGTCAATGTGCTTGGTTCTTAAATGATACTTTGAATTCTTTGCAAAAGCAAGGTATCTTTGATTGTTACACTTCATTGGAGTTGCTTCCAATTGCACAAGTCCAATGTCTTTTAAAACTTGTGTCAACCATATTGCCTCCATTGTACTATGGCTTACTGCCATATATTCCGCCTCTATTATGGATCTTGCAATTGTGAGTTGCCTCTTACAATTCCATAAAAATTACTCCTACTTCAATAAAGAATATATAGTCCATTATTGATCTCCTATGATTTGCATTTTCTATCCAATCCGCATCACAATAATCATACAAAGCAATATTATCACCTTCAAAGTGCAATTTGAAGTCCAATGTAACTTTTAAGTATCTCATGATCCTCTTGATGGTTGCTCAATGGATTAATTTAGCTTTTGACATGTATTGGCTTATAACACTTACCACATATGTAAGATCCATCCTTGTGCCAACTATTGTATATATGGGTGATCCTATTACTACCTTGTATGGAACACCTTGCATTTCATCTTTAACTTTAGTAAATTCTTCATTTGTGAACTTCATCAACTTTAAATTGGATTCCAAAGGTGTTCCAATAGGCTTGCAATCCTCAATGTTGAATTATTTCAATACTCTTTCAATATACTTCCTTTAATTCATTGTGATGGTCTTCTTAGTACAATCTCTTACAAATTCCATTCCTAAATAATAGTGAAGCTTTTTCAAATCACTCATCTCATATTCCTTTGCTAACTTTGCCTTCAACCAATCCATCATCTTCAAAGTATTAGTTAAGATGATTAAATCATCTACATATAGGATAACAATCATCAAGAATTCTTTTGATTGTATCACATATATAGAATGGTCAACCTCACTCTTTACAAATCCCTCATTTACAAATAATATATTAATTCTTTGATACCATATCCTTGATGATTGTTTGAGTCCATACAATGATTTTTTCAACTTACAAACAAGATGTTGCTTGTCTTTTTCAACAAATCTTTGAAATTGATCTTTATAAATGTCTTCTTTTAACTTTCCATTCAAGAAAGCCATCTTTACATCTATTTGATGTATTTCCAAGTCCATTGCTGCCTCAATTGCTACAATGCTTCTAATGGTGGTGAATTTGGCCATAGGAGTAAATATCTCATTGAAATCAATACTAACAACTTGTGAATATCTTTTGGTAATTAATCTTGTTTTATATCTCATAATATTATCTATTACATCCTTCTTGATTCTAAACACCTACTTACAACCAATTGAAGCTCAATTTGATAGAAGTTGAGTCAATGTCCATGTTTCATTGTCTATTAGAGATTTGTACTCTTCTTCCATGGCCTTCTTCCACTTCATAGCATTTATGGACTTCAATGCATCACAAAATGTCAATGGATCAGTAGAAAATGCAACATTAGTATGTTCTTCACTTACTTGAGGAAAGATGTGATTCTTCCACTATTCACCAAGTGGTCTTTTTTCTCTCTAAGGGTATCTCCTTTTATTTGAAGAAGAAGATTCACCTTATTGTACTCCATACTCTCTTCTAACCTTCTTCTCCCTTAAAACTTGTCTTTTCTCATTCAAAGATTTGTACTCCTCATCATCATCATAATCTTTAACATCTTCATTTCTTTTATTGTTGGTTTTAGCAATTATAAAAGACTTTATCTTATCCATCTTTTTAAGCTCTTCTCCTTGATTTACATCTCCACCATCTTCATTATCTTCATCTTCTTTTTTCTTTGCTGAATTTAAAGATGTGTCTTCAAACATACCATTACTCCCACTTGGACACATTTTCAAGTGCTCATAAGTACTCTTATATTCTAAAAATTTAACATCACGACTTTTGATGATCTTTTTGGTGTTCAAATACATTAGGTTATATGTCTTGGTACCTTCACAATATTCCAAGAATACATACTTTATATCTTTGCATTAAACTTGGACCTCATACAATTTGGTATCTTTGCATATGCAATGCATCCAAAGGTCTTCGTATGTGAAATACAAGATTGTCTACCGCTCCAAGCTTCTTGTGGTATCATTAATGCAAGAACACTTGTTGGACACTTATTTCTTATATATACTACATTCACCACAACTTTTGTCTAAAACTCATAATCAAGGTTTTGAACATAAAGCATGCTCTTTGTTATCTTTACAATGGTTTTATTTGTCCTTTCAACAACACCATTTTATTGTAGAATATATGGAGTTGTGGTTTGTCTAGAAATTTCTTCATTCTTCAAATAAACATCAAATTGCTTAGACATGTACTCACCTCCATTATCTATATGTAGCATCTTCATCTTGCACTCACTTTATTTCTCAACAAGTACTTTAAACTCCTTAAACTTCCAAAAGTACTCATTCTTGGCTTTAAAAATATAAATCTAAATCTTTCTTGAAAAATCATCAATGAAAGTAAAAAAATACCTTGCTCTTCTAATAGATGTAGTCTTCATAGGTCCACATACATGAGAATGGACAATCTCTAATAATTTTGTAGCACATGTTGCTACTCTACTTGGAAATGAGGCCTTTTATTGTTTGCCTTATATGCATCTTTCACATGCAAGTTGTATTGAATTTTGACTTGTTTTACTAAGATTCAAACCACTTACCATAGACTTCAGTTTTATCATGCTCTTCATGTTCAAATGGCTAAGGCAACGATGTCATACTGCATTTATGTGCAGTGTGTAAAAATATTATATATCTTGTGTTTATTGTTATTACATGTATGAGTGCTAGAGATTATTTTAGAAGATATTACAAGGAGAGAATTTATTTTAGCTACTTAATTAGTAAATTAAGATGGCTATTTGTTTTGGTTCCTACCTTACTTATATCCTAGAATAGATTCTTTTGTAATTAGAAAAAAAATAAAGGTTGTTTTATCTTTCTTGCTGACTTTGAGGTAGCATGGACCTTGTGAGGGATAAGAGAAAAGAGTATGGGGTGAATTGGGCTTGACCAATAGGATTTGGCTGCCCATGTAGGCGTGTCATAGGCTAATGTGGAAGAAAAGGGGAGAATACTCCCCTTGCTAGAATAAAGATTTGGGAGTTTTTTGAGTAGCAAACTTTGGAGAGAGATAGCTCCAAGGATATAGAAGCATTTGTAATGAAATTTAGAGTGCATATTATTTGAGTTGTGAGGATATTAGAATCTATTCACTTGCTTATATTGGAGTTGTGAATAAAAAGTTATGTTTGTTTTAGTAGAGTGAAGTTTACTGCTATCAAAAAATAACGATAAAAACTTCGAGCTACCACTACAAGTTTGATTTCGAGTCTTTCTTAGTAAAATTTGTAGAGAGTGTAGAAAATTGTGCTAGCTTTCTATCAAGCTATTTGTTGTAGCATTTGGAGTTGAAGAAAGAAAGTTGTGAGCTTGAAAGTGGGAAAGGGTTTGCTGCCACCTGATGAAGAGGGGCAGAGACTTTGTTCAACCACCCAAGTTGGGTAGTCTCTTCAAACTTTTTGATATTTTAGATGCTTATAGTATTTTATATAAGCTTTCTACAAAAACAAAAATCAATGCATTTAGAGCTTCTATGAAAGATTTATGAGCCGTGAAGTGTCAAGAGAGAAAATTGTTGATAGGGTTTGAGGAGTAGATTCGACTAGCCATAAAATCTGAAGTTTGAGAGGTATATATGCAAAATTTTAAGACAAGTCAGATGATGGAGTGAGCTTTCTAAAAAGCTATTGCATATCTAATTTGGAGAAGGGAAGCAACCACAACAAAGGTTGAAGTGAAGAGGAGCTTTGCTGCCTTTGTATTTATTGGAAAATTTTAGTGCTTATTTCATTTAGCCATAACTTTTAAATGGTAAGACGTCTATTTGTGAAATTTTGATATGTTTTACAATGAGATATCAGCTTTCCATATGCTATAAGCACGGTTGATTTGACCTTTGGATGAATTTTTAGTGATTTAATTAATTTTTTCTTGTTGTATAATTTGTATTGCTCATATGTAATTGTATTTGAGATATATTTGAGTATATACATACTTTGTTTATACTTATTAAATAAGTATATATACTTATATTTATATCAAGTATTTATATAATTATTTTATAAGTATTATACATAATATTTATATAAGTATTTATATAAGTATTATATTAAGGATTATATTCTATTTTTATATAAGTATTTTATAAATATTATATTCTATTTTATACAAAGATTAAATTTTATTTTTATATAAGATTTATATTCTATTTTTGTATAAAGATTATATTCTAATATTGTACAAATATAGAAGATACTTGCACGGCTTCCTCTCATGTTCGCTGCTAGTTCTAGTAGCAGCTAGGAACCCGGCATTTTTTCAAGGCAAATTCTCTCTATCTAACAATGATGCCATATATTCAACTTATCTTGATTTGATATAAACTCAAAAAATGCAGCTACTTCTACTCCATAACCTCCGTACAATTGAGGTAGTATAAATTTTCCTTTTTAGAGCCCTGATAACCATATTCCATTCAATATTTTTATAAAATATCCATTTATATTGAATTGAATCATAAAACCTCCCATTATAAGTTTACTCACCGAAAGTAGGTTTTATTTTATCTTTAGCACATAGAAGACATCTTTAAATCTGATCTTATTGGTTTCTCCATTTACAACCACCTCCACTATAATAGAGCCAATTTCAATGGCTTTATATGTGCTACTATCTGCCAAGACCACATTTGATGTTGAAATAGCCTCATAAGTGTCAAATAAATATTTATAAGGTGTCATATGCTTGGAACAACCTCAATCCACAATCCATCTTATCATGGTAGCCATAAAGATTCTATTTGTTGCCATGAATATATAATCTTATCCTCCAAATTTATGTTGTACACTATTTATATTCTCCCTCTCTATTTTTTTGCTTTTGTAACAATTTTAAGCAAAATATCCTATTTTGTCACAAATGAAGCAAGTTTTAATATTATCTTATTGGTTTGAGTAGCTGCCCTTACTTTGATGTGAATAGAATACTGAATCTTCACCTTGAGGCTCTTTTTTTTCTTCTTGATCACTTCATGGGAAAGTCTTGCCATAACATAGTCCATTGTCAATTCCATGGACTCCAAAGCTACAATAAGATAGTTGTAGGATTCTGGCAAGCTCATGAATAGAGTCATGACAATATTTGCATCTTCTAAGGATTTATTTATAATTGTAAGTTGATTTATAAGTACCTTTACCTTGTTAATGTGTGCCATGAGATCTTCACCTTCTTCCATCTTGTAAGTGAAGAACTTCTTTCTTGTGTAGATGATATTGGATAATTTTTTATTCTCATAGATGTTGCAAAGGTCTTCCATGCTTCCATTGGTCCTTTGCAAGAAATAATATGGAAGAAGTTTACTTTATCAACATTGGTTGTAATCAATCCAAAAGCCTTCTTTTCATAAAATTTGTACTTTTTCTTCTCCTTCATATCAACATCCATACTTGGAAGCTCTTCACTTTTATCTACAATATCTCAAAAATCTAAAGAAGCCAACAAAAGTTCCATTTTTATCTTCTAATGGTAGAAATTTTCACTTCTAAACTTTCCAATTACTTTCAAGCTTTCACCCTCACTTGAAACCATGTCTAAGGAAGAGATGTATCAAAAAAGATCAAGAGAAGTAGTCCTAAAGCTCTCAAAATCAGCAAAAAGATGTTGTTGTATTACAAACTCTAAATACCCTCTTTATGAATAAAACTAATGTTTTCACTCTCAAAACACTCTCAACTTCACTTCTAAGATTTTTTATAAGTCCTATAAACTATATAAACATTTCAAATCTGATTTGCCACTCTCATATCACTTTTATGCTCACAAATCACCTCTAAGCATCATAAGAGGGATTTTAAGCAGCTTAATCTTCTTTAGCATATACAACTATAAAGTTAGTCTACCAAAGATCTAACTCAGTAAGAAAATATAACATTGGTGTGCTATAACATCACTTTAAGGTGTAAATGAAATCCAAAATCCAAAATGCACTTAATAACAAGTAAGAACAAAACAAGATCTAGATCTAGATCTAAATTTCAAAATTAGGAGTTTTTAAACCTCAACATCAACAACAACAACATGATCTCCTCCACACAACAACAAAGACTTCAAAGAACTTCAAAACTCATAAGTAAAGGTGAGTGGGCCCATAATCTATTAAAAAAAAAGAAGTTAGAAGCTACAACACTTAACATCAGTAAGTTTGTATACAAAGAGAAGTGTAGAATAAGATGACTCTCACTTCCAACATCCATTACTTATAGGTGGTGGTTGCTGCCCTTAAAGACATCTTCTATTCTTTGACTTTTACACACATATTTCTAGGATCCTTTGCCATGTACTACAAAGATATCCAATGATCTTAGGATTTTTTAGCATCTTACGTACTACAAGAGTATCCTATGTCATATATTAATTATTCTTATCTAATCTTTTGGATATTTTCTAGTAGATACTTTATTCTCTTGATTTTGACTCTTTGTCCTTGACCACATCTTATATCCTTAGGATGTTCTTTTTATATGCTAAGAATCAATTTTTTGACCATTGGTAACCTACCTAAGATAATATCCTTTATTAGATAATTTATTTTATTTTTATTATTATTTATTTATTTCAACATCTATTATTATCTAGATTTTATTTTTAAATTTTTAATAAAGCCATTAATTTAGTGATAAAATATAATAATTGGCTATTTTAATATTTATAAAAAAAATATCTAGTACTTACATCATAACTTTATATCAATTATTTGGTATTTTCTACATCTTCTAATCCTACTAAACAATTGGAAGTAGAAGATATGTGAATTGATATGATTTGTTTCAAATTCTTTTTTGAATAAAAGGAGAAGTTCTAAAAAAAATACAACTTGTGTTTGTATTGTAGAGAATTTGGCTACAATGCTAATAATTGCTATAAAAAGTATTGACATACATATTAAATAAAGAGTGTGGTCACATCACTAAATACTTTGCGGAAAAACAAGGGCGTCTAGCTACAATAAGATTTGTGCAGTTGAATTCTTCTACTCTAGAAATAAAAAAAGATCCTATATTATCATCCAATCTTTTTTATTGTTTTACCATACCAATATGTTTAGGTGTTTAAAAACTCAAAATTAATACTTTAGTAGATTCAAAAGCCTTTGCTTACTTTATTGATTTAGAATTTTTAAAAATCTATAAAATTTTTATAATCAAGAAATTCAAGGTTATTTATACAAAAGTCATAGATAATCAACACTTATCCTTTAGAGATGTTATTTATAAAACTAGTCTATTAGAAGTAACATCAATAAATCATAGTAATCAGGTTATATTTAATATCATTAAATCTTCATTTAATTCTATTATTTTAGGATTTTTTTGCTTAAAAGATATAATCTCCATATAAATTGGATATCTTATAAAATAAAATTTCTTAGAATATCACTACTTGTTATTATTAAACCTAATAGAAAACAACATATATCTTGTAAATCTAAAACCATAAAGTCTTTTTTTATTAGAACTAAAGCTTTGATGAAAGCAACTACAAAGAGCACTTCTTTTATTATTTATGCAGCTCTAACATTTGAAGAAAAAAATACTATAATAACTCTTCTAAGAAAATACAAAGATTTTAAAGATGTATTTGAAAAAAAATATATAAATACCTTATTAAAATATTGTCTATATGATTCTACTATTGATCTTCAAGATGGTGCACAATCATCTTTTGGTCCAACTTATATCTTATTACAAAAATTTAGCAAAGAATTTTATTTAATAATCAAAATTTCTTATTGGTGCACCTATATTCTTTATAAAGAAAAAAGATAGATATTTGTGGATATTTATTGATTATTATAGCTTTAACAAAGTAATAATAAAAAATTATTATCTTTTGCTATTGATATCTAGGATTTTTAATCAATTGGATCAAATTAAGATCTATACCAAAATAGATTTTTATAGAGCTTACAATTGAAAAAAATATATATTTCATGAATTTCAAGTGCAATTTCTTAGCTATATCATCTTAAATGAAGGCTTAATGATAGATCCAAGGAAGATTAAGACCATTAGAGATTGGACAATTCCAAAATCAATAAGTAATATCTAATGCTTTCTTAAATTTGTAAACTTCTATAGGATCTTTATCAATAATTATTCTCAAATAGTTGCTCGACTTACACAATTGACATACAAAGGAAAGCTTGAATAAAGATCAAAAGTTGAAAAAGCCTTTGAACGCTTAAAAATAATATTTATCATAGTCCTTATTTTCATTCATACAAATTTTTTTTAAAACAATTTTTTATAGAAACTAATATCTAAGACTTTATATTAGAAACAGTCTTATGTCAATGTAGAAGAGAAAAGAGACTGCATTTAATTGCATTCTATTCCAAAAAAAAATCCTCAGTTACAAAGATTAATTATAAGATTCATGATAATGAACTTTTTGCTATTGTAGATACTTTTTAAGAATTGTACCATTTGCTTGAAGGTGCTTCATATTTAGTGACTATGTATACAACTCATAAGAACCTTGAATATTTTATGTAAACTCATATTTTAAATCATCATCAAGCTTGTTGGAACATGTCTCTATCCCATTTTAACTTCAACATCACACATTGATTTAGAAAGCAACAAAAATAATCAAATATTTTATTAAAACAATCATTACTTGCACCCAAAAAAAAAAAATAGCATATGACTAGCAACAAACAATACTCTTGAAATCCAAGAAATTTTATATTTGAATAATTTATATAAAAATTCCAATAGATTCTTTTTTTTTTAATCAAATTTATACAACCTTAACTATAAATCTTCATATTTTTTATATTAAATTTTGTCCTAACAATATCCTTAATAATTTGAATAAATTCAAGTTAAAAGATGATCTCATCTATTTTAAAGAATGTTTGTACATCCTAGAAAGGCCATTGTAGCTTTGTATTTTTTAAATATGTTATGATTTTTAAATTACAAGATATTTTGAATTCAATAAGGTATTGGAATTCATTTTAAGAGATTTTTGGTGGCCTCAAATGTGAAAAGCTATCAAATAATTTATCGTCTTCTACAACACATGTTTTAAATCAAAATATCTACAACATCACTTATATAGACTTCTTTAATTGCTACCAATTTCAAAACAACTATGGTCTTTTATCTCTAGACTTTATTATAGATCTCTTATCATTAATTTTTTTTATATATATATATATATATATATATATATCTAATATATATATAATTATTAACTAATTTATTAATATGATAGATTTTGTTTCTTACAAGAAGACCTTTACTAGAAAAAAATAGCCAAATTCTTTATTTATAATGTCTATTGATACTATTGATTGCTAGATAGTATTATATCAAATTAAAGAACGTAGCTTGTATTTAAGTTTTAAAAGTTACTTTTTAAGATTTTTTGAATAAACATCAAATTTTCTTCAACATCTCAACTACAAATTGATGGCCAAACAAAGTAAGTCAATCAAATCTTAGAGTAGTATTTAAAATATACCATGAATTACCAACAAGATAATTAGACATCTTATTTGTCTCTAACCAAATTTGCTTAAAATAATATAATTTATATATTTATTTAATAAATCTTATTTTATTCTAATCATAGCTATCATCTAAAGTTGGATATATTATCTATTAATAGATCTAAAAATCTAATAGTAGATGATTTTGCAAGTCAAATTGCTGATATCCAAACTACCTTGAAACTTCAATTGGAAGAAACTCAAGTATGCTCTAAAGATGTAATTGATATACAAAAGAAGGAATAACTTCCATTTCAAGTTGGCAATAAAGTATGGTTGCTTTGATATAATATAAAAACAACTCAATCATTTGATAAGTTACACTATTGACAATTGGAATTATTTCTTATTAAAGAAGAAAATTAACTCTATTACTTATCAATTAGAACTATTAGCATCCACAAAAATATATCCTATTTTTCACACATCTCTTTTACAATCTTATAGAAAATCAAGTATATCATAAAGAATACAACTACTACCATCTTATATTGAAGTATATAGCCATGAAAAATTTGAGGAAGAAGAAATATTTAATTTGAAGCTAAAGCAAAGACAATTGGAATACTTTGTACATTGGCATAGTTACAACATTAATAAGCACATATAGAAACCATCTTCAAATTTAATCAATGCATCACAAAAGATATAGGAATTTTATCAATAATATTTTTTTAGACCTAAAGTAGCAACATGTATTAGGTAATACTTCTATTCGGCATATCTATATGTGGTGTATTTCAGACTTTGGAATTTTTTTAAAAAAGGTAGAAGTAGTTTCAAAAATTTTAGAATTCAACTTTTAAATATATATATATATATAAACTAATAAATTTAAAAGTAATTCTATTCTACCTTAAAATTATAAGATGTCTTTGATTTAGATTGCACAGTGAGATATGGATAATTAAAAAGATAATACCATATCAATTATGTCATTTGTGAACCATCAAAATGGCTCAATTCTTTATTTTTATCCAAAATCAATCAAAAATAAATAGTTAGGATAAACTTAGGCTAATTAGTATTTATTGGTGGCTAAAATCCTTATTAAATAGAATATTCTTATTAAATAGATGTTTTTATTATTTTAAAAAATAAGCTCTATTTATTAATAAAAAAATTTGATAAGAATATAATAAATTATCCAAATTTAATAATAAAATGATCACTTAGAGCTAGGATCAATTATACTAACTTAACCTATTATTAGAAAATAATAGAATTCCAAACATTAGAATTCTATGAATTCCAATAATTTTGAAAAATTATCGGCTTCAAATTGTTGTGAGTCAAAATTATTTAGCAATTAGTGATTTTAATTACCATATTAAAATGCATCTAGTTGAAAAAAATATTATGAGTTTATTTAGATTATTATTATTTATCTAAGTTTAGATTAGAAGGTAGTAATAAAAGTTTCTTAAAGTATTTTAGTAAAATTATAATAGTCAAAAGTTGTAATTAGCAAATTGATTAGAACTATGCTTTTGAACTTAGATTTGGATATATGAATAGTCAATCCCAAGATGAATTTGTATTTTAAACACATTGGTGGTGTTAATTTTGCTAAAGAGATAGTCTATTCTTAGTTACAGGCAAATCCAACCTTAAAATCGGACTTAGGCTTAGGGTCAATTTGGACCCTTGATCATGATTAGAGATTTATAGTTTAAGAGTGGGGACGTGGCCGCCACCCTTGGGCCGCCTTGTTCTTGGTTAAAAGAGATTTGGGTAGCCACTCTTGCTCTCTCTCATCTTTTGGTGGCGAAGCCCTTGAAAAATTTCCCCTTGAAGTGTGGATTCTTCTTTCTTAAGTCGGGCTATGTTTCATTTGTATATAACTTCTAGTAAGAGTAGAATAAAGACTTGAATTTTTAGGAGGTGGTACAATTTTTTGTTGGTTTTCCAAAGACATATTGTATGTACCATTTGGATTAAGGACAAGGCACTAGCGGCCATTTTAGTGACAGGGTGTCTACTACCCCTTTGACTTAGAGTTGTGACTTTGGAGGACAAGATTTGGAGCATTAAGAAGAGTTTGAAGATAGAACTTATTGGAAAAGAAGCACTTTAAAGTCTAATTTATACAAAGCTAAGGCTTGTTCATGGTCAATCAAGGACAAGGTAGTGGCAGCTATTTTAGTAATAGGATATCTGCTATCCCTTTGACTTGGAGTTGTGAATTTGGAGGATTAGATCTAAAGTATTAAGAAGAGTTTGAAGATGAAACTTATTAGAAAGAAAGAACTATAAAGTTTGGTTTTTAAGAAGCTAAGGCTTATTTACAAGCAATCAAGGACAAGGTAGTGGCGGCCATTTTAGTGACAAGGTGTCTACTATTGGCAAAATTCTGAGCACCAACTTTGAGGAGCGACATCTTCCAAACCAAAGCAAGTTCGGAGCTGAATTTTTGAGAGGTTATAGAGCTTAAAGTGACCTTTCTATGAAATCTAAGAATGCTTGAATCCAATCAAGGCAAGGCAATAGTAGCTATTTTAGTGAAGGGGGATTGATTCCTTAGATCGGAAGCATCACTCAGTTAGGTTTTCAATTTTTTCAGTTGTTTGTAATTTCCTTCTAGAACCTTATTGAATAATCTTGATACTTATTATTAAATACTTTTTGAGCTAATTTCTCTTCATTATCCTACTCCCATATTTTTTACTTTTATTTAGAAGTTTTCTATTGTATTTTTTATTTTTCTGTTTCACTTTTACTACCAATTAAAGTTTGTATTTTTAACTTTTAATTTTTATATTTTTATTTTTACCTTCATTTTTTATCTTTTATCTTTTTATTTGTCATTTTTATTTTAATCTTTTATATTTTATTTTTTACTATTTATCTTTTACTTCTTATTTTTATCTCAATTCTTTTATATTTTTCATCCATCTATAATACTAACGGTGTATTATCTGGAAGACACTTAGATAGTAGTACAACAAATACTAAGAATAAAAAAATTCATAAAAAATCTAAAACACTAATTTTTTTTCTAATTCAATCAAATAAAAACATAAAAAGTCTTGTGGTGAGTTTTTTTGGCTCACACCATTTCAACCAAGCATTTCACATTATTGACCTTAATATGAAGAACCACCTAAATTAAAAAGATGTCAAAGAATATCCACTAGCCACTTTGTAGTAATCATTATCAAAGTAGAACTTGTACATGAAGGATGCTTTGAAGTAATTTTTGAAGGATATTTTTGTAGCAAAGATATAGAGAATCAAACTTAGTCTATGGTAGAAGGTATTGATTATTATCATTAATTATAAAGATTGATAAATCTTTTGACCCGCAAAAGATAACTAGAGTATGTAGTGACTACTATGCGATATATCTTTGACTTTCTTTGCTTTTGATCAACTTTGACTCTATTCTTCCTTGTAGAATTTTGAGCTAATGAAGAAAGTAATGTCACAAATATACAATGGAAGAAGATTGTAAAAAATTCTAGAAAGTTTTACTTAATCTTAGAAGTTTCTAAAAGATTTTATTTAATTCCAAAAGATTCTAGAAGATTCTTGATGATTTTAGAAAGGCCCTAGTAGATCCTAATAGATTTTAAGAAGACTTTAGAAGGTCTTAGAAGGTTCTAGAGGACCTTAAATGGTAATAGAAGGATTTTATGTTTGCTTCACTTCTAAGAATAAAAGAAACTCCTCAAGGAGCTTCTTTGCACCTAGTGTATATATATATATATATATATATATATATATATATATATTTATATATATATATATATATATATAAGTTGAGGTTGAGAGGATCGTCAATCTTAATAATGCAATTCTTGTGGCTCAACTTAAGCCTTCTAGTATTCTTCTTATACCTTGTTGTACATCCTTGCTTGTGATATAAAGTGAATCTCTTTTGTTTCAGTTTTTTATATTTTTAGAGTCTTATTTTATTTGAGCGGTATATCTATAATAGACAAATACCTCCAATATCTTTATATTAACTTTTTACTAAACAACAATATGTTGTACTTTATCTTAGGAGCCTAAATTTATTAAGCTTTTATTCTATTTTGAATAGCCAAATTTAAATTTTTTAAAAAAATTTAAATTATCTATATTATTTCAAGTTGCTCATATTAAATAATCTTATTATAATTAAAATAAGATAGAACATCTTATAGATTAATATTAGATAATTTTAAATTTTATTTATTTATGGATGTTAAATAATTTTATTTATTTAATTTTAATATATTCATCTATATTTATACTTATCCATATTAATTAAAAGTTCATCTATACCTATTATAGATAAGATCAAAGAACTATATAAGATTATAATAAAATAATAGAATACATGAATCTTATTTCTAGGTAATACAATTCTCATTATATCTATATCCAAATCATATAAATCAAATGTAAAACAAATCTTATATTTTTTTAGATATTCATGCTTCTTTAATTTTTTTACTTCATCTTTTAAGCCTACATTGGATATTTATATCTTTTGAGTCAATACTATGTTCTTTTCATCCTTTGAAGCAACTTATTTAATAATTGGTTGTTATTGAGTCTCACTTAGAATAGCACTTGCTAGCTCTAAATCTATAATACCATACTTTTTTTCTATTTAAAAAAGATTTTATAATTCTTATGCTTGATAGGCCACTTCTATATAATAAAATAACTTATTTACTTCAATTTTTAAGTCTATAATTGATTGTGTTAAATTTATAGGATACCAATGTCTTTGTGAATTTTTTTTCTATAAATTAGTAGTCTTATAAATGGCTATTAAATTTTTCAATGCCTCAAGAATTTTTATATTGCTTTGTAATTCTTATAGATAAGTAGATATTGCTTCCTTGCTTCCAACCATTCAATAAGACACCTTGATTAGAGGTGGTACCACTTTTAAAAAACTTATCTTATCCATATCTATATCTATATGACTTGTCAAACTCAAAGCCAATTACTTTTGTTATGCCATATCCATATTAATTATTATCTATATTAGTTAATTTAAATTAATAGACAATTAATTAGATAATTAATGTTCTTCTTTGAGGCTCTAAAATATTTGGCAAACATGTGGTGTTTGGTTGAAAATCCATGGCTCTTTTTTTCATTAACATTAAATTTTATCATTTCTTCTAAGTTTGCACCTCAAATTAAGCTTGGTCAATTATCTTTAAATAAATAAGACTTAGCATAGCTCATAAATATAGATAATATTCTACATGGTTTATCCTTATGATTTATCATTATTAAAGATACTTGATCATCATAATATACTTTCTTTGGTACATTTTATAGATCTAAAATATCCTTCACATAGCAATTATCAAGTCTCTCAATCTTACTAAAAGTAACTTGTAATAATTCTATTGATACCAAATTAATCTATTTTAATCTAAAATAATGGATTCTTGACTCTACTACAATTACATCTAATAGTACATGTGTGTCTAACATATTATAAATATAATATATATTTTTTTAAGTTTTAGCTTGTGATAAGCTAATAATTGATGCATTTTCTATAACGTAACTTGAAGGTCAATTTTGAGCCATTTGAGTGTGTCTAAGTACTCTCATCATGTTCCAAAATTGTTATTGTGTTATGGTTTGGCTACCATGTATCAAAGATATAAGATAATAGATTAACAAAGTGACAAAGAAAAGATTATAGAACTTGGATGATTTCAAGAATAAAGAATTAGAGAGACAAGAATAAAAAACTAGATGATTGACAAAAATAAGGGACTAAATTGATATTAAAAAACAAGGCAATACTTTACATTGCTCTAAGATTTGTATTGATAAGACTAAGGTGCATCTTGGTCTTGCCTCCTATTTATACTACAAGGCCTATATCCTATTGAACGTTCTAAGAATATCTTAGAAGATTTTAGAAGATTGAGAAAGATTTTAAAAGACTGAGATAAGTTGGAAAAGACTAAAGAAGATTCTAGAAAATTTTAGAAGATTAAAGAAGATTCTAAAAGCTTTTAAAAGATTCTAAAAAATTATAGAAGATTCTAGAAGACTATAAAAGGTTTTAGAATGTGGTAATTTGAAATATTTCCATGACATCACTTCCTCTTCTAGCGACGAGTTCCATGAAGAGCCAAAATTATTTGATGATAAAATCACATATACGAGAAATTTAAAATTTATTGAGATAGAGAAGCAACATATTCTATTTTTGTTCATTGGTTATCAATTCAATATAACCCTTGAGGTAGCGTCAATGATTTCTAGATATAACTTCTATTCTACCAATGTCCCATTTAAGAATCTATTCTTTGTTACAATCTTCAAAACATCCTCCAAACATAATTTCTGGTCCACTTGAAGTCATGCTTCCAATTTCAAGGAGTATTATCAAAGCTCGAGTATTTAAATGAAGATTTTTGTGATGAAGCCGTATTTTTAAAGATTCCAAATATGGCCTTATTTGATGTTGGAATACTCCTTCTTTACCTTACTCATGTTCTTCAAACCCAACAGATTGTGAAAGTTGCAATGGTTCATTAATCACTTATGTGGAAAAAGAATCTTCTGGCTTTTATTCTTGTAAATCTTGTGAAACACAAAAATCTGACATGGTAACTTATAAGCTTCTAGCAAGATCTATTCTATCTTAAAGAAAATGACTATATACAAGTAAAGGTCTTGGCATGGTTCTCTCTTTTTTATACTAGTCTTTTATCTTTGGTAGAAAAACATTATTTAAAAGCCAAGAGATGTTGGTGTTTATAAAATCTTCAATGGTAATTGAATCTAGGTTTTTTAAAATATTATAGATGGAATTTACAAACTTTCTCAAGTGCATTCTTAAGATTATTTGAAGGTTCTCATATTCTTTTGCTAATTCCATAGATCCTTCTAATAAATAAAATATTCCAATTATCCATGTCTTATATGCAAATCCAATATTTTATCCATTTTGTATTCAAACTCTTGATTGATTTCAATTGAAGTTGGTGGTGGAAGAATTCTTTCAATAATATTTAATTTATAATAGATTTTTAAAAATAAGATATAAAAGATTGGATAAATATGCATGCTATTTGGTAGTTCAAGATAAAAACTTACTAGATTTATTTGGTATAGAATTATAAATGATCCAAGTCTTTGGTAGTCTAATTTTTGTGATAGTTGATTCAATTGTATATTTTGCCGGAGTAGCTAGACATAATCTCCTACCTTAAACTTTGGTTGGTTCCTGCAATGAACATCTATATCATCTTTATATTGATCTTAAGTCATTTACAGTTGGAATTTTAATTCTTCATAAATGGCCTTTAAGTAGGTAGCTTGATTTTTTATAGCAAGGCTTCTCATATCTTCAATTTGAAAAAGATTTTTTTTAGGGTGGTATCCATAGTTTGAGGAGAATGGAGTTAATTTCATCAAAGAATGTTTGATGTTATTATATGCAAACTTAGCCAATGGTAGGAGGTCCATCCAATCATCTTATTATTACTTTATATTGCAACAAAGATACTGTTCTAAGATACAATTCACCTATTTTGTTTGACCATCAATATGAAGATAATAAGTTGATGAAAGGTTGATCTTAACCTTCAAAAGTTGAAATAGTCCTCTCCAAAAATTTGATACAAATTGTGGTTCTCAGTCTAAAATGATGTCATTTAGAAGACCATATATTTGATAAATATTATCAATAAAAAACTTAGCCATTTCCTCCTTAGAAATAATCTTGTTGCACATGATGAAATATATCATTTTGGTAAGATGGTCTACTACCATAAAAATTGAGTCTTTTTTATTAAAAATTAGAAGATCTATAATAAAATCTATAGATAATGATTGCCATGGGCCCTTAGGAACTAGAAGTGATTGGAGAAGTCCATATAGTTGGTATCCTAGGACCTTTGCTTGAGTACAAATTTCACATGATTGGATGATTTTTTTAACCAATTTCTACATTTGAGGCCACAAATAATCTCTTGATATTAATTCCAAGGTCTTATTCAAGCCAAAATATCCAACTATTGGAAAGTAATGTTGTGCTTGAAGAATTTGAAGTCTTGAAAGGTTTGAAGGAACATATAAGAGATCTTTGAAATATAATAATCCATCCTCAAACTTAAAATTATTATTTTCTTCCACTTTTATATTTTTTAAATATTATTGAATACTATCTATAAATGGATTTTTTTTCATTATTCTTTGAATTTTTGTCTTGAGAATTATATCTATATAGGTAGATATTATCAATGTCTTCAATTACAAATTAGACAACTTCAATATGATTGATTTTTGTTGATTTAATATAATGTCTTCTATTCTTGGTACTAGATATGACCATTAAAAAAGAGCATTTGATTTCCCTTGAAGATTTTTCAAACAATATGTAATCAAAAAATCAAATCAAGATAATGATATGTTCCATCGTGCTTGACGGCAATTCAAAACTCGAGCATTCATAAAATACTCTAAGTTTTTGTGGTCAATATATACCATAAATTTGTATTGAGCCCCTTCCAAAAAATGGCACCGCTCTTCAAAAGCATCAACAATTGCCAATAATTCTTCATTATGGATCTTATAATTGATCTCTACAGCTAAAATTTTTTGAAAGCGGAATGCTATTGGATGTAGTTGACCATTATCACTAATTTAAAAGAATATAGATTCAAGTATAAATTCTAAGATATCTATTTCTAAAATGAATGGTTTTATTGGATCTACATGGACAAATATAGGAGCTAAAATAAAGGATTTTTTAACTTCTTAAATGCTTCTTCAGCCTTGTTGTCTCAAAAAAAAAAAAAAATCCTTCCATGTAAGTTGTATTAATAGAGCCACAATCTTGGAATAATCTTTAATGAAGATTTTATAAAAATTTACAAATTCTAAAAAAGTATTATACATTTCTAACTGATGACAGTTGTTTTTATTTTATAATAATTTGTATCTTCTTTAGATCCATAGAAATTCTATTTTTAAAAGCAATATATTCCAAAAACTTGATTGATGGTTGATGGAAAGAATACTTTTTCAATTTGGTATACAATCCACTTTCTTGTAGTTTTTCCAATATCATACATACATGATGTTCATGTTCTTGTTTGTTCTTAGAAAAGATCAAGATATTGTCCAGATAGATGACTATAAAGTCATCTAAGTATTTTCACAAGATGTCATTTATCATATGTTAAAAGACTGCAAGTGTATTTGTAAGTCCAAAAGGCATAACATTATATTTAAAATGCCCATATCTTATACAAAATGTTATTTTCCATTGATCTCTTTTTTTATCTTGACTAGGTTGTAGGCGCTTTTCAAATCAATTTTTATAAAAATCTTTGCATATCTTAATTATTCCAATAATCTTGAGATTAATAGTAATGGATAGTGATTTTTTATATTTACCTTGTTTAGACCTTGATAATCAACATACATATGTAAAGAACCATCATTTTTCTTCATAAATAAGATAGAAGCTTTCGTAGGTGATTTTAAATGTCTAATAAAATTCTTAGCTAGATTTTCATCAATATATTCTTGTAAGGCTGTAAGTTCCATCTATAAGAAATTATAAATTGAACCAAATAGAGGTTGAGCTTCATCTTATAATTCAATTACACAATCATAAGGATATTGTTTTGATAACATGTCTACTTTTTTCTTTTCAAATAGGTCTTCAAGGTCACTATATTGATTAGGAATATCTTGCTTCAATTGCTATGTTGGATCTTTCATTGAGATAGCATACAATACAAAT
Source organism: Physcomitrellopsis africana (assembly GCA_036785485.1). Taxonomy (NCBI): domain Eukaryota; kingdom Viridiplantae; phylum Streptophyta; class Bryopsida; order Funariales; family Funariaceae; genus Physcomitrellopsis; species Physcomitrellopsis africana. Next base: position 374,571 of record JAWRVF010000122.1, on the reverse strand, counting down.
GCAGCTCTTTTCTTTACTATCTACATAAATACTTTAACTTCAAGAAATGAAGTAGTATCTTGTTTCTTCTTTTGATGTTTGGATCTTGAAAAAATCTTTTACAAATTCTAATCAATATTAGGATTATGTAATTCAAACTAACGAAATTCAATGACAATAGAATCTCTTGGACATGGAATGATGTTGAAGTACAAGGAATATTTGATCTCCTAGTACTACTTCCAATGGTTGGATTTCTTCAATAATATCCCTTGATGTAAGATTTTGTCTATCAATGACTTCAATGGATGCAGGATAGATCTTCTTTATAAGTACTAAATTATACTTGCTTGCAAATTTTTTATCCGTAAAGCATGTTGAGGCTCTAATATCTAAAAGGATTTTAGCAAAAATCTCTTGTCTTGAGATTCTTATATGTACAAAAAGTATAAAATAGGACATTGAATCTAGAGGTAGGAAGAGACGTTTTTTTGATACTTTAGATTTAGAGGTGTCCAATCGTAAGGTCCCTATTATGATTGGACATCTTTATTTTTTGACTTTTCTAATTCAGATATTATACCTTGTGCCTTGAATTCTCTAGACTTATTTAGATAGCTTGTTGCCTTATAATTATGTCTTCTATAATATAGACATAAATTCTTTAGCTGATGTCTAGTCTTTTCTGTTGGTGTTAATGGCTTGGATTGAGTTGTATCAATTTGTACAGATTCAAGATATGTTAATAGCTTCTTCAATATTCTTGAAGATGTAGCAAATGTACGTTGATAGGTATTGCTTAAAATTAATCGCCTTTCTTGTTATAACTCAAATAGGTGATTGTTACAAGTAATAGCTTGAAACATGAGTTCTTTTAAGCTTTCAACTCTTCGCATTGTGATCAATAAATTCTTCACATTGTCTTTAGGTCATAATAAAATCAAGTCAAAAAAATCTTATTGTTTCAATCAAGATCATAAGTAGATTGTTTAAATTTTACAATATAAATTACAGCTGAATGTTATCTTTATTGTAGGTTTTGAATTTTTTTTGTACAACCCTCTCTCAATTACAATCTCTAAATGGAGCAATAAATATTTCCATAAAAGGCTCCAAATTATATAGGATTAAAATAAAAAAATTTAATAATAGAATAAATCATAATTAAGCATTTTTTGATAAAAAAGTGCCAACAAAAGTAACTTGAGTGAACCCATCCAAATAATGAGAAGGATACAATCGTAAGTAAAGCCATACTTATTGCATAAATCCTCAAAAGTTGGATCTTGTTCTATCAAATTTATCAAACATACTAGCTTTTAGCTCCTTCATGACAACCCTTAGAGCTTCTAGAGAGATTACGTGCGTAGCTTGTCTACCACTTGATTTTTTCAATTGAATATTCTCTTATTATAAACTATGAATTTCTCGCTTAGTTTCTTCAAATACTTGCTCTATTTACAGTTTTTTTTTTGGATTGCAAAAGAATACCATTTTTTTCTCGTATAGTATCCAAAAGAGCTTCAAGATCTACAAAAGTTGCCACTCTATTTTCTATTTGTAAAGATGCACCTGCCATGACTTGATCAATATTGATCTTTATCAATAAGATGCATCTCCCATTACTTCTATATTAACAAAGAAAAAATCAACAAGTTGTTAATGTAGCATTTTTTATATTGAAAAGAATGTTTCTAAATAATATTAATTTAGAAGAAGATAATTTGAAACCTCTAAAATGCAATGATATATCCTAAAAAAAAAATAATCCACTCTCTCCAAAGAAAGATTAAGCTGCAAAAAATAAGCTTATCAATCTAAAATGAGATAATCTGCACTTCTCTAGAATGCAATAGTATCTTCAAGAAGAAGAATAATCTACTCTCTATAAAGATATCAAAGCTCTGATATGATTACTTAGATAGTCTTATTAAACTATCAGAGATGCAAGTTAGCAGATTAGCAAAGCAATAAGAAAAAAATTATAAAACTTGGATGATTTCAAGAACAAAGAACTAGAAGGATAAGAACAAAGAACTAGATGATTAATAAAAATAATGGATTAGATTGATATTAAGAAACAATGCAATACTTTGGATTACTTCAAAACTTATGTTGGCAAGACTGAGGTGCATCTTGATCTTGCTTTCTATTTATACTATAAGATTTATATCCTATTGAACCTTCTAAAAGTATTTTAGAAGATTTTAAAAGATTGAAGAAGATTTTGGAATATTGAAGGAAGTTTGAGAAGACTAAAAAAGATTTTAGAAGATTCTAAAAGGCTACAAGAGATTTTAAAAGATTAAAGAAGGTTTTAGAAGATTCTAAAAGACTATGGAAGATTCTAGAAGACTAAGAAAGCTTCTAGAAGTTTTTAGAAGATTTTTAAAAAACTATAGAAGATTTTAGAAGACTACAAAAGATTCTAGAATGTGATAATTTGAAATATGTCTGTGACACCATGTGAAAATAATGTATATATATATATATATATATATATATATATATATTTAATATATAATTTATTGGATAGTTGAATAAAAGCCATATCAATGGTTTTTAATTGATTACAGAATGTGATTAGATTATTATTTTAAAAAGAGTCTATTAAAAAAGGCTACTATTGAGATTTGTACAACTTAATTTTTTTTTATAATGACTTTTGAGGTTGATTTTATGATAGTAATAAATTTTATATATTTTGAGTCATCTTTGTTAGATATTGGTGATCCTTGAAATCTTATTTTATTTCTTTTATTTGCTAATTAGAAAACATACTATGTAAATCTTATTAGAAAAAAGATTAAAAAGAAATTTTAGTATCAAAAAGAATAATTAGGCCATCCAAGTGGATGAATGAAGATAGATGATAGAAATTTCCATTTTGATTGGCTAATAGTCATACCTAATGGGCTTCAAGGAAATTGTCCAAGGCCTTATTAGGAATTAGAATTATTCTTTTGAAGTCATTTGAACATCAAAGGTTAGGATCAGTAAGTTTAAATTTTTGAATATAGTTTTGATGCAAAAATTGAATGATTTAGAATTTTTGTGAAGAAGATAGAGGCACTCAAATTCAAGATATCAATTTTGTATCTAATATCACTCTTTTAGGCATAATACATGTATACAAAAAGTAATAAAGGATTGGCGACCAAGACTAAAGAGAATAAATTTTTTACTACAAGTTTTGTCAAGTGATATTTTATTACTTTTTAGGAAAAAAAAATCACAAAACATAGGCCCATTGACTTAATTATTGTAAGTTGGCCTTGTTAAGGAATGTCTATGGTTGATCATCAAAATAACTTGCAAGATTTAAAAACATCACACTGTTGTATGGTATGATTTTTAATTTATGAATATATTATATACTTAGCTATAGAAAGTTTATCTTTAATTTATTGGCTAAATTCCAATAAGTAATTTGTCTTTAATAAAGATAATAAATAAATACAAAAATATTTTTAAAAAAAATATATTAACAAGAATCTTTTATATTTAAATAGATTTATATATAAGATTTTTTATGGCATTTAGAAATTCTTTAATATCTTTTTTAATGCCAAATCATAATTAATCAATTATTAATTAGTTAAATTCTCAATAACTTCAAAGAAAATCCATAATCTCTTTTTAAAGACTCATTTTTATATCAAAAATATTATCATAGTATTATATATCCATCTTTTCACCTCCATAAAGTCTTAATTTCCAAAAAATCCCTTTAATTTGAATCAAACTTTGGCAATAATATCAAAAATCACTTTTTCAACTTTTTTATGTGTTATATGGCCATCTTCTTTGTTAATCCATCATTACCCATATACAAATAATATTTCATTTTAATACCAACTTAAAGAAAAGTTGCTAATTTAGTAGCTATTCCTTTAAACAACTCCAATAGAATAATATCTTTTTTTAAAACCTGCAAATATATAGTAGATGTATCTAAGAATGGTTCTATATCCTTAATTGTATTAATGCCCCTTTCTTCTGTATTTTGTAGTAACACAACTTGTTTCTAAACTTCTTAAATAACTTTTGTAGTATCATTTTGTAAATCTTTAATAATATCTCATATAGATTTTTTTATTGATAAAGACTCTCCATTGATGTCATCAATGTCTTTTGATTCTTCACCTTCTTTTAATATACTAGATGGAATATATTGTGTATATAAAAAAAAAATCTCATTAAAGCCTTCCTTAAACTAAAAGATTTTATCATTTATAAGTCGTGCAAAGCAATAGGTATCAACCATATTACTAATAAGAACTTGAATAAATTAAACTAGGAGCTGAGCCTTCCACCTATCTCATGCTTGTCATTTTGGCCTATAAAAATTTATCTCTATTCAAAAGTCTAAGATAAAATCTATTGAATATAGTACCATAGTCTTTATCAAGACATCATAAGATTTGGTTTTTGTAACTATTAATTTTATCTTCATAAAACTAAAATCCATGATATCATTTGGTTGGAATTATAAAGTAAGTTCTTTCTTTATGATGTATGTAGCTTGTTCCATTCCACCTATTGATGTACTTATGATCCAAAAAACAATCTCTAAAATATCTTAAATAAGCTCTAAATATTCAATTGCTAAAACTTTCAACATCAAAGATTGTACTTCAAAATCCTATAATATTTTATATGGTCAAAATATCTTTCTAATAGATTCCATTAATTAAAACAAATCTTTAAAATTTTCTACTACTACTACATTAGATATAATAGATAATCTCTTAATAACTAGTCTTGTTGGTATAGTTTGAACCTAAACTGTTGCTACACAAATACCTTCTAATTGCTCAAATTCATTGCTATTATCAACATTAGAATTCAAGACTATATGCACAACTCTACTTATCCTTGAATTATCTAACTAACATATATTGGATGCCAATTTTTATACAAAGGCTACACTAAACTCAGATTAAACCAATATAGTTACAAAAAATAATGGTATTTGACATACCATGGTAGTAATATTAAACATGATGTTAGAAGTCTTGTCATGTCCTTTTTTATTCTTATCTTGATAATCTTTATCTTAGGTATTTTTGGCCTGATATGTAGTATTAAAAAAGATGTAGATATTGTCTCTTTAATAATAAAAGATTCAAGCACTCTTATTTGTCAATGTGCTTCATCACTTTGAAGATCCAATGTTGAATTAGCTCCTTGAGGTACATCAAATATAGTAATTACTTGAATTTTTAATCTAACATATATTTTAAGATTTAGACCTTATCTTGCCATTGCCATATTATATAATATATAATCATAATCTTGTGCATAATAAATTGAAACTTCCTTTTATTTTTTATTTTATGATTTTTCATTATTAAACTCCAATCTAAGTGATTTTTTGATTTAATAGAAAATAATTCTTTAAATGTCCCAATTCTCTACAATTGAAGCATTTGAATTAAGATTCACTTATGAAGGATAGAAGGCTCCTCTTTTTTGCCTTATATTTTTTTATTGGCTTAGATTTTTTGGTTAAAAATTCCATTACTGCATTTTCTTCTAACAAGTTGATCTCAATTTTCTTAGGTGTTTCAAATACAAACCTTAATATTAGTAGCACTCTAAACTTCAAAGTTTTATTTTGGACAATGGTTTTAAATTCCTTTTTTAATATATTATACCAATATTAAATTGCTTGTTGTTCTATTTCACCTTTGTAGCAACAATCAATCTTTGAAATCTTACTTATGCTTTCTATAATTTCTCATCATTACCTCTAGCAAATAATTTCAATTATTCCATCTTCTCAACTTGTTGACCTTGATAATTCCTTGCCAATTCATTAAAGAACATTTGAATTGGATTGAATGTAGGTGTCAAATCTTTAGCCTTTTTTTTTTCTATAGAAATATTATACATGCTATCACTATTTTTATCTTTGGATTTAGCTATAGAAAGGGTTTTTACCTCCTCTTCATTTGATATCAGTAAAGATTCACCTTCAAATACATCTACATAATTTGGAGACTAATATGCATGCTACCTTTCAATGTCTTGTGTATTTTGCAATTCAAAATCTCCATAGTTCTTAAATGGTATACCTTTGAAGTATTGGAGAAGTACCTTTTATACTATGCATAGATTGAAGTAAGTATTGTATAGCTTCTAAAATTCACACCAAGCACCAAATTCTCTCTTAAAACCATCAAATTCAAATAAATTAATTCTACCTAAAAATCATATAAATGCGTGACATATAAATAAAAGTACCATTTGAAAGTCATATAAATGCTACATATATTTCCTACTTAGTTAAGCAAGTTGGTAGATAGTAGGAGCTATTTCAAAATTTACAACCTTGTTAGTATAAACATCCACCATAGTAGTAGACCTCTCTAATCATTTTTTTTTTATTTTTTTATTTTTTATTTTTTTAATGCCACATTATATGGAAGTTGTGGTTGTTATTTCTTGATTAAGAACCACATCACTTGTCTTTTAAGCATAGTAATTGATAAGGAGGTTTCTTCCATAAATGAGGTCTAATACAAAATATATTTCTTTAAATTGGAAGCTTTTTGTTATTGGTTTTACCTAGGTGTATTAAAAATGAGGTATAATAAGCATCAAAGTTTGAATTTTTTTGTATAAGAATCTATATTGAATATTTGCTGATATATTTTTAATATCTAGTGCCAAGTCATTGTAATCTTTAATGCCTTTTTTTATTAGTATATGTGAAACAAATATTTATAGTTCTTTGCATAAAAGAAATTAATTGTATAATAATAAAAATAATTTATATTAATTCTATTTAAGATTTATGATATAATATATAGCTTAGATGTAATAGTGATAGTATTATATTATATATAGTATATATTTATCAAGTTGTACCACTAATATTACATATACAATACATATAAGATTGAAGCCTTATCAAGACAAAATCAAGTATTTACCATTTGTTGAAGTGTATATCATTACAATAATCATTCCAAATTCATAAAGTATATCTAAAATTAGTGATATGTTAGTGACATTAACCTAATTACATTACACTATTGCTTTAAGTTGAAGAGATTGCTTGTATGCTGCTAAAATTATTTTTAAGTTTATGGTAATTATAACAAAGATGTTAATTGATTCTAATACTTATATTGTATCTAATAGACTAATTAGAATTTTTTGTCAAAGAGATGTCATTATCTCCAATGAAGAAGATTGGCTGGTGCTTAGAATCCTTGAATTTTAGATTCCTACAACTTAATTAGAAAGAATTTACACTATATATCTCTTTATGATGTAAGGATTCTCTGAGTATCTATTTATAAAATAAGATCTTACAATTTGGATTGTCATTGGATTAAACAAGTCAAAAGATGTATTTATGGTCAAGATTAATATCTCAATATTTCTTTTTTTTATAGATTAGTAGTTGGTTTAAATTAAAATAATGATATTGGATTCTTTTGATGTTGTTCATTAATTTGTTCTAGAATAATTGTTATTTGTAGGTCTATCAATCTATGGTTCTCATGTGTGTGGATATTGCTGCTTCAATCTTTTTGACTTTTTGCACTTCTTGATTCCTCTTTTCTTTGAGTCTTGTGGTTTGACATGAGTATTCTTAATTGGATTTTGTCTAGCAAATGTGTATTGGTTTTTTATCAATATGAAGCTATTATCCTTATTTTATTATAGATTGATTGATTCTAATTACATTTTGTATCCCTCATGTATCTTTGTTGCTTGAAGATTATTTGGTCTTAACTTCTTAATTCTAGCTAAAGTTTAACTATCATTGATTTTACAAGTTGTATCTAGACAATACATATATCTGATAGGTAAAAAGTTGTTGTAAATTAAGATAGTATTTTTTTTTTTTTTTTTTTTTTTTTTTTAGAATTTATGATTCTAAAAGAGTATTTTCATTCACTTTTTAGATCAATAGTAATGCAAAAATAAGGATCTTAATTGATTGTATTGTTAGAATCTTCACCTAATAACTCTAATTGATTTGTCATACTACTATTAAGAACTTTAAATTTATTTAGAGGTTTATGAAAGGTTATCCATATAAAAAATTTAATTTAGTTTTAAACCAAATTCAGGTCTAAAGAATCAAAATTTAGAGCCTATTCTTGCATGGTGCAAACTTCATTAGAAGCTTTATATAAATTAAGTAGTTGAATTTTTTTGCTACTTTTAAAAATGATGTTTTGATAGGAATAAAATCTTTTTTTAAAGATCAATCTAATTTTAATGTGTTCCATGTTTTTTCTTGTAAGTTTATAAATTATTATTTTTAAGTTATATTAGACAAATTTTCTCTTAAAAACCTGAAATAATAGCAAATTATTCTAAAAAAAATATTTTCTATTTGTCAATTTCAACAACAATCTTTGTAATATAATTAGAGTTTTAAAGTAACAAACATATTATGCTTTGTAAGAAGTTATCTAGCAACTCTTCTTTGGTTGTTTTGTTATAGGAATTAATTGTTGTTCCATTGTCATTGAATATTAGACTTGACACCTATACCATGCTCTTATGGTCCTAAAAAATTCTGCAATATGGTATTGTACTTGCCTCTACAATGAATCTCTCCAAACACTATATTTCCATGTTTCTTTGCTTCTTTGTATGATATCAACATTGGATACTATTTTTAAGTTGTTGATTTTCACTCTTTGCTTCTTTGCTAGCCAATTCAATAGTATCCATATGCATATCTCTATTTAAATTTCTCCTAACCTAGCTTAGTACCTAATAATATTAAAATAACCATCTAGATTCTAATATGCTTTAAGCTAGTGTTTGACCTTGAAGCCAAGGCAATGCTAAGATTTCAACATACATCTTAACTTAATTACAAAGAAACTAATTAGTGATCAATATAGTCAAAATAATAGCATTACAATATAAAAACAAGAAACCCTAACTATGGCAATTATGGTCAACATAACACCATTTAGACCCTTCTTCCATGCAATTAATTATTGCTACAAGTATCATTTTTTAAATCTTAATAAATTATACTTTGCTTCAAATTATTATCTTTTTAATTAAATATTTAAAGCTAAAAACTATAAATGTTTAATTTTTTATTTGTATTATGATCTTTAATACTTAATGTTGTTGATAGAATATACTTATTATATATACTTTTATTAAATTTTATTCTTTAATAAATAACAAGTTAACCAAAAAGATGCTTGGTGCTATATGGTTAAGCATATGTTGCTTAAAAGAGCCTTACACGTATTCTCAACACTATATTTTTGTGTTGACTTCCAACCTCCATTTTTTTATTTTATAATAATTAAAATTAAGATTAAAAGTATAAATAGAATAAGTTGTATTAGAGTGAGTGACTGTACTTTTTGATTGTACTGCATGGCATTTCTATTATTCTGCTTAAAATCAAATTAGAATTATATATAATGCAAAACATTTACATTCAAGAAAGTGTTCCTAAATAATTTAAAACCAGGAAGAGCACAAGTTTTACAATCTTTTGTATATCAATATAGATGCTGTGAAGTATGCAACATGTTGTTATCATTATTTGTACATCTTGTGAACCCACATTCAACCTCTATAATAATACAAACACGCATTCATTCTTCAAATTCTTCATTATTTATTAAACAAATTTTGTCCTACTGTAGCTTTGCTTCTAGGGATTGAAATATTCTAGGAACCAATTCACAATGGATGTGCCTAAGGTATAAGTTTAGATTTTCATATGATGATGTGAAGGAAAGGAATTTAAGAAATTGAGTTGAACAGATTATTAATCAAAATCTAAAACCCTTGATTATAATTGTAATCTTAAACTAGAAAAATTTTAAATCACATGATTAATATGAAAAATTATTTTTAATAAAAATACAAAACTTAAAGCAAGGAGCACTGATGACTGTAATTGACTTATTGTGTGGGTTCTATGGGTTTTCAACTTGTCTTCTAAAGGTTTAATAACACCATCACCAACAATACCATTAAAGCACCCAAGTGCACATGCAAGTAGGAAGCGAAAGTGAGAGGAAAGAAAATAAAACAAAATAAAATAACATAGGAAAAAAACAGAAATATAGTTTGCACCACTACCAGTAATGCTTTGGAAAGTAAAACATTCTTTGATTTTTCTTGTTTGATTTGGAGCAAGTTGCAGAATGGCGAGCTTGCCGAGCCACTGTTTGCAAGTAGTGCAGAACACACACAATGCCATAAGCTCCATGTTTTGAAACCTTGCAGCTGTGTTTCTTATCAGAATAGAACTTCGAAGGCACCTCCTATCTCCCCTAAAAAAACAACCCATGAGCCTGCAGAGCATCCTGAAGTTGGTGGGAGTCGGTTCGTTTCTAATCTGACTCGTTTGGAGCGTTCCTCCAAGAGAGTTCCTCCAAGCGGAGCATCTAGCCTGCTCAATCTCTCCGAGCCGATCACGAACTCTCCAGACCTGCAAGTGCTGCTGCAAACATTTGGATTCAGTTACTTGAATTAGGCGTGGTCTGTTCATCAACAGATAGGCGAGATTACACGGAAAACGGCTTAATATTCGTCACATCTTCAAGACACCGGGTCTCTTTCCGGAAGGTTCTATTGTGAACAATGCTTAGCTAACTGAAAGGGCTACATTAACATACAATCCCCAAAGAAATAAATAAATAAATTAAGGTAAGCATGGTCTTTCAAGAGAAGTGCTAAGATCACCTAGCCTGATGGCGTAATTAGGCAGATAGACCTAGACTATCCATACGCGAAAAGGATAATCAGATGAGAAATGAACCGAAAATATTTGAGTCCAAGCTTTACCAAAGATGTTCTACCAATAGGGAGCATGAAGGAATTTAAGAGCTTGAGAATTCCAACGGAAGAGATTCTCATAAATTACCAGCACGGTAGTTTAATAAAAGCAAGATTAAGAATGCAAATATGAGGTAGGGGATACCTTCCGTCATTTCAGAGAAACAACACTCTGACGGAACGTCCCATCCTCAAATCCTTTGCTGGAGCTGAACTGAAGGTTTGAATCTCCGTTTCTCCAGTTTATCCATTCATAATGTATGGAGTTTAGAACTTGGGGGACATATAGATTCGAGGAACTTATATGCTTCTATTGTACAAGTGGATACAAACGCAGATTGACACATTTGTTTGCCTGCCAAACATTGAACTTCAGTGTGACAGTCACTATGTTAAATTGGATCAAGGAGCCAACTCAAGAACTTTAATCGTGCCCTGCGAGTTGGCCGCCAACAAGGTCGGGCTCTCACTCTTCCAGCACACTGCGCTAACAAAGGAAATATCATCCTCAATGTCTTCAGCATTTAAAGATCCGAATTCATGGGAAGAACACGGTTTCGACATGGCCTGTGGTACAAACAGAAAGCGCTTGGTGTGAGTGATTCACAGTCGGAAGCAAAAGACAGATCCAGGTGGCACTTCAATATTAACGAAATTTTTCAGAAAAGTGAAACAAACTAGGACTACAAAGGATGTAATCTCATCTATAACCATACCTTATGATATACAAAAACCTCACTCGTTTCACTGCCACAAACGATGTAGTCACTATTTACAGTAAGCCCCACAAAATTCTTTTCATTGGTGTGTCCCCTAAGCGTTCGTACCTGCGGGAGAGGTAAAACTTAGAAATTACAACAGGGTAGCGAGCGACCTTTCGAAGTGTTTTGCAAAGTTACTTAGCACGCCACACAAATCGCGAAAAAGAAACGGGGGGGTGTGGGGGGGTTGTGTGTGTGTGTGTGTGTGTGTGTGCGCTGACATCGTAATGATCTTGTCACCAAATCATAGCAGTAACTTAGTAATGCATCCTTTATAACGAACGTTCCACTCTCAAGACAATACTCACTATCATGACAAAACAGAAGACGTGGGAAGAGGTGGTCATTACATACAGAGGTGTCTGTCTGAACGTCCCATAGTCGTAATGTGCTGTCGGTAGAAGCTGACACTAATTCATTCGAAGACATAAATTTTACGTAAGACACGGCTTTCCGATGACCCTTGAATACAAAGAGTGGTGTTCTTAGATTCCGTAAGTCATAATAATGTATGTGATGATCCGATGAGCCAATCTGTGAACAATATAACACAAACCAGGTGACGTAAGACACTGGAATCTTATCAGGCTGCATGAAATGATACACTGAGATGCCTTGGTAGATCCATCACACAAACGCCATGCAAACAGGCGCTAAAATAAACCGCGAGAACGCTTCACATAATAATACAAGAATTTCAGAGTCCTTGACACAATATTCCAGTACTTACAGCAATATGGTTGCTGGAACCGGGATTGTACTTCACGCAGCAGATGTTAGCCTTCATATCTATGCTAAATGCGCTAGCGTCCTGATTAATGCACCAAACCTTTACCTGCAAAACTCCCCAATCTGCTTCTTAGGTGCTGTGCAGAGTAAAATTGAACAGGTTATTACTTGTTACATTTCACTAGGGACTTGCAAACAAAACATCAATCAAATAATTCCGAGACAAGCTTCTAAGCAACAGAAGAAGAGCAGTGTACACATCAACCGTGTAGTCCTTCAAAAATAAGCTAGGGAACCATGAGACAGACCTTGCCGTCGTCACTTCCAGAGACCATCATTGATGGATCTATACAGGAAAAATCAACACTCCAGGCACGCTTCTCGTGCTCCTCGTACTCGACAACGCTCTGGCAATGGTAATTTCCAAGCAGAACATGTCAACATATGTTTGCAGGGACTATACACTTGAAATAATGTATATAGTTATATACGTAAATGAAAATGTTTGACGCATTGCAAAGACACACATGTATATTTCTGGTACGAACCCAAGTTGGAACATCAACAGTCCTATGCTGCGTCAATAATCCCTTCCGGTTTACCTGACTCCGGTTGACATCCCATACTGCTATAATGCCTTCATAGTCGCTGCTAGCAACCAATGGTTTTTTCAACTTATTCCAACTTAGACAGCTTAGCTTGGATCGTGTTGGAATTTCCGTTACTGGACAATGCACATCTGCTAGATCGTCTATAACCTGATTGAATACAATTCAACATGTTAAATCTAGACCGTAAACATTATGTTAGAAACTTCAAAAAATTCTGAAACGTTTGTCTTGAATATGACAAGTTATGAAGAATCGAAAAGAAAACAAGATAATCAAATAGAACCTGCGCTACCAGCAATTATAAATAAATGATAAGTCAATCAAGAGTTATAAGGGTACCGTTGCAAAATCAAAAATCTTGATTCGCCTTGTAACTCCTGCAGTTGCGAACAGCTGATCATCTCCATCGAAATCAATGCTGCAAATGACTCAAAAGATTGAGAACGATTTCGTGAAATATATTTCTGAGAACCAAGGATCTCAGAGTCAAATCCTTGGTTCCCACAAAGTCACATAGAACCAACTATTTTCCATTTATCCTGTAGAACCATCAGAAGGGTAATGATGGCAGCTCGACAAACATTGAACTCAACCAGCACCACTGACAAAGGACTCTAATTAAATTTCACTCACAAAGCATGACATTTCGGTCTAAAGTGAATTACCTGGACACTATGTTTGAGGAAGGTTGGAAAGGATCGTCATGATGAAGCTCGGCAACAACACGAAGTTGACTGATCACATACATCACAACGTAAAGTTAGACAACAAAGACACTAGAAAACAAAATTTAAATGCAACGAGAGATAGTCATTAACACTCCACCAATCTCAACAAAGACCTTCCCTTAAACTTCACGATAATATCTTGCACTAAGGCAGATTGAACTAAGTCACTAACCTTCCTTTCCTGCACAAAACTAAATGAAGAAAAGACATGGAAAAGGAATGTAGGAGGAGCAACAATCCTTGAACCTGCAAGTTCAGAGCCAGAATTCAAACACAATCTCAAGGTAAAAACGCATCCATTAACCTTCCAAAGGAAACAGACATACCCATAACGAGTATAGGCCGTAAGCATGGACAGAAAGTCATTCAAACCATCATCATGTGTACCCCAATTCTTGTAAGCGCCCTTTTCGCTAACCGATTCTTGTAACTGTTGCTTATGACATTCTTTGAAAGCAACTTTTCGTCTTCGCAAAAAGTAAGCTTCTTGCAACTCCTCAAACTGCATGTTATCATCGAGAAGTAAGTCACCTTTCTCAAGCATAATTGTCACTTCTTTTGCTAAAAAAAAAAAAAAAAAAAAAAAAAAAAAGGTGACGTTAAGATAAACCCACAATGTTCACGTCATGGCGGACTACTATCAGCGACTAATCATACAGTACACAGCATTTGAGTACTCAAACACACATATGATAACTGAAAGATTTAAATTTGATATCATTAGTCTAAAAACATACCTGGGCTAAGACTCTACGCTTCTTGGCTACTTTATGTGCACATGCATATTCACCAGGAGAGTCTACTGATGGATCATTTTCAATATCCGTACTAACCGAAGTGAAAGCCAGGTTTCTGATTCTTAGTCTCTCCGCCCTATTCAACTTTTCTTCGCCAGGTGGAGTATATGCACCACCCTGCCCACTTCGCCACATAGATACTGCACCTCCAGTACTTGTACTACCGTATCCTGTGTGAATATTTAAATCAGGCAACGGAGATTCCTCGCATATTCTTTTGCTGTGACTCTTGTTTAATGCCAGTAAACAGCGCAATCTTCTCTCCACTGTGGCTATGTCGTCTTGCAGAAACTGGAGGTCATTCTGAACCTGTTTCACAAATCGCAAAGTTAGGTGAAACAGAAAATTCTGAGAAGTTGTGTTAAATGCACTTGGTAGTGAATAAGAACCTTAGTATCCATGGACTATATACTTCTAAATGCACTCGGTTTTCATAAATATAGGACTCGTTATATCGTCCGCGTTTTTATCAGCTTACTAGCAAGAACAATGGATGCTAGTCGGAAAATGGACATGACAAACATTGTAGGGAGAAAGTCGGCGAGCGATTCATCCTCAAAAATTGGAACATCAACCTATAGAAAACCATCTTGTACTATGAGAAACATTTTATATAACCATGAAAACGAAAATAAAACTTGAAGAAATAAAATGGTTGAGACGAAATACAGAAGAAGCAAAGAAGTCCGGAGGACTCACCTCCTTCATCGCTTCCAGCTTCCGAACTTGCAAACGATGCAAAAAGTCAAGAACTATTTCGGTATTTAACTCTGCTTCCTCTCGGTCAAGCTTCTGCTTCCTTTCATTAAGAAGTAGAAACAGAGAATCTAGCTCCTTAGGAGGCAAATCCGCGCCCTACAGTCACGAAATTCCAGTCAGCTACATGCAGAACATTCAGGCAGAAAACTCAAACATACATGCCAAATGTCGGAGAAATTGTTTCGAAACATCGGAGAAATTGCACACCATTGAATGAAGGGCCAACCTGCTCAAGCGCAAGACGTAGTTGTTCTGCTGGAGACGCATTCTTCAGCATCATCGATGCTGATAATTTATTCATCAACTGTAACAACAGAAATCGCAGAGCATTTCAGACATAGATTCAGCCTCAGCATAAACACATACATACTTTCTACTAGCAAGAATCATAACTTCTACGCTCCCTCTTACAAACCTATGGTGCTGATTAGGATTAACCAAGTAGGGCGCAACCGTACCTTTGTTAGAAGGAAATTTGGCATAAGTAGATCGATCGTGAGGTACTGAGCACAACAAGGACAATCATTCCTATTCTTCAAGTGGGTCATAATGCATGAGTAGCAAAAATTGTGTCCACAGCGAGTAAGGAAAGCATCTTCTATTGTCTGGAGGCAAATTGGGCATAAAAAGTCTCTGTCCATGTCTGCCCTGGCGCGGACAGCAGATTCGTACTTCTCCTCTCCGGAAGACGCTGCGAATGACTCTTCATTTTCAAATGCCATGTCTTAAGGAGCATGGACCACTCCTGAAAGTCCTATGGACTCTTGTTACTTACCAGATGTTCTAAATGCAATGCTAGAATGCAACCTGCAAGCCTCGACTATCCTCCAATATCGGATCACAGCTCACCATACCACGAAAACACTTCAATCTCTTAATCACTCCTTGTGATGTGTGTACTTCATCTCGCCACCGATTTCTCCAACTTGTGATGCATTTAACCGCTGATTACTGACTAGTCTCGATGATATCTCTGTCTTCTTCCCATGAATCTTTTTCATAGAAACACTAATTCAGAACATCTGATTCACAATAGTAGTACGAGCAGTTCTCGCTATCCCAGCTCCATCGCATGCGGTGTCCATAAATGCCCGGTAATCCAAACAACCTAAAGGATCAAAAACAAGCTCAGAATCCAACCAAGTACACCAGGGACGTCGAGTCCCTGCAAAAGGCAGCCGCAAGTGACACATACTAACAAAAACGCACTGAGAGCGGCACAATGTCTTCGACACCCATCAATTCAAGAAAGTTTCCCCTGCTCCTTTCAATTCTCCAACTCAACTTGAACCCCAACAGTACGCTATATTTTGCTGAATAAGTCCCCAGCTTGCACTCGCCGAGAAGATTGAACACCTTACCAGCCCCAACCACTAGATAATATCGCGCCCAGAAGCACAATTCCTGCGAATCACCTGCACCTCCTCCTCACTCAAATTCACCGACACCACTGCCTGTTTTTCACAAGAATAAATTGACCTTCGCAAGTATCCGATCGCACTCTACCTATGCAAAATTAAATATTCCAAAATACGCATTAGAGATCCACTGCAATACAACGAACTAGTCCACGCAATGCCGCATCTCTAAGTAGCTCTGCATTCAACCACCTGAACAGAATCAAGTCCTAGCCATAAAACGGCTCTCTACTTCACTCCACTCCATCCGAACCATTTCTATAACCATTTCTAAGTCCAGATTCGCTAACTGAAATCCATCTCTATAGCCTTGATTCCAACACCGCCGATTCCACTACACATGTTCCAGTTTCAAAAGGACATAGGCAAGCTAGCGTAGACGTACTCATCACAGACACTCCAAGAACGACAAATCTGTCTACGCCGCTTTTACATCACTGCCTCGTGAATCAATCACGGCCGAGTTTCTGGTTCAAACAATGCAATGCTTATGAATGGCGAAGGGCACAGGCCCGAGGTCGCGAATGTGACAGATGGCGATCGGCCCGTGGGGGAGTCAACTTTCAAGTTCACAATCAATCGGCCATGTCTAGCCCTCCACCACTTGCTCCAAAGTGTCCAACCAACCGAGTTCCACCAACGAATAATTCTCCCCGCTGGCATCAAGTAGCAGCCACTTGTGTTCCCGCACACCTCGTCCAGCCCCGCGCAGTCCCGCCCCCGCCCCTCGTAACCCCGCCAGAATCCAGATCTCGGGCTTCCGCTCTTTGAACATTCGTCTCGTCTCGTGAGGAGGACCCCGCTACCCATGTCCGCACGCCACGCGTATAAAGACGTCCATCCAAGTATCATCCATTTCCTCCCCACTCTTCCACAAATCTTAACAGAATTCGGACCCTCTTGGATGATTTTCGTGAGAAGACATTCCGCAGCACTCCGCTGAGCTTCTTCTATGACTGTGTTGTGTATGAGCAGTTGCCTCCGTGCCGTTTCATAAAACCTGGAGCCCGAAGCAGGGGAGGAATTAAACAGCCCCCCTGTATCCCATGAAGAAAGTCGTGTGTGTACAGTGTGGCAAATCTGAGTCAGCACGGGCAGCCGCATTCCACGTCAGCTGGATCTTCAGTGGAGCAGGCAAGTGGGTTCTGTGGGGATGTTATTTAGTAGCCATGGCCTACTTTCTATGGCCTTTTTCCTTGCAGAGTGGCACAGAGGATGACAGTGCCTGCCCTCTTTTCTCCCAAAGCTCTCTCTCATGGCATTAGGGTTAGCCTTCAACCCTCTTTTCTCTGTGTAGTGGGTGCACTTGCAAATTCTAGCTGTATGAGCCTGAGCTTTGTCCAGTTCCTTGGCAAAAAGGTGGGTTAGGGTGAGCTTGCTCAGTTGCTTTTTTCTGGACTAGTGGGTTTGAGTTTTTGCATGGACCAAGTTCAACGAATCATGTCTTTGCCAATCTTGCTGGCTTGGAAGTTTGTTGCAACCAGATGACTTGCTGCATGGACAGTTTTAATGGGTTGCTAATTGGTGTGATGGATATATACCATTGTTTTAATTGTCTGTTCAAAATTATAAAAATGAAAACATTCTTTTTACTTTATATGTTTAGTTTTCAATAAAAGAATTATTTTTGATGTTCCTTTCATTGCCTTGTGGTTAGACAAGATATTTTTTTGTGAAATTTAAATAAAATTTGATGTTGATGGGAATAAATCATAACAACATTAATGCATTGTTTAAAGGGTGGAGTTTGCAATTGAAGCAAAACAATTAATAAAAGATTCCAATTTTGATGAAATTGTTTAAATATTGCAAAAAAATGATATATGCAAATGTTCCATTGTATGAATATTTCATTTTAAGATTATTTATTGTTGAATGCATTGCTAATAATGATCAAGAGTTTGTTAACCATGATTAATTTTTTTAATTCAACATGTACTCAAATGAGTAACCTATGATAAAATACAAGATCTGTTGTATCACAAACTCAACCAATAACAATGAATTCATCTATTAATACATCACATGAGCAAATGGTATTAGAATGAACAAAACTATAACCAACAATCCTCTCGGTTTAAAATAATAATAATAATAATAATACCACAAGTGCTGTTTGAAGCATAATGTAAACTGTATGAAGACGTAGAGGCACCCGGAGCTGTGCGCCGTATTCCCTTGTGCAGTATTCATCATGCATCGACTCTTCAACGCCTCCGCTGCAATCCAAACGCAACCCAAGCTAGTTAGATCGTTCATATTACGGCAGCCAGCAATTGTTCATGCCTGTGTCTGCAGTAAAGCAAGGGGCCGCTGGATTGCTCTCCGTGGATACGAAGAGTCTGATGTTGAGTGGTGGTGCTTTCAATCATACGGACGGAGAAGGGAAACAAACCGGTTGTGGTAGTTTACGACATGTCGCAGTCAAGATTTTGGGGTGCCACCGCGTTCCGCTTAAAACGAGAGCGCATGCATCGCGCAAGTCACTGCGACGACTCGCGCTGTCCCCGACGTTCCGTCACAGTTTGGTTCTGGAAGCCCACATTTCTGATTCCATGAGTGAATTTCAAACAATCCCTGGAAGCTGCGAACTGTAATTGAGGAGCAGGTATGAAGATTGTATGCTGCGCAAGTCAACCAACACCGAGGGACCGCAACCCTTACTGCGAGAAGCAATTGCGCTTACATCTGAAACTGTGAACTAAGTTCAATCTTTTAGTTGTTTGAAAAGGAAATTCCAACTTAATTAACTCCGCTTGCTGAGTCTTTCCTTGACTCGAACAATCTTACAACGCTTACAGTAGTCTTGCATGTCATGAACGACGACGAAGACGAATAAGAGCACTGCATTCTTCAACGTTAGCAGGAGTGTCTAATTCACACGAAACCCTCAATTTATTTCTTTTTCTTTTTCTGACACAAAATAAGGTATAATTGTTGCTTAAATTAAGGGATTATAAATCCAATGCTTGTTAGGTCCTAACACCTTGGATTTTTGAAGCAAACTTAGCATTACAAGAACAACATAGTACTTTAAAATATAATGTTTTGACTTCATTGTGAATAATTAAATCATGAAGTGGAGTTCTTACATTTCAAAAAAATATTATACTAATTGTAATACTTAGTATGCTTCTAGCCATCTACAATTTGTTTCATCTTCTAAAAAAAAAATTTACAATTCTTAAGCTGTTTCTCTATTTTGTTACATGTGATTTTATCATTCTTTGATTACAATTGTGAAATTAGTCCAAATTAATTTCTAAATATGCAAGTCATTCCATTCTTTTTCTTCAAATATAAACTCATTTTTTGAATCCAAATGATTTTTTATCAAAGTTTTTTGAATAAAGACCAAATTATACAAAAACATTTGAATTAAAGAGGGAGTTTATTTACATAAATATATAATTGTTTCTTGATTGCAAGACATATAAAGAATACAATAACATAATATATTATGATTAATACATCTTCTCCATATATTGACTACTACCCTTCTATGCCACATAAATCACATTAATATGACATATTCTAGGACAAAATCAAAAAAAATTAGTTAAATTAAAAGTAAGAATCTAACATATTTTTTCTTTTGGTTTTGGTTTTGGTTTTTTTTTTTTTGGATTCTATGACATATAAATATAATAAATTAATTTCCTATCCAAGTATGTTATATCTATCATTAAGTCATCTCTTGTGATCCAATAGCAAATTTTGTAATCATGTTTTAAATCCTCTATAGATCTATAGAATTATATAGTGTCTTTTTTTTAATATTTTCATTGGTTTTTAATACCACCAATATAATTTTGATAATATTTTCTATGCAATTATTCTCACCCCCGTTATTTATTAATTTTTTTAAATAGTATAATATTTCTAATTCTTAAAAAAAACTATAAAATAAAAGCTACCTATATAAAATTTAATTTTAATTAACCTCAATATTGTGAAGCATATGTTTGTTTGAATTTCAATAATTTTAAAAAAGAATTAGAAGACAAAATTTAGAATATAGTTCTTATTTAAGTTATATGGATATATATATATATATAATTTTTAGCTTTAAAAAGAAGCACAATATTATTTATCATATTTTTTTGGTAATTATGCTTATAGTGAAATGGTTCCAAAAAAATCTTCTTCTATGTTGAGCATAGATTCTTCTTTGGATTCATCTAATGTCAATAGGCAAAGATTATTTATTTTAAAGATGTCATTAATATGATGCATATTGTTTTTTTAATTAAACTTGTCTACTCTTTTTAAATAATATTTATATATTGATTAAAAAAAAAAATTAAAAAGAATTTACTATTAAACAAATCTATTCATAACCTTAGGAAAAAAATTAAGAGATTTCAGATGAAGAGAATCAACTATCTTAGTGTTTGTTTTTTCTATTTTCTTTTAAAGTTTAGACCTTCTATTCTATTTACAATTATAATTTAGAAGTAAAATCAAGTCAAGCTATCATTTTTACAAGTGCAAAAAGTATTTGTATTATAAATTTATATGTGGTAATATTTTAAATATTAGAGTTTTTAAGTTGTAAAAATACAACAATCCATTTGGATCATAAAGCCTCCATGGCTTCTTATAACTTACTAATTTCTAAACCACCCTGTTTCTTAGATTTGTAACAAATATGTCATACTAATTTGATACAAGTTAGTAATAAAGTATTATTCAATAGAAATGTTTTTAATAGGGCTTTGATTTTTTGAAGTACTCACAATAGAAGAATTTATTTAGTTATACTAACATCAACACATATTAGTATATCTAAACCATTTATTTATTTAATTTATGTTAGTATAACTAAACAAATTACTAAAAATATATATATTGTTGATCATAATAGAACTTTTAGCTACATTTGATTATATATATATATATATATATATATCACTAAAAAATTTAAAAATCTACTTTAAAATTTATGAACATGTAAGCCTTTATTTTAGTAAAAGTAGTCTTTTTTAATGTTTCTTTTTTTCTGTTTTTTTTTTCTTTTTGGTTCAGATTGATCTGTATCATATGTTCGAGTAATGCTAACCAAATTACAAATTGATTTGGTAGCAATCTTTCACCAACAAAGAATGTAATAACTATATATTTTATTGATAAATCCACTCCCATCGAATCTTATTTATTGTCTACTTTTGTTACAACTTGGAATTTGGTTTTTTTAATCAAGAAACCAATATAGCTGCACATATAATCAAAAGAAAATCATTTACTATAAATAAATCTTGTGAGTTGCAATTACCCTACTTGCTTCTGTGCTTCTAATGCTTCTATGATATTGTAATCTTGTCTAACATTAAATTATGTATTAAATGCATTAAATCTATAAAAAAAAATTCTATTGATATAGTTATTATTTTTTTACAAACTTGTGTCTATCCTAACACGTTCTATATAAGTGGCCATTTCAAATTCTAAGCTAATTTCATTAATATAAATTCTATACATTGTCTTTACTATTTATTTCTTAATAGTTTTACAACCACTTGTTTCACTTATTCTAAAATAATGGTAAACATTTATGGATTACCAAAAAAATGTAATAGCTTAAAACATTTAGCTAGCAATATTATTTTGTAGTTGCAAAATTTATAATAGAACACAGTAATTTTATAATTAAATAAATCTGAACCACAAAGATACCAAATCAATTTTTTTTTGTAAAAAGTAGATAACAACATGATAGTTAATTATATCTTGTATAGTTGTATCACGATCCAAAGAAAGATCAAAAGATTTTAGATTAATAATTAATGATATTTCAACATGTATGTGTGTGTATATATATATATATATATATATAAATATAATATTTAAAACCATAATTTTAAATCCTTTGAGATTTCATAAACACTACAAGTTAAAATTTTATTTATTTTTTTGAAAAGAATAAATTAGGAGATGGTACTAATAAAAAGAATTTACTAACTAACTCTTGTGTACATGTAAATTGGTGAAGCATGTATGCTTATTTAGAATAATCTTAAATTTCATTAAATAATCAATAATATCAATAGATAGATATTTTTGTCTTACTAACATTGTATTAAATATGTTATTAATTATTAGATTAAAATGTAGGATCAAAACTTATTTGAAATATTAGAATGCTGTACATCTCCTTTTGTAAGAGTGTCAAAATAACAACAAGCAAAGAAAAGCCACCAAATAATATATGAGATTAAGAAATTATTAGTGAATAGAATGCAAAGTAGAAAAACTTATAAATTTCTAAAAAGGACACTTTTTTTTTTTTTGGAAAACAAGATTAAATAGTAACATTTTTTTATGTACATGGTAAAAACAAATCAAATAAGGATTTCAAAGAATCTAATAAATAGAACTCTTTTCATAATTTGTTTCAACAAAAATAATATTGAATCAATCAATATCCACATATTACATCAATAACCATGGAAATCATATGTATATAATCAAATTATAATATTTAAAATATATATAAATCAAAAAATTATATGCCACTGTAATATAGAAGAAAGAGAAGAAGAATAAAACAAACAAACAAACTAGATTAAAAAACCCAACACTAGCACAAACTAACCAATTAACAAAATTATACAAAAAAACTTTATGAATAATACTTTGTTTTTATTTTATACTTTTAAAGGTTGAAACATTTAATAAAGGATTTTAAAATGCAATATATTTTTGAAATGTGAAACTGAGATTATTGTATGTCTTAACCCACATTAGATTATATTAAGAAGTTTTAATTTAAAAAAGGGTCTTGCACTGTGACCACAATCAAAATTCTATGTAGGATTTATAGCATGATCTAAGAATCTTCTACAATAAACTGTAAGATGACTTTAGATGTTTTAGAGGCATGTCAATAATTCAGCAAAAAAAAATTTAAATTGATTCATGATTTCTGGAAAAATGTAAAATCATAAAGTTATAAAATCTCAAAAGACAAAAATATCCTCTGTGGAAAGTTCTAAATTTTATTTTAAAGATATTTTAACTCCTCATGTTAATTGCATAGGATTGGTGTCTCCATCTTAAAAAAAAGGTTAAAATTAATAAACCATATTGTTATTAGGCGGCACTCTTTGTATTTAGAATCAAAGTGTAATAGAAGGCTAGCTATAAACTAGTTACTATATGCACATAATATTCTTTTGTAAATCTCAAAATCTTTAAAAATAAAATAAAATAAAATAACCAATGTTGATATTGTATCTTTTATGATATGTATACAGTAGAGTTGAGCTTTTTTTAAAATTGAAGACAAATGTTACTATATATATATATATATATATATATACACACACACATTTTGTGGATTTTTAAATAGTCACAAAATAATCTTTAAATTGAGTAAAAATTCTATAAAATTAGTAATTTTATCAATTCAATGTCTAATTTATAGTAAATAAAGCTAAATCAAAAATCAAAAATCAAAACTAATGAGTTTCAAATTTAATACTTCAAATGCATTCTACAAAGATATATTAATTAATTACATATTGCACAAGATATAAAATTTAAATATCTTAATGATATTATTTTTTAATACTAATATATCTTATCAAAATTTAAATCACTTTCATTGTTTGACTTTCAAAAATAAAATTCAAAAAGTTGATAGTTTTTACATCAGAAACAATTTGTTATGTGCAAAGATATTAAAATTTGTATAAAATAGTAATATATCAATATATCCATAATAAAAGAATTTTTATATTTAAAAAATTAAAAAATTAAACTATTATTTTTTTAAAAAAAAAATAAAAAATAAAAAAAATAAAAAAAAATATATAATATACCAAAAAAAGATAGTAAAAATTAAGATATTTTTGTACCTTATATGAGAAAAAATGTACATGAATCTATAAATAAACAAACAAATAAATATGTATATATAGATGCACCTATGAGCATGTATTGAAAACAACACAATCATTACAAAAAATGTATTACACAAAAATAAATCAATCAATCTTCTTGAGGCGTTGAGGATGTTTTGACCTTCAACATTCAATGAAAACGAACGTCATCCATGAGAAGTCGTCCAGAAGAAGTCATCCATGCACGCAAATCATCCAACAATGATTTGGAGCCTTAATACCTTGGTCTCGCTTTCCCTGGCGAAGCAGTCAGTGCTGGGGGATCGTGAGTGTGTCTGCCATTGTTCGCAATCGCGACTTCGATTGCCGCCCGGAAAGCCCTCATCGCACTCTGCTCTTCTTCTCTTCCAAGTGGACCTTCTTCTCTCTCAATTCCGTTAGGTTTTGGCCCATTTCGGAAGCAAATTGGTCTTCTGAGCCTGGTTATAGTGGTGCGTCTGAGCTATGGGGGAAGAGTCGCCGCAGTACACGCTTCGATGCCAACTCTTTGGACACGAGGAAGATGTAAGCCTTCTTTCCTTTCTTTCTATTTCGTGCATCGATCTGTAGCGCCTGGGTCCTGTTGATTGACTGCAGTTTGTTTCGAGTCTTTGATGCCGAAGAAATTGTGTTTCAATGTCCGTTTGTGTCGTTCCTTCGGTTTCAACCTTCATGAATCCAGGGTTTGCGTGTACTGTCGTTATTAGCAGGGATTTTGAAGCGGAGAATTAGGGTTAGGTTTTATTGTTTGGGAATTGTTCGATTATATTGGTACGAATTGAATGGATACATTGGATTACTTATTTTAAAGTGGTATTGGTTGAACTTTGGTTTAGAAGATTGACCTCAATATATTACCGCTTCGAGAAAGAGCAAGTATTACGTGCTGATTAAGAGTTCAAACCAGCGCAGAGTGCGTTGCCGCTTACATTTTGAAGAAGAGTAGGATTCGTGTTTAGTTAGGGGATTTCGTAAATCAAGTGAGATAACGTGTTTTTCATTGAAATTGGGTCAACTAGCATGAGTCCTATCATCTAGGCGGAGGCGTCTCAAGTAATAACAGAGCCGATTCAGCTGATGATGACAGTAATTTCTTAGGATATAAATTATATTCGAATCTATCGTACAAGAACACTACCATGGAGATTTGCTGATGGAATAGTTTCATAGCTTCTTTTTGGGATTCTCTATGGGCTTCTGACGTCCTAACATCTAAATTTGAAATTACTGTGAAGTTCACACTTTTTATTGCTCTTTGTCACCAGGTACGAGGTCTGAGCGTGTCCCACGATGGAGTGATTGCAACAGGCTCTCGAGACAAATCTGTTCGAGTTTGGAATTCTAATCAAGGCGAGAGGGAGTATACCTTGGACAAGACGCTAGTTGGGCATACAAACTTCGTGGGTACTGTAGCCTGGATTCCACCTAATGAATTTCTACCCGGTGGGGGGTTGGTGTCTGGAGGAATGGACACCCGTGTTTTAGTCTGGGACCTTCAGCAAGCTTCTATCGCGAAGGATATGAAAGGACATAAACTACAAGTTAGCAATGTAGCTGTTGATCCCAATGGTGATATCTTATCTGCATCTGTTGACAGGTATCGTAATTCTCAATGGCTGTTTTTGTCACAATTTCCGTTTCAAGCTTTATCACCAGAACCATTTTCTATTGTTCGTCACTTTTTGTTGTGCGTTTATTCCTCCAAGATCTTGCAGCCTATCCCGATGTTTTCTTTGCATCGACTTGAAATAGCATACGTAGCGTTTGTCCATGGATCTTCTATTGCGTATATGATGTTTCGTATGCCCACAACTTACTAACGTACATTATTTGGAACATGACATGATTGCAGCACAGTACGTAGGTGGCGAAATGGGCAGGTAGTCGAGGTTTTGCAAGGCCATGATGGGCCTGTTCAAGCGGTGCTTCCATTATCCAACGGTGAAGTTGTGACTGGGTCGAGTGATACAACCATGAAGTTATGGCGAGGTTCAACTTGTATCAGCACAATCCGTGGCCATACAGGTCGGGCTCTACTTGTAATGCAGGTTTTTATAGTGTAATATGGGAATCAAAGAAGGGAACGATATCATGCTTTCGATCTTTAGAGTACCGCCTTCTCAAAAGCTTAGTGATCATCACTTGACGCTAATTTAGAGACTGCGATGTCTACTGCTGTTGAAAAGTAAAACTGGCTTGACCAATTGCTTGGGTACTCGAAGTAAGGGAGTGGGTTTTTTGAGTTCGTTGGACGGGAAGGTGCAAAATTGGGTCTAATATTTAGCAACAATTGTTCGCTAGATTAATGAGTCACATGAAAGACCTGAGATTTTGCTACTCTGAGCTTGGATGTTCTGCTGCAGATACGGTGCGCGGCCTTGCAATGATGCCCAATGTAGGAATACTCTCTGCCTCTCATGATGGGTGAGCCTTATCTCATGACTTTTTTTCAATTGCTGAAGGCCTTTTTTTTGGGGAACATTACAGTAATACAGTAATTTAGTGTTGGCTGAATACTAGAATCAGGTCAATATTTACACTTAGAAATCAATTAATTTTTGTAAAATTTGAACATAGGTTAAAGCAAATTTAAATTGGCAGCTGACAATCGTGTGTCCATTGTTTCAGGTCATTGAGGTTATGGGCATTGAGTGGAGAGCAGCTGTTAGAGTTTGTGGGGCACACTGCCATTGTCTATTCTGTAGCTGCACACTCTTCAGGTGATATTGCGTCTGGAAGCGAAGATGGTTTTGCCAAAATTTGGAGAGGTGCCAACGTCTTCATTGTATATTTGGCTTTCCATCAAGTTGTAGGAACTACCTAATCTTGAATGAAAATGACTCTTGTAATTTCTTTTTTTCTGTTTCGTTTCTTCGACTCAATCACTATGCGTACTTGCTGTTTTATCAACTCGGTAATTATGTAATGATATGACGTTAGGTTCTTTGTTGATAAATCAGATAAAATAACATTCTTACATACTTTAGGCGATTTTTTTTTTGCAGGAGGCGTTTGCGTCCAGAGCATAGAGCACCCAGGCTGTGTTTGGGATGTGGCCTTCCTGCCGAATGGGGATTTAGTGACGGCATGCTCAGATGGTGTGGCCCGTGTGTGGACTCGCGAGAGAAAGTTCTTTGCTCCAACTGAAGAGATGGAAGCATACCTTTCTCTCATATCAACTCGCAAATCCGCAGCGTTGGTTCCTTCTTATCACCCACTGTCTTGCTTATTATTTGCATGTTTTGATGCATTTGTTTTTATACTTGCAATTTCTCAGTACTTGTGTTTTTCAGTTAAAAAGTTGTCAAGCTTGGTGCAGCTGGTGTTCCATTTCCGTAGATCTCTTCATTAAAATCTTGTGGAAATAAATTTTCTCTTTTCATTTTGTTGGTATATTGAATGTGTGAGTGAATTGCATGTTTTTACTGTGGGGGACTAGTGAAACACCTTACTTTTAATCTCAGTTTTTGATTTAATTTTTCAGAAAGACAGTGGGTGGTGTGAAGGTCAATGACTTGCCTGGCATCGAAGCCCTGCAGGAACCTGGTAGGTGATTACTATCTTATATTTTCCTTCTGTAGATTTTATCTTCAACGTGAAGAGTTGTCATAAAGTTAGAAGGTAAAATTTTCCTACTGTGATTTACTTTTTTATGCCTTATAGATGTTTCTATTGAACTACGCATCTTGCATGTAATTTTAGAGTTACTACGTCATTGTAAGTACTCGATACAATCTTAATTGTTCTAATGTTGTGCTCTACTTTCCTTCCTTTGACAAAATATCGTTTTTTTAGCGAACCAACACTTTCTTAAGCTACATGGCATTGATGTTTTGGTGAATGACAGGAACCAAAAATGGTCAAACGCGGATTGTAAGGGAGGGTTCAAGTGGCGTTGCTTACTCCTGGAATCTGAACGAGTACAAATGGGAAAAGGTGCTTTACTGGAATGTGTAACTCATTTTGTTTGTAAGGCATGCAGTCAAAGTGTAAAATTAGGTTGCTTAAGTTCTGCTCAAGTTTCATGAACCGTTATACCATGTAGGAACCGACGCAATTGAATTGAAGGCTTTAGAACCATATTTAGAGTCTTTTGATTATGTATAGCAGGTTAGAGTCTGATTGTTACCAATGCAATACTTGTGGCAGATTGGAGAAGTGGTAGATGGGCCAGGAAACAGTGCTGATGCTAAGACCCTGCACGGTGTTACTTACGATTATGGTATCTTGCTAAACTTGGCCCGCTTACTATATTTTTTTCCTTCTATGATGGATTTACTGTCTAAAACTTACATGCACATTGACTGATGAGTTGTGGTTGTTGCAGTCTTTGATGTAGACATTGGAGACGGCTTGCCAACGCGAAAGTTACCTTACAATGTCGGGGGTAAGTTTGTCGCAGATAATAGCTAGATTGCCGTGGATGGCTACTTGCTTACATCTTAGTTGCATATTAATTATTAATCTTTTTTATTTCGGATTTGGTTTTGTCGATTTGAATTAATCCTATATTCCTGGATTCGATGCTCTTACTGAGGCCATCCTGTATGTGTGCTGATGGAAATGTCTTGTAGACAATCCTTACGATGTTGCGGATAAGTGGTTGGATGACGAAGGGCTGTCACCTGGCTACAGACAGCAAGTTGTTGACTTCATTCTCCAGAATACAGGCGGTGCTGCCGCATCATCAAACTTTGACCCTAATTTTGTCGACCCATATACCGGAGGTAAGTTTTGTACCGACAGGAACATTTAGTCTGACTTAGTCCATAGCGTTTCTGAAGAAATCAAATGTATGTGGTGGAGTTTTAGCAGAGGTTTTATAGTTCTAAAGCATTTTACTTACTTGAACACGATTTGCTCACAAGCGGTAAAATAATCTTGTTTGTGCGTAGGCTTGTACTGCGTAGTCTAAATTACATTACATTCCACAAAGTTGGAGGAACAATTTGAGTTATACTATCTGGGGTCTTATCTAATCATTTAAATTAGACTATGGTAACCATTTGCAAGTAGTGATTGCTACAACTGATTTAATGTGGTCGTTGGACATACAGCCAATGCGTATGTACCTGGGCAGCAAACCCGTCAACCCCAAGCTTCCAGTAAGCTGCCTCAATACGATAAATTACAATCTTTGTGATGATTTGGCCAGATTTATTACAGTGGTCTATTGCGTGTTATTGGATGTCGGCTAGGATTTTTGTGGGACACTTCTACCAGTAGTGACCCTGATAGTTCCTCAGCATTTAGAAGGGACCTCTCATTGGCTATGACTGACAGGATCTGCGCCTGATTCCTCTACACGCAGCACACCAACTTACAAGCATGTCCCGATGGTTCGCATCTTCATTCTTATCTGCAATTCCCTTTGGTTAGAGCATTTCCTGGTTCGGGTGTCAATGTTTAGCTCTTTTCATGAAGTAACAAGCAAGTGGTATGTTTTGCGGTATATAGGACCTTTTTTTCCTGTCAGTGAATAGTATAGGTAATTTTACTACTCGGTTGCGTACAATGACAACTTCAATTGTTACAACTTCCAGAAGGGAATGTTGTTCTTCGACACTGCTCAATTCGAAGGCATCATCAAGAAGTTAACTGAGTTCAATACCACATTGGCAGCACATGAGGTACTTTCTGATGAGTCCTAGTTTATGTTTAAGTTAAAGCCAGTGTGTACCGCGTATGACATGCCAAATCGTACTCTATATATTTTCTGCAAGAATATATTTTTCTGAGTTGTTACAATTATACAAGACGCAGGTCTCTATCGTTTGTTACTCGTGGTTGTATGGCTGTATGTAATGCGTCTTGATAAAGTCACTGCATCCTTTTTATACATCTTGACAATTATGTGCAGGCGCACAGGGAGTTAGCTCTAAATCAAGCAGATTCAATGAGGATACAGGCTATGATTGCTACTCTTAAAGAAACGTCTCTTTATCATGCTTCCTCCTTCGCTGATGTTGACTTTAAACTACTTACAAGGATGGTATTACAATGGCCTATAGAAAACATTTTTCCAGGTATACGAACTCTACCTGTTTTCACCTCATTGTGACTTGTCTGTAATCTATTAGAGTACTTTTAGCATACAAAGGATCCTTATCCTCCTCCTCGGTCAGAATTTGGTCCCCGAGTTCGTTGTGAGCGAGCACATCAAAGCGCCATGTTTTCGAAGGTGGTTAATAATTGTGTTTTGGTTATTGCTTGGAATTTATGATTACTTGCAGTTCTGGATCTGATACGAATGATGCTTCTGCATCCACAATGTGCTACTTTCTTTGCCAATGCGACGACTGCTGGAAATGGTATTTGTTTATTTATTTATTTATATTCTTAATGCTATTACTGAAGCTCTTTCTAGAATTGTTAATGTGGATGACCTTGAGAACTGAAAGATACTGTAGAAATGCTGTGTCATGGCTTATGAGATTAGCTCCATTTTTTGAATGTATGTTTCGGGAGGTACATAAAATTGAGCTACTCATTGAATTTGGACACTACAAATTCGACAGATAATGCTGACAATAAAGAGTTCAACAGATGTTTTATTGGAGGCTTTACGACGGGCCACTGGCGAGCCAGTGTTAGTGCCAAATTTACTCACAAGCGCTCGTGTGGCCGTCAATGCATTCAAGCATTCTGTTCTGAAAAATTGGGTCGTCAAGAATAGGAGTGAGGTTTGGCATCTCAACGTCATGTTGTGATGTGTTTTTCCAATTTCTTAAGTAACTTTCGATGATTATTGTGGGTGTTAAGAACTACCTTTCTATCCCTGGGCTGATACACATTTCCTAGGTTCTCTCTCTTCCAGGTATGTGTTGGATGTGAACATCATATTCCTCTCGCTGGAACTAACACACAGTTTACTCGATCGTGGTGTAACTGTTCAGATTTTAGATCTTTTTTCTGGATGTTGCGCATCTATGAACAAGAATGTTCGCCTGGCTTATGCCACCTTGGTTATCAAGTACGTTTCCGGAGAAACGCTGTTATCCTGTTTTGAAGTGAACTACTGCTATATCAAATTTAGACCTGATTATATTACACATGGATCAGTATGCGTGTTATTACCACCTGGAAATAACTGATTTAAAATTAACCTAATCTGTTTGATTTTTCCTATGGGCTGTTTCCCATGTTCTTTGGTGAAATAATCTGATTTGGAATATTACTCGCAGTTACTCCGTGTTGTTGTTGGAAACAAATGATGACGAAGGACAGATTCAAGTTCTGTCCGCTGCTGTAGAGGTAGTTATTGCTTCCTTAAACAGAACCCAACATGTCTCCGCTCTTTTTTCTGTTTTCGTTTGTTTGTTTGTTTTACTCACTTTCTATATTGAATAATATCTGCTTGAAACTCCTCTTATTTTGGCACGACTTTTGCACTTGACCTTTGAACCTAATCCAGCCTATGTTTTGGTCCATTTTAACGTAAACAAGTTGCTTAAGAACCAAGATTTATTTCATGGTGGGACTAATGCTGGGTATGACGGGAATGCGCTGCATGCTTTTAATATGTGTAAAATCTTTCTCCATTACTACACGTGCAGATGGCAGATTCTCAGGAAGCAGATGTTGAAGTGAGATTTAGGGCCCTCGTTGCTCTAGGAACTCTGGTATTTTTCATTACCATCCTTGTTTTATCAAAGTAGTTTTTCAAGGACACAACAAATGCTAAACTCAGTTAAGGGTGCTCAGATGTTACTATTTTCGGGCTTTTTTCTTCTCTTGCTGTTTCACATGAAAATCTGCTTTAGAAGTGTTCTAGAGAAATTAGTTGCATAAATTTGTACTTTGTCTCACATAGTTATTGCCCTAATTTATTAATTTGGTTGTTACAGATTCATAGCAGTGGTGTAAAGAGTGTAGCTGTGGATTTAGATGCGAAGAGCTTAGCTGCAGCTGCGTGCAAATCATCTGTGCCTAAAATTGCTGAAGTAGGCAGAGATATTGACAATTTGCTCAAGTAGTATGTGCATCTTTTGTTTATTTGTGTTACTATTTTGTTCAAATTTTTAACACTTCTTTCAGTGCGGTTGCACGAAGACGGACATCACCTTTTACATGTGCCCTGAAACCCAAGGTTATGCTCGGTGTACTCCAAGATTGAGTTCTCAGTTCGTGTATCGGACGTTCATAAGTTTCTGAAGAATTCTGAATTCAGGAAACGGGAGATAGTTTCACTTGTATATTTAAGTTTTTGGAAGTGGAAGCATCCTACCATTTTGGGAGATAAAGAACGTGAGTCAAATTTTTAGAGGAATATTGTATCTAGATGTCCTTACTCAGATCAACCAATTCGTACAAAGGGTTTCGAATAGCATGGGGTGTAAGACATTGCCTTCCAGATTGATTTATGTGTAGACCTCTTGACTGTGTAGGTTGCGTTTTTTCATAACTTTCCTGTTCTGAAATCTTTGCCACTGTTTCAATATTGTCGATAGTTCTTGTCATAATCATGTGAAGTACATGTACCACTTCACAGGTTGAGAAGACTTGGTATTGAATATCTAAAGTTGTGTAAACGTCAGTGGATGTAAGCGAATTCTGTTGCAGTTCTGCTCTTCTAGATTCGATCAACATTAGCATGGCTACATCCCGAGCTGCATACTAGAGCTATTTGGTCTTGTGTTAACAAACGAGCATTCATAATATAATGTAAAAATACTATTATGGTAGACCTCTCGTCGTTGTTAATATTACAGAGGTTCCAGGGAACTGTTACTGTTTTCAAATTAAGACCATAACTTGTGGTTAGAGGGTGATTCAGTACATGTGACTATTGGACATCTCCAACATGAACTCATCTGGGCTTGAATACTACACAATTGGAACCATAATCCAAAGTACATCCAAATCATTTTCATAAGTTTCCCAAATTACTACCTTCTTTGTGTGTCACAAAAATGAAATCATCACCATGAAATAAATTACGGACGTTACTCTTGAGAAAATCATCAATCTCTTGGTCCCACAATGAAGACACAGTAGATAGGTTCTAGTAGGTGTGTTCAACATTTTAACTTACTGCTGCGTAAACTGATCTGAATTCTGCTTGCAGGGATAATAATATTCGTAAAAATGTGGAGGAACACTGTAGTTTGTACCAAATTCTGAAGCTAAATGTTCGCCGTAGCTTCGTGTAAGATTTTTTCTTCATAGAAGCATAGAGAAGTGGGACGGGTACCAGTGAACAATTTCTTAATGGCTGTTGATGAATGCGGCGACATCAAGGAACATTTTGGGTCCTACCTTAGCCTGATTCAGGAGAGCGAATGTATGGATCCCCTCCTCATAGAAAATCGTTTGCACCTCCTTTCCAGCTTTCTGTAAGCCCTCCGCAAATCGCATCTGCCGTAAACAGTCAATGAACAATCAGGAAATAAAACAAAAACAAAACAAAAATCTATGCTCGTGACTCCTAGAAGCAGAGGAAATAAAAGAAAAAAGGTCATGACTACTCTCAAAGTTCATGGATCAATTCTACAGTTTCTCAACCTTACTAGACATTGAAGAACAATTGCCCACAATGGCTAGATTAAGAAAGGGTCGGTTGGTAGTAGCATGTACACATAACAATCCTAGAGCTTCTACTGTTCCTCCATTCGTCACAAGTGACGTTACAGACAGAACTGATCTGGAAGCAGAGTTGCGTGGAGAAAAACTGTGAAACTGAAATTGCTAACCTCCCAATCTTGTAAGATATCCAGACCGCCGACAATATTAAGAAATGGGGGCAAGGAAACATCAGACAAGTCTGAGGAGTTGGGCCCAAAAATGTTGCAGGCAGGGTGATCTCGATTGGAGCCTACAGGCAAGTAAGACTTCCAGTACCAATCCAAGCTCTCCACAGAAACCAACGGAACGTTCTTGAGGCGAAGCTCAGCTGGTGTCCTCTCCTCCCCACCGAAGAAGGCCTGAATTGTCACCACACCCTTAAGACTCACGCGACCCAAGTCCTTTCCGGCTGCTCGCAGAGCCATGTGATAGGCTATGTTAGCGCCAGCACTGTCTCCACACAGATATACCCGGGAGAAATCTACGTTTGGAGGAAGAGATGCGGTTGCGTTCTCCGTTTGAAGCCACTCGAGGCCTTTGAACGAGTCATCGTATGCCGTGGGAAACTTAAATTCCGGTGCTCGCCTGCACAAGACGTTTAACCACTTCCGTCATTTATTGCCTAGAAGCCAAAAAACCAAATTACATTTCACGGTATTCACCAACTTATCCACTTCAATTATCATTTCCTGTGAAGTGACTAGGTTCACTGAATTTTCTGTGCGGAAATCAGTATGATGAGGCAGAGAAAAAAACATTAGAAGCTTAGAATGCTGACCTGTAATGCAGTGAAATCACAACTGATTTACAGCATTTAGCTAAGCGCCGACAGAATACATCGTACAAGTAGAAATCGGGACACAAAATAGTAAACCCGCCTCCGTGGTAGTAGTAAATGATTGGCATCGTCTTGTTGGACTCTGTCTGAGTTTCATTGGACGCCGTTTTCGAAGTGGTCTCCTCCGTCTCCTGAGTTGGGATAAACAGTCGAACCCAGATTCCAGCTTCAGGGTCAATTGTAACATCAATAGTGTGTACTCCTTTGATTGGTTTCGGATTAGCCGGAACCTTCTTCTCACATATGTCCGCAACCCAGCGGTTGATGGTGCCATTC
Source organism: Physcomitrellopsis africana (assembly GCA_036785485.1). Lineage (NCBI taxonomy): Eukaryota > Viridiplantae > Streptophyta > Bryopsida > Funariales > Funariaceae > Physcomitrellopsis > Physcomitrellopsis africana. Next base: position 339,434 of record JAWRVF010000122.1, on the reverse strand, counting down.
TTCCGCCGAGCCAGGTTATTGGCTTTTACAACAACCTTCGACATTAGACGCAATTGCATCATGGAAGCCATCTACAAGTTATACAACATCCTCAAGGTTAAAAATTCTACATTTCAACTGCTTCAGAAAAACAGACTTTGTGAACACGACCATGACCTCCAACTCTTCATCAATGCCACACTTCTTCACAACCACTTGGGGATAAGAAAGTGATTTAAGGTTTTGATAGAGGATGAATGGTGACTTACCTCTACAGAGGTTTCGTACTGGTTGCCGAGTCTCAAGTTGGCAAGTCCTCAGTTCCGTCTCGGAAGTTGGGCACCGGAATCCTATGAACTTAAGTAGATTGCCGGGCAGCACATGGAATGAAGTCACAACGCATTTCAAGGGGACTGTGGGAAAGGCTATAGTTTGTCCACGTAAAAGTTCGACAGAAGCTTGAAAGACATTCGATGACCTCCCGGCAACTAACTTCGAAAGCTCCAAAAACTCCCTGGTCGTGAGAATTCAAAGGGTAGATAATAAACGACAAACTGTATTTGATCCTAAGGATTGAAGAATCCCAAAGGACAATGTGTACAAACGAGTTCACAAAGTGTGGACCGTAAGGAGTACAGGCTCACGAAACCGAGATGCTGTAAGCAAAAAAGATGCTGCGACGCCTAAAAGGTTAAAGCAATACAAGCAACCACCCTGTAAGATTCGAGACGCTCCACTCACTACACTTCGAAATGGTTGCCTCAGGCAGAAAACATCAAACACTCTGTGTAGCGAGTTCCACGACTCGATCATAAAACAAGAGCAGATTATTTAAGTACTCGTTAACAAACACAAAACTGTAGTAGGAGCAAAACCCACTCCGAAGAATCAATCAATGCTACAATACGGACTCATGTGCACACAACCTCACGAACCACCGGAGTGCGAGACACCAATCGCGAAATTGTACCGATCTCTTCCCGCACACTCTCTCGTCTAATTGTTCGGTCACCACGCAAACTTCCTCTGCTCTTCCTCGCAACTCAATGAATTCACGCACCTCGACCCGCCTCGGTTGTGGATCCACACCACCCACCAGCGAACCAGCAACCGGCAGGCCCAATCAACCACCACTGACCCCTTTCTCATCCTGCAGCGACACTGCTGTGCTCAGGCCGGGCATTGATGAGCTTCGGGAGGAAGAATGCGCGCCCACGCTGTAAACATCAAAGGGGACTCGCCGTATTCGTATTCGTATATGTGAGAGTACTTCGTATGCAGAATGCGACGAGCGAGAGTGGAACGGCTTGCCCAGCCCGGACTTCGATGGATGAATCTGGATGTGGAACATAAGTACTCTGTTCACGATGCTTAACTGATGCACCGAACTGGAGCTGCAGGTTCCGTGATGGAATTGTCCTGTGGACCCGTCCTGGGCTTGGATGGAGATTCTAGGGCCACCACAGTTTGCTTTTTCTTTCTTTCTTTCTTTTTTGGTTTCTTTTCTTGTGAATAATAAAAGTTAACTGTTCTTGATGGATGTTAACTGTTCTTGGACACAACCAATTAGAGTGACAAAATTAGTGAATATAACATATCTGCATAAGATAGTTTTGTTTACAACCATAGATCTCTTAAACGTGTTTGTGATGAATATTGGCAATATGTGTTTATAAGAATTTTAATTTTTTAAATATAGTTTAACTTAAGTATTTGTCTTATGTTATAGAGATAAATCCACATTTTTTTTGGACATTATTTTTAAAAACCATAAATTATATATATATATATATATATATATACATACACACACATAAAATAGTAGAAACTTTTGCCATTAAGCTCATATACTATGTTTATAAAATGAGTAGATTTTATATACAAAGCTTTCATAATAACTTTTATTGTGAATTCTAAAGGGTGCATCTACCCAGTTTCTTTACTGGTGTAGGTAGACAATTAATGGCTTAGAATGATGATTTTGATGTAAAGGTAAAGCTCTCATGTTTGCTCCTACATTGAAGGCACCATTGGCATAGTAAACATCTACTAGTCAATTTTATTTTATTTTTATTTCACATCTACAAAAAGTTTTACTTTTGTTCATGCAAAATCTACATGAAAGAATATAAGATCTCAAATTCAACTCCATTGTAACTTCACTGCAAATACATGTAGTTCCTTGGCTAACAAGGAAGTGTCTTTATCTTCTTTATTTATCTCTTTTCCCTTGAGAATTTATTGTGGTCTTGACTTATTTTACATAAATATGTATTTCTTCTTTATAATGGTACCAAGTGCATTTTTTTGTTTATTTATTCTCATAGTGTACAAAATTAATTGTAAGAAATCAAAAATATGTCAATATCTTCACATAATGGTAGACCAAGTGGTCTTAGCAATCTTACATATGCTCTTTGAGGGTGTAAGTCTAACTCCCATTGCCATCCCTAAGACACTTTCATGACTTGGCTATTACATACCTACATATGAAGTAATATGTTGTTTTTTTAAACAAGATATGGATGTATGATAATTATTTTATTATAAAAAATTTTGAAATTTAAAAAAAATTAATATAATTTTAAAAAACCAAAAAATATATAAATTAAATTTTATTTATAAAATTTGGATTAAACTTTTTAAAAATTATATAAAATTTAAATTTAAAATTTTATATATTTAAAGTCAGATTTTAATAAGTAAATTTAATATATAAATATAATATAATAAATAAATAAATAAATAAATTATAATTACTTTAATTCATAATGGTTTAAAATATTAAATCTATTAATAAAATTTAAAATTAATTATAAAAAATAATTCTAATAATATTTTTCATATGTATAAAGATAAAGGATACTTATTCTTGATGGTAATCTTATTAAGTCTTTGATAATCTATATACATCCGCAATGATCTGTCTTTTTTCTTTACAAATAAGATAGAAATTTCTGTTGATAACTTTGAATGGCATATGAAGTTTTTAGCCAAGTTCTTGTCAATATATTCTTTTAATGCAGCCAACTTGTTTTGTAACAAACTATAGATTGGTCTAAATGGTGATTGAGTTTCCTCTTAAAGATCAATTGAATAATCATAAGATTGATGCTCTACAAGAATATTTTCATTTGTCTTTTCAAAAACGTCTTAAAAATCTTAATACTAGCTAGGAATATCACTTGTAGTCTTTTCAACATAAAAAATGGATGTGGCATATATAGCAAAAGATGACCTTTCTTTTGCCGCATATATGAAAGCTTTTGCATCTATCAATAAGGATTTGAATGTATTAGAAATATGTATATCTACACTATGTGATTAAATATTACTACACTATTATATCCCTTAGTTGCTACATTTAAAAGAATAATCTCATGGATAATATTTCTAGAAGATAATAAATGACCATCTATGACTTTTATATGTATGGATTTAGTTTTCCTAGCTAAAAATATTCCTTATTTTTTGACAAAGTCTTTGTCTATGAAACAAGCTAAGGCTCTTGAATCTAATAAGACAAAGATTTTGTGATTTTTAAGTCCTAAAAATATATTTATTGTAAAACAAGGTGAAGGATTTGAGGAGAGAATATGACCTTTATAAGGTGTTGCACATGATTTCAACTGTACGACGTCGTAGTAGAGAGAATTTGCCTCAAGAAAGTGCTGGGCTTCTGGTTGCCACTAATTACTCAATCAAGATCCAAGTATAACAAAACTCCCAAATTTATATAAAAGTCTCCTTCATACGGCTATTACATCCAATACAACAAGAGTGACAGTAGGTACAATTTATATACCCTAATTTCAAGCGCCTACTCCTCTTTCATTAAAATTCCAAATCCCTCGATTTCTATATCAAAATTGTAGCTCAAAAAACAAGCTTTCTAATTTTAGTTTTTGATTTTTGAATGGCCTCCTTGAAGTTGCCAAAATCCTTGTTAAGGTCATGGGTAGCCTCCTCAAAGTCCATTGGACATGGTATTCGACCAATAGGGATGAAGTTCCCCATTCCTTGCTTTCATCCAACCATGCCTTGATTTCATCCCTCCCAATTAGCCTCCTACTAGCTTAAATTTTCATCCTTAGGCTCCCACCTTCTTTCAAGGCTTGATACTAAACATTTAGATCTTATAATTTTTAAATACCATAATCAAAACAAGTAAAAATAAAATAAAATAAAGTTTCTTCTATCAACTATTTTTAATTTAATTTACTAACCATTCTGACACATATCTAAACCTATAAACATATTATGTATTTTGAGTGGATTTTACATATTGTAAGCAATTACAGTACGACAATAATATCGTATTATAACACATTTATATAATGAAAAGTATGAATAAAAATAAATTCTACCTAATACTTAATTATCTTAGGTTATTAGAAACTTAAGGTACTTAAGAAAAGATTTATAGAAGCCTCTTAGATTAATTCTTGGTCTAATAGCTAAAAGATAAAAGTTAGTTATTAAAATTTTCTTCTAGATTGTGGAAACTAGTTCACGGCTTTTAAAAAAAAACCGTAAGTTAATAAAAATAGGATAAAAGAAATAAAAAGTTAGTATGGTAGATACCAAGGTTGAGTTGAGGATAAGATTAAGTTTAAAAACCCTTAAAATAAGTTAGATCAATACCCAGGGGGGTGACCGGATATGAGATAGGGTCGAAATCAGACCTTCAAGTATATAAACGACCACCAAAGGCAGGTGTTTGGGACATTCAAAGATTGGCGATTAGGATTGGATAGCCAGCTTGAAGGGGGTTCTAAGGGCATTTAGTTTATTACCATAGGATTTTGGAACACTGAACAAACGCTATTCAAAGTCAGGGTTTGTATTGGTGTTTTGGATTTTATATAAGACAATAATGGCTTGCATTGTTGAGCGATTCGTGCAATTTGTACAGCATCTATAGTTCAAAATTTGATATTATCTAGATTGTTGGATATGCTAAGTGTATACAAAAATTTGTGTTAATCTAGCAATGCAATCAGGAGATATTTGAGTTTTGATACAAAGGATTGTCAGAAGTTGGTAGTTTAAGGTTGGATAGGATTTTTGTAATAACTAAAGATCCACCAATTGGATCAATGTAAATTTTGGTATGGTGATAGAAGACTTATAGTTTGAGCTATATACCAAGTTTAAATTGAAGTTAATTGTAGAAGAAGGAGAAATCACCACTGGAGTTTTTGCATCAATCTTTAAGTTGGTAGCCGAGTGTCATCAGTGCTTTTTTTGGGCATTTTCTTGCAATTTGTAAGTTGGATTGAGCTAAATTTTTTTAAGCAGGTAAAAGGCTTATACCAACATTTGTGTGCAAAATTTCACACTAAGTAGACGGTCGGATTAAAAGTTATAGCTTGTCAAAGCTCACTGATTTGGATTAGGACTTACAAACAAAAATAAAAAATTGCTTAATTATAAAAAAAACAAGGAAATTGGGGTGTCTGTATAGTTGATGTTACTTAGAAAAGTGTTTTTAAACACTTTTGAATTGAACTTTGAATCATATTCTTCACATATGGATGAAACCTATTAGGATTTCTTTATTATTTGCAAACACAACTTTACCTTCTACAGTCAGGTGCCCAATGTATTCCCGAACAAGACAATACGTACCGCGACAACGGTCCCTATTATAGGTGAAAAAACTTATTTTTTAACATATTATCTTCTTTAGCAACTATATTCTTTATTTTATAATTACGTTGCTTCTTTGGATAATATTAAGTAGTGTGCTTAGCTTCTCTATAATATAAGCACAAACCTTCTTGACAATCTAGAGTCTTTTTCTATTCAATAAGAGATTTATAACATACCACATTAATTTTTATTAGTTTTGACTTAGTCAAATAAGTATCTGAAAGCTTAGGAATTGTTGTTATTAATTGATTGGTTCCTTTCCAGCCAAATCTATGTTCCTAATGCTTTTCAAATAATTGATTGTCATATGTAATGGCTTGAGTAATAAATTATTCTAAAGAATCCATTTTTAGTATTGTTAATAATAAATCTTTGACATTATCCTTTAATCTAATATAAAATTGATTGATAAGGTCTTTTTTGTTCCACTCTACATTGCAAACAAGGTTTTAGAATTTTATAGCATATATTGTGGTTGATTGTGATCTTTGTTGTAAAGATAAGAGTTTGGTTTCTGCTATCGTTTTTTGATTATTTTTTTCAAATATAGCCGTAAACACTTCAAAGAATGAATTCAAATCATAAAAAAACTATAAATCTTTTTCAATCACCTTTGTAAATAAAAAAAGAACACTTTTAGATAGAAGTGCACCTATGAATCTAACTTGAATAAATCCATTAGGATATTGGAAAGAATGCAACCTTAGATATAGCTTGACTTATTACAAAAATCTTCAAAATTTTGATCTTATTCCATCAAACTTCTCAGGTCTACTAATTTTTGCCTCCTTCATGCTTCTAGAAGGAAGACTTTCTAGATTTGATTGTAAGGATGATTTACTTATTTCTCTTAATTGTACAACTTCTTAGTATAGACTTTGGACTTCTTTCATAGATGTAGGAATAGTGCTTCTATGATTGGAATTAGTAATTTGTGAAATTTTCACCCTAAGAGTATTGACAAGCTCTTAAAGATTTGTAATAGTTGCAATTTTTTTTTTTTTTTTTTTTTTTTTTTTTTTTTTTTTGCTAAGTATAGCATTTATGATCTTTCCTTCTATCTTAGACAACTTAATAACTCCACAATTTAAATTAGAAGAAGATAATCTGCAACCTCTAATATCAAATACAAATTTCTATAAAGAAGAGTTATCCACTGTCATTCTAAAAAAAAAATTAAAGTTAAAAAGCAAAGAATGTTAATTTAAAAGTAGATGGTTTATAAATTTTAAATACAATAATAAAAATGGAGTAATCCACTTACTTTTTAAACAAAAAATAAGAATAATAAATCTTCATTCTTGTCAAATTGTCAAGGACATGAATCATAAAGGAACAAAATGTCAATATACTCTTGTATTATTTAAAAGAATAAAAAATCACTCAAAGATCAAATAATATTAAAACTAAAATAGCTATTGCTAAAGATAAGAAGACTAGAGACTCTTGAAAGAAGATTACAAATAAAAAAGACATTGACAAGAGTGAAGAAGGCTTTACTCTTATCTCTATGTATATTATCTATCTAAGTATTATGTTGCCATATTCTATAGGACCTCCAGCACATGTTGAATTTATAAGACACATGTCAAATTTGCTAGACAATTTTTCTATATGTATACCACATATTTAGCTTGTTCCACAAACTACCAATATGTGCAATATGTGGCTAATTTGTTGGCCAAGTTTTTAACCTATTAATCACCTAAAGACATATATAAAGATAGAATCACATCTATGAAGCTTCTAAGAAGCTCTTCTATAAGATATTAACAAATTAACTTATTTTTACTTATTTCTATCTATTTATGTTACTTAGATAATTCTTAGAATAAATCTTATGTTTATGATAGGAACATAAGAATATATTATTTTTTAAAATTTCTATCCAATTTTATATCCTTAATAATATTTACATAATTATTACTTTGTTATATATATATATATATATATCTATATCTATATATTAAATAAATAAATTATCATATTTTTTAAAAAATATCATTATATTTTGATATGATATATATTTTAGTTTCACATCAATTTAGTTAGAAAAAAAATAAACCATGGATATTATATTTAGAAGAAGTGAGATTAGATTTATGGCCAATATAGATTCTCAAGATCTTTGTAATATTTTTTAAAAAAAATTCTCACATGTTAGTCATTTTAATTATAGAAGTATTATTACTAAGTCTATAGAAGAAGCCAACAATGAAGTTTAGTGTATATATCAAGAAATTTTACAATTAAAAGAAGTAAGTACAAGTTTACCAACTTTACAAGTAAATTCTAATGACCTTGCCACTACTAGTACAAAAGAGCAAAAGGTCAATATGCTATAGGAATTTTATAGAATAAGATCAAAATTTTGAAGGTTTTTATAATAAGTCAAATTCTTTTTGTAATTATATCTTTTTTGATACCTTAATGGTATTACTCAAGTATAATTTATAAATATATTTCTATCTAGAAGTATTTTAGTCACATTTGTATATTTAATAGAAAATAATTTATAACTTTTGTATCATCTAAATTTAATTTTAGAGTTATTTTTTTATTATACTTGGAGAAAGAAATCTAAAAGTACATGTGGTCTAATTTCTTTTAATGGATTAGACTCAATTGACGACCCTTTTTGACACTCTGTAGTTTCTTAAAGTTGGCAGTCCAAAAGTGGTCAACAGATGTGGTTAGACTATAAAAATGGAGCAAAGAAAATTCTCTGAAGAATTCCATTATAAAAAATAGATGCATCCATGTAGATATTATTTAGATAATATAACTTAATTACAAAGAAAATAAAAAGTCAATATTCAAATCCTCCTTCTCTTCGCTGCTCCTTCTTCAAGTGCTTGTATACCATCCTCAAATAAAAATTCCTAAGAGGATTACCAAAATTAAGCAACCTATTCAATTAACACCTTCCACATGCACTCCTTTTTATTACATGCACAACCTCTAAAAATGAATATTTTCACCCATTCCCATGGTCTATTAAACCACTTTCACATGACTCCCACAATAAACCCTTGCACACAACACACACACACAAAAAAAAAAAAAAAAAAAAAAAATCTTAAAGAATCATTTCCATTGTTGAGAAAAAGAAGATATGTACGGTCTAATTCTTTCACACATGTCAAGCTGATCTTGTTTGTAAGAATCCCCAAACAATTATTTTCTAGTCCATTCCTCTGATAGCACTTTCATAACAATCAACATGAAAAAAGTGTTTTACTACTACAATTTCCATGTGGAATTCATCCTCTCATTCTGAATCAAACACATTCATCCATAACACCACACGGTCATCCATCCCCAAAACATTCATCCTATTCACATCCACAGAAATGTACATCCATCTTCGATACATATTCGCCCTGTCGGACATCGCAGAGGGCGAACTTTTCCGCGGAAAATCGGGCGCAGGGACAATCGCGGCGACTCACATCGTCGCAGCAGCAATTAGCGAGCAGTGAGCAGGATTTTCTTTTTTCAAATACTGCGACTAAAGCCCCGCAGCCACCTCAGAAGCCGATGCCAATGCCACTGCCGAACCTGTTTTCCGCCACGTGACCTTCGAAGCCGCAAAGGGCCAGCTATCACACTCCCTTCCCCCTTGTTCCGATTCTTCCCCCTCTCACCTCCACCTCATTCTCTATTCTCCATTCTTCTGGTGCCGGAGTCTCACGGACCGCATCGCTGGGGGTCGATTACTCGTTGGGTCACCGTCGAGGGTGCCGCCAGTCACAGCGTTGCTTTTTGCAAGTCGTAGACGCAATGCCGCGGGTGAGTGTTGTGTTGGGGTTGCAGCTCTTTGTGGGTTGCAGTCGCAGGATTCTGGTTGTGGGGTTGTTGCGAGTTTACTTCGGTGGTGGGTTTTTTTCTATGGCTCGATTCGGTCGATTTTGGGATGTGTAATTTGGGTGGGGATTTTGTGTGTGAGTGATCCGTGGAGGTGGGTTTGAGAAAGGTTTCGAATTCTGAGTTGGGTTTAATCACGATCGGTGGTCGTTGTTGTGGTTAGGTCAATTGTGCTTATGGTGTCTTTGTGTTTTTGTGGGGTTTGGAATTAGCACCTGTCTTTTGTTGTTTTTATTGAGGTGTTGAGAATAGGAGGAATTGAGTTAGATTGATTGACATGTGAGATGCGTGTGTGGTTGGCGATGCAGCCATCGTGGTTGAGGAGTTATCTTGTTTGTGATGGTGCTCTACGTGTAATGTGAAGCGTTGACTTGTGTTTTTAATAACATAATTCTAGTCTTAGGTCGTTTGATGTTGGTTGGTTTGTTTTTACTCAGGCGGTGAAGTTGCTGCTGGATCAGCTTAAGCCATCGCACTCTGCACGATGGTCCCGATATTATCAAGCCTCAACGGCTGCCTCAAATACGGTATGTATTTATTCACTTCCTATCATGGTCTCATCTAGCATATGTTCTCGGTGCTGGGTAGAGGAAATTACAGGAACCTACTCTTTGAGGGGATCAATCATGTCATGCGTACTTTTCAGTCCTGTATCAGCTTGAATTCTTGTCGAAAATTGCAATTGGATTATTCTCACCAGCAATTTAGCAGACCCCCCCCCCCATTGTTATCTCTCCTTTTTGAATTGTACAACAGAGAAGGAAGTGTATTAGTGATCACTAGTTGCTACTCTATTAACTACAATTGGTGTCGATACTTTCTGCGTTACCAAAGCCTGCATGCGTTATGACTGAGTATCGCCTGTGCTTTTCATTATTTGATTTAATGCTGCTTCCTTGACAATGTGATCAGTAGCTGACTTTATGTCAGCACAAAACTATAATGTATGGTCTGGTCACGAATGTGCAGTCCACGTGTGTATGCATTGATGAGAGTGGGTGATGAGGAGTTGATATGACAAGAGATTCTATCCTTTGGGCCTAGTTCCGTTATTACCTTGCTGTATTGATTGCTGGAATAGTCTAGATTGATTTAGTAACGCGTATTGCATTTGGCTGTCTTTGCGTTACCGTAGCTATAATTAAGTGGATTACCTCGGGTTTATTGAGTAGTTTACGCAGCAAGCATTGTGGTGTAAGTTCAACTTGGCTCGTTGAATCGCTGCTGACAGTGGCTTTTCCAGCCGAATTCATTTTTTTTGGTACAATGGACAGTGCCTTATTGACGATAACTAGCAATGATATATCCTATTATCAACGTCAGTTTCGACATTGTTAAGTTGTGGTTAAGTAATCTTTCTTTGCATCTGTGTGATGACACATTTGGATAAAGCTGTTACGAGAGATTGGTTATAAACTGTTTCCTCTTTGTGACTTGTTTTGCATGCAGGACCTGCGGGCCAAGATTGCGGAAATGGTCCCAGAGGAGAGGGCAAGTGAACTGCATATGTGGCCCACTTCTTAATTCGCCTTCAAATATGCTTGTGTGCACTGCTTTTTCCTGATATTGCTTACATGAGTACAGATTGATGGCTCTTGACTAATGCCAGCCGACTTCTTTGCCGAGGCTACTTCGGTACTTGACGAAATCGTCAATGGAACCCTTCTTTGGAATAATTTTGAAGTTTTGCACTAATGCAGGAAAAGCTGAAGGCTATTAAAAGCAAGTATGGAAAAGTCTCACTTGGAGAGACCACGGTTGATATGGTATGAGAGCCTAAATGTTCTTCAGATAGCCTGGTGGAAAGATTTGCTAAGAAAATATCAGTATTTTAGTGATTGACCAAATAGAAGATGTAATTTTAGACAACTCTAGTCAAAGGGATGGTTCTGACGTGGGCATGATTATGTATAATTTTTATCATTGGATGTTTTTGCTCTTGATGATATCTATCAGGCAATCGGTGGAATGCGCGGCATCAAAGGTATGCTATGGGAGACATCCTTACTTGATCCTGAGGAGGTAAGTGCTATGCTTTTCTGAAAGTCATTCATCGTCTGTCAGGAAGCATATTACCTTCTAAGTGGTCACTCTTTGGCTAATTTAGTATGGAAACACTGGCTGTAAGTGCAAGACTGTAATCCTACAAAATAGTAATTTAAATATCGTAAAGCTTTTGGGAAAGATAAATATTTACTGTCTGCTAGCTAATATGCATCGCGTTCCAGGTGGAACTTGAAAACCTGCACGATAGATTTCCATGAAATTTAATTTGTGAGCATTTATTCTAGTTTGGTATAATGTCTTTTGGTTATAATTTGTGGTTTCCTCATTTGGGTATGGTTGCAAGTTCTCTCAAAAGCGATGGTTTTGTCCCAAAAGTAGATCCTGGGAAGCTAATGGTTGAGCATTTTGTAGGACTGAGCGTTTCACCCAAATAATTGATCTGTATACTTCTTGTTGCAGGGCATTCGCTTCAGAGGCATGTCAATTCCTGAATGTCAGAAAAAGCTTCCAGGAGTTAAACCTGGTGGTGAACCGCTCCCCGAAGGCTTTTTGTGGCTCCTTGCAACTGGAGAGGTACTGACGTCATTTCCAATTCAGTTTAGGCTCGAATTTGTGGGTTCTAGAGGGTGTTTTTAGGTGCTGGATCAAGCGTAAAGTGTCTGCAGGCCTGATTATAGTTTGTGTGTTCATGCAGGTTCCGACCAAAGAGCAAGTCAATGCACTGAGTGAAAATTTGCGATCTCGCGCAAAAATCCCAGGTATAGGGTAGTTGGAGAGAGGCGGTGAAGATCTGGATTATATTGTTCGGTGATTGTCTAAGACTGCTGGTGGAACTGACAGCATAAGACATCTTTTTAGTGGAGTACGCTGTATGGACAATTCATTCTTATATGCTTGTAAAGGTGGAGTATGACGTTATGTACCGAGTAAGGCTCGTACATTAGAGCATTAGATGCCTTTGAAGTGTTCCAACATAAACCTCGGGGTATGGAATTGCTTGCTCAGGACACGTGTTTGATGTCATCAACGCACTTCCAAAGACTGCACATCCCATGACCCAGTTAACGACAGGCATCATGGCCCTTCAGGTATATTTTAATCAAGAGTATGTTCTACCTATTTGATAATTTGAAAGTGTGACAGTATGCAATTGTTTGCTTCTTTTTGCAGGATGTACTTTCAATTCAATCCTTTATTTCTACCTGATGTGAATGGCATACGTTGAACAATTTTTTGTTTGTCCTTATTTCATCTCCATCAACTTCTGAAGAATTCAATTCTATTTCGCTATAGTTGTCGCAGTATGTGTGCCTAACAATTTCGTTTGTCAGTTCAGACTGAAAGTGAATTCGCAAAGGCTTACGAAGGCGGATTGCACAAGAGCAAGTATGTTCAACTTCGCCACATTTTGGGTGTCTTTGATACTTTGCTTCTCCGACACTGCTACTTATCAAGTCTTCCTGTTTGACAGTTTAAGAAAAAACTTAATGCTTTTGGAAGTATTGGTTGTGCTTGAAAAGAACTTCGTCAACTTGGATTGTGTAAACTATAATTATATTTTGAACATCAAGGAAGCCATATCCCAGCTTTCTAATGCTCTGATTGATACAGGTACTGGGAACCAGTTTATGAGGACTCTATGAATCTGATTGCCCGCTTGCCAGAGTTAGCTGCGTACATATATCGGAGGTAAGCTACATTCAGTTGCTGGCTCTTGGGCATGCTGAGAATTTTACTCAGCATCTGCCATGGAGTACTAGTCCTTCAATTAATAAATGCACAAATTACAAACGCCTGTTGTTTTTGAAACTACGTGGTAAGCTCTATCGTTGGGGTTGTTTTCTGCAGGGTGTATAAAGGTGGAGATGTGATTGCAGCAGATTCAAGTTTGGATTACGCCGCTAATTTTGCTCACATGTTGGGCTTTAAAGATGAGTTGATGCATGAGTTGATGCGCCTTTATGTGAGCATTCACAGGTATTTTCAAGCTGGATACTTAAGATACCTTGTTTTTGTCCTTCAAATTTGGTAATTTAGTAATTTGGTAATACATTGAAACCAGAGGGCTCAAAGATATTTGGAGCCTTAATTGTGTGCAGGCATTCAATCTAGAGCAGATTTAATTACAGTATTAGCTAGATTCTTTGTTCCCTTTTGAAGTCGATGAGTAACGCTGTTAAAGGACTGGTACAATTGTGTTAGTGATCACGAAGGAGGCAATGTAAGCGCACACACTGTCCACTTGGTACGCTATTTCCCTCTGTACCTGAAGTTACGAAACCCTAATGAAATATTATTTTTAGGATGACAGTCAAAATATTTAGTGGTGTGAAGTAGTATATTTGCAGGTTCGTGATACCCAGTCTTTGTGCGAAACATTTTATTTGAGAGTGTTCTGCTGACGTTTAATTTTCGATAAATATTTATTATGAATTTTAACCTGGTTCTTTAAACACCTATCTAAAAATGTTATTACCTCTGCCAGGTCGGGAGTGCTCTATCGGATCCATATCTGTCTTTTGCTGCTGGAATGAACGGTCTAGCAGGCCCTTTGCACGGGCTTGCAAATCAGGTCAGTCTCATAACTTTGAAAAATGTTCTCTAATATCATGATATAATAAGCGATGGTTTTGGAAACAGTGACAGATTGATATGGATATGGAGACTTTGTTCTCAATGAGGTGTACTTTCTCGCACATTATTTACCATTCATTAAATTCCCGGTTGCCTCATTTTATCCACAATTCTGCCGCAAAACCAAGTATCGTTCGTACATATGTCAAAGCAATTGTAATGCATGAGAAGTGATTCCACGTCATCATTTGGCATGTATTTGCCTTTCAAATGCATGGTTGCACTTGATGATGGTTGACAGACTTCTGACCTTTTAAACAGAATCTGTTTTCACTTCTCTACCTTCAATCAACAGTTTAGGACCATATTGGTTCGGAAGGGTCTGAGCCATTTCATCTGATTTATATTTATTTGAAATATAAATTATGAAGAACTTACCTCGACAGCAAACTCCTTTTCCCTAGATGATATGGAATATTGCTAGTTGCTTGGAGCTGATATACCTGCATTTCTCTAAAATTGGAAAAGATTCTCATCGAATATCTTATTCAGCTTTCTTTGTTTGATTGGTATGGTTTTTATCTGTTCTTAGAACGCTCACTAATTATAGTTGATGTTGCAGGAAGTGCTGCGCTGGATTCAGCAAGTGGTAGATGAAATTGGCAGTGAAGTCTCACTCGATCAACTTAAGGACTACATTCAGAAGACCTTGAAGAGCGGCCGGGTACGTCCATTCTCAAGTATATTAGCTGCAAGAAACTATCTGGGTGACATCGTTCTAACTATACGTTTAAGTGTCAACATCTGTGGACACTGCAGTTTATTTTGAACCCAGCTAATTTTTGTTGTGATCGTTTTATCTTGTGTGTTTCAAAGAGGAAAATTCACTAAAAATTTTTTAACACTTCGTTGAAACAGGTTGTACCTGGTTTTGGGCATGCTGTGCTGAGGAAAACTGACCCCCGATATATATGTCAGCGTGAATTTGCACTTAAACATCTTCCCGAAGATCCCATGTTCAAGATGGTATGATTTCTATCTACAATCTACTTTTGAAATGGGAAGAACGAATATGTAAAATGTGTACATCTTTTTGTATCATAAATTCTAAGTGAATGTCCCATCAAGCATTCGTGAGTAATCATTACGATGTTGGATATAATCCGTTCGTGCAATGATTACATCCTGGTATGTATCCAATTGTGATGAGGTACGTTGAATACAAATAATTTTTCTTTCGCTTTGAAGGCAAGGTGTTCATACACCGGAATCATATTAATGCCCCAGAAATAAAGTCCGATCTCACTAAGTTTTATGACCTGTAGCTCTTCAAAATGATAATATTGTTTTGCTTAGTTGATCAAATCTCATGTATCTGATGTAAAAATAGAGGCTCGATATTAACATGTTTTGGGCATGTCGTGCTTTGCAGGTATCGAAACTGTTTGAGGTGGTTCCTCCTATTCTTTTGGCAGGCGGAAAAGTAAGTCTTAAAGGATTAAGAACTATATGAAGTAGTTGTCGTCAAGAAATTTTTTTCCTCTTATTTTGAAGTCATTTTTTAGTCTTACTTGTGTTTGTGTGCGAGTGACCAGGTTAAGAACCCCTGGCCTAATGTGGATGCTCACAGCGGTGTCCTGCTCCAGTACTACGGCTTGAAAGAACAGAAGTGAGTTATAATACCTGCAACGTTCTTTAGTTGCCCTTTCTGGTGTAATATGACATAGCATAATGTTCTCATTTACCATCGCATGGTGTGATGTTCACCTGCTACAATTAACATCCTAATTTTATTTTTGACTTGATCGATTACAGCTACTATACTGTGCTTTTTGGAGTATCACGTGCCATGGGTGTTCTCTCTCAGGTATGCTCTTCCTGAGTTGAGATGTTGAATATGCTCAAGGAACTTGCACTTAAACAGTTATTCATGTTCACTTAACATTTATGGAATTTTATGTTTGTTTTCTCATCACTTTTCTCCTATCTCTAGAATTCTTCGAGGTTGAATAAATGTATTTGATGTGCAGCTCATCTGGGATCGAGCACTTGGTCTTCCAATTGAACGACCGAAGAGTATGACTTTTGAGTACATTGAAAACTACTGCAAGTCCAAAGCAGGCATGACAGCATGAAGAGGATTCTGACCTAGTTCATATATGAGCAGTGCTAGCTAGATCTTTAACCCGAAAAATGTGTTTAAATAAAAGCACACAATGTTGCCTTCCTCCAACCGTTTTCACCTTTAGCTGTGCATAACTTTCTGAAATTATGTGCTTGAAATATCTTCCCAACTTCAATATAAATGGCACCTTCTTAAAGAAAGTCTATGCTAGAAGTCCAGTAGGAATTGAGCAAGCTGTTTGAAATGAAAACTACAATATTCAATTTCAACAGAAATCATTCTACTAGACCTCACTGACAGACACTGGTATTAGAATTATGGAAAAGTAATGAAAAGAAAAGAGCTCACATGAGAGAACTCTCTCAGACGACCATGCTGAAGTAGAGAGTGCAGCATCTTCGCTCACACCTAGCACCTGCAATCCGAGCATTCTCAGACTGTCCCACGAACCCATCTGTTCTCTCCCCTTAGCGCCAGAATTTACCATCACGGCGCAATCGTATTCAGGTTTGTGAACTCATTCCTACCTTTTCAAGTAGTACTAGGAGCCTGATACTATCACAGAACTTAGCATGTCAACTTACTCATAAGAAGCGAGTTCAGGAAGTGTTGATACATGAAACATACCACTGTCAAAATCAGCATACTTTCACTATTATTGCTTTTAGTTTATAGATGGATTAAAGGCTGGATTTAGAGTCCATGCTTATTCAACTAAGCCAAGTAGTTAGCCGACGTTCAAGCTTCCTTTTCGCTTTGCCTGTTCTTGCACTAGAGATCTTTGATATGAATCCGCTCAAGGATTCTTCCAGGATAGCGTAGGCACATGAGAAAGGTAGCTGTTGGTTTGACATATGAAAACACATTTGGAATTTGTGATTGCACACAAAATAATGAGATTTCGTCCATGATTTTCTCCTTTACCTGTGCATCTCAAAACAGATGATTTTTAATTTAATACATTCAGAAATAAATTCATCTTGACATTCTGTTTATTTTATTGTGAACATGTTACAATAGTAGTCAAGTACATCTATGTTTTTGTATGTTGCAGGTGTATGTATTTTTTTAAAGTTTTTACTTCTGGTTGAAATGGATTAATGCACAACAGTTGAACTTCAATATATACACTCTTCTAATGTTATTTAAATCTTATTATATGTAGTGCAATAGGCAAATTTCATGAATAAATGACATCTAAAATGAAATTCATTTATTTATATTTTTAGTATCCTATTTAGCTTAATAGTCTAAAGAATATGAAGGATTTTTGGTAATTTAAAATCAAAATATGAACTCAAATATACTTTAGCATGCAACTATTTAAAATTATTCAATGATGATTACAATTTAATAAAAATTGACCAATTGATTTTATCATGAAATTTATACAATAATAATTAATATAATAAAATAAATTAAAATGAATAAAACTGTTGCAACAATATGGATAAGCAACAAAATAAGTGCTTCAAATATGTTTGCTGATGATTAATTACAAGAATTGTTTTTGACCATTGTAATCCAATTCATAGTTTTTATGGAAGCATGTTGTTTATTGTAGTTAGGTAATTAATATGGTAACCAAACACATTATAAATTAATAGCTTTTATATTTGTATAGTTGAAAGATGAAGATTTCTTAATTTAAAAATCTTTCCTTTATTCTATTTATAACATAGTTAATTATGTATACATTTTCATTTTTATACTTTGAATTAAAAACTATTGTATTAATTTAAATGTTTAAAATTATCTATTTTAGATTAGTTGTACTTTAAAAAAATTATATTCTTTTTATACTTTTATTAGTTACAAAGTTATATTTTTTAAAAATAAAAAAATCATAATATAAAAAAATAGATATTTGTCAAGTATATAATATATGAACTATCATAATGAATTATTCTTATCTAATGTTTGAGCAAAAACTCTCACTTTATGTATAATTTCTTTTACATTTTGAACATTAAGACTTATTTTCACATTAGCAAAAATATGGAATAATTAGAGAGTTATTCTAAATACATACTACTTACTCAATCCAACACTTTTCGCTAAAAGTTTTGATATTGGTACATTTTAAAAAATAAAAATAAAAATAAAGCTAGTTAGTGAATTTTAAATCAAATATAATGTCAAAAAGCATTTCAAATCATTATCTAGAATAATCTTTTATTTTTGTTCAAATTTTTCATTTTTAAAAAACGCATATAAAGGTGACTTATTATTATTTTTTTAATGCAACTACAAAATTTTAAAAAATTAATTAATTAATTAATTAATTTTTTTCATCAAACCTTGATATTGGACAATGCTCCATTAATAATATTCAAATAATAATAATAATAATAATGAAAAAAAAATTAAACTTAAAATATGTAAAATTAAACATAAGGAGGAGGAGGAGAAGATGCAGAGAGAGAGAGCACCATCTCGTCAAGGTTCGCAGGTCTTGCAGCAATCGCACGCACCCCACATCCGCAATTGGGTGCAAATCCCCGAAGCATCTCTTGCAGCGGACAAACCCAAGCTTGTCGCAACACTGCACCGCCGTTGCATTCCTCCACACGGCATGCTCTGATGACGCGCTTTGCCGCCCCTTCATCGATGGCCACTCTGCTTCTCTCTCCACTCCCTTCGCATCCTCTACCATCCCTGCTACATTCTGCATTTAGCAAGCTACGACCAATTCCTTTGCTTCTGTTACTGCTGCTTCTTCTTCTGTTGTGGGGTGGCATTTATGAGTACTCTGCTTCATGAATGGATTCCTGTCATCCTCGTAGATCCGTCGTCCCCTTGCTTTTTCATTTCCTTGCTGACTTTTACTGTTTGTTGTGTAAATGCCAAGTTTCCTACGCTAACATCCCGGATAGGGTTCCCAAAGGGATGGCGTACGTTACTCTCTCTGCGACCCACATTGGCTCATGCTCGGGCTACCCGGCTGCGACAAAAAGACGCCATGTGATGTTAATCCCATCGTGGGCTGTGAAGGTGGGTGCTGATTCTGAGTCTCGCCTTTTTGTGGTGGCGGGTGGTTTTTGTCCCCATGAAGCAAGGGAAGTTTGCCTCACGGTTTTGAGCTTCATTACGAGTCCGAGCGTCTGAGCGTGGCGCGTGGCACTTTTCGATTTCATTCTGGGACGATGTCTTTGTAGGAGGAGGCAGCGGAGGCGAGAACTGAGAATGGGGCAATGCGCAGGAGTTGTGTGTAGCGAGGATTGATGCTGGATTTGGAGTAAAGGATTGTGGGTCGGAGATTGTTTTGGGAGGAGAGGGGAATTTTGTGGGAGGTCGAGGGGACGGGTTTGTTGCAATGGCGCCGATGGTGCTTCTCCTGAATGCGACCAAGGTTGTGGGCGTGGTGGGTGCAATTACAGTAGCTGCTAATGCGTTGACGTTTCGGCATTTTTACAAGAAGAATATAGCTCCATTCCCAGACCCGGTGGACGAGACGAAGGAGGTCTTGGCCGAATTCCCTATTGGCAAAGAAGGTGAGACTCTCTCCCCTTTCAGCTCTCTCGCGTTCCGTTTTGATGAAGAAGGTGAAGGTGAGTCTTTCACTTTCCAGCTGTCTTGCTGTCGCACAAGGCGTGTTCAATGGAAGTGCGGATTTCGTGTTCTGTATGGTTTTTTTTTCATGAATCTTTTTATTTCAAGAGGGATACGTGAACGAGTAGCTGTGATGATTTCTGCACGGAATTTTCTAGTATGACGTGTGGAGTGCATCCAAGGATAGAGCAATGAAGTCGGTTTGATTTACACTTGCGTCCTTGTGCTGTTCCTTTGAATACCTTCGAAAGTCGGGATGAGATCCATGCAGACGAGCTCATCATGCTCCTGTATTGCATTTGGCTCCTGTCCAATCTAGCTCAAAAACAAGTAGCTGTCATGCATAGAACTTTTAAAAGAAACTTTTATTCCCCCCTCTCTCTCTTTTTTTGTTGAAGTTAAATGTGGGTGAGTTCCTCGTCCGAAGCGTACATCCTCAATGTTTCAGTTGTGAACAGCTGAATTTGTGCTGATGAGGTTTTCGTGGTAGATAGCGGCTGGGAATAGTAGAGATGTTAATTTTCTCCTTTTGATATGCTTGAAAGACAGTTGCGGGTTTTTTGAGTGTGATTTGAGGCCTATTTCGAGATGCTAAAGGATCTGAAGGTATAATTAGGGGATGCACGCTGCAATCAACTCGATCAAACCTTTCTTTGGGTTACCTCTAGGTTGGGACGCAAACCGCGTTTATGAGAACATGTTTTTGGTCCCAAGTCAAAGGGTTCAAGTGCCGTCAGGACTTAGCCATAGTTCCTAATTGAAAGTTACTGCATGCAGTTGAGGACGGAGGTTTCTTCTTTGCACTTGCAACAGCACCGGCTCATGTGGAAGACAGATTGGATGACGCGTGGTTGGAATTCGCCAGAGCCGGTGAACCCAAAGATAACCCTGCAGGGGATCCACCTGAGACCCGTACTGGTGAAAATGATAACGCCGCCTCGTATTCTGGAATCTCGCTGACTGAAGAAGCGCAGGCTGAGGAGATTAAGAGAGGTGCGTTTCTTTTCCCGGCTACGCATTAACATGTCCAGAAGCAAGTATTGTGAAGCCCCCCAATAGACCTAGAAATTGTGATTTGAACTGAGGGAAATTATTTTGGATCGATAAGAGAGTGATCAGCTTAATTCATAGTGCGGCTACCCTGATGTCTTATTTGATGGAATAGACTTCATAGCCGTAGGAAGACTCTTATTTGACTTCACAAATCCTACATGTTCACGTTTGTGTGAACTACTTGCATGCAGGATTGGGGCGCAGTGAAGCACCGGATGTTGCTAGAACAGAAGAAGTTTCAAGTGAAAGTGGAAGCGTTAAGAATAGTGACGGGCTAGATGGTGAATGGGAAGTTTTATCTGAGAAAGATAAGTTAGATGTTGATTCCGAGAAGACTGATAAAAGTTCTGGCAAACTTGAGGATGCCGCTAAGGAAGTCGAAGAAACTTACAGAGAAGGTCAGAAAGTAATTACAGAAGAGGAAAAGCTGGAGACCATGAGCCAAAAATTGGATCCTGAGGCTCCGAAGAGGCCTCGACGTGTTGGCTTTCAGAGCAAGAGTACAGTGGAACCGAGTCTCATGAATGTCCCTCGCAGAGCTAAGAAGTTCGCGAAATTATCTATGGAAGCCCTGATTCGAGGTTTTGAGAAGCTCACTGAAGAGGAAGCGCCACATAACGTGGCTGCATGGCACAATGCAATTCGTCCGTGAGTGCCTTCTGTTTTTTGCATTGTTGTGATTCAGAGGCAGGAAAATCATGTTTGCTCCTTTAATCTACTCTCACGTCCAGTTGTTAAGGACCGAAATGATTTATTCATGGGTTGACCATTGTTTGTTTGGTGTGTGTTTCGCAGAGAAGAAAGATTGCGGTTTTGGTCAGACCCTGACACGGAAATAAAGCTCGCTCAGGGTACAAATTCAACGGTTTTCCGTATGGGTGTTGATTGGAGCCGGATTATGCCCATTGAACCTATTAGCGGTATTGAGAACGCGGTGAGTCTCTTTTTCGGCGCATTCTGGTGTTATAATTCTCGTTTCCTAGTCAAAGTTCCCCGTCTTCTTAATTCTGGGGGTGAGGGATTCCTGGAGAATGACGTGACGTTTTGAGTGCGTGGCTGCAAACTTGTAGGGAATGGTGTTTTTTATTTAATTTTGAATTTTTATGCTCTGAACATGGTATCTGTTACATCGCATGTTGCGATTGTGCGAAAGTTGTCTCCTCTGTAATTAACTCATTAACCTGTCTCATTCTTCATGTCTGGGAGCAGGTTAATTGGATGGCCGTAAAGCAGTATCGGTTTATTATTCAAAGGGTACTTGACCACGGCATGAAAGTGATGCTGACCCTCTTTCATCACTCTCTTCCTCAATGGGCAGCACAGTACGGTGGATGGAGAGACGCCAGGACTATAAAGTACTTCTTAGATTTTACAAGGTCAGCTTCTAATATAAAGCTGTTCGAAGCTTTAGCAGCCTTTGTCGTTCCTCGCAGAGCTCTGTGATTTCTTGAAATATTATTTTTGTGCTTTATTTTGCTGCGGAAACTCAACATTTCAACAGTCCAGTATTTCAATAACATGTGTAGATGCAATTTGTAATTTAGTTATTAATCTGCTTGAGGAATTATGATGAGTTAGGTTTGCAGTTTGTTAATTGCTGACATGCGCATTTGTGTGTTCTGCAGATTAGTAGTGGATAAGTATGGAGACCTTGTAGACTACTGGATTACCTTCAATGAGCCACACGTTTTTGCTATGCTCACCTACTGCGCTGGTGCATGGCCAGGAGGACATCCTGACATGCTGGAGACAGTGACTGCCGCGATGCCAAAAGGAGTGTTCCCAGTTGTTATGAAAGCAATGGCTGATGCTCATCTTGGTGCCTATGATATCATTCATAATAGCGGGTATATCTCTTTGCTATTTCCTTGCCTTTTATGTCTGTTATCTACTTCACAAAATCATACAGAACCTCTGCACCCATTCGACTTGCAAGGTGGAGTTTTCAAACTTCTTTAGCGTGGTCTAACTTCAAGGATGACATGTGTTACTATTCCTAGTTTATATGTGACTTTGTCTCATTCATACTAACCTAGGTTGTGGTCCTTTCAAATAGGAAAACCAAGAAGCCAGCGAGAGTAGGAATATCACATCACGTGTCCTTCATGCGACCATATGGGTTGTTCGATACGCCTCTGGTGGTATTTAGCAACTGGATGACACGATTTGCATACTGCGATGATGTGGCACACAAATGTGATTTTATGGGCATTAATTATTATGGCCAGGTAGGATGGCGTATCATGCGAATGCTTGTTTTTGTCATGTTGGAGGTAGTTGAAGGTTATTTGCACATTTCAATTCAATTCGTGATTAAGATTTAGCCTCGTAATTTTTGCCGAACCTGGTTACACATGCGATGTTTCCGTTTTAGCACTACCTACTCATCATCTGTAGAAGTTTGCTTTTCGCAGGAGGTGATCTCAGCACCAGGTCTTAAGAATGTTGAGAATGATGAATACAGCGAATCTGGACGGGGTGTCTATCCAGATGGATTGTATAGAATGCTGATGGAGTTTCATAAACGCTACCAAAAGCACAATATGAAATTTATTATTACAGAGAACGGTGTGTCAGACGCCACCGACTATATTCGTCGACCATATCTTATTGAGCATCTGCTTGCTGTCCGAGCAGCAATGGACCAGGTATACACGGAGAATTTATATTATGAGTTGAGAGTGTGGCGTGGCTCGGACCTGTTGTAGTCATTAATGCTGGAAGTCTTTTGCAGGGTGTGCGCGTTCAAGGTTACTGCTTCTGGACAATCTCAGACAACTGGGAATGGGCTGATGGGTACGGTCCAAAGTTCGGTCTCTGTGCTGTGGATCGACACAAGGACCTTGCACGTCACCCCCGTCCTTCCTATCATCTTTACACTGAGGTATTAATTTGTACAAAAGTATTGTATTTTACGCCACTTTTTGAGATGGGTACATTGATTTGTGTTCTTTGACGTGGAGTAACCAAGTACGGTTCCTAAGAAAAATGTAGTTAAAAAGAACAATCACGGGAGTACCTAACCGTATATTCGTTTTGTTGAAGGTGTCAAAAACTGGGAAAATAACGAAGAAACAGAGGCTGGCTGTATGGGAAGATCTTCAGGATCAAGCTAGGCAGGGCAAGATGAGACCATTTTGTCGAGAAACCAATGATCAGGGCCTCATGTTTGCAGGTTAGAGCTTTTTATTTTTTTGATTTTCTTCAAGGCGTTCTGTTATGTTGTGTTACGCAGTAATGTGGGCATGTCACATATAAAGTAGTCAGTAATCAGAAGCTTGCTGTTCCAGGGGGTCTGGATGTGCCAATGGATCGACCCTTCGCTGTCCGGGATTGGCGCTTTGGAAAGTACGAGGTAGAAGGTCTTCAAGATCCGTTAAGCTCGTTGGTTCGTTACTTCCGTGAGCGAGCCCCCTTTAGGAAGAAGAGCAAACAGCAGAAGTCAACCTCGAACCCAGCTCTCACTGCAGCTTAGATTTAGGGGATTTCTCTACGTACAGCTTACCAGCATGTGTACAAATTTCTTTTCAGTTGATTATGAATATTGATAGGGCGGAACATGCTTCGAGTTCAGTTCTGATATTCTGCGCTGTGAAATCTGCCTTTGAGTCGAGTACTTATACTTTTGTACATTTGTAGCATTTGGTTCCCTGAAGTTGATTGGAGGTGTAATACCGCAAATAAGGAAACTATTCGGTTTGAGAGGCGAAATTCGGGATAGCTGTAAGGAGGGTGGTATCAAGTACTCACCAGAAACAGAGGGCTAGGAAGGATAAAATTGGAATGCTGGGGACAGCTTGAACCGAATTTTGAAAATTGTAGTGTATTTGTGATCTTTCTATACATATATCACTCAAGCTTATGTTACAGTTGACTTTTCAATTTGTGTTCTTCATTTTTCTGCACAGATTTTCATGGAAAAGAGAATGAGAGAATCATCTAGTTCTGTTCTTTTCACCGCGTGGTATTTGTTTTAAAATGATAAAAATGTCCAACTTATGTCGTTTTTCGACACACAGAATTCGTCCACTGTAATATGGTCATTGCCGCTGCATTCTAAACTTGATCGGTCTCGGAGGAATCTTTGAATACCCTGGATAGATTAGACAACTTCTGTGATTACCAGCAGTGGTCTAGTTGTAAAATGCCACTCATGCGGTTCCAAAATTTCTAGTGAAAGAACGGTGAAAGTTAGAGTAATTGTGAAATCTTCGATTCCATTCTTAGCATGAAGTGAGCTTCGCAACACAACTGAAGTTTTATATTGCAATTAGAGTTAAGGTGGGCGTCACACTTGAAAATTGCATTTATATTTCCTAACTTCTTTCATGAACCAGTTTCAAAATAATCATTGTTCATTCACTTAAGGTTTTCCATCGACGTGGATTATTATGTTTCAAGCAACATAATGGTGAATAATTACTTCTACTAGAATTGACGAACCCATCTATTACTTTAGCATCTTTTTAACAATTGCCATTGCAGATCCCAAAAAAAATCTTTTAATAGGGGTACATTAAGTTCTTGCTCCGGGGAAAACCAATTTTAGGTGGATTGTAATTATGAATTGACATTTCCTAATGATGTCAAGACGTAATGAACAATGAGTTGATTAATAAACAACAACAGCTCTCAAATGTGGGCTTCACTTGAATGCATTCTTAAGACACTCACAAGCTTGAGCAATGGCTGCCTTTGTGGCAGGCGTATGAGCGAGAGCATTCAGCATTACGAAGTCATGGATGGTGCCCAGATATCTAGCAACGGTCACAGTCACGCCAGCTTCTATGAGCTTCTTCGCAAAGTTCTCCCCCTCGTCTCGCAGCACATCGAACTCACCAGTTATAACGAGAGCCGGCGGCATGCCTTTGAATATTTCAGTCGGTGCCCTCAATGGAGAAGCAGTCGGCTCCCCCCATACACCGTGATCCGGTGCATACTGATCCCAAAACCACTGCATGGCCGGGAGAGTGAGCCACGGCCCATTCTGAAACACCTTGTACGATTCGGTATCGAACGATGCGTCGGTGACCGGGTAGAACAAGCACTGGAAGCAAAGCTTAGGGCAGCCTCGTTCCTTGCACATGATGGTCACAGCAATGGCCATATTGCCACCCACGCTGTCTCCACAGACCGCAAGCTTTGAGCTATCAACACCAATCGCATTACCGTTCTCCGCAACCCACTTGGTCGCTGCATAGGCTTCTTCGATGGGGATCGGGTACTGCGCTTCTGGTGAAGGGGAATAATTCACAAACACCACCGCACAGTTGGCTCCGTTCGCGATGCGACGGACCAAGTGGTCGTGAGTATCCACGCCGCCGAGCACCCACCCTCCGCCGTGGAAATACATCGTCACTGGCAACTTGCTCTTGTTTCCGCTGGGTCGCACGATGCGGATCGAGACTGGATGCTTGAATGGGATGGTTTTGTCCTCGATGTCGGCTGACGATTTCTCGACGTAGCCTGCTTGTGCGCCGCTCAAGATGGCTCGAGCATCTCTAGGGGCCAGTGTGTAGATCGGAGGTCCTCCTTGTTTGGAAAGTATGTCCAGGAAGGCTTGAGTATCCTTCTCTATGACATACTTACCCATCTCTCCCGATAAAACGTCTCCACAAGCTCAAGAAATTATCCCCGAAATCTCACAAAATCGATAAAGATTCGCAACGGGAAGAGATCCGCCCTTGTGAGTCAACCACGCATTGACTTTTTATTGTCAACGAGTTTACTTCTTGCACGAGTTGACATTTTCGAAAAGAGTTGACTGCAGCCGTGCGTTGTCAGTACTTGTGCTAATCCTTGACTTCTTACTCCCTGTGAGCACATTTTTTTGGGAATAAAAAAATTTGCAACTGTTGAACTGTTTCAATGAGAGTTTATTTTAAGACAAACTCATTTCTGTAAAAGAAGTTTTGTGATCCATGGATCCAATTGTAACTTACCTTTTGATCCGGCTTGACTTGTGCACATGACTTTGGTGTGAAAGATGCACTGCATATAATAAATTGTATGTTAGGTTTTTAAATCATAATGGTCTTTAATGAAGGTGGAAATGTTTAGTGACTTAGAGTTTGATGTGATAATTATTTTATTTATTATAAATATGACAATTAAATGTAATGCTTAAGTTTACATGTACATATCCAAGACCATCAAGTGCTCTTTTCAGTTTTAAATGATTTTAATACTAAATGTATTTTACTATAAATACACGTTCCGTTTTTGTGATAAGAGAAAGAGATTTTCAACTAATGATTATAATTAAAATATTCATATTCATAACAATATCAAGCAAAAAATAATTAAAATTGAAATCGCAGATTGAAGTCCTTTGGGATATATTGAAGATGTTTTTGATAAAAAATCAAAGTATTCATATCAGTAAAATTATAAATACTATGTAATAAGCATTGAGTTTATATTTTCCTGAGTGAGTGAGTGAGTGTGTGTGTATATATATATATATATATATATATATATATAATTAATAAATAATTAAAGAGCTACTCATTAATACATGCTTTCATTAATGTATTCTTTCATTAATTCTTAAAATTTAGAGCATTACTCAAATTGAATTGTATCTTGATATGCAGTTTCAACCACAGGAATATTGAAAAGAACACAGAAAAAGAGTGCCAGAAACAAACTAAACACCATGGCATTTGAAGTGGCAATCGTGAAAAGTTATGTCTTTTGAATTGATATTTGCAACTTATGGTTATGTAGTAATTGATGGACAAAGCAGTTACGAAAGATTACATAGTTTAACAATTATATAGCAGACGTTTTTTATTAGCTAAATAATCATTCCACTGTACCAATTGAAGCAACAGTAGAATAATAATAATACTATATATATATATATATAATGTTTTGAAACAAATACATATTTCAAAACATCATACATATGCAAAGATTTCTAGTACATTGCAATGTATTATGTACATAAAATTTTAAAGAATTCCACAATAAACTAATCACCAATTTTTTTTTTTGAAAAAATGATCACATAACTTCAGATGGATTTAATATTTACATATGAACTCAGTTTCTATAAAATCAAGAGGTAATTGCATCAAATCAATTTCATTTGAACTTAGCTATGCCATTCATTGGTCCACCAAAAAGCACCACAAACAAAAACCCAAATTCAAACCATGAACACAATTATCATGTTCAAATGATTTCTTTTTTATTTTATTCTTCCTGAGTGAGCTATAACATTTGAAATTGTCACTTCTAACATTGAAGGTCATTTTAACACCTGCACTTGCAACAAAGAGCATAAATAAATGATAAAGTTGTACAACCCACTTTTATGATAAAATTAACTAGTTAAAATAATCAAACAAATTTGCACCTCTCCCCCCCTCTCTCATAAATCTATATATATATATATATATATATATATACACACACACAATCAATCCTTGTTATAGTCAACCTCGTTAAAGTCAACTTCAGGTTACAATCAACCCATTTTACCTATCCCAATCTGCACAAACTACACTATACTACATTATACAATTTCTTTGGTCCCAAAAAATTGACTATAACAAGAATTGACAAACTTGGATTGGGATCTAAGAATCTAGCACAAATGGAATCATTCAAATTAAAGGAAGTTGTCTTTACTTAATTGCCCATTTTAAATGATGCCCATGGGTAGTTCCTAGTGTGAAAAGGACCGAAGTCTCTATCACAAGATTGGATAAAAGCCAGCGAACGAGGACTGCTATAGATGAAAATATTCCACATGGATGAGCTTTCACATTCGTTCGTCGATGGATGTGTCAACCATAGCACGTCAAAGAGGTCCAAGGTCGACGACCATGAACCCTTCGTGCGAGTCTTATTGACTTGACGCATGCGTCGAGGATTCAGCGCTGTGTCCAAATTAATGTTGCACTCAGTTTATTCTGGTCGTTGGAGACATTTAGTGGCCAAAAAGTAGTCGGGTATTCAAAAGCTGTATACATTTAGTCTAACTTTCCGCAGTAAAGTGTTTCGACGCTGTTCGCGCTAGAAGGGTGTGAAAACCCATACCAAATTTCTTCTCTGGGTCTCAAAGAGTGAGGCTCTGTAGGGGACTCTCGTTGTGCTCCATCGCTGCCCTGCGAAGAGGAGCAAGGATCGAATTTTGGGTTCAGAAGCACGACCGCTGGTTTGTGGGGTGCTTGAGAGGTGAGAGAAATGGAGACCGTGGAGGGGAGCACCGTTGGCAAAGTCATCACGTGCAAAGGTAACTCCTGTTTCACATTTGAATACCTCGGTCTGATGCAATCCTTTATAGTACAGCTGAATTTTAGTGGTAGATCGCACCGGGAACTGCAGCACAGACTCCCACCGACGCAATTCGAACGGTCTAAGTGTTAACCCTTATATGGATCCGTTGTTCCAATTTATGAACGCCTTGCGAATATTAATAAGCATGGTATTTGCTTCATTGCAAGTGCTACGGTCTTTCGAGTAAAATGCGGTAACGGCACTCCTGCGACGTCACGGAAATGTTTCGGCTTCTTTCCTGTGATCATCTAGAACCAGCAACGTCAAGCTTGTTTCTGCGTTACAGAGTGTTCTTTTGGTTGTGATGAGAATGGTTTTCTGTGTCGTGAAGCTGCTGTGGCCTGGGAACCGAAAGGCAAATTCATTGTACAGGATGTGCAAGTGGATCCTCCTCAGGCCATGGAGGTCCGGATCAAAGTGACACATACTTCTCTGTGCCGCAGCGATATGTTCTTCTGGACGAATGAGGTTTGGTGTTCTTCCTCGTATCGCTTTGTGTTTATTCTTCATTCAAACAATATCACGTGGTAGATAGATTTTCATCGATTGGTTTGTTAATGCACATTGAGCTTGACTGTGTTTAACTACAACCGATTACAAGAGTTGACAAGCGTTAATTGAATTTGTGGAAATAGGCTCTGGGATACACATTTCCCCGGATTTTTGGTCACGAAGCAGCCGGGTATGAGCCTCTCATCTTCAATTTCTACCTAACTGGCTGCAGACGTATGTTGGCTTTGTTGGAGAAAATTGGAGTGGATTGAGGAGTGTACAATTCGAAGCTGGAAACTCACGAACGTGTGATGATCCTGGCAGAATTGTTGAGAGCGTGGGTGAAGGAATAGCCGATCTCAAACCTGGAGATCACGTTCTGCCTGTTTTCACAGGCGAGTGCAGAGAGTGCAAGTACTGCGCATCTCCTAAAACAAATCATTGTACCAAATTCGGCACGGAATCCCTTGCAACGGGCATGAAAAGCGACGGAAAGTCACGATTTTCTGTCAATGGCAAGCCGGTGTCAAGATTTCTGGGTTCCACTTTCAGCGAGTATACCGTGGTGGAGTACCCCTACATCGTGAAGATAAACTCCGCCGCACCCCTGGACAAAGTCTGCTTGCTCGGTTGCGGTGTTACAGCAGGCATCGGGGCTGTGCGGAAGATAGCACAACTTGAACCCGGGGCAACCATCGCAGTGTTCGGTCTGGGCACCGTTGGCCTTTCTGTGAGTGTTGATCAATTCCAGTCAACCTGTGTGTGCATTTCTCTTAAAGTGAATCAGGGTTGGACAGGATCTTCAGCTGACTCCCTTTTTCCAAATCCCACCTTCATGAACAAACCGTTTGGTTTTTAGAAGCTTGTTCCGTTACTTGACGCATCGATCTCGCAGGTTGTGAAAGAGGCACAGCGCCGAGGTGCTTCTCGCATTATTGGTGTGGACATCAATATGAACAAGGCAGCCGAGGGTACGGTATTCCCCGTTTAAGTCTGGTGAGTGGATTGTAGTAAGCGCCTTAAATGGAATTCAATCTCCGATGACCTCTGAGTGGTGCTCTTTACAGGCAAAAAATTTGGCGTTACCGATTTCTTCAATCCAGACAATTTAGACAAGCCTGTTGAGGAGGTATCAATTCACAGTCTCCATCACTTTGCTCTCAGATTGTAGACTTTTGGTAGAACATGCACGCATTATTCAGAATTGTTCAGAATTGTTCAGGTGTAGCCCCTAATCTCCTTTCCACGTGAAGCAGGTCATAAAAGAATTGACAGGAGGCGGGGTAGATTACGCGTTTGAGTGTGTAGGCAATCCGAAAGTGATGGCTACAGCATTCGGAAGTTGTCAAGATGTAACAGCCTCTCCCTATCACTCGCTTGCTCGTGCAGACACTTTTCTTGCCTGCAGATTGACCTCACGTTGCTTAGGATGCGTTTAGGTATATGGGTCTTCATGTATACTCCTTTAGGGTGCCAATCGTTCCTTCTACTGAGCCTGTTGTGTGTCAGGGTTGGGGAACATCGATTGTTTTGGGAGTCGCGGGGCCAGTCACTGTGTCCATTCCCACACGCTCTTTGTTGACTGGCCGGTGCATGAAAGGCACTCTGTATGGAGGCTACAAGCCCAAAACCGACGTGCCCGCGCTTGTGGAGCAGTACTTGCAAAAGGTATCGCTCCCCTATACATGAAGTTCATGCTCTGATGCGATATGAATTTATAACGAAATTCTAATATCAAAACGACGCACGACCTAATACCTTCTCACTATCATCTACGTTTATGACCTTCGCAAGGGCCCACTACATGAGCATGTTGAACTAAACAAGAGTTAAACCCTTCACAAAGGTCCACTACATTAACGTGCTGCTGCTGCTGCTGGGTTTGTAATGGAACATGTTCAGGACTTCGGTGTGGAGGAATTCATAACCCACAACTTGCCCTTCTCTCGCATCAACGATGCTTTTAAGCTCTTGCAGGCTGGAGAATGCTTGCGCACCGTGTTGCACTACAATGAAACAGTTAACTGAGAACTCCGATTCGGTGAAAGATTGTTGGGATTCAATTGATGCTCCAGTTAGTTAGTGGATGTGGCATGATCATAGTCAAACTTGTTTTCGGTGTAACCACTGGCAGCTCGAAACTTCTCAGGCTGCCATTTTCGGCCTACTCTGAGGTGTAGAGTCGATTCTAGTGAATATTGTTTTCTCTTGTGTAATTGCAGACTTTCCACAACCCATTTCAGAGCACAGCATCAACGTCCGGCGAATTCCAAAGGCAAATGCTTCTGAATCACAGCACTTGTTTGAATCAACATTCGCATCCTCAACGAGTAGGACGAATCTTGAGACCCTAATCCAAGGATGGCCCTCATGGAATTGGTTTTTCATAGTTTATACGTTAACAGTTGGCATGGATATCATGCACGAGCTTTGAATATATCTTGTATATGAGGAGGAATGGATTTTACATGAGAGACAAACTATGGAGTGCTAAGCAAGGAGTATTAAAAATTCCTTGTTGGTTAAAATTTTCTCTTTATTTTATCAAATAGAGTATTGAATGATTTTTACACGTGAAATAGAATTTCCATAACTTTTAAAATACACAACAAACACATACATACACCCACACACACACACATATATACACACATTTCGCTTAATTTTAAGGCTGAGGTGTAAAGAGGATAATAATGTAAGCATGGACATCG
Organism: Physcomitrellopsis africana; assembly: GCA_036785485.1. Lineage (NCBI taxonomy): Eukaryota > Viridiplantae > Streptophyta > Bryopsida > Funariales > Funariaceae > Physcomitrellopsis > Physcomitrellopsis africana. The sequence goes on along the minus strand of JAWRVF010000122.1, from coordinate 307,130 downwards.
TGTCCGATCACCACGACACGTGTCGCGGGGTCTCGTGCCCTCCTGGTCCCGCCTCGGCGAGCGCGTTTGAATGGAGTCGCGACGGCCGCGAGGAGCGCTCATTCAGCCCGGGGAAGGACGGGAGCAGGAAGGAGTAGTAGTAAGGAGTAGGAGGACGAGCCCTTCCCCTCCCTTCGCAGCGCCATCGCCACCGCACCCTCCCCTCCCCTCAATTGCGACTCCTTCGTCACGCGCGTCGCTGCCTGCTACACATTTCTTTTAATGCGCTGTCGCCGCGGTCGCACACGTCCACCAGCCGCTTGATCTCTCGCTCCGATCGCTTCGTTAGGTGAGTTTTGCCTATTCTGTAGGCTGCCGTGGCTTGTTGCATTTAGGTTGATTGTTTTATTTCATTTTGGATTCGGATTTGGAATTGGTGAGTCTGATTGGCATCTCTGAGTTTGAGCTTATTTTTTGTGCGGAATGCTTTTCTTTGGTTTTGTGATTCCTGTCTGCGTCGGAGATGATACGGCACCCGACGTCTCTGGATATTATGGCTTGCGAGGGTTTCTATGTGCTCGTGTATGGCTTGATCTATTGAGCAGGGCTTGGTGATCTTTAGTATCGTTGATGCTTGTTTGATTTTTGTGAATGTTGATTTAATTGCGAAAGATGAAGGATTATCTGGGAAACTCTTCATCTGAGTATTGCATTTGATGTAATAGGATAGCTTTTGTACACAATCTTATGGCCACCTGAGGCATTGCATACGGGATAGGATTAGCCGAAATTGACATTCTCTTGGATCCAGGTGCCTGAGTAGTCTTGACTTGAAAGGGTAGTTTCGAGATGGGAATTACTGAATTTCATGGTGTTTTTACTTTGTTTTTAATGTTATGGCGTGAATTGCAGCTACTGGAAAACGGGTCTACTAACTAAGAGAGACTTTTCAGCACGGATGTGCAGGCTTTGTGGGCTGGGACGGCGCCGGCCATCTACTCCTTTTCCCGCTCCTCCCTCGAAGCCGCAGGACCAGAACGCATCTGGTGCTGCGACAATGGAAGTTGGGCCATACACGAGGGTGGACACCCATCTTCGTGGTTTAGCACATGCAGCTGAAGGTTTTGGCCACAGTGCGAAGGGCGGTTTGGATGGAGAAATCTATCACGTTACCTCTTTGGCTGGTCAGTATAATCTCTTTTGTTTTTCTATGATCCTTGTGAAGCGCTAACAAACGTATGCCGTCGTGTGAAAATCCTTTATCCGAACACATTCTTGTGAACTAAGCTGAATTTTTTGAGCAGATGATGGACCAGGCACATTACGTAATGGATGCCGTAGTGAACAACCCCTTTGGATTGTGTTCGACGTGTCTGGCACAATTACTCTATCGTCTTACTGCCGAGTTCGGTCATGGAAGACTATCGATGGCCGAGGCCAGTGCATAAGAATCACTGGAAAGGGTCTACAACTGAAGGATTGCGAGCACGTAATCATCTGCAATTTGATTTTGGATGGTGGTCGAGGTCACGACATTGATGGCATACAAATGAAGCCAAATGTGAAGCATGTCTGGGTGGACCGATGCTCAATATCTGACTTCGACGATGGTTGCATTGACATCACTCGGGAGTCTACTGACATAACTGTGTCAAGGTAAACAATATCCGGGTTTTTAAATGTCGTGTCGATATAATGAGGTTGTACAATATACAGTGTGTGCACCTGGTTTTTATGTCCCTTGGGCGGGGTAGAATGACTTGGAGTACAAGCCAAGCGCGGATAATAGCACTGTATCATTACTTAGCTATTTAACTGATTTCACCTTATTTAGATGCCAAAACGGCTTCCCTTAGGATGATCGCTTTGGTTACAAGTCTATCCAAAGATAATGAATATCGTTTGTGTGGCTTTTGATAATTTGTCGTAATCTGATAAGGGATCGTACAATTCCAGATGTCATTTCAGTAATCACGACAAGACGATGCTGATTGGGGCTGATCCAAAACACGTGGGTGACCGCTGCATTCGGGTGACAATTCATCACTGCTTCTTCGATGGAACGAAACAACGCCATCCACGCTTGCGCTTTGGAAAAGTGCACCTCTACAATAATTACACTCGAGGGTGGACAGTTTATGCCATCTGTGCTAGCGTTGAGGCTCAGGTAATCATTACTTACGTGTCCGCTCAGCTCTGATATGAAGCCAACTGTAGACTATAGCTTTACGGTGCTTCGCATCAGATCACAGCTATATGTGTACTCTGATTTGTGCATTTTGTCTCAAATCACCAATGATAGGTGAGTTATGTGGTGAATCGTGCACAGTGGTTGATCGGCTCGATTCTCGAAATTTTCGAAGTTTTTATGATATTCCCAGGATCTAGCATTGACAACGATCTTGTAGAATGCCCTCTTCAATAAGTCGACCTTCAACGATATTTAGTCTTGAATATGTATTTATCTAATTGCCGTTTAGTGCAGATTCTATCGCAGTGTTGTGTATATGAAGCTGGTAGCAAGTTAAAAGCTTTTGAATACTACCGTGAAAAGGTGATGACCTACCCATTTTCCTCGTTTATGTATTTCAGTAATGCTTGTCATACTGCCGTTTTCTTGCTCGAGTTATAAACAGATGCAAATATTTGTTCCGTGTTAGTGAGTGCAGCGAATAGAATAAAGGTTGGGGGCGCTCAATCCGTTTAGTAACTTTGAAATAGATTTTATATATTTCTGTACGGTCATCATGGTATATCTTGCAAACCTTTTGAACACAAGTGTCTCCATGCCTGCAATTTCTCGCACTAATATTTTCCTTGTGAGCAGGCTGGTGACACGGGTTGCGAGTCAGCAGGCAGTATCCGGTCGGAAGGAGATGTGTTTTTAAAAGGTGCCCAAGCGCGAGTAGATTGTCCAGATCAAGTCTTCCAGCCTCAGAAATTCTATTCATCGTGGACACTTGAGCGCGCCAACGATGCTCTAGTGAAGAAAGTAAAGAGCATTGCTGGCTGGCAGAAAATCTCAAGACCTCCTGATGTGACTCCCGGCCACGCAAGCTCTTGAGATATTGTGCACATTCGGTTTCAAATACCCTGTATTATTTTCTTTGGTATCCGATCGAATCCAGAAGCACAGAAAAAGTTGTTTTACTAGATGTCTCCACAATCCCTTAATCCCGCCACGATGGACAGTTCATGAACGATGTTTTGGGGTTGAAATTGTATTGGCCTTTCTCAGCTCAGACAGAAGACATCTGCACGCTGTGGAAGAAATTCCTGGATGTATATTTATTTTGTAGAATATGTGTTTTGGTCTGCATCCATGTGCTGTTGGATATTTGGCTTTTCACCTTCTTGTGTTCCAACAAGCAGGAATTTGTACCAGTTGAATTGAAATTAACCCTGCATTTTGCTGTGGCAGCCTTCTCTTCTTTAATTCCTACTGTTTGTTGTACAAGTTCCGAGTTTTTAATCCTTTATTAATTTTTTCGTTACATGGTTATAGAATCTCCTGACCTCTGCCTATTTGCCCTACATTCAACGAAACCTAACCATTGTCATTTGTACTTACGTAAGATATCTTAACATTGGCATCCTACCACTTAAGTGCACCTCAGCGTTGCCACTCCAATGAGGGTCCATCCCTCGTCACAATCACCAATGGCTTTCCTTTCAAAACCCGCATTCGTTTGTTGAAGGATCAGATCTCACAAGAACATGATCAGAAATAAAGGTGGAATCTAGAGGCGATGAGATTTTCAGATTTTTGCACTTCAGGTGCTTTCATTCTTGATGTAAATATCTTGGAGATTGCAACATATCATAACATATTTTTTAAATGCATGTGAAGAGGGAAGAAGGAGCAGAAAAGAAGATAGGTCTCATGCATTTGAAATATATGTTGTGATATTGTTTCCTAGAAAATTAGATGAATAGTTGTGAAGTATGCTACATGCAAGAAAAAGTGTGCATTAATTTTAACATTACATAAAGGAGAGAGGGGAATGTTAGATTATTTTGCAATGCATTTAAAGTGGGAAAATTTCAGATAATTCAAACACAAAGGGTGGTTTTAGCTTTAGCAATTTTTAGTAAGGTAACTGTAAAACTATTTGGATGTAGAAAAAAACAAGATGGTACAAAAAAGAAAATTCTAGATTTGAAGTCTAGATATTTTTATTATGCACAATGATATCTAATGTTAAAAAAATAAATTCCTTTTATTACATTTTGGATAGTGTAGGTAAACACTAATTTTTCATAAACAAGTATAGTAATATTAAATAATAATGGTTAAGTTTCAATTAGTGGTGGTTTTGTATTGTATTGTATTGTATTGTATTTTTATTTTTATTTTTATTTTTTTAATTCTAAAATTGCATTAGATAGATCAACATTGCAAATATATTTTAAATTGTTGCGTCTAAGAATTATATACTTAAAACAATTATGAAATTCCATGGACTTTTGTAATAGTGGTTGATTGCATTGTAACTTTTATAGATGCCAATCTATCTATTCTACTTCATGGCATTGATAGCTTAATTCTTCTAAAGAAATCCTTGGTGATGTAGGATCCTTTAGGTACCTTCTAAATCTACCAATTTGATTCAATGTTTGTACATCTAACTATGAAGGTAATTCTATTGCAGATATATTTTTCTTAAGTGGCAATTTTTTTATTGCACACAAATTTCCAATGCATTTTTATATTATTCTCTTTTCTTCAACTAAGCCAATTATATTACCAAAAATAAATAAATAAATAAAATCCTTTCTATTTATCTTTTATTGACTATCTTGGTTAAAACCATGTCTCTTTAGATCAATAATTATAATCAAAACCAATAGAATATAATGATTCTTGCTCCAATATGATCTTATAGAATGTTGTACTTGTCACTACTCACCTTACAAAAATGTAAGTGAATACATTAATGCCTATTCTAAATAAGAGCCTTTTATAAGCCTTAAGGGTACTTTGGCTTCCTAAAAATATAATAATAGATTTAGGTCCTTGGTACTAAGGCCTAAACTTTGTGCTATGAACCTTTCTAATGGAATCAATTGTATATCTATATCACACAACACCTTTTATGAATATACACTAAAATAATGATCTTAAGCCACTAATATATTCCTAGCATTGGACAACTACATTACTCCAAGATAAACTTTAAGTTACAATCAAGTAGTTTTTATAGGAACGTTAGCATATTAACTTATATCAACTTCTACATTGGCCACTTTAATTTTATTTCTAGCCAAGCTACTATCAAACTTTGTATGTAAAAGAGGCTCTTTTGGCCATTATTTCTACTCTTTCAATGCTTCAATTGTTGGTTTGGTAGAAACTTTAAAGAATTTCTAAAGAATCCCTACAGAAATCACAAAGAATTTTTAAAAAATATTAAAAAAATCCTAAAGAAATACTAATTGAATTTAATCAAATCCTAAAAAAAATCCTAAAATAATCCTAAGTAAACTCTAATCAAATCCTAATCAAATCTTAATCAAATCCTAAAAAATCCTAATAAAACCTATAAAAAATTATAAGTAAATCCTAACAAATTCTAATCAAATTTTAATCAAATCCTAACCAAATCCTATAGTATATTTAAAACCTAAATAATATTAAGGATTCAATTAGGATTTATTTAAGATTTTATTAGGATTTTTAGATTTTTGATTAGTTGAAAAATACAAGTTCATCTTCTATAGCTAAGTGTCCTAAGCATTTTCAAATAAGACAATATATAATACAACAACATGTCGTCTTGTTTGAAAATGCATCAAGCACCTAACTATGATTTAATTTGATCATTTAATTGGTATAAATATTTTTTCAATAATGCCACTATAAGTTCTCTATATGCTCAAAAACATTCAATTCAATCCAACTTACAAATGAAGCAAAAATACCAAAAACCCATTGATGTCCCTAGGCCGTCAACTTGAAAGTTGATAGACAAGTTGCAATAGCAACTTTTCCTTCTTCAGCTATTAACTTCCACTCAAAATTAATATATATCTAGTCTTTTTATTTTGTACCAAATTTCACCTCTTTCTAACTAATAGATCTCTAGATATTGCAAAAATCTTAATCAACTCCAAACTGCCAACTTATAATATCTCTTTGCACATATGATCAAATATTTTTTATTTTTACTATTGTAATTATATAAAATTTCACAAATGTTAACAATACATAATCTTTCATATACTCACAAATTTTCAACCATAGATGCTAAATAAATTATATAACTAGCTATGAATGGTAGTCCTAATTTTATTGCATAATTCTTTGATTGCCAATATATACCTTGACTTTAAATAGCCCTCTTAAGATCATTCCAAAACTAATAGAAATCAATCTTATACTTCTAAAATAAGTTTAAAGTTTATACTCTAATTCTATTTGCCAATCTTCAAATGTTCCTTTATTTAGACCTAAGCAGCCATTTTAGTGGCTAAGGATATGATTTTGATTCTAATTCACAAGCAATCATCTTTCACATATCAATGCAATATATCTTAGGAATTTTTTAGCATGATTCTATTATCAACTTTATCTTAGAATCAATTATATCAATTATTAACCTAATCCATCTCATTTTTATCAATCTATAGTCTTTTTAAGATAGTAGAACTATTTTTATAGCCTAAAAAAATTTGCTAACTAATTTTGTTCTATTTCTATTAAGGTAAAAATAAAATAAACTAAGAGGCTTATATAAAAGACTTTCTTAAATGTTTGAATTGTTGTTGAATCAATACAATGGAATATTGATAATAAAATCATTGTTGTTTATTTTTTTTAATTGTGTTACAATACTATGATGGGCCTATCTCAACCAACATTGTAGCCAAGTACATTTTTATCATTACTAACTATTACTCCTATTTTACATGGATTTTCTTCTTTAATACTGAAGATGGGATTTTTCCCACCTTGCGTAGCTTTATAGCTTCAGTAGAGTTTAAACTCCAATACAAAGTTTTTTTTGTCTTTGCAACAACCAAAGGAAGTTTATTTCGACAAAATTTCTTCAATTTTGTACAAACTAAAGAATTAAGTAGCAACTTACTTTGGCTCACTCTCCTAAAAAAAATATAGTAGCTAAAAAAGAGATTTTGAATAATTATAAGGTTTCAATTATGACAAGACATTTGCACTTGTAACTAAATAGACTACCTTCCAAACTATTATTGCATTAGGAATATTATAAGGTTGGAACTTGTACCATTTAGATGTTGTCACCACATTCTTGAATGGTCATTTCAAAGAACTCATCTATATACAACAACAACCAAAAATTTTAAAATTAAGCAAAAAATATCTTATATGTATGTTACAAAGATCAATTTTTTATTTAAAGCAGTCACCTAGAATATAGCATGAGGAGATAGATCAATTCTTTAGGCAATTTGGATTAATTAGAAGTATCAACAATCACAATCTTTATTTTTTTAAGCAGGCTAATACCATTGTTATTATCATGATATATGTAGATGATCTCCTAATAATTGGAAATTGTAGGGAGTTACTTATTTTTGTGAAATCCAAGCTCATGAAGAAATATCAGATGAAGGACCTTAGAGAGACTCAAGGTTATCTTGACATTGAATTTACTAAGGTTCCAAATTGATTGCTACTTCACCAAAAGTAATTTTGTAAAAAACTTATCCGTAAAGCAAGAATAAAATATTGCAAACTATTACAATTCTTCTTCCTAAAAAGTATATATTAAAAAAAGAAACTAATACTTTTGATATGTATATTTTTAAGCCAAAAATAGAAACTTCCATCTTATTAGTTATATTGATTTTAATTTTCTTTGTTGTTTGGACATCCGTTGTTTTGTTGGATCATATATCTTTCAATTAGCTTTAGAGCCCATCTCTTGATTAAACAAAAGATAGACAATGGCTTTAGATTCCTTAATTGAGGCCAAGTACAAGGTACTTTTAGAGGAGGCCAAAGAAATTATCTATATTTGTCAATTTTTAATTAAAATTGCCATATTTCCATCTAACAAGGTCTCTATTCACTATTAGGATTTGAACATCAAGATAAATCTTACTTCTGCCATCATTCCTATAGAAGCTAACTTTCACTTGAAATACAACAATCAAGGTGCAATTACTTTAACTCACAATCCCACTTTCCATGCTAGAGCTAAGCTTATTGAGGCTAAATACCACTTCATTTGTAAAAGAATTCTTGAAAGAAAAATTGCAATATAGTATGCTACTTTTAAAAACCGAGTAGGTGATTTCCTTACAAAGCGGCTAAATAAATCTATTTTTTAGCAATTTTGTGGTTCTATTCATCTCTAAATACTATCATCTTTCAACATCTAATTTTTTTTTTATTTTTTGACAACTACTACTTTTAACTTGATTGTACATTTTTTGTTGTCTATTGCCTTGAATGGTTGATGTATTCAATTTACTACTTGACTATTACAACCACCTATAACAACACATACAATATTCTATGCAATATTCCACTTCAACCTAAGTAGACTCAACACTTCTTGCAACAACTTCTAAACAATCTACTCATTTGTTTTAATGCCTCCATGTTGATTTTTTGGTTCTTCACCACCATCCATTGTCAACTTTGTTCTAAATATGATGTTGTTTTGTTCAAGTTTGTTTAACTTTCAATTTATTTATTCCAAGAGGAGATATTGGAGTTTACATCACTTACTATGGCTTATTGGAATAGATATTGGGATACTCTAATAAAAAGTCAAGTGACTCTTCAATTAGGCGGTAGCTAATATCTTAGTTTACTGATGCTTTCTTGTCTTCATGTGCCTATAGCTCATGGTGCACTCACCTTCTAGTTTTGTCTACTAATTTATTGTTCTTGCTATTTAGTCCCGAGTTCTTTCTTTTTGTTTAATTAAACTAGTTAGGATTAATAATTTAGTGGCATTTCATAATATTTTTATCTATCTTTTTTAAGCATTAGTCTTAAATCACATATCATTGTGTAATGTTGTCAAAGGTACTAAGCTTCCAACTTCTTAAAAGATTTACCATAAATGAGCCTTGTCTTTAGTCTCTACTATAGTAACGAGGTCTTTCTTCTCTTACATAAGATTTAAATCTTTAATAGCATTTTTAAGGTCCTCTACTCTATATATAGGTGGATTGTTATCTTATACTTATGTTTATACAATCAACTATTTATTAGTTATATTGACATTCTAAACCTTCTACGAAATCTTTAAATTTGCCTCTATTGATATATCATATTGTAAGCTCTAAAGTAGCTCAAGTATCCTAATAGAAATAAGAAACTATAAGATATGTAATAGGTGCTTTGATATATATAGATTTTATAAATCTTTAAACTTATGATACTAGTCATTAATCTAATTTTACTATAAAAATAAATAAATTTTAATTATATGGATCAATAATCCTACTTTGTTGCCACAAATATAAAATAGAATTAAACAATTGTTTTATGTATACTACCCACAATAACAAATTTTTTAAATAATCTATATCATTAAATAAGCTTCAATAATTATAATTAGTAATTAAATAGGCTAATAAGTTTATTATCCTAAATTAACTCTATTAAATATGTATGTAATAAATCTAACTATAATATATTTAATGACTATAAAATTATCTAATAATTGCTATAATAATTATAAATTTTTTTTCTTAATAAAACTACCACAATAATTATGAAATTAAAATTGTAATAAAATTATTATAATAATATTAAAAATAGAGTTATAGAAAAATTGCCACAATAATTATTAAAACACTAGGAAGGTAAAAACATAGTTATAGTAAATTACAAAAATTGCTCCAAAAGTCAATAAGTATAATCTTATTGTTGATTTGTCTTATCTCTTAAATTTTTTTAATAATTTGTAAATGAAATAGTGTCAAGATTGCAATTTCAGCAATAATAATAACATTCTAACAATACTCCATAAGCACTCTATCAACATTCTAGTAGAATTCAAGCAACTTCAATAGCCATCCAAAACCAAAAAATTTCTTTCTATAAATTAATCAAAAAAATCACATTTTATTACTAAATTTTTACAAATTTTGTAAATTAATACTCTATATTATTTTTACAAGCAAGTAAAATCATTTCCTTTGAATAATAAACATAGGAATTATCTTCCACATTCCTATTTTGTGTAAATTAGACTAGACTTGCAATAACATTAAAACTTTAATGTTAATCAAGTAAGCGAAACCACCATCAACCACAACAAGGATTTAATTTCTATACTCTAACCTCCATTAATAACTCAGAGTTTAGAATTTTCAATTTTCTTCTTAGAGTTTTCAATATAGTAAACACAAGTCTTTGCAAGATAAGAGAAATTTTCATGTATATGTGTAGGACTTTTAAACAATGACAAAGATGGTACAGAAAGTGTCCAACACACTTCCAACTCCAACATACTACGGAGAGAATGAATTTCCAACCCTTGTGTCATGCAAAACTACCCCTATAACAATCCACATACCACCAAGGACATGGCGAAAGCTTGTTGTGAAATCCCTTTGTATTTGTGTGTGAGTGCGAGTGTGTGTGGGGGGGGGGGCACTGGAAGGAAACAGCTCTGCTCTTGCACCCTCGTAACCGCCGCTCGGAAAGCTCATCTTAGACAAAGGCTGTGCATCGACAGGAGTCCATTACTTGATCGCCGAGAAGAACCGGATGGTGAAACAATTCCTTAGTTTGTCACCACAATAATATTTTCTCCAAGATCGAAGTTAGATTTCAAGCCTGCGGCGCAAACCACGGCGGGCTCTGGAGGCGAGGTCCCGCATAGCCTCGGGAGTGTGGTTTTATGGCAGTTGGAACCTTGCAGTTGCCTCTCATATTCCTCCATTGCCTCTCTCTGTTTAATCCCTTTGTCTCTTCCTACTCGTCCTTCCCGCGGCGTAGTGTAGGCAGCAGTGGAGCTGGGTAGGGCGATTCTGTGAGGGGAGAGCAAATTGCTACAGCCGCACCCTCGGGCCAGGTGGGTAGCTCATTCTTGCCTTCTTCAGTGCGCTTTTCGTGTTTACGACTAGAACCCCTGTTGTGGGTTTTGTGAATTTTGCGGTTTAGGTTGTCTGTGCATTAGTGGTTTGCTCCAATCGCGGCTCGTGTAATTGGGTCGGAGTTTTTCAGCTTCGTTCTGGGTTTGTTCGAGGAGAGTGCAGAAGAATTATGCTGCGAATTTTCCACCTTGGGCGAGTGCCAATTTAGCCATTACAATGTTGTACGTGCGCTCTTGATTGCTTTGTAGTTCTTGTCGTTTTCTTTTCTTTTCTTTTCTTTTTTCTTTTTTGTGTTGATGGTTTTAGTGAGTCTTTAGGACTCTTCGCTGGTTGCTAACATTTGCGAGCTCGGAAAAATGGTAGTTAGTTCTTGTCATATTGTATTTTACCGGGGTCGTGTTCTCTCGCAACAGGGATTGTAGCCGTAGTCTACAATGATGCACGTCATGCTGTCTCTTCAGACATTTTCGGGCGCGTTATTGTTAACTCAATGATCAATTTATTTTGCATCGACGCACCCTGCCATCTAGTGTTCAAACGTGACAGTGTCTTTCACGGATTGCTTCGGCGGTAATTGAAGATTAACGACAGGGTTCGTGAATTTTATGGGGTGTTATCTCGTTGGAAACAATGCTTGAATTTTTCTTTCCAACAATCTAGGACTTTGCAAAAATGGATAAGTTTCAGTTTTGAGTACTTACTCTTTCAAGTCTGTAAAAGAAACTGATAGTGTTGCATTTCTTGATCTGATTCTGTTGAAAATCCTATAGTTTAATTTAATCTCCTAATCGGTGATCCAGCCCATGTATCAAGCCTAAACCAAATCTAATCCGTATACTCGCGAAAATCTTGAGTTTTGTTTCCTACTTTCATGTTGTGAACACTACGGCTTTTGAAAAATATGTCGAATGCTTTGCAGTCAATTACTTAGACCTGGGAGTTTGAGCTTGCTGTTGCATTGATTTTAGCTTTCCGTTCGGTCACAGTGAAGTCTGTCGTTGAAAAATATTTCTTAGTGAAAAATCTGAATTCTTCAGATTTGATGACTGTATGCAACAGGATGGCGTACGTTGCTCTCCCTACGAGGAATAGTACTGCGCTTCATCTGGCCAATGCTGCGCCAAGGCTTCCTCGCAATGCTTGTTTAATTGTGCAGTCTTCCTGCTCCTTGAAATATATCTTGTCCCTGAGACCCTTGAAGGTGCACTCTTCGTGCCTCTTTGTTGCACGCATTCCCTCAAATCTTACCACAACAGATTGGAGAATCTTTTCTTCTGTGGAAAACAATGTCACAGTGGAGGAACCCGCTGTGGACGCCACTGCTGGGGGTTCTGGAGGTGAGAACATTCCTGAGGCTACCGCTGCTGAAGAAACAGAGTCCTTCGAAGCTTCTGCCAAGAAAATGCAGAGGAACAACACCATGAAGAGGCAAGCAGGTGGAAAGACGATCACCGTCCAGAAGGAGCAGATTGTCCCAGGCGCTGTTTTCACTGGTAGAGTTCGATTTGTGCAATCCTACGGTGCATTTGTTGATATTGGAGCTTTCACGGATGGATTGGTACACATTTCTGAACTAGCGCCAGGGTATGTGAAGGATGTGAGTGACGTTGTAAAAGTGGGCCAAGAGGTTACTGTGACGGTGCTTGAGATGAATGAGAAAGCCAAGCGGATCGCACTGACGATGCGGGACAGAGAAAGCGAAGCCGCGGTGCCGTCATTTCGATCTGGAGATGAGTTGAATGCAGGGTCGGGGTCTAGTGGAGATGGCAGTGGAAAGCCAACGAACCGGGGCAAGATTGCTGGAAGGGGAAGTGGAGGCTCGAGGTCAAATCTGAAGCCGAAGTTAAGGCAGAGTGAGGCGAAGGTGTGCGTTTTACTGGGCGGTACCTGTAGGACGACGGGTCTTGGAAGCAGTTTGTTTGACGTACCCGTGCGGTACATCGTTTCTGCACGTGCGGTGGTTGTTAAGTTTGAGCAGTAACTGTGAGATGGCGTCGGATGGAGAAGTGTTGGAATTCTGATTTGCATGCGTTGTTGCGGTTTCATTATGTGGCAGACGAAGCTGAAGAAGGGTGAAGAACTGAAGGGGGCAGTGAAGAACATCATCCGGAACGGTGCGTTCATAGAGTTCCCTGAGCAAGGAGAGGAGGCGTTCCTGCGAGGGTCAGAGATCACGGAGGGTGGGGAGAATGTACCAATTGAGAACCTTCTGACGGTGGGACAAGAGGTGACCGTGCGAGTTCTGAAGATCGAGAGAGGAAAAGCTTACTTGACGATGAAACCACAAATTGACCTGACGGCAGTGAACGACTCGATCAACTCGGGTGTCGTAGGAGGTGCCTCGAACCCTTTCGCAACATTTTTCCGCAGCGTGAACATGGTTTCTCAAACCCCTGTATCTGTAGATGCACAAGAGGAGACTGCTTTTGCAGCTCATGAAGCACTCACTGTTGACGAAATCCCTAATGTTGGTGAAACTCCTGCTGCTGAGGAAGCATCCGATGTGCAAGAAGCACCTATAGTTGAAGTGACCTCTGCAGTCCAGAAAGCTCCTACAGAGGAGGAAGCACCTGCAGTTGACAATATCTCTGTCTCTGAGGGAAAATCTGCCGTCGTTGAATCTTCTCCTGAAGTATCTCAAGCTTCTATGGAAAGCGGTGAGGAATCATCAGCTAGTTCTGAGGCAAATATTGAGGAACCTCGTTCACTCTCACTTGGAGAGCTTGCTGAGGGGATTGGAAAAGCTGTAGGCGAATTTGAGAATGTGGTCGAGGCTGCTGCACAGGGAGTTGAACATGTAGTTGAGGCCGCTACAGGTATTTGAATAGTCATCATGCCTACGCAGAGTATTTAGTTGTATCGTCTACGTTTGTGCTGTCTGGGTTTCACAAGTATTCCTCCAATCTTTAACTTGAGTTTGTTTTCAGATATTTTGAACATTGGAGAGAAAGTTGAAGAATCCAAAGAAGCTGCACCTCAGGAGCCTGAGGCATCTGCAGCTGAGGAACTAACAGAAGTTGCACCCGAGGAGCCAAAGGCTGGACCACCTGAAGAATCAAAAACAACTGCACCTGTAGAGCCAAAGGCAGCTGCTTCTGCAGGACCAACCTCAGCACAAGTGAAGGAGCTACGGGAGAAGAGCGGAGCTGGAATGATGGATTGTAAGAAGGCTCTTGTGGCCTGCAACAATGATGTCGCTAAAGCACAGGAATATTTGAGGAAGAAGGGTCTTGCAAGTGCTGAAAAAAAAGCTGGTCGCATTGCTGCTGAAGGGAGCGTTGGAAGTTATGTTCATGGTGGACGTATGGGCGTGCTTATCGAAATTAACTGTGAAACAGATTTTGTTTCTCGAGGTGCTCAGTTCAAAGAGCTTGTGATGGACATGGGCATGCAAGTCGTAGCTTGTCCAGCTGTAAGTATGGAACACAGTTTAAGGTTTCCTTTTACATTGTTCATCGTCCAGTTCTAATTGTATCTAGCTAAATATTCCAGACATGAGTAATTTATTTGCATCGAAATTCTAACACAAGCAATTGTATGTTCATGCTTTCAGGTTCAGTATGTCAGTACAGACGACGTACCAGCTGATTTTGTGGCAAAGGAGAAGGAGATAGAAATGGGCAAGGAGGATCTTGCAAACAAACCAGTCCAGATTCGTGAGAAGATTGTAGGGGGCCGGGTGGCCAAGCGGTTGGCGGAACTTGCGCTATTGGAGCAGCCTTTCATTCGGGATGACAAAGTTCCCGTCAAAGATCTTGTGAAAGAACTCACTGCGAAACTTGGAGAGAAAATTCAGGTTGGTGCACATGAATGTTATTTGGTAAACTTAATCCATGAATGCAAGACTTTGTTGCTAGCTGTTGACGCATTTTTGTTTTTTTTCAAAGAATGATGTAGACACATGCACTTTTGTAGATAATTGTTTCGAGCTGATTTGTACTTCACTTTCAATATTTGGTCAGATTCGTCGTTTTGTGCGGTACAACTTGGGAGAGGGCCTACAGAAAAAGTCTAATGACTTTGCATCTGAGGTAGCAGCGCAAACAGCAGCCAAGGCTGATCCAAAGCCGGTCACAGAGGTTCCTAAGGTTGAATTGGCTAAAAAAGAAGAGGAGAGTCCCAAGGTAGGATTTCTTCGATTTGACACACTTGATTATTCTTTACTTGATTTTCTACAACAGGCACCGCCTTTACTTCTTTTCCTCACATCACTTTCTCTATAGTCACATGCAAACGCTGAATCCTGATGTTACTGGGTGTTCGTGTTGTTGCTATAGTCAGCACCTTCCAAGTTTGTTCACCTGATTTGTGAAGTTAGGTGAGTCGCTTAGTAGCTATGACTAACAGCTCAGTCGTGACACACTTAATCAGGTAGCGGCATCCAAAGTGAAAGAGCTCAGGCAAATGTCTGGGGCAGGAATGATGGATTGCAAGAAGGCTCTGGCAGCTTGTGACAATGACATTGAAAAAGCAACTGAGTATTTGAGGAAGAAGGGCTTAGCCAGCGCCGATAAGAAGTCTGGCAGGATTGCGTCAGAAGGTCTTATTGGTAGCTATATCCACGATGGACGTATAGGTGTCCTCATCGAAGTCAATTCTGAGACTGACTTTGTTTCCAGGAGCGACCTGTTTAAGGAACTTGTTGCCAACATGGGAATGCAAGTAGCTGCTTGCCCTCAGGTTAGTAAATTGAAGAAGTCAAAGAAAAAGAAAAAGAAAAAGAAAATCTCATCTTCCCTTAATTTTCAAGTCGAAAACTAAGATGTTTGTTTACGAGCCCTGTTCCTAACCTTCTGAACAGGAGTGGTCCAAAGAGAGCAATTTAATTGCCCTTAAATGCGACTCGTTGCACGCCACCAGACGCTCTTAAATCGTCCGGTCTTACTGCATTAGGAACATTTATTAACACCAGAGTCCTGTGGCTTGGCAGGTGGAGTACGTATCGGCTGAGGAAATCCCCGCCTCAATTGTTGAGAAAGAGAAAGAGATTGAAGCCAGGAAGGAGGACTTGGCCAAAAAGCCAGAGGCTATTCGCAGCAAGATAGTGGAGGGTCGCGTCGCCAAGACCTTGCATGAACTGGCTCTGTTAGAGCAGCCATTCATCAGGGACGACAAAATTTTGGTAAAGGACTATATCAAGCAAACTATTGCTACTCTGGGTGAGAACATCCAAGTGAGGCGGTTCACCAGGTTCAACTTAGGAGAGGGTATTGAAAAGAAGAGTACTGATTTTGCTGCTGAAGTCGCTGCTCAAACTGGGGCCAAGGCTTGATCAGGTGCGAAGGCTAGCTTGTAGCAATCAGTTTTAGTTATTGTCATAGAGGTCACAGATTAGCAGCAACTAGTAAGCCCTTGGGAATCTTTAGCTTAGTAATTCTTCAACGTACATTTATTGTAAAATGTGGCAATTGGGCAGTGGATTTTTGGATGGTTGAGCATGCATCCAGTTCAGTTTTTTTGTATGTAGATCAATGTTTTTTTTTTTCTTCTTTTTTTTCGCTTTCTTGCATGAATTTCATTGTGTTTCCAATTCTTGTGTCTTCCTTCACAACCAGCTCTTTGTATCTTATAGAACAAGCAGCTAGCTGATAACTCTTGCTGACAATGATCAGTGTTGACCTTTTCTATTTCCTTGGCTCTGCTGAAGATGGGTACAATCAGACCGGCGCCTGTCTTTATCTCACTAGAACCCAAGACTTGGTCCAATGCTCAAGAGGTGCTGCTGTAAAATGGTATGTAACATTTTCATTTTGTAAGCTTTTTGGTTTTATTAAATTGTTTAGTTTTCAGGATCAATCGTACAATTAAGATCAGAGATTATTACATAGAATATAAAGTTTTAAGTGAAAGAATATGCTCTCATAGCAGAAATTGTCGAAATTTTGGTCCTAAATGTTTTGTTTGAGAATGGATATTGAAACTAAAACTTGTGTAGAAAAAATGGTTGAATGTGTATTATGATATGCGTTTTGATGAACACTTTTTTGAAAATAGCTTTTTTATTGCATCAAAGGATACTTGTTGACATTTTGATTTGAATGAAATTGTGACACGGAATGGAGGTAATCTAGGCAATCTCACTAGAAACATCGTTGTCTACTTTTTATTTTTAGTAAGAAACATTCGTGTGTGATACATCTAGACAGAGCTTTCTTTATTAAATAATAATAACTGTAAATTTCTTCTTTTTTTCCTTTTTTTCTTTTTTTTTTCTTTTTAATCCTGCTTTCCAGCTTATCCTGCTTCCTGAAACTTTCCAGCTGTGAACCTTCATTAAAACAATATTAATATAACGATAATAATTTTAGAAAAAAATAAAAAATAAAAAACCTATATTGTCCAGGAGATTACACAAGACAGATAGTCTATGCAAATAGAAGGAAAACCATGAAAAAATGAAAGTTCGAAAGAAGGATCCAATTCACTCACGTAAGACAAGTGACATGACAAGATTTGTCAATTGCACCATGATCCTAGAAAAGCATGATGATAATTTTATCCCATTTCTTCCATTTGTTGACCAAGATAGCATACATTATTAGGGAATCTCTTACAAAACTTACCAACATTTGAGGGACTTGAGATTTTTATTTTTAGATATGAAAAATTGTTTAGAAAATATAGAAAATGTAGTAATTTGTCTTGATAAAGAAACACCCATAGTTATTGCTCTAAAAGACATTTAGATCCAATAAAGTTGAATAAAACAAAATATATCTTTTACAATTGACAACTTTTTTGGATTCTTATTTCAATGAATAAAAATATATTTATACATATGGGGGTTTTTTTTACAGAATCAATATTTGATACAATTATTGCCAAGCATTATAAAAAATTAATAGAATTGGTGAAATTTTCAATATAATATAGAAATTATTTTAATCTTTGTTTAATGATACTTTATAAGATACTTGATGATTTTGGAGAAACTAAAAATACACATAGAATACCACATGGTTACCATAAATTACAGATATTTTTATAAAAATTCCATGCAACTTTATTAAATATTATTTTATAACTATTTAATATACAAGCCTCCTTGGAACTATCACTTAGCTGTAAAAATATTTTGGAACAGCTTTATAAACAAAATTTAAGTCCGAGGGGATCTTTGTACTTAAGAAGGTCATAAGTCATAATTTTTAAATTCTTTGATTGGTTGAAATCAAGAAGTCTCACTTAGTTAGCTTTATACTTTAGGAAATCAGCTCAAAAACCCCCAAAAGAAAAAGAAAAAAATGAAGTGGAATGTACTTTTCTCTTCATGGCATAAACAAATTTGTCCCTTGGAGTTGGAATTGATCCACATCAAGATGTAGTTTTTATATAAAATTTGAGCAACTTTATTAAAATTTGCTACAAATATTTGTCAAAATTTTGAAATCAAATTTAAAAACCTTGTCATAATTGTTAGAATTTAGACATAAGCTAGTATATTTAAATTTATAATTAAAAAACAAATTGATCCATTTTATAATTCCTTCTTATTTTATACTATCTTCACAATCCAAGAGTTCTAATGTAAAGTTATTTTTTATCCAAGCAATGAACTTTTACAAATATTTTGTATAATGGCTTTTTTTAAATGGGTTTCTTGGTATACAAATTTATTAATATCTATCTTTGATTAGATTAATCTTGCAACCCTAAAATCTTATTTTTTCTTAAATAATTATTTTGGTATCTTGTATGTGTTTAATTATTATCATTATTGTTATTATTTAAAGCTTAATTATTTGGTATTTCTTTAATTATAATTTGTATGCAAAAAATATGTTTTACATAATCAAATTATACATATTATATATAATGTATGACTTTTCAATTTTTCTTATAAATTATTTTTATTTTTATGTGCACATATAATAAATTTAAAATATATATATATATATATATATATATATCAAATTGTAATATTTTATTTTTTTGAATATGTCTAAAATGATTAATCTTGTGACACATATAATACCATTTAAGACAATACATAAAAGAATGCTGTCCCATTCCAATTAAGTTTATGCTAAGCATAATCAAATAAATTAAATTTTGAATTAATTACATAAAAATAAATAAATAATTGAGTCACTAAAAGGATAGAAATTTAGATTTTATTTTGATTTGAGAAGTCCCATACACAATACCTTCCAGTTTAATAGAGCCTAAACTAATTTCTGGTTAATTGAGATTTTCATAAACATATTTGACGAAGAAAGTTAAAGACTTTTGGTAGACAAATGCATTTAGTGTAGCCTACTTTATTTAATCTCACAGGATTATTATTTGAAGATTATGAAATTACTGTTACCATACATATGTGTTTTTCAAAGTTTCAACAGTTTTTTTCAATACATTTAAACTAGATTTTGCAATGCTTAATTCATCTAACTATAAATTATAATAAACATAAAAACAAATCATAATATAACAATAAAAATGTAATGAAATCTGTAAAAGGTAACTCAATATAAATTTTATTGAGTTGAAATTAAAATAATAAGAATTATTTCATCTTACAATAAATCATTTAATCTTATCATGATGTTATTCAAAAAATAAATTCAAAATTATGATGTATCTATAAGATAATTTCAATATTTATTGTATTTTTTTAGCTCATTAAAGAGTTGAGTTTGATTCAACTTTGATTAAATTTCAAAAAAATTTGAAATTTTTGAAAAATATCTTTTTATATTATAATAAAATAACCATATATATATATATATATATATATATATATATATATAGTTATTTTTATTATAGTTTTTAAAATTATAAAAAGTAAATCTTATTTTTAATTATTTATAAAGATCTTGGTCTTTGTAAAAAAAATTTGCAAAAGGCTTGCAAAAGGCTTGCAAAAGACAACTTTTTTCCACCAATCAAGAAAATTTAAAAAGACTTTTGGACCATGACCTTTCAAAGTGGGCTTCTAGGTATAAAGACCCTTTAAAAATATACACCAATAGTTTAATGTAATCTTTTTACAAGTATATCCATCATGACTATAACTATATGATATAAATTTTATTTTAAAATTATTTTTACATATATTTATATTTTAAAAGAAATATTCCCATTATAATAACATGAGGATTTTATTAAGAATTTTATTATTGTCACCGTACTAAGTCAAAGAAGTTCATCCATGAAAAACAATAAAATAAAAAATGAAATACATAAGAATAAAAATAACTATATGTCACTTAAAAATCATACATAAATAAATGAGTGAAAAAACTAATTAATTAATCTAAATTTTATTATATAATAATAAATACTCATTGTCCAAACAAGTCATAAAATACACTTATCCATGTGCAGTTCTATTTCATTGTTAAAATATTTAATACATTGGTTTAAGCTTAAATTTCTTTTATCTTTTTTATTATTGTGTAAATTTAACTTTTTTTTTATTAAAAAAAGCATATTCTTAAATGGATGCTGATAGTTAATTTTTTATCTGACATATTTTGTGCCAGTATAAATAGAAATAGAAATATATAGCATGTATTAAAAAAAACTCAAAGTCCAACAAGTTACACGAAATTTCAGCCAATAAATCATTTATGTCAATTTTATAATAAATAACATGAAAAACTGGCACAATAGACTCTTTTTTGTATTGTCCAAATAATTCAAGTACTCTGGTCTTGAGTGATTTTAATATTGGAGGTGATGTTAAGATTTTAACATCTTTAAATGGCTTCACTTAATGTTTTCTATGTATGGTTTGTTCTGTAATTTTAAGTGCTGTAGAAATTGTTTTGTTTTTTGTTTTTTGTTTTTTTTTTTTTTGGGGATAGGTTCACTGGATTATTAAAAATTAATTGAATACTATCAATAATCACTGTTGACCATATTTGTCTTTGGCAGTAAAGTTGTTCTATTTTTTATGTTCAAAACCATGATAGAATCTTTGATCAAATTCATGTGTGCGTTGAATTGGAAATTTTAGATAATAAATATGAAACATATATTCAATTCTCAAAAATTTGAGCACCAATGTGATGGTCACTTTAACCAATTAGTAAACTAATTGCTCCAATATTCCAACATTAGTGTTCAATTCATAGTTGATTCTACAAAAACTAATATCTGTTCATGCTTTTGTTTTTTTACTGTCCCATTCACATGCCAAAGCAACGAACAAAACTCAAAATCTGAAGAAGAAAAAAAAATGAATTCAAAAAATCCATAGAAATTTTAAAAAGGCATCCTGGAATAAAAGATCCATCCACATCCAAATTTCATGGATACTTACAAAAATCTCACTTAAAACCGAAAAAGTATCATTTTGTTTTAAATACATATTTTTTTATATAATTTTATACTCCATTAATGTTTTAAAAATGTGTAACGTGTTACTACCTACCAGAATTTCATTAAAAAGTACAAACCAAGGTACAAGCAAGAAGTACAATATATGACTATTTATTCTCTTCAAATAAACAAACACACATAAATATGAGACAAGTTTATCCTTATTTGCCTATAACACCCTATTTATATGACCTATAAGTACTACATACTTTTTTAAAGTAAATGTGGATCTTTTATTTTGAAGAAAGGTTAAGATGTCCAGCCATGGCCCTTCACAACCCCAAGTTCAAGACATCCAATAGAAGGAGTTGGTGTGCTATTATAGCTACAAGGGTCAACACCCCCTTACGATGCAACTTGTGGCTATAGTGCCTATCATGCTTTTTTTGGACAATCTAAAAGTTTTTAATGTCAAAAATATCATAGGCAGAGGATATGATGCAGAATAAGACAAGAACATTTTTAAAATGTTTTTTTTTTTTTTTTTTTCATTTTTTAAAAATATATATGAAAAAATGTTTTTCATACACATAAGTGTATCTGTATGCCAAAAGATGCCAAGCCTTGTGGACTATTTCTTGAGTCTCCATCTTGAGTGCACTAGGTCAGATGATATACTAAATAAGACTATTTTTTGTTTTCATTAATTATATATGTGTTTGTTTGTTTGTTTGATTCTTTGTCACTTTCTAAACCATCTTTATTGTTGCTCTTTGACTTGCAAATCCTTTGAAAACAACTTGTTACCCCATCATGGTTTTTGGGGAGTTATTTTTTAATCCTTCATGGTTTTTTTTATTTTTATTTTTATTTATTTTTACACATATCCATATCATAGGGTATAAGGTAGGCTTTTATGTGTTAAAGCTGTTGAGCCACACACATGGTCAAGTTTAATTGTGTGAAGTAAATTGTCTTGTAATTAGTCAATCCTGAACATTTGAGATATTTTCAACAGATCCATTCAAAAATATGAAGTTGGTGGCTCATCAAACAGGGCCATGATCTTTCCTTAACAATTTATATATGTATATATATATATATTTTTAACTGTAGTGAAATGTTTGAAGATGTCATGCATGTTCACATGCTCTATAAGGGATAATATATTGACTATTCATTCCCGTACCCACACATACTTTTATTTGTGTACATGTACATTCATTCAATTTTCCAACTTTTTCATACTTTATCAATATAAAGCCTACAATATTGAAGGGTGACTTTAGTTTAGTAGAAGTGTTCAAAGAAGAAAAAATAGATGTTTGAAATCCATGATTCTAAAAGAAATTTACTTTAAACAAATGTTGAGAATGGAAAACGTCCATGAGCGTTTGCAAAATCCTGGAGAGTGTTACAATGGAATCTTTCGAAAAACATCTTCCATCACCTGAATGTCGACATTAATAATACTATTTTTTAAAGAGAAAACATGCCTAGAATATACCCAACAAGCTGTTCTTCTCTGTAGTAAGCATGTCAAGCTACAGCCATCAAAAATTTACAAAACCATGAGAAAAAATATTAAATAATAATAATAAAAATATCACAATCCACTAATACGTCCATCAAGTTGGGAATTAGAATCTTATTATATTGTTACAAATCAATATACCTTATCTTGCCTTGTCTTGTAGCCTTTCGGTAATAGGACGAAGCATTTCAACGCTCGAGCAGGAGATAATTGGGTCACTGAGGAATTTCATTACGGGCAGCTATTGGAGGGATGAGATCCCATCTGCCCGGGGTAGAAACGTTTTGCTTATTTACTGGCGGGCTTTTCGGCCGCATCCGGACGCGTGGTCAGCTCAAGCAGCCGCCGCCGAGGTCGCAAAATTTATGTTCCACGGCGGAGTTTCGGTGCCTCTGTGGTCGATGTGTGTGGTCCCAATAGGCGTCTGCATCCATTCAATGATCTGGGTTCTGAATGGTTGTGTTTTTTGAGGTGATGGGGGCGTGGTAATTTGTCCAGAGGAACTGGTGTAACGGGAAAGCTTCAAAGTGGGTACAATCTCTACGGATGGATCGCGCTCCACAATCATTGTGCCTTGAAAGTGTGAGATCTAAAGGTCTGTCATGTACATCGCTTTGAATGATAGAGCCCCGAATCGTAACGAAATACGTTCTGGGTATGCTTGTGCAGTCTTTTGCTTTGACAGGGGATTATTTGGGTTTATTGGGTTCTTTGAGTTTTTTGTGGGTTTTTGCGTCAATGTATTGGTTTTGGTAAAAAAATGGGGTGGCACTGTGGATTTAGCGTTACTAATTTCATTGTGTACCCAAAAGTGGAGAGACCCGAGGAACCGGTCCGCGACAGAAACAGGGGAGCGAGAAGCGGTGGCGGGGCTCCCACATCTCGCAGCCGCTTTTAAAAGGCGTTATCCTGCGTTACTTCACTTGCCACTGCTCCGCTGCAAATTCTCGTTCTGCTGGTGGATTCCTCCCGTTCCTGAGCTTGTGAACTGAGAGCCTTGTTGGGGAGATTTTGATGAGAGCTCTCCAGTCAGGCTTCTCACGACCTCCTTGGGCAGGCGTCTCACGACCTCTGTGTGTAGAGCCTAGCGCCTGTTTGCTATTCTTTACAGCCGTTGTCTTCCTCGGCATGCAGGGTTTTGACGAGGGAATCCATTGGGCATGTTGCGGACGATAAGGATGGGTCACATGAATCTTTGAATTCAGGCGAAGTCGTTGTCACGGAGGTCGTCCCCTAATTCAAGAATCGCGCAGCTGGAAAACATCTGGAGAGAGACATTGTAAGTGCATCGCCTTTCCTATTCGTGTACCATTGCATCCAGTATTAGTAAGTGTAGTCGTCGGGCGCTTTAAATGTTGCAATCCCTACTGTTTACAGTGGCGCATGTGCGAGTGAATGCGATGCATTCTTGGTATACATTCTTGGTAGAAAAACTCCAAAGAGTGTGTCGAATAAGGCTTGCAGGGACGAATGCCCGGCTCTGACTGATGTTTCTATTTGTTACAGTGTAGTAGGTTGTATCCTCGGATTATCAGAAGTTCAACGCAAGGAATTGGGCTATTTTAGAAAAAAGCTTTTCAATAATGAATAGTTTGCGTAATCAACGGGTTGCCCACTGTACCATCCCGGATGTTGACTGTCATTCAATTCAAATAGATAAATGTATGAAATTAAGCTCGGTCGTTAGCCTGAAGAGGACTTAAATCTAAGTCAATGATTTTTCAATATCATCACGCTGATCTGCGACTAGCTGCTTGTTCTCCCCGCATCTTGACGCATTGATTTCCGTTATGTCCTACTTAAAGATCATGACGAGGATTGGAAAGCTGTAGAACTTACACTCGTATCTCGTACAACTCCTTTAGCACAATAGCAACTATTACTTTTTGCAGTGAAGTAAGAGATGCTATGGTGAGGAAATCTAGTCAGGCGCAGTTTGCAGGTATGCTCATTTTTGAATATTCGCCGTTGGCGCGTGCCACGGGTGCCCATTTGTGTTTGTAGTGTCGTTAAGATGCGCGTGATATAAAAGATAGTTGTGGGTTTAGTTTTTTTTTGTTTCGTGTTATTTTTTGTGGAGTATGCATGTCCAGCAGCGTAATTCTCAAGATAAGACACCTTCGAAGTGGGTACGATTGCTGTAGGTTACGAGACACGATGACAGATTCGAGTTGGCTGTTGTTTAATTTGCAAGAGAATCCTTGTAGTACTGGTTTCCAACCTCTGTGCAAGATCTGGCCATTTGGAACCTGCGTCTCTGATGCGTTCCATAGTGTGTTTGTAGAATCGGGATGACGAAGAATGTGAACGCACCTACTGGCAGCGCCCCTCCCGGCGAGGTGGTGGTGGTTACTCCCGCGAGGGAAACCTTCAACATAGAGAACGGGCAGCAAGAACCAGGCCATGTGGTGGTTCTGGGACCAATCGACAATGACAGCGACAATGCGAAAGTCCCTCGCATCGCCACTGCCGATGGCTCCACTCCCGAAAGAGAGGCGCTCCTCTCAGGGTGGCGCCGGCACAACGACGTCGCGTCGTTGCAAGAGGTGAACTCTTCTATTGATGTACCCGAGGGGGCGTGGTACAAGAAGGCGTTTGCCTTCGCTGGCCTCGGATTCATGGTCAGCGTTGCATACATGGATCCAGGAAATTGGGCTACGGATCTCAGCGGAGGTGCTGCATTTGGTTACACACTGCTCTCGGTCATTTTGCTTTCGAACTTCACAGCTATTTTCTTCCAGTCCATGTCTCTGAAGCTCGGCATTGTGGCGGATCGTGACTTGGCACAAGCATGTCGCGACGCTTACCCCAAGTATGTGGTCTATGTCCTGTGGGTGATGATGGAAATTGCCATCGCCGCCACTGATTTGGCGGAGGTGATTGGTTCAGCCGTCGCAATGAACCTCTTGTTTGGCCTTCCTCTTTGGGCCGGCGTGTTGATTACAGCAGTGGACACAATGTTCATCCTCGTGTTCGGAACTCGGAGTTTCCGAAGCTTGGAAGTTGTGGTCTTCCTCCTCTGCTTACTCATCGCGGGGGTGTTTGTCTACGAGCTCATTGCCGTGAGTCCAGAGTGGATCAAAGTAGCCAAGGGCCTGTATCCCAAACCCGAGATCGTCACAAATCCTGACATCCTCTTCAACGCTATTGGTATCCTCGGCGCCACTTGCATGCCCCATAGCTTGTTTCTCCACTCGAGCATCATCCAGACGCGAGCCTACCCTCGCACAAAGCAAGGCAGGAAAATGGCTGTGAAATACGGCACATGGGACTCATGCCTTTCCTTGATGCTTGCCTTCTTCGTGAATGCTTCCATCTTGATCCTTGCCGCTGCGGCCTTTCACTACGGTCCCCACGCCAACCGTGAGCTTGCCAACATCAGTGACGCATACAAGCTCCTCGCACCGGCTTTGGGAGACAACGCCGCAAGGATTCTTTTTGGGGTGGGGTTGCTTGCTAGTGGCCAAAACTCAACCATCATTGGCACATTGGCTGGCCAAATCGTCATGGAGGGGTTCCTCAGAATTAGAATCAAGCCCTGGCTTCGACGCTTCATCACCCGGTCGATCGCCATCATTCCAGCTGCCATTGTCGCGGCTATCGGCGGCAACAACGGCGCAGGGCGGTTGCTTGTTCTCAGTCAGGTCATTCTGTCCTTCACTTTGATCTTTGCCGTCGTCCCCTTGGTGCATTTCACGAGCTCCCCTGCCAAGATGGGCAGCTTCGTCAACTGCTGGGTTGCGAGAATCTGTGCATGGACCATTGCAGTGATTATCGGCAGTCTCAATGCATACCTCGTTGTCCAAAGTATTCGCCAAGGGTCTTTTGGGCAAGCTGGCCACGTTTGAGACACAAATTGTGTACGTCGACGTGGTGTGAGCCTGTGTAGGTACTCGTCGCAACAGATCAAGTGCATCTTCCCACGAGCGGATCTTTAAGTTTCAGTTTGGGTCGCACGCATTTTTCTGTTATTCAATACCACGTTTTCCATTTCAAGATTCGAATGGTTCACGATGACACATGGAATATGCTCTTTTTTTCCCTTCCTCTTTCTCCTTTTTTCGTTTCGTTTGACCCAGCCTCTGAAACGCCAGAGAAGAGGTTGCGCAAACAACTCCACTTAGTTATCTAAAAGATGTAGATCAACTGTTGCTGTACAAGCAAAGCTGGAGCCCAAGTTTCCAGTCTCCCAAGTTTCTCTTGTGAATATGTTCACTTTCGCTACAGTCTGTTTGAAGTGACGAATTTCTGTTTGTGCCTTCATGCATTTAGACTGCGTTGACTTTTGCGGTACATGCTCGGATACCTGCTTTACGGATGTACCAGACAGGAGCTAGCCATATCCTGTGTCGTCCAGCATCTGGCGTGACATTTTGTGTGACTCAACTCTGAGACCGAAGACTTTGTCCTGTAACCTTGAGCTTGCCATCAAAATACTTCCCGAGCAATGTCACTGGAAAGAGGTTAAAGATTCTTGGAGCTGTAGGGATGAATTCCCAGGCGAGGATTGCTTGCTTCCTCCCCCTGGAATTACATGTGAGCTTCATTCGAGCTAGAGATAGCTTGTTTTATTTCTTATTGCTATAATATGTTCTCAAGGCTCAGCCACGAATGTGCAAGTATTGTACATCGACGATGATAATATCTTGTGCTGTTCGAAACTTTTTTTTTTTTTTTTTTTTTTTTTCCTGCTTTGTTTACAGTGTAACCCAAACAATGTTGTGAGATTGTTGGGCCCGTTTTAGTGACCTTTGCTCGGCGGATGTTTTTGAACCAGCACCCCTCGGACATGAGGGTGTATATGCTTTAGATAAAAGTGAATAGATATGAAGATAGAACTTTTTCTTCGAATAACACACTGATTAGCAGATAGTTATTGTTCTCATCAACATGAATAGAGAATGAGTTTAATATGAAACGAAGACAATTGATTCTTCAAAGAGCATCTGTTTCCACAAATCAATGATGAATTATTATGAACTGTATACCCTGTTTTAAGAAACAAATAAAAAAGAAGATAAAAATGGTGATGTTTAATTGTGGTATTAATGTTTAAAGGTATTTTGAACTGTATGGTAAATGTAACAAAAATGAGAATAATAAACATACAATGCAATGACGTTTTCATCCTGTTATTAAATCTTTAAAATGTCAATAAACATTTCGAGTGTGTTTCAGAATGCATTATTAAATAAAACATGAAATAAAAACCATTTTGGGCATTTTTAATTAACAAAATACAAAAGAATTATTATAATTAATTTTCAATGTTTTTACAAATTTTGATACTAAAAATTACTAAATACGAGTAGGCCATAGGCTGAATTAGAAAATGTTTCACTCATGTTATGTAAAGTTATAATTTACAAGATTCTATGGATACAAAGAGTCTTTTCACAAAACATTATTAGACATCAGATATTTTAAAAGATATCCCAGTCTACAAAAAGTCTTCAAACCTTTACATCCTTTTTAATATCTTGTTCACTTTTAAACACACACCAGCCATCCAACCGTCCATCCATCCAAACGCCAGTGAATGGGCTTTTTTTTTAAACAGTATTTCAATAACATGCATGTATAATGAAAATATATATATAAGGCGAGAGAGAGGGAGAACATGTAGATTCATTTTCAAAAAATTTAAAATAAATTTCTAATCATTTGTCTTATTTGAAAGTCAAAAACATCCATCTCAAACTATTTTACCACCGGTTAGCTCATATTCACGGCTTCGAATACTTCGCAACCTCCATATACTAATAATTTTGGGAGAAAAATTTGAGAAAAAAGTGTGAACCCTGCCAGTTTGAATTGGCGAGACACCCAGAATCCTAGAATGGAGCAATACATGGTTTCCGACCAATTATCTATGTACGTGAGCCACGAATACGGAATCAGGGTACCCATAGCACCAGATATCCGGCTAGGGCGTCGAGCCATGGGAACCGGGTGTTTCAGAGGTTATCATCCCGGGTAAGAGAGGATTGAATCAAGACGATAGGGTTGGTGTTGATATCGCAGCGCCATCGCACGTAAAGCTGAGCTTCTTATCCTCTTTCGTCGACAATCTGCGAGAAAGCGAGCTAAATATCTGCGCCTAATCCAAGGGTATCGCTGCGCTCGGTGACGAATTGTGCGGTCCACTTTCGCCATCGAGAATGCGCGCATCTTTTCTCTTTTCCATCTGCGGAGCGAGGTTTAGAGCATGATGAGTTGATATTGAGGAGTACCAATAGTGTTGTGTTCGATGAATCAAGGCCGGGGCGGCTCATCGGGAGCTTGTTGGAGCAGGTTGTGTTGATTGATTCCTCGAGCTATGGCGGCCGCCGTGTCCAAGTTCCCCATTCTACATTTTCACTCCGCTTTGAGAACGATTCCGTCGGTGGAAAGTAGTAGTACGGTCTCCACAGCGAGGTTTTATGCCAGGCGCAATCTTAGCTTGCTCTCTAGCGCAATTCCAGCTGGTTTGAGCCGTGGCTCTGTCGGCTGTTGCAAGAGACGGAGCTGCATAACTGTGTGCGCTGCTGCTACTCCAGCTGCCGAGAGTTCGAAGACATCGACGGATCACGATGACCGTGTGGTGCAAATTAGTAGCGTGGAACAGTTTGAAAAGGCACTCAAGGACGCTAAGAACAGGCTTGTGGTGGTGGAGTACGCAGGTCTGAAAAGTGTCAATAGTAAGAAGATATATCCGGCTATGGTGGACCTAAGTAGGACGACCCAGACCGCCGTGTTTTTGCTTATCATGGGGGACGAGAATGATGAAACAAAGGAACTCTGCAAGCGTGCTGGTATTGAAAAGGTATGTTCGACGTAACTAGGACTAGGAAATTGAGATTGAGAAGCTGCTATCACAAGATTATTCGAACAGTTTCTTGTCCTAATATTGTTATTATTTTTTCTTGTTTCATCCAGATATGTGTCTGTTTTTATGTCATGTTTGGGTTGTTGAGGTGGGTTGATGAATTTTGGATGGTCATTCTTGATTGGATGTTTTGCCGTCGACTGAGTACATGCTATGTAGTCATCAATGTCACGCATCACGATACATCTGTCTTGCTTTCGCCTATGAGGTCCAAGATACGACAAGCGCTGATTAGTGTCAGACTAGAGGTTCGGATGCTACGCACCATTTGAAGCTCTTTCTTATCGGCAGTCATTGTTAGGGACTGCTGGTGGATAGTCAGCTCGACCTTGAACGGAGATTTCGCACATCATCGAATAACTTTGTGATAACTGGTTTGTTTTTGTGTCGAGTCGTCTCGGTTCAGGGTGATTTATGTAGTGCGTTTCCGGGTGGGAGAATAGCAAGGTTTAGGAGGGATGGGAAATTCTCGGAGAGAAATATGCGTGACAAGTTTGTTGATGAGGAAGTTCGTTTTTAGAAAGGCTTTCTAGTAGTACGATCCGCATCGGAGCATCTCTATGAATCCCCACTTTCCCATATTCTCGTTTCTGAAATCTCGGAAAGTATACACTGAAAAAGTTTTGTACATGTTGCGAAGCAGTCCCAACACTTGGTGGAACACATTTGGGTTTTCTAATTGTACATTTTTTGGATGGATTTGCGTAGGTACCTCATTTCACATTTTACAAGAATCAGGAAATTATACACGAAGAGGAGGGTATTGACGCAGAGCAGCTGGAGAACGATGTTTTGTACTATGGGGACCCAGATGCGCCAATCCACCAACTCCATGGTCGCGAAGATTTTGAATCATTACTTCGAAAACACAAAACCGACGATAAGTTGCTCGTTATTGACGTTGGCCTTAAGAATTGTGGCCCTTGCGTGAAGGTTCGTCTAAGTCCTGTTTTCCTTCCCACCACTGTAGGCTAGTCCTGCTTTTGAAGTCTGTATGCTCGTTTGGAGACGTAAATTGGCATTCTGACCTTTCTGGAAGTGGCGTTGTTTTGTTTCTCAGGTGTACCCCACGTTCATCAAACTATCGAAGCGTATGGCAGACTCTGCAGTTTTTGCAAGGTTGCATGGTGATGAGAGTGAAGACTGCCAGGAACTGCTGAAGTTGATGGGTGTCATTGAGGTTCCGACCTTCCTCTTTATTAAAGCCGGCAAGCTCTTGGGCCGCTATGTTGGTTCTGGGAGAGGATCTCTCATTGGTGAGATTCTGCGACACCAGGGTGTACGCGTGACCTAAGATGTGTTCACTCGATGCATTTTCTTCCCCCTACAATTCATTACAGTAATTCGCATTGGAAGAATCATCAAATTCGAATGGGATCTCTTCACCTAATGGAGCTTACATTTGCTTAACAGACACTGCCATCTTAGTGTAGGGTTACTTTTATATCGAAATCGTTGAACTTATCCAAAGAGATGCTGACACGAACTGGGAAGGTTCTTCAATAGTTTTCCATGGGGAAATATCGTAATGTGTGTTTTATTATTTAATGTTACCATCAAGATGAAACTAGGACCTTTGTAGTCGACGAGAAATATGCCAGACAATGTACCTCTCAATTTTCCAATGATAGGGACCAGTTTTGCATATTAGAACGATGGTAATTATTACGACTGAGCGTGATCGTGTTTTCTCAGCTACAATGGTTTGTGGATAACTCTACCAAACTCTCTAATCTTTTGTTGCCCTGTTCCCAGCAACAAAGACTAAACAAAGATGGGGTAGAATCTGTCAATGTGTAGGATGTTTCTTCCTCCAAGGCACTCGTATGATCTAGAAACTGCAACTGTTTTGTAGAACTGGTGGTGTGCTGTTATTCTTGTCAACTTGTTAACATGTCTTGCATGGTTTTCGTCGAATAATAAGTTTAAATCCTTACAGGTTCGATTAAACAAATGAGTTGGATAAAAGGTGGATAAGGTTTGTGGCAACTGAGATTCTTATCGATAAATGAAAAATGTGGTTTGGTTTTATCGGTATGAAGTAAATACTGAGAAATTTTTGAAATGTGTAAAATATTTCAAACGAAATAGATATTTGGGTAGTGAGAAAAATGTATGAAAAATGTATTCTTACAACTTGTGTGTTTATTAATGATTTATCAGTCCAGACATGTCTACATGTTATAAAAAATTAAATATTAATTGCAAATGTGTTAAGAGATAGATTATAAGTATTTTGTATTTTGATGTCACTATTTGTGGTTCAATGTTGTGTAGAGTCATTGTATCTAAAAGGTATATAATGATCTAAAAACGACCTTAATTGACATCATTTTTATTTTTGTTTTTATGTTTTTTATTTTGCAAAATAATTCTAGAAGAATTTATAGAAATTGTAAGATTTGATAAAGCATTATGAATATTATTAAAAAAACCAATCCAAACCAAATTAAAACATATACTATTCATTTGTAATTGGATAAATAGTTAAGATGTATTTAAAAGGATGGTGACATTTGTTACACAATTCAAGGTCTTCTTAAATTTAATAGTGTTAATTAAAGTTATTAAAAATTACTTAAATATTATTAAAGCCAAACACAATAAAAATTTTAATTTTGAAATCCTATCTAAAAGAATTCTAATACTTTTTAAAATTATGATTTTATTGAGATTGTTAATTACTAATAATAACTTATTTATATATAATTCAAGTTGTGTAATGGCCCAATATTTTTCCAAAAATAACTATCTGAATTAATATGTCCATCTTGGTCTTACCAAAATATTTATTATATTCTTGTGTGAATTTTTTTTATACATTTCATATAAAAATTGAACAAAATGATAATACTACCAAAAAAAATGTAAAAAAATAAAACTTGGACAATTAGATCTTCTAGTACCAATATATGATTATATATATTCTTTTAAATATTTAAGATCCAAGGGTTTAAACAAATCAATTTTTATTAATCAACATAAATATAAATAAATAAAATTTTGTATCTTAATTTAATTTAATTTTAGTATTTTAAGTAATTTCTAAAATCACCACATATATGCTATATCAAAAAAATATTTGTTAATCTTAATTGATTAATTTTAAGGGATTAATTTTTGGAATGGCTATAATAGTTAAGAGATTTTAATTAGTTATTCATCTAATTTTTCTATTTAAACTTGTTTTATTTAGGTGAGAATACTTCAATTGTCTATATTATACTTTTAATATTTTAGTTGAAGAAAAGTATTCTTTTTTGTTAAGAATTTCATCCTGTCTTAGATTTAGGCATTGTTATAAGTCTATATATAGATTTAAAAATAAAATATATTAAAATTTTATTTTTCAATTAAAAAATATAATTAAATTTATGTTTTTACTTTGTTTGGCATTAAACTAATAATATTGAAGTTTTTTGGTCATAAAAGCTAAAATTATTTAGAATTAGTAAAAAATAATAAAAGTTAAAATTTGAGATTTATTTATTTTATTAATTAATGCATTAGAAGACTAAATAACACATTGGTATATTTATGGTGGCTCACAAGTATTAAGATATGTCAAATATAAACATGGTTCTTAAATATTGTTCTTTAAAAGCATCATTGATTTAACAAAACTACATATTATATTAGATGCAATAATAAAAAAAATAATTATTTATTATATATATTTATAAAAAATAAATATCCTGTTTTCGATAAATAAATAAAAGAAAATAAATGTATAATGTTAGATCTTATTATATCTTACACTAAATAAAACTTCTAATATCTATATGTTCAAAAACATTGATCAATTAAAAAATATTAAATTTTTATTAAATTTTTAATATATAAATCTTTTAAAAATTATGAATTTTTAATTCAATTCAATTCAAAGAAAACACCAAATAAAAATCTGACAAAGTACCTCTAAATTATCATTACTAAAACCTACCAATTTTATTGTTCAAAATTTAAGCACAAAATTACATCATAATGATGATGATAATAATAATAATAAATATAAAATAAAAATCACATATATGAACTCTAATTTTAAAACCATGTAACTAGATACCCAATTTCTCAATACGTCGAAACCTCACCCTCCCTCACCAAAAAAAACCAGAGAGGCCCCAAAGCGCACTCCTCTCCCAACCTCGTTTGTTGCTCCGTGGTAATGGAGGAATACGACCGGCTATCGCCGGTTTTGGCGGATGGGTGAATTTGAACGGAGCGCAGCAGCAGGGTGGAAGCTTCCGTGGGGCTACGCCGAAATCTGGCCGCACCACGTCTCGCACTGGCTTGGCCTAAGGGAGCACCGCAGGGAGCAGCAGCAGCATCGGGGCAGCCCAGACGTGCTTTCAGTTTGATTTGATCCCCCCCCCTCCACCAGCATTCAGATGCCTACAGCGAGGTGCTCCTCCTCCGTCAAGGTTGTCGCCTCGTGTGTTTCTGTTTTCTACCCTTGGGTTACATTGTATGGCTGTTTGTGGGTGCTCTTTGGTTGGTTTAGCTTAGGGTTCTTCTACCTCTCTGTGCGGAGGTGTGGGGAATTGTTGGAGTCGGAGTTTGAAGGGATTTTGGTTCTGGGTTGTGGCAACTTGGACTGTTGAGCGCCTGAGCCCGCTGTATCGAAGGCCAACATTGTGGAGCATATTTTGGGCTCCGATTTTGTGGAATGGTGCTCCGAGAGACAGGTTTGGAGATGTGCCAAGTGTTCAGATTGAACAAGTAGGGCTATCAACTGAGTGATTCTATGGTTAGTGGATACGAACGTCGTTTTTTTAGGTTTAGGAAATTAGTGCCCTGAGACCACTGGATGACATGTCTGTCTTCTCTGCTTCCTGGAAATGTGGGTTTTTTGTTTTTTGTTTTTTTGTTTTTTTTTTGTTTTTTTTGTTTTTCCGTTTACGATGTCTAGGAATTGGGGTTTCGTCTCTTGTGCGCTTGTCGCAGTTGATGTATTTAACGTGATGCATTCGTTACTAAATGTAGCAGAGACTGTTGTGAGCACATGTGCTTGCTTCCTGTTAAGTTGGGACTAATGGTGTTGAGCATGCGTCCGATGATGCGTGCCGAATTGAAGCGTGTATGTTATTTGTAGTTGCGAAGGGTGTAGCCATTAGCATGGTTTGTCCAATTCATTTATTTGTTACTATTATTATCGTCAAATTTATTTTGGGGGTGGGGTGGGTAGATGCGGCGCAGTGTAATTGATGTGATCACACACAGAGCGCCCTTTGAAGCATTTTGTAGAGCAACTTCATGAAAGGTGGTGATGTTTCATCTGCGTGAGCAGACGAAGCTCTAGTGATCTTCGTTGTAGCTCATCTGTTTTATGATGTACAAATGCAGGGATAGTTTTGCAGTTGTTTGCCAAGAGGTAGCTGTGCATCGTGGAGCTGTGGCATAATTCGCAGTGATTGGCAAATCTCCAATGTGGTGGGACCAACAGGGGGGTCAATCCTACTACAAGGATTTAATGTGTTTTCATTAATGGCCTCAGTTAGATGGATTTGGTGGATTTCAAACACAGAGACCCAGATTCTCAGAGCTTGATCACTATCTGCAATTGTACTTAATTCATACTCGCATCACTTTGACTTCATGCTTTAGGAGATTGATCAGAAGATTTGAGTCCTTTGTGTACATACATACTGGGACACAATGGTGAGCAACGGCATTGACGCCCGGCTCGCACACCTTGATGATCCTGATTCTCCAGATGCCGAAGTAATTGGGTGAGTGGTGATGGGACTTTATTCTGCACCTGTGATTATGTATGGGTAGTTTCGTTCATTGGTTTCGAAGTCTCCAGAATATGTTGGAATGGTGGAAGATTTTTTCACTTTATACTTTGGAATTCCGTGATTTTGTGATTCTGATCAGTGTTTTACCACTGCTGTATTGACTATCAATTTGTTAGTGACCAACATTAGTCCCACAATTGCACAGGGTCACACGTCATTTATGTAGGGTTGTTAGTTCATTGGTCAAGGTTCGATGCTTCTTGGGTGGTTTGACTGAAGATCGAGGTTATGGTTAAGATTTAAGTAATTAGTTAATGTTGCTTGATTGTGATCTATTGCTCCACTCTTCTATCTATGCTGTTTTATGGCCAAATTTGCTGAAGAATGTCGTGGTTCTGATAAAAGAGGAAAGAAAAAACGAGGTGGAAGGGCAGGTGGAGGAGAGAAGGGTGGAAAAGGTCTTCGGCATTTCAGCATGAAAGGTGAAAGCTTATTCTTCGATTTTTTAAGTTTTCTTCCGGTCAAGACTTAGAAGGAAGTGATAGTGTCTTCATGTCCTCTAGTTTAATCGTGTCGTTCCATTGGCTATGCAAGGTTTTCTTGCTTCTTACCAGTGATAAAAGCTGCTAGTGTCGAGACGTAGCTACATATTTAGGGTCTATGAAGCCGTACAATGGATTCTCTTGAATTATACCTTTTCAACATGGCGATTCCTATCCTTATTGCTTGGGAATGAATCAGTATGCGAAAAAGTGGAAAGCAAGGGGCGGACCACTTACAATGAGGTAAGGTCATGGCTCGTGTTTTTGAAGTCATTTGTTCCATTAGGATTGCAGCAAGTGTGTTGTCAAGTGTCAGTTCTTCGGCACTACTTTTGGTTGAAAATACCTTGTACTCTTTCCGGATTAGGTGTTGTGGGCTGCCAATATGCCTTTGGTTGGGTTTAAGGCTTAGCTCTTCTTGGTATTGACCTTTCTTTAAACCGTTCATTTCCCGTCACAGGTGGCAGATGAGTTAGTTGCCGAGTTCACTAATCCAGACAGCCCTCACGTCTCTCCTGATCAGGTGTGTATTCACTGTGTAGAGCTGTTGATCTGTTAGTATGTGGATTTTGATGTTGTTGGTGACGCCCTTGTGCCTAGTTACTTATAATTGAGTTTTCATCAGTGTCCATCATTATTTTGAATCAACTTTACTCGTAGGTTCAGTGGATGGTAGGTAGTTCCTGTGGCATAATCACGACAATTAAATAGCTTCCAGAGAAAATTATTATCATATGATGAAGGCTCAAACATAATTAAAATCATGATTAGAATGCCGGAAATGCAGCATTTCGGAACTCTTTGCTTTGGTTACGCTGGAGGTTGTTCTGGGTGCGATGTTGCAGAATTGCTACTCTTTCTTAAAAAAATGAATGTCTCCTCGATGATTTCACTGTCTCTTCATGGATCTAACAGTATTGGTGTACTTCTTTGGCAGCAACAATATGATGAGAAGAACATTCGGCGGCGTGTTTATGATGCCCTTAATGTCCTCATGGCTGTGGGTATAATTTTGAAGGACAAAAAAGACATTCAGTGGAAGGGGTTTCCGTCTGCCAGCCTTGACGATGTTGCAGACCTGAAGGTGACTTGGGCTTTGTTAGTGCTTCTACGCTCTTTTCAGCTTTTATTTCTCTAGTTTTCAAGTTTAAGTTTTCATCCCATCAAATTCTTTTGGATGTGATGATCTGAATAACCTCGATTTTTTCAGTGGGGGTATCCACTTTGAAAATGAGTTTGACCAACTGCTTCAATAGCCGCGCTTAGGATAAGATAAGTCCTTAGAAACTAATGGTGGATGCGTGCAGGCCGAAAGCATGCGGATCAGAGGAAGAATCGAGCGTAAAGCTGCTTATCTACATGAATTACAGTCTCAGGTACTTCATGATCCTAAAATTGTGCTAGTTTGCTAAGTTTACAGAAGGCTTGTTGTTCTCATTTAGGGTGGAGTTTTGCTGCTGAGTAGCTGTAATGTTTATGTGTAGCGTTTGCTAAGAGTGATTTCAGTTGAAATATCTGAATAGATTGATGAAATCTACTGAATAATTGGTCATTAAGTTGACTGTTGATGTGTAAATGGCTAAGCTGCCACGAAGTAAGTTCTTGTGTATGTGGAATCAATCATTTAAGGTGGAAGATTCATTTATGAGACCTCCATTTAGCAACGTGCATTTTTGTCTGTTGGTCCGTTTGCAGATGACTGGCTTGCGTAATCTGGTTTCTCGCAATGAACGACTTTCTCAGGGAAACAACTCAGTTCCACATGTGGCACTTCCATTTATTCTTGTGCAAGTACATAGCTAACTCTTATCTGAACTTGTTCGACCAATTTTTTGATATTGGTCTCCGTGTCAGTCTGTCTCTGTACTGGATAAACTTTTCATTGTGCAAGACTCTAATAACCATGTCGTCTTTGTTTTGCCTTTAGTTGTTTTATTTTTTTTATTTTTTTTATTTTTTGTACGGCTTATTCTTAAGTGTCAACGCATTATGGTGGTTTTTTAGACGTGGACTGACTAACTAAAGCTTTATCCATCAAAACATGGGTTCAATGAGGTTGGATGCCTTTACTCTTTCGTGTAAAATTGGAGTTCTGTTTTTGAAGTTTTGATGGGATTGATCAACAGACTCGACCGCAGGCTACTGTGGAAGTAGAAATTTCTGAGGACATGCAAGTTGTGCATTTCGATTTCAACAGGTCTGAAATTCTTAATATCTCTTGTTTCATTTTTGGTGTAAAATCCATTCTTACAATTCATGTGTAATGCGCTTCTTTGATACCGAAGTTCTATCAGCTTTTGCCGTCTCAACTTTGCAAGCCAGTGTTACTAATTGTTGATAATATGTATGAACTGGAAGGAGTTAGGTTTTGGGTGGCATTTGCTACCTCTTTATCTGGCCAGTTTCTTATTGAACGAATTATGAATTATTGCAGTACACCGTTTGAGCTTCATGACGATGCATATGTTCTCAAGGCAATGAACTTGCAAGAACAGCCGGATAGTAATTGCCCAGATGGGTTGGATCATGCCGACTTCGATGATGAGCTCGGTAATTTTGGAGAGGATTCCCCGCCGCTCTCGGGCGTATTTCAGCGTTCAATGTATCCTGCTCATCCCAGCTCCCCTTATTATGCCTCTATGTCCAATGCTGGTAAAAATTCGTCTTGGCCTCCCGTTCCAGGTATTCTAAAATCTAGGGTGAAGCATGAGAATGCCTCATAGTGGTGGCGCAGTGCTATTCATGTTGATGATTCCCTCTTTCTTGTTACCATGTGGATCAAGTGACAGAAGTGGTGGTTTGAAAACAAATAGGTATACCTGTAGAAAGGACCTCTTAGAACTTGATTAGTACTTTGGGCACAAGTCCTGACTTTTCGTTTAATGTATTGCACCACTAACCATTGATATTTATTTGAGCATAGAGTGAGATTTGCCTCAGCTAACCCCCTGCAAAGGAGCTGTACAATACATGAATAATAGAATGATTCTTTTGCGAAAGTAATTATCTTCAGGCGCTTTGCTATTTTTGATT
This sequence comes from Physcomitrellopsis africana, assembly GCA_036785485.1. NCBI lineage: Eukaryota > Viridiplantae > Streptophyta > Bryopsida > Funariales > Funariaceae > Physcomitrellopsis > Physcomitrellopsis africana. The sequence goes on along the minus strand of JAWRVF010000122.1, from coordinate 268,124 downwards.
TCTTAGATCCCCTTATCGTCCTGTCATTACCTGCAGCTTTGATATTTAGGAATATGATTTTGGACACCGCAGCTCTTACTTCGTATCCCCTTCTTAGGTGTTCACGAACCGGTCTTCTTTAAGTGAAACTTTCCAGTTTACACTCACTGCAGTAGCTGTCAATATTTCTACTATATGACCAGTCTAGCAGGTTGAACAACACATCAGATGATTCCCAAGCGCCTTGTCTGGAGGGTTCTGTCCTAAGAAGCATTGCCTATGTAAGTTCTCCTTTCGCCGTTCCACTATCACAATCTGATCGAACATGTAAAGCTTTGATCTGACAGAATAAGCTTCTGCTTATGGAACCATGTGATTGAGTAACTATCAATACTACTCTTTGTGATCAGGCACAATCCCAATTGCTCAACCACAAAATGATTGAATCCAAATTTGGACCCAAGGAATCCAAAATTGTTGCTTAGTTTCAATGGAAAGTTCTGGATTCCCATTTAACCATTAGAACAAGAGCTAGATTTAATCTTCTAGTAGTTTGTGAACGCATTAAGCCTTGAAACATTGTTTTTAATATTTTAGATTAAATGATTTATTCTAGGGACGATATGTGTTGACTAAAAAGTAGTGTAGGTATTTGTTTATGGAATTATGAAATGACCAGTGTTGTACATGAAGAAGCATTCAAACAGAATCTTGCAGTGCAATTCATAGTATGTTAACAACCAGCATGGATAAAATGATAATGGAAATTTCGTATCAACAGAGAGTTATTTGATACTTTATGTAGTAAATTAATGGATTATAAATTGATTCTCAATGGTTCAAATAATGAATATGTACTCTGCCCTCTTATGTTTGCTTTGCATATAATCAATGGATGATGTAAAATACTTGTAGTCTTTTGACTTCAATTTGATAAGAAAAGTTAGTATTCTTATCTTATTAAGTTGGGTTGGTGAGTTTTTTTCTAGCATCAAATCACCAAATACCTAGATAAAGGAGTCTTTAATCCTTACCAATAAGACAAAGTTGAGAATGATGCCAAATAAGTTATCTATATCATGTGATGTGGTATTGAGGGCCAAACCATGTTGAAGTAGTATGTTTAGTGGACTAGTCTAGTTTTGACAATCTGTATTAGTTTTGAGATTTTTGCATTCATTTAGTATTTTCTCATTCATTAGAGTTTTCATCCAATTTAGGGATGGGAGAACATAGTGGAAGAACCTTCTTTGACTTGACATTCTTGTCAAGTCAAGTCTTGTGAGTGTTTTTGAGAGGAGAGACTTTGTGTAAAGTTTACTTGGATATGGTGGTTACTATTTAGTAAAGCTTAGGCTCTTCCTACACTTGTACTCTTGGATTTTTTCTTTTGTGGAGTGAAAGATAGCTTGACTAATAATGTTGTAGATATTTACTTTTTTTCTTGAGGGTGTATTTCTTGTGCTTTTAATTGTCATATTTGATGTTGGTTTGTGGCACTCAATATATTATATATAACAATATTTATACGACACCCACACTAATGGTCTCTAAATCCTTTATGGCATTATTGCTAAATAAGTTGTATTTCATGAGAGTCGACAATGCCATCTTTAGGTTTTCTTGAATGAGATTCAATTAATGGGTTATTAGAAAATACTTGGGTTGTTTTTTTTGCAAATATTTGGCATTATTCTTCTTTGTTATTAGTAAAGTTAGTCTCACAAGCTTTTGGCAACTTACATCTTATTAGCCATAAGTTGGATGAGACATCTTGGCATCATTGCCAATTTTCTTCTTACTAGTTTTCTTATTGTAGATTAATCTTTGGTGTTGATATTGACATTATTATTGACATTGTTATTAGAGAATAAATCTTTGGCAATTTTATTGATAAATATAAAGTTAAAATTTTGTATTTCAACCTTCTTAATAAAAGATATCAAGACTTGGATGTTAGGTGCTTCAAAAGAGTTAATGCTATTTGTTGCTATTTGTTGCTATATGCTTCTTCATTATTGACCTCAATTCTTTGTAAATACTATTTTTTTTGCTAATTAAGACTTCTTTAATAAATACTCTTTTTTCCTTATCTTTATGTATCCTATGTACCTATACTCTTGGGAGGCTTAGCCTCTTTAAGACTCTACAAGGCATAACTTGTGAAATTGGTGAAGGTTTAAAATATTTAAAGTGCTTTCTCTTGTAATACATATATTTTTATTTATCTAAAATGTGCTTTTCATACACATCTATACAAACACAAAGAGGCTTTGTATCTCTACTAGAAGATTCTTGAATTATATAAGATTTTATTATTCAATCTAATATTGATCCTCCTTGATGTTGAATATTTCCACTATACTATTGCCCTTTGTATATTTAAACATGACACTTTTGCTTTCTTTTGGCAAAATACATTAGTAGTAGTTGTAAGTTATTCCATAAAACAATGGCCTAATCTTTTTTTCTTGTCCATTTTAAATAACATGAAGTACTCTAACTTCAATGACATAGCAATTATCAACAATTGATACATAATATAGTTATAAATCTAAGCATTTTACCTTGTAATTTTATTTCAAAAGAAAAATATTAGAACAAAAAATTTCCAAAATGAGTAAAAAAGACAATTCGGCGATGTTCACTGCAATGAGAGCACCGCAACACCGAACGTGTGATGCGGTAATGCATCTAGGTCGATCTGTCAGTTTGCGGATCGATCTAGACTCTCATGACCAGCGGGGATCATTTGCTGGCAGTATCGACTGGACGCACCACTGTCGATATAGATCCAAGTCTGGATGCAGGTTGTGATGCCGAGGACGGCGTGCGGTGGATCCGTTCCAGGGATGCCATGCTAGAGTAACAGACGTGGAAGTGGCTTAGATTTCACGGCTGCGATTGCTCCTCTCATCTGGAGGGTCCGATCTCCCTTCAGGGATGCGTGCCTGGGGATTGGTGCTTTTCTGAGTCCGTTGCTGTTCTACGAAACAGTTCGACAGTGCGTCAGTGAGAGCATCCTGCCTGGAATGGCCCAGAAACAGCTCTCGGATTCTCGAGTTCTGATTTGATCCAGGTGTGGGTGCCAAGGGTCTACGCTAGTATTTTAGCGGAGTTTCATGTCGATTGGCGTATAGTGCTCAACCATATGAAGTGAAGCGGAATTGTTTCGAAGTGGGCAAGTTAGTTGATCAGTTTTTTGTACCAAATCAAGTGCATCATCTTAAAATTTTCTCATGCTTCAATGCTTACAATCAAAAAATTGAGCGAAGCCACTGCAGGGATGTCCGTTTTACTCCTAGACTGTTCTACAGAATATCGTTTAGAACAACCTCTCATGAAGAGGTTGAGTGTACCAGAAAACGGCAACTTGTCTAAGAAAAATAATTGGCCTTTCATGACTGGTGAGTCTAAATATCGGACAGTGAAATGTATCCTCTGTCTCACAAATTCCTTTTCTAATCTCAGCTTCCGAATTTTCAGACTTCTCATCATCCTATTATTTGCAACCATGGTTGCAATCTGTACAAGGCTGTTCGACTGTTGAGTGTCTGCTCGGTTGGAATAAATTTTTGCAGACACGTTGTTTGTGAATGATCGTCATCATCATCATCAGCTAGCTTCTGCTGGATTGTTTCAGCTATAGAATTTCTGTTCCTGCTTTTGGACCCTTCTCCTCAAGAGAAAATCCTGCTGATGCTCAGTATTTGCCTTAAGTCCTCGTTCTTCGGGATTACACCATTCCGTTCAATTGTTAATGTTTTGTCCCTTCATCATCTACTCTGACTGTAATCCTTGAATCGTCGCTTACCTTTTTGACCGTGTTCGGGGTCAAGGGCATAGAGTTCCCAACTCCGTGCCTGATCTTGGCCGAGAATGTGCAGAAAAAGCTTAGCAGAGCAGTTAACAGTACCGGCAATGTCTTCAGCAATGTGTCAGACATTTTAGGATAGAAGCATGTGGAAACTGGATCTGTGAACAAGGTCAAGGTGAGAAACGACATCGCTGACAAGATAGCGTTGATGTAGTCTGTCGGCATGGGTTTATACCTAGGCTCTTGAATGTATCTTTTGCTTTTCTTAATGGCCTCCTTGTTTTTGGTTTGGAACTCTTGACTATCAGGCAAAGAAACATTGCAATTCTCTCCCATCATCTCTTCAGCTTCATATCCAGGCACGAAAAGTCCACTCTTTGTAATAAATCCGTTGTACACTTTGCCATCTGGTGCTTGGTAGCTGTCCGTGAAGCTGCTGAGTATACATCCTGCGACAAGAAATGCAAGAGCGATTACCGTCACAACCACTTCGGTTACGCCGCATTTGCCGTTGTTAGTCGCCAAGGGTGCTATGACTTGGAAGGTGAGGAAAGTGCCTGTCGGAAGAAGGTATGAGAGCTTGGTTGTGGTATCAACGGTCGACATCGTGGCTACTTTCACAACCTTTCAACTCGTATTCTGCTCGACAAGGGATGCACCCAAATGCTCACTGATACGAGGTAGTTGTGAAAATCCTATTAAAACTTGAAGCTCTAAGAGAGCCAAGCACTTGTTCACTCTCTCCTATTCCTGCAAAGCGATCAGGTTCGTACAGAATGGCGCTCATCTACTCGCAAACTTACAGATGCGATTAACTCTTTCTCTCCTCTCTTCTTACCCGACTTGATCACACTGAGCCTTTCACTTTCTTCGGGCGCTAAGCTTATATCTTAGCAGCACCTATCGAAGCTGTCTTGTGGGATGGTATTAAGGTGGTCCACAAGCGCTATACCTCATGTTTGAGTCAAATCTACGCTTTCTTGCACTATTTCGAGGTTCGAACGTGTAGGCGTCGTTCCGATGCTTCAGTCCTAAGTTCGGGAATGACGCGGCACCTGCGTATGTAGCGCCTCCACCCTAAACCCCTACCCAGAAAGGTTGACCTCGATTCACTAGCATATTCCTCTTTGAAATGCAATGCTCGTGAGACCCAAGATCTCGCAGTCAGTAGCGATGATTGCAAATCCACTCTACCCCAAAGGTCCGCAGGCGCTACCTCCTTATACCTCGACATTTTCGTCTTCTACCTGAAGTCTGGATCATGAATCTCGCGGAGTATCGAATCGCAAGGCAGATCGATGCATGCCGTACCGTGCATCCCAAGAAACTCAGTGGATGTCGGTACACCTACCGAAGATTCATGACATGTGTGCTGGCAACAACCGTTCCCAGACATGTGATCCAACTCTGGCGGAATGCCCGAGTGAAGAGCAATTTCACGGCAGCAGTGGCTTGCGGTACATGAACTCATCCTCCGGACTTGTATTCAGGGGGGAGGTTGCTTGTTAATTAACAGTCAAAAACATTTAAAAAATAGATCACCACCTGCACGTAAGAAGGTCTAGATGCCCATGTTAAAACCAATTTGAAGCTGGGATAATGTACAAATTAACTAAATCCAGTAGAGTTTTTAGACCTTTATGTAAAAGTCTGCCTTTATTGTCTGAACGAGATTTCATTATCTGTTGCAACGTTGAATTACATAGGTTTTGATGTTTTAGATCAAACCTACAACATCAAATTGCGCAGATTTTGATTTATTGTAAGTTATGAATGAGTTGGAAAAACTTCTCATCATTTTGAATGGGGTCTTCTCACCCTCCCTTTGTAGATGTTACTTGTGGACCTGGCTTATGTTTATAGACATGGATCTGAGGGAATCCGAGCTTTGGAGAACTCGGAAGCCTACTTTCAACCAGAAAATCGTAGATTTATGACCAGTTTTTAGCTGTGTGGTGTCTTTTTCATAAACGTTACCAGACCTTCAGACAGCTGGCTTTCAGAAAATGCGGTTTGCGATAGCAAGCTGTGTCATGGGCGTACATGAATCATCGACGAATCTGAAATGGCTCAGCGTCAAATCTACGTCTCTCCAGTCAGTGACTTCGTCCATCTTTCACAAGAAAAAGTACCTGGGTCTTTGACAGGTATCACCGGTCGAACTATCCAGACACAGCTTGCAGTCCCACTCCGAACATGTCAAATACTTCTTCACGACAAGGAGTACACAAACCTGGAGACTAAGCTGACTGCATCAAAAATAACGTCCAACTAATACTGAACTGGTGATGAAAAAGATCAGCAAACCATGTGCACCGGACTCAGCTCAGGGTTCCCATAGCACTACTGGTCAGGTTCGACGCAGCCAGAATCTTTGAATTCTCCGACGAATTCCCTGGGATTATTTCTGGTGTCCAAGCAGGTAGATGCCTGCAAACGCCATTCAGAAGTTCAATCAATTCTACAGCGATATTAGGGAGCATTTTTTCACCAAAAAACTGAGTAAATAAATAAAGTCATTTCCTCCAAGCCGCCATTCTCCAGTTTTTAACTCTTCATGAAATGCACATGGTCAATCGTTCACAAAATAAGCACAAGCCACGAAGCAACCATACTAATCTTATCAGGATACGTGGGATTTCTTTGGCCACACTCAATTGAAATGTTTTGTACTTATCAGGAAATTATGAGGACGATCAAATTTGCAGGTGGGACTTTAAGTCGGCGTCGGGATCGTCTGTACAGTGAAAGTCAAGATGGTCGGGTACTCGAGCAGCCGGATTCCACATTCAAGAAATTTTTACTCCAATTGTGCAGCGGTGCGCCTCTACAGATCTAACGCTGCGCACCAGAGACCCTGAGGAGTCTATTTAATCACAGCACGTGCTTTTGCGAATCAAGTAACTGCAACTATTGTTACAAATATCAAAATGATTAACAACATTAAAAATAAAACTGATTCGATTAAAAAATGTTGCTCCAAACATGTCCTGCATCTGACAGATCCAACTAATGAGGCCTTGTCTACGTAGAATCTAACTGTAAAATCTCTTCTACGTGAGTGTCGAACCATACAAACTCCATGACTTTGGAAGTGCTTAAAGCAGGACTCTGCATCAAACTGTTCCCACTCTATCACCGCACCAAACCCAAGCAGATTCGAGATCAACGAATACGTTTGCCACAGGTCGCCAAGAGAAGTGTCACAAAAAGCACGAACACAGAAAAAGCACAAAAATAAACGAAAAACTTCATTCTTGAACAATCATCATACTTTTGCCCTGCAATGTAACGTAGCTTACAATATAAATAGAGGTGAGATTGAGACCGAACGTTATGGTTTTTAGAGTTTTCGAACTACCATCAAATGGCTGGAGCCAAGCAGGATTTTGCGGAACCCAAGCTCGCTCATAGCTTTTGACATCACTGAGCGTGCAAGAAGCAGTACCAAAAACGCGAAGGCATGTGAACACAGATGGCAATGCAACCCACAAACGGAGACGATAGTCAAAGCTCCAGGCGTCCTGCTGCTTCAAGTTCTGCTCCGATACCCTAAAAACCATGACGCAAAAGACTGCGAGAAAACTGGATCAGAACCTCAACACTTATTGCCGATTCTGCATGAGCTGCAAGATCTGATTTACTTGAAAACACTAAACCTCGATGTCGATGACTTGTTTTGGGTCGAAACGTTTGAACCCAATTCACGTCGACGACGGATCACGAATTTGTGCAACTCATTCAAGAGACTTGGAATGAACGAGGTTCAGGAAGTACCGTTCTTTAAAGAAGAAACTAGCTAAACATCCAAATCATGGGATAAATATTGGATGGCAAAACACATGATTGCCTCTAGAGTACAGAAGGTAATTAAATGGAACTTTAGAGTACCACAAAATGGTCTGATTATACACACAATTGATACAGATTAGAACTAACAACAATTATTTCTCTCAATATCTTTTAACTCTGCCCGCTATTGAGTATTAGGAGTTAAAGGTGTCTTTTGTAACACACTTTCTCTATCAATGCATTGGACAAACCTTGTTTTTGTGTCAAAAAAAGAAGAAGAAAAAGAAGTACCATTTAAGTGATATTTTTCACATACTTTTTAATGTTGAGTCAACTTATATTTTATAATTTTATATTAGAAAATTATCAAAATTTAGTAGATGATGATTTGTTAAATGGGTTTTAAATTTTTTTAAGATCTCATAGATTTTTTTTTACTTTGATTTTTTTAATTTTTAAAGATTATTGTTTAGATTTTTATTCATAAAAATTTATAATGAAAAATATAAAACTTATCTATAATATATAGATATTAAACTTAAGTCTACTAAATTAAATAAATGGATGTAGTTTTTTTTAGCATGGTATTTATAATTTTATAAAACTACATTTAAGTTTGTATCACATTTAGAATTCATCCATTATTTATCAAATGTATCTTAACAATGGATATTTTAGAGATAAATAATCCATGTCAAATTGTTATTTTAAAGATGTTACTTTGCTTAAAGCTAATCTTTAAATTATAATTGCTTAAATTTAAAGTAGTATTTTGACGTGTTTAAAATCAATTTCCATTTTAGCATCTATATAGGTATTGAGTTGTTCTACTCCTCTCAATTTAGATTTAAGAAGAGACATTCTTTTTCAAAACTCTATTATAATATCTTACTATCTTAATCATCATTATTATAATTTTTATTTTTTTGAGACTATAATTTTCATTCAATCTATTTTTAATATTATTATTTGTTATCTTGTTATAATTATAGTATCATATTTATTTTTATTTTTATTATTATTTTTGCTTTAATGTTGTTATTTTACTTTGATGGTGGTTTTTATTTTATTCAACTAATGTCAAGGTTATAAATCTAGATAGACTTCTTACAAAATAGCATATTTATGTATTATAAAAAATAAATAAAAAAATAAAAAAGAGATAGATATAAGATAGAAAAGATTTAGAAAAGATTTAGAAAAGATAAAAAAACTAGAAAGTTTGAACAAAAATTATATTATAAGAAAGGTATTGACAAGATTAAAAATGGCCTCAGTCTTACTTCTATATTAGCTAGTAAGGTCATATAACAACTTCCTAAAGATCCCAAGACTTATGTACCAAACATCAAAGTTATAAATTGGTTCTTTAATGGCTCTTTAAAAATAATTATTCATATTTATATTTATTTAAGTAATATAGACATCTATTATATCACCTCTTTCAAACTCTCTCTTCTTTCTCCTCCATCTCTTCTAAAAATGAGTTTTTGAAGAAATAATCAAATTAATTTATTAGTTGATGAAGTTTAAAATCCATCAAATAATATTTGTTATAAATTCTAATTTATGTTCTATACAAAGGTTGTTGATAGGTTCTTTAAGCCATCAATAATTTCCTATATTCAAGTAAGAAGACTACCTAATTATTTGATAATTGTTGAAGTCTTCATAATTATTTTCAAATACTACATTTTGAATGCAATCACATATAGTGTCTACTTCCAATAGTATCACCAAGCATTGAATCTCCCTTCTAAAGTCATAGTACCTCACAAGTTATATCTTCTTATTTATGTAAAGAAAGATATATCTTTTTTTAGAATCTTTATTTCAACTTTAATGCCATGTGGATTAAAACAACCTAAGTGATTTATTTGGCTATTTTATAAATAAAAATTCTTTAAATAAATCTATTGGTTGTTGGTTCTCTATTCTAAAAAGTTCTAAGAATTACTACTTAAACTTGTTTTTTATTGTTTCATACCATCTTTTCATCAATGTTTGGTTCTTGTTTTTTTTTTTTTATTTTTTTTTTATAGATATTATTGATATAAAATAAAAACTAATTTTGACATATTTATAAAATTATTAGATAATTCTTATAAGCCCTCATTGATATCATATCCATATCAATGTACAAGATATTCTAATTAAATTAGGTGCTACTTCAAATCTAAGACTGCTTCCATTTTAAACTTTTGATTGTTATTTATTTCAACAAAAAGTGGTAGTAGTTGATTCTTTTCTATTATATTGACCATAGTATAAAATTCAATAAGAAACACATAAAAAACAAGATAAAGCTTTGGAATTTTACTTTTCAAATCTTTTCTTGTTAGATTTTTAATTTTTACAAAGTCAAAAGTATCAAATTAAGAATGATAATTATAATTGATTTTTTTAAAAAAAAATAGAAAGATCTATTATATTATTATATAAAAATTTTCCTAATAGGAAAAAAATTGTTCAATTGGCTTAGTGGTGATAGATGGTACATAAATATTGCTCTAATATTTGATTCGCATGTTTTATTTGACTATCTCTTAGAAGATAAAAAGTTGAAGATAATTTAATATTAATTTTTAGTATTTTAAAGAGCATCCTCTAAAACCTTAGCACTAACTAGGATTCTCAATTAAATTTAATCACTTAAAAGTCTTTGATATTAATAAATACTATTAAAAATATTAGATATTTTTTAATTTGTAATAGTTCTTATAAAAGATACAAAATATGCTATTTTGATTAGATAATTTACCATGATATAATTATAATTGTAAGAATCTAAGCTTAATAGATCTATTATATATTCTATTGAAATAAATAACCATAATTATTTTGGAATAGGTAAAGGTTGAAATTTTTTATAATATTGATGATATAGCATTTTTCTCAAGAAGAAGTGTCACAAGATTAAAAATATAAATTGTTAGTTTTTTTATTTTTGAAACCACCTAAAATTTTTTAAAATCATTTCCAAAGTATTGTTATATTTAAAATATCTTGTTATTGGAAAGTCTTATTTTACTTCAAAGACATATAATTATTTTTAATCTTTTAGAACTTATTTATAAATCATAATTTAAGATAATATATTTCAAAAATTCTATTTGAATTATAAAAATTATCCATTTTTCTATCTTAACATATAATCTTGTATCTCTAAGTTTCTGAAATATTCTTATATATTTATAGAATCAACAATAATATTATTTAAATAATATATAATTAAATTATCTAAATAATTATAAAATTAATTATTTATTTTATATTAAAAAGAATTTAGAATATTTATAAATATAAAAGACATGATATTATTTTTAAAATGGGCATATATAATTTAAAAGGTTGTCTTCTATTTATCTCTATTATAATATGTTTTAGATTGTAGATCTATTTTAATATAGATCTCAACTTTATTTAATTGGTCAAGAAGCCTTAAAGATTATTCATAATTAATTTGGTGAGCTTCTAATAATCTCCACACATTTGTAAGGATTTATCTTTTTTCTTCACAAAAAAAATTAGTGCATCTATATGAGAATTTGAATATTGAATGAAATTCTTTATAATTTTTTTGTCAATACATTCTTTGAAGTAAATCAATTCTTTTTTGTAATAAGTTATAAATTAATTGAAGTGGTGGTTGAATTTTTTTTTTAGAGGTCAATTGTGTAGTCATAAGATCAATATTTTGATAATATATTGGCATTATTTTTTTAAAAGTATTTTGATATTTCTTATATCATTTTATAATTTTATTGTAATTCTCTTTAAATAGAGCCTTAGTATTATATAGATAACAGATATAATTTTTTTTAAATATTTTTTTATAAATATCCTTGCTCCAACAAATAGAAATTTATCTTTTTAAAATATAAGACATATTTCTCAATTTGATATTTTTAAAGACAAATCAAAAAAAAAATATGACTTTTGGATATCTAATTTTATTTAAATATTTTATTTTTTAATTTAAATAAATCTAAAATGACAAGATTAATTAGAAATTGGTAAAGTATTAAAAAATATTCTAAATTATTAATTGGCAGTTCTTTTACCTTCATATATTTTTGGAAAAACTCACAATTTCAAAAGAAAAAAAAAAAGAGAGGAATTAGTACTATAATTGGCTCTCAAATGTCTCTATTAAATTCTAAATATTGCTTGAAACTTTGTAATTGGATTTGGATACAACTTATATATTTAAATAAAATAATTTATAAAAGAATATTAATTAATAGAAATAATATTAAATAATAAAAAATTAATATATATTAAGAGTGACTAGCTTATTGTATAAGCCATCAAAATAATAGTACTATGCTTCTTTTTTATATCAAAAAACTACCATTCGATCTAAGATTTTTTATCTTAGCTCAATTTTTATTTTTTATTTTATTTAAAAAACTACTATATAAAACCCCACTACTTTCTTTTTAAAAAAATCTCTTACTATTTTAATTACTACAATCTCTTTAAGATTCTTCTATTAGATGGCTAAGTATAATCATTGGTTATTAGTTCATTAAAATTTGTCAATGTAATGGCTAAGTGTAGTTGCCATCATCTTCTATATCAATTAATCAACTAGTAGATAATAATAGTTAAAATAGATAAAAAATAATAATTTAAAAAAATCTTTTTAATATTATTTTTTATTTTTAATTGGTCTATTCTTGGAATATTTTAAAAAATAGAAGTTGAATAGGAAGATAAATTGTATTCTTACCATAATAATGAGATTGTTGATATAATCAATTATTATAAATATATAAAATTAGTAATATTATTAAAATCACTTCTACTTTATGTTAGTAAAAAAATCTTAAAAATCATTAATAAGTTAGACTAATTATGCAATTGATTGTATTTGTGAGAATAATTGTTGAAAAATTTCTAATAAGATATTTTTTTAGTCTAATTAGAAGTTTGCTTGCTTTGCAAAATTAAGCAAAAAGGTTGAAATGCACCGCTCTTGTTAGTGCTTGTAATGTTATTAAGTACTTTGCATTGAGCTATAAATTTGCTTGATTAATTGTGTGATTAATAAGAATTGCTTGTATCTTAAGTTTGAATTGTTCAATCTTACTTTTGAAGGCGGCTACTTCTTTTGCAACCTTGCTTTGTTGTGCCACTAGAAAGGCTAATTCAACTTTTTCTTCTTTTTCTCCTTTTTCATATTTTCCTCTAAAGTAGCCATATTGCCTATCACTTATTATTATTAGACTACAAAGGCATCTAAGTCTACTTATGCTTGCCATGAATCTTCTTCAATGTGTTCTTTAGCTATCACTTCTATCTATAAAAAATAAGTGTTTATTTCTTCTACCTAAGCAAAAATAATTTGAAAGTATGATTTTAGCTTAAGTGGTTGGCTCAAAATAAGAAGATGGAAAAGGGCCCCATCAATTGCTGGTACAAATTACTTAGTAGGATTCACTTAGTTTAACTATTAGCAAGTCATTTATATCTCAATAAAAAATCTATACTTGACAATTAAAAAAACCATAAGTTGTTTTATTGAACCAACTTTTAGTAAGTCCAATATTATTATTGCTCACCAATTGCTCACTAAGGCCTCTTTGTAGCTTGTATTAAATTAGATAGAAGTATCAATGGTAGAAGCTAACTTCTTTCTTAAGCCTTTAATAATTATTTTTTTTAAAACTAATAAAAAAATAAAAAAATATTATTAAAGATTCTTAGAGGTATTTCTTTGTTTTATTATAGGTCTTTAGGTAGATAAGATGTTGATAGAGATTAGTCAATACAAAGTGCAATTAGTTGTATTATTCTTCTTGCTATTCTATATTTTTTATTACAAATAATTTTTTAAGATTATCATTGTCTGAAAATATTAATATTGGTTTAAATCTAAGTGTGTCTATGAAAGTATTTGCTTGTATTTGATACATTGTCTCTATTGCTCCAATTGTATTATCATGATAGATGTGGTATTTGGTCAATAGATCAAATTAATTATACTTGTATTAAAATCTTGTGTTTATCCATTGATTGGCTATGTTGATTCCCTTTTCAAAGCTAATAATATTTTAGATGCTATCTACTATGATTTTGATCAATTTTTTTAAAAATAGAAGCAAATTAGGTCTATTTATTTTATTATTTATTTTATTTTATTATTATCTTTGATCAATAACATATATTCAAATCCTTTGATAAAATTAAGGATAAGCTCTAGATGTAATTTTAGCCATTGGAAGTTGTAAAAGATATTAAGGTTCATCAAGTGAGTCTACTTATAATTAATCATTTCTTGTCACCTTATTTATAGTTAAAAGCTTTAAAAAACCACATCAATCTTTTTACTTTGATTTTATTGAATTATATAAGATTTCATGGATATACAAGTATTAATTGATATGATCCTATATTTAATGTGGCACAACTTAGGAATTGCTTCTTTCTCTCTTATTAGTTGCATCTTCCATTCAAATCTCAAAAAGGTCTTGTGAACTTATTAATTTGGTTCTTTAAACTTTATCAACTTTTTTTTAATAGTCTAAATGTGTTATTTGGATAGTTGAGCTATTTTATGAATGCAAAATTTTAGAGGTTTTTGTCAACTCCTAGCTAAATTGTAAATTTTTAAAAATAAAACTTCCTTACCATCCTTGGTTTTTTGTTGCCTAATTCTATGTTTATCTCTATCAATTGATTGATTGCTAAATCCATCAAATAATAGCTAATTATATTATAATTCTATCTTTATCTCATTATATAATATTTTCTATTTTAAAATAGATTATATATATATATATATATATATATATATATTTATATTTATTATATTTTATTACTTCTATTTCTCTAATTTGCTTCTTTAGAAGTAAAACTTACATCAAACAATAATATCTTATTAGTTTGTTGTTAAGAAGATAGAACTACTTTGTTTTGTTAATCATTCTTATTTAGTAGCAATATTTTGTTGATACTATCTTTTTTTTAAACAAGATCCATCTTTGGATTAAGCTTTTAGATAAAATTATAACAAGTCAGTCATTGGAATAAAATCAATAGAATTTTAACTTGTTAATTTTTAAAATAATTAGATTTGATTTAAAGTTGGCTTTATTAAATAATAAAAAGATATTGATTAGAAGACAATATTGCAATTGATAAGATTCAATTTACATATTTTTTACTTTATTTGCATACTTCCTAGTTTCTTATAAATGTCATAGTATGTGATCCCTATCTATAAATCTTTTTGCTAGTAATATTGTTGGCTCTACAAAGATTAGTTCTATTATCAACTTCCAATCTAAATGTAGATATTGGTCTTATTTCTATCTAATTGTTTCATATCAAATAAATGAATCATAACTACACGCATCAATGTATATTTTAAATCACTTATTATTTATTTGTAGATATGAGGTATTTTATAAGCATTGAGAGATTCAATCCATATACAATCTTAAAGGGTGTGTAGCTGGTACTTGCTTTATAAGCAATTTGATAAGAAAATGCAATGGCATATAAGCAATCATTTCAATTAATATGGTTGTTGTTGACTAATTTAGTGAAGAATCAACCAATGATCTTATTTGTCAATACAATTTGGTTGTTCCCTTGGCAATGGTAAGTTATCAAGGTACAACGTTATAATAGAAAATATCCTTCCAAATGTTCAATTGTTAAATCACCATTGTATCTTATTTATGAAGTTCCAAAGAGAGTAATTATAACTATTTCATCTATCTTGCTATTATATTAGGAATATTTATTTAAATAATAAATATAAGCATTTGAATTATTATTTTTTCTATAAATGCAATAAGATAGTTATTTTTATTGGACAACCATAGTGGATTTTAAAAATATAGTTGTATAAGTAGACACCTATATTGATGTTGTTAATAGAAGATAATTATTTTATAAAAATTTAGGAGGAATTTTTAATTAGATATTTGTTGTAAGAGCTAAAATGGTCTTATTTAAAAAGATTGAGATGTTTATTTGTTTTAATGTGAGATATATATTTGAAGTCTAAGGCTTCACTTGTGCCTCTATAACTAAATACAATAGAAGAGATGGAAGAATCACTAGTTTTGCCAATAGACAAAGATGTCATAGCCAAATGCCTTTAAATGATCTACATAAGGAGAAATTAAAGATAAGAGTACCTTTCTAAGCACTTAATGTATTTTGAATGTGAAATTAGAAATACTTAAAAATAATATAGATCAAAATGGTTGCTATGTAATTATGGTATTACAAAGTGAATCTTTGAAATTATGCATTATATCAAATACACTATTAGTGCTAATTTTTAATTGACCTCTTATTAATTTTTAGATATTTAAGTCATAATATTGTTGTAATTATACTTGTCAAAATTTTTAAGCTTTATAATATTATAATTTTTATTTTTTTTCTTTATTAAAATCATTTCATATTTGAAATAGATAGTCATGCAAGAATTATACAAATTTTGTAATCACTTAGGCTAAGACTCTTTGTCATAACTCAAACTAATTATCTTACATTTTAAAATAATTATTACATAAAATACCACTACTTTTCTTTCTTAAGAATCTTCTTCTATCATAGTTATTACAAGTTCTTTAAGATCCTTCTATTCAAAGGCTAAGCATAGCCACCAGCTATTAGTTTATTAAAAATTATCAATGCGGCACCTAAGTGTAGCCACACTCATCTTTTGTATCAATTGATATACATGTAGATGAAAATTGGTAAATATAAATGAAAAGAAGGACCAAAAAATCTAGCTAATAAAATATTTATAATATTGAATACTATTGAATTTTTATGACCTTTCATGATTACTTCTATTGATGAGATTTGATTGATGACATTTGTAGAAGCTAAAAATTAGTCATCTATGACTTTTTCTATTTGTATATGTTTAACTTTTGTACTAATAATATCTTGTAATACTTAGCAAATTTTTCATCAAGAAAAAAAGCAAAGATATTAAAGTATAATAAGAAAAAATAAAAACTATATGATTTTTGGATCCTAAAAAACTTATTTGAAAAAAAAATAAAAAAATAAATAAAAATATAGAAGATAATATATGACCTTTAAAAATAATTTTGTTAAAAAATCTAGCCGTCTAATATCTATTATAGGTAGATAAAGTTTTTTTTTAAATATATTATCTTTTTTTAGATCCATATTCTTTGTTTTATAATTCTTTCTCATTTTTCAACATATTAAGCAATATATTTTGATTCTCTATAATATAGGCATAATATTTCTTATCAATATTAAGTTTATTTTCATATTTTTAGAAGTTTTAATCATACAATATCAATTTATATATCTTCTATATTTATGTATATATCTTAATTGGTAGAAATATTTTTTATAAAAATAAAAAATCATTTAAGTATTATTATAAAAAAAATTTATTGAATTTTTTTTTAAAAATTAATATATTTAACAAAAAACTAATTATTTTATTCAATGTTTGAAGATTAGAAAATTTAAGCAGTATTATTTTCACATTTAGTTGTAACATATAAAAAAATTAATTAACAAGTGTATCATTGTCACTATTGATGCCAATTTTAGGTTGTTAAAATTATAATACATAAACAAATAGAAACCAATTTTTTTGTCATAAAATTCAAAATTTGTTGATTTACATACAAATTGTAACATGGCCTTCATATATTGATGAAAATTCTACTAGGACTTCATCCAAGTTATCCAATATCAAATCTTATCGTTTTAAAATGATAAAAATAAAAAAATAGATCTATTAAGTAAAATTTAAATAAACTTAAATTAATATATTTAAATTGGATAATTAAGATGTAAAAGTTTAATGAGTTTTTAAAACTTGAAACTAATAAGATTAAATTTCTTCAAGAGAACAAATATTAATTTTCTAATTTATAAAATTTTGCTTATATAAATAATTTATAATAGTATAATTATTAAAGAAATTTATATCATATGCATATTTTATTTATTTATTACTCTTAATTTTGATATAAGTAATAGAAAAAATTGATGTATATCAAGTATCAATTACCTCATTTTTTTCTTTTAATTTTACTATGATATTTTTTATTTTTATTAATTATACCATAACTATAATAATTAAAGAATTTCTATAAAATAAAAAATAAAAAATAAATTGATATGACAATAACATAATTAATTTAGAAGATATCAATCTTTAATCTCTAAAATGTTTTGATGCTTTCAAAAAATACAAGTAATTCATTCTTCATTAAAATACTATTAAACTTTGATATTATGTATGTTAGTTTTTTAAAATTTTCAAGGCCATGAATCTAGACATACTTCTTAAAAGATAATATAATTATGTACTGTTAAAAAAAATACAAAGAAGAAATAAATATAAGATAGATAAGAACTAGGATAGCTATTCTCAAATACAAAGAAACTAGAATACAAGACTTATTATATTGTTATTTTTGTAAAGATATTATTATTATTATTATTATTATTATATTTTTTATTATTATAATATAATATTATTTTTTGATTATTATGATATATTATTATTTTTTAAAATTATTTAAAATACATAAACTTAATATTTACATTTATAATCTTGTCAAACTAGTACCATTTTATTTTATATTTTTATTTGTGATGATTGTAAGTAGCACTAATAGTATTTGTAATAATTTTATTTTTGATAGTTGGTTAGCAAGATTTTTTTTGTATATAATAATTTATATTTTTATTACTTATTTTATAACAAATTTTATATTATCTATATTTTTGGTTTTAGGAGGTACTTTATAAAAATAGCAAAAATGATATAGTCATTGCTTGGTGGTTATTTTGGTTATTATAATTGATAGATGTTTTGGTAATAATTATTTATTTGATTCTTTACCATTAAATTTTATAAAGTTAATTAAAATTTAAGTTGAAAAAAAATATATATATATAATTATTATATTAGATTTTTTATAAATATTATAACAACAATTATAATGAAAATTTAATATAATAATTTCTTATCACCACACCTTTGTTTGCACAATTGTCTTGTATAGCAATTTCTTCAAGTACTCAAGTAGAATCAGTTGTCAAAAACCTATGTCTAATTTAACTATAAAAATCCTATTAACCTATTCAAAAAAAACTTTTGTTTTATAACACCTATCAACAATTCATACATAGCTAAATTCAAAATGAAAATGTCCACTTATCTTATTCATAAACTTATCATCTAATAACCTACCTAGTTTTATTATATAATTAGTATACCACATATGCTTTCTAAATAAGCATTGACACATTATATTCCAATTAGTAGAACAACAAAGGGGCAATTTAATACCTACAAATTGTATCCAACACCACTATTAATTAAAATATATTTATGAAATTTACTTGAAATAATAGATATTTTGTCTTCACACTTGAATCTAAGAAAGACTAAAATATTGGATACCTTTCAAAATATTACTAATGCCACTTTTGAAACCAATACAACTAATACAACCAATATATTCACACTCACATATTTAGTATTATTTATCCACATATACATAAGTAAGAATTTATTTAATTTGAATGAAAACCATAAAAATTTGTATCCTGCTAGACTTATGAAGAAAACTTTAATCTAGATGCTTATATAATAGCATTTAAATGTGCACTTAAGACAAATAAACAAACCAAGGATAATAAAATCACTAATTTGTTTTGTATCACACTAGAGAAAGGACTTCAAAAGTGGCAAGACAAATTTTTCTTAATTACATCCTATTCTACTTGGCCTTAATTAAGAATTATGATTTTTTTGTTACTATAAGGAAGGAAAATTAACAAACAAATTTATGCAACAATCAAGGAGATAAACAAAAATAAGTAAGAAGTTTAAAGATTTCTATAAATGGTTTGTAAAACTCACAAACAACTTATTAAATCAACTAGGTTTTGGATTTATTGTGACAAATATCCACTTGAGCTTAATTAATTTTTTTAAATATATACTATATTTATATAAATTTAGTACAATGGAAGATTTTATAAATTTAGAAATAATATCTAAAAATATTATAACAATATACAACTCAAGTTAGGCCATATTAGATCTATTCATATTGGATTTGACTATGGCAAAGATCACCATATATCCAATTCAAGTCAATATTTCCAACACCAAAAAAAAATGACTATTACAATTTTTGCAAGAAGAATAACTACAATTTATTCAATTTTTTTTTCAACTAAGACAACCTTAGGAATTGGCAATACAAATATTTTCTAATACAAAAAAATATTTAGTATCTATGCAATCACAATTCAAAGAAATAAAGAACAATTATCTTAAAGATTTTATTCCATTGGTAAAAAAAATTGTTTCTTTTAACCACATTGTAAGGAGGGCAAATATATTTATTATTTGTAAAGCTAAAAAGACTATAGTTGCAAAAAATTCAAATATCAAGATGCTCTTTAACAAATATTGACTCAAGAAGTTTATAATATCATAAAATCTAATATTAGTATCAAATAAGTTTCTATTATTAATATCAAATAATTTGATAAATAATCAATTATAACAACAACCATCATTACTTGTAGTTGAAAACTTTCTAAAGGTATTTTGCTTCTAGAATCTAAACCAAGATTATTAAAGATCAAAACAGACTACCAAATATTTAAATTTTTTATTGTTATTTTCTTTTTATTTAGTATAATTTCATGTACTAATCTTTTAACAACATTGTTAACACTACCTAACAAAGTGTAAACATATGATATTATTTTTATTAAAATAATTATAATTAATAAAGATTTACCAATTTTTTAAATTTGAATTATTAATAGTTTTTTAAATGATATTTTACTCAATAAAAGATTAAGCATGAATCTCATTAATAAAAAAATAAAAAATATATAATTATGATTACTAACAATCAAATCTTTACCACATTTCTTAAGTATGGTTGATCAAGTATTAGTTGATCCTATCTAATTAATATTTAAGGTATGTATTGAAGTTCATGGTATTTCATATATCATTGATGTTATAATCATCTACAATAATAAAATAAAAAATACTCACAATTTATTCTTTGGTCAATTTTGTCTTATCTTATCTATTTTGTCTATTACAATTGGGATAACCATCAATTTATTATTTATGATAATAAAACAATTAAGATCATCTTTTCTAATTTCTATTTTAGATATTATCTAAAATTATCTAAAGTTCTTATTTATAAATTTTTCTAATTTTAAATTATATATGTTTAATTTTTATAATAATATTAAAAAAATTATTGCAATCAATAAAATACCAACTTATCTCAAGCTACCATATTTAAGCCTTATTACTTGAGTCAAGTCCAAACAATAGTTTTTTGCATTATCTATGTAGGTATACATACCAAATCTAAACACTTATATATGAATACTTAGTTGGATACTAAATTGGTGCATACAGTTGAATAAGTTTTAAGAAAATATTAAGATGTCTTTTCTTGGTCATACTAAGATCTCAAATATATTCTATCTATGTTAGTTAATCAAAATATTAAACTTGATCCAAACATACAACCTAGCTATCAAATTTGTTGTTGAAAGAATCCAAATTATGCTAAAGCAATTAAAGAAAATATCTATTGATTGTTGGATGCCAAATTCATTGCACATTATGTATTGCAATTATTCCAAAAAAAAAAAAAAAAAAAAAAAAAAAAATTATATTTTTGCATATATATTTTTTTAATTAATAACTTTTTTTTTTTATATATTCTTCTAAATCATCTATAATTTTTTCAACATAAAATATTTAATATTTATTTTTTATTTTCACAAAGAATTTTTCTATATATTTGATTATTTTAATTTTTTTATTTAATTTAGATCCTAGCTTTGTTTTTTTTGTTTTTTTGTTTTTTTTTTTGATATTCCTCAAATAAAAACATGTCAAGACATATTGTAATGTGAGGTTTTTGCCAAAATCTTCATTTTCTCTCTTATCTTTTATTTATGAGAACATTACATGATTTTTATTAAAATAAATAAATAAGCAAATAAATAAATTATTATCATCAAATTGAAATCTATGATGTCTGTATGTATTCTTTTTCTTTAGATAAAACCCTTCTACAATTAGATGGCTTGTTTTCTTATTCTTTTATTTATTTGTATTTTCTTTTGTTCCAATTTTATTCTACATTCCAAAAATTATTTTTAGAAAGATGGTTTGTTAGATATAACCAAAGTTTGCTCTACTGATAAGAATTGTTGGATGCATTTATTGTTGCTACTCCTACTTTATATTCAAAAACACTTAAAGAATGAGCTATAGAATTTAATTGTTCAATAATACCAAATGTCTGATGTATGAGAATATTAACAATGCCTCCCACCACCCCATCAACGTCCACAACATAACCTGGTGCTGCTTCTAATGTCATGGCGATAAGACATTATCCACGTATTGACCTCTTTTCCCACAGTTTAGTTCATGCTTTTCAAACAGTCCTCAGCTCGATGATATGCAAGCAATTCTCTTTGTTGACTGAAATTTTCTGCTGAATCGATGCCAGTTTTGATCGAAGCCAATATCTGATTCGACATCGATCATCGTCGACAGACTTGTCGACGATCGAGGTGGGTGCTCGGGATCAGAGCACATCATAGACCAGGTGGAAGATTTGGTGCGTTACTAGAATCGATCAAGTTCAACTCAACGTACCATTTCATCATTGGTGTTTAGATCGGCGTTGCACAACACAACCAATGTTGTTATGACTCAGTAAATAAAGAAAACGGAGTAGTTTCTGCACTGAAGGGCCGACAATTTTACAGATGAGGCAGCTACGAGAGGTATGAATTCACATAGCAGAGTTCACATGGGCCATCGTCAAAGCCTGTCTATCATGTGCTGCTCTCTACATGCTGCTCTAATCCATATGCATATCAACACCAGGAGGTACGTTCTTCGCCCACCCCCAATCTTTATAAATATGCCGAAAGCAACTTCGATTCAACCCGACGCCACTAGTTTTAAGGAAAACGCATGAAGCTCAGAATCTGCAACTGATGGTCGCTGATGGTGAGCCTTTCAGAGCTGGACGCACGTCAAGCAAGGAATCATGGCGGTGAACTCAAGTGACAATCTTCGGCGCCAGGGAGGGGATTTGGTAAGAAGCACCATACATTTCGAAGTAGTATGGATGTCTTTCAATCACAGCCCACTCGCTCGCACCATACCTCTTGAACATGCGGAACAGCTGCAGGATGGAGGTTTGATATTTGTGCCAGATCTTAGCGTTTGGTACGCACTGGGTTAATATGCCGCACTGATTCGCACGCAAGCAGTAGTCGACATCCTCGAAAGCAGCCTTCGGGAAGCTCTCGTCGAAGCCACCAACTTGAGAGATTAGCTTCTTGGAAATCCGGATTGAGATGTTGCATGACGGGGCGTAAAGCAGACCCTCTCCATTGATCTTGATTCTGCCGTTGAGGGTGCCGAAGTGGTCATGGAACTTGTCAACGAAGGTGTTGGTGTAGCCGAACGTGAGCCCGGACAGAATGGAACCGTCGGATGCTTCCGTCGTCTTCTTCAACTCGTGATAGTGTGCTGCCACCATAGCTTCCACCCAGCGGCTGTCTGCTTCACAATCTGAGTCGATGAAATTGACGATCTGCAGCAGATATTACGCATCAGTTAGGCATCCGGCAGCTCTCCAAAATACACACCGAAGAATAACTGCAAATATTATACAACAACGTTGAGAAATGCAAGCTGCAACCCCCATTATTTGGAACGTGTCGAGATTTGACGGTGTGAGGACATGGTTAATTAAAAGAAATGTGCAGTTGCCATTTGGAAAATGAAATGCTGCTGTGATTCACATTGTGCGCTGACTCACCTGGGCCTTGTGCTCGGATATGGCGAGGCCAAGGCCGAGAGTTCGCGCTGCCGCAGGGCCATGATTCTTCGAACGTTTGACGAGCCTGGTGTTCGGGGGAAGCTTCACAAGGTTCTCGTCACTTTGGCCGGTTACAGAGCTTCTGTACCAAGGAAACGGTGAGCAGTCGTCGACTAGAATCACTTGTGCTGCGTTGTAGGTTTGGTTGGCGAGACTGGATATCAGCTCCAGAACTTCCTTCCGTTGCTGAAGTGATCTTACGAAAATGGGAGCCACTATTGCAACCGTCGGCCGAAATTCACTGTTGCACACGTTAGGGCCGCAACAACAGCTGTTAAAAAGAGAGCAGAATGTACAAATGCCAGACCTAGACTAAAATTCTGCCGAACGCTGGTACCCAGTGGGTCACGTATTCCAACGTAGCAACGTTTGCAAAGGCGAGCGCAATTTTTCTTTTTCTGAGAACTGTTTCAAGCAGTAAAGCATTACAGCCATCTCAACCGCAATTTCTTTTTTTGACTGGGAGTCAAACCTGTTTTACATATATACTTTGAGACACACAACACACAAACCTTGGCACTCCTCTCTGCAGATAGACAGCTTGGAGTACAGATGCTAGAAAGGACGAGATCAGAGCTCATCAGGGAAGATCCTGCTGTTCATAGCAGAAACAAATCCTGCAAGAATCAAGGGGAAAACAAACGATACCAGGCGACGCAAACTATGCAACTATGTCTTGTCAGTCAACCTGGCGTGCATGTTGAAGACATAAAAGAAATGAGGCTGCTTTCCTGGGGGCTAGAAGATTACCAGCAAACGAACCGGGAAGAAACATGCGGAACACAAAGACAACATTTGTACCTCGGGTTCTTATCTTAGTGGCACAAGCTATTCATGCATTCTCCACGTTCATACAAGGTCAAGAGAGAGTTCAACCTCAATTCCACATCTGCGCTCTCTATCATGAGCTCCTGCAAGTCAGTGTCAGCCGCCGAGGCCTCGTCGGTAGAGGGTGGTTGGCTCTCAGCATCTTCGGGTGAATCTTCAGGGGCTTCCTCGGTATCTCGTTGCTTGGAGGTCGAGAACGTTGGGATCGGCGGCGGCAGTGATGGAGCTCGAGTACGCTTCTCAGGATGCTCTCTCCCCAGGGCGAAGCCAGTGACGCACACAATTTTCAGGAAGCAGAAGACTAATTTGTAGAAGAACGAAAGCGTGCTGTCCCGCATCACTGTCTTCACCTCGTATGCGATGCTGGTGCAGAGGTTCTGGAATTCGACAGTCCCCGTCATGGTGACCTTTCTTAAGCAGATATTTCCTAAAGATAATTCACAGCACTAACTCAATGTCGCCTTGTCTGCTGACTACAAGCCTTGAAGTTGGCTTTGGGGTAAGAGATTCGCTATGACCTGAATCTGTATGCTACAACCCCTAGAAGACAGTAGATGTGCTAGACCTAAGCCAGTCAAAATGACTTCTCACTGGCGGTTGAAGTTGAAGCTTCTCAAAAGCGTAGAAAATTTAACGTTGTCTGCTCACAGACGAAAGGCACACTCACATTCCACGAGAGGCTGGTGCTTAAAGAAAAAAGGTACAATGCGAAATTCTCAAAATTCGGATTGTGAAACAGTGCAGATGAAAGTCATGCGTTTGCAAGCATCAACAATGCATACAACTCAAACAGAACAAATGCAGAAGAGAGAAGAATTGGTGCCTCACACTAGAAAAATAGTAAGACAGGAACGAAACACCTTGAGAAAAGACGATCAAAAGAAAGCCAATACTTCGCAGCTAAACCTCGGCTAAAAAATTAGTGCGCGCAAACCAAATCGAAACATGTATATTTTTTCAACGCATCCGTTTAGTGCAGAAGAGCAGGCGAAACTGGCATGAAATAATTGAGTAATTCAATGTCCTATAGATCAAGGCCAGCGCCTTTCTTTACTGATCTAAAACTACTAAAATTTCCAATTACTTTGTGACTCTCTTGCCTTTTGCAATAGATTCCTGCAGTGGCAAGCTCTTGAAAAAATATCTAATTCTGTAAACTACAGCTAATCCCTCTCTCCTGCTCTAAAGCCAACTTAACACACACAACAACGAAATCAGCTTCTTTCTACTGATCTTCAAGCAGATCTTTCAGCACAACGAAATCGAAATCCACAGAACAAAATTCAGCAGGCGTCCAGACCAAAACCAGCACCCCGAGCACAAGCTTTGCGCATCAAGCAGGAAAAGAGGTGATGACACTGGCTGGATCTGTAAAAGAAACGGAGGAAGCGCCACAGATATACATTTCGGAGAAAGCTTGCGTGGAGACTAATCACACAAAGGCAAGACCGGGGGGTGGGGGGTGGAAGGAGGTGTAATATACTAAGGGCGACGGGGGGCTTGGTCCCAAGCGTTCTTTAGCAATAGATTCTTCGCCTAGTTCCTTTCTTTTCCAACGCCATGCAGCGAGTGCTGAGAGCCGATCATGCCCGGTAAGTGGCCAGTCTGTCAGACTTTCTATTCAAACGCCCCCGCGAGGCTTTCAGGGCCTCCGACGCTGTCAGCCGCGCCTCGGTTCAGGATTAGTTTAGTCCAACATCTTCTCGGTGCGTAATTCGTTGCTAATCTCGTTCCTTCGATTCACCGAATCTTCTGAAAAAAACACTTCCTACCCTACTGTTAAAAAATCTCCGTGGTCTGCAGTTTCTGAGCCGGTTTGTGTCCAGCGCTTGTCCCTCTTCCAGAGGTCTACTTGGTTCCCTCGGTCCATATCCAACCTCGAATCGATGGATGGAGAGAAACCACAGCCTCCGCAGCAACCCAATAATGGCTCGTCCGCTCTGGAGCTGTCCTTGCGATTACCCAACTGACCCAGTCGCCCTGGTGCGTCGAAGTGTGAAGCCGCTGCCAACTTTTTTATTCTCTTTTACTTATTACGTCTACATGGTTGGATCTTTAGAGTTCGTCCATCAATGTTGGTCTCGTCAACCGGATTCCTCCTCCTCCTGCTCCTGCTCCCCCGCTTCTTCTTCCTCTGCTGCCGCTCCTGCCGCGGCTGCCGCTACAGCAATGGCCGGCCAAGCTGCCGGCCCCCCGTTGAACGAGTCTGAGCAGGACACGGGTGGAACTCGTGGTGGTTATTCGTGTGAGCCGCTTTTTGATGGCCACCACCGCCCAGGTCGGTCGGTCGGTCGGTCCTTCCTCTCCTTCAACCTCACTCTCTGAGATTGTCCGGTGATGTGCGTCCGCTGCTGCCAGGCGGCAAATGGGCGGTGCTGCAGCTCAGCTTCGCCCTGAGCTGTACCTGCGATCTGCAGTGACCTCTGAGAAACCCACTCCGTGCTAGCGTTAGCGGCGCGTTAGTCGCAGCGGCGTTGTCAGCTTATCAGGAATCTCAACCTGAATTCGTAACCATGAAGGGTAAGTTTTTTAGAGCATTGGGGTTTGCCGCTTCTGGCCCTACCGCAGCGGTATTTTGCATAGGAAACGAGCAGCTCAGCCTCTGCTTGCAGCTTAAAATTGTTGTTATTGTTGTTATGCTTATTATTCTTGTGTTGTCAGGAGATCTCACAGCGACTAAGTTTGTACCACAGTCCCAAATGGCTCACGCCACGCACCTGATTGGGCCACGTTGTGGGGACCCAATCTCACGCCAGCGTGGCATAAGATGCTTTGAGAGCTAGGTCATACTTGGACGATAAACAATGGGGTTGAATATTCCGTTTTACTTTAAAAAGATGGTGCATTTGGGTGTTATTTTAACACGACCCACAGCAAACTGTTTGGTTATGTATGTATGAATGTGTGTGTGCATGTGAATGAATTTTTGGATATGTATACATAAATGCAAGTAATTTTATATGCATTTTTGTTATTATTATTTTAGAGTCTGATTCATGCAACAAATGATGGAAAAAAGCTTGATCCATACCACAGACTTGAAGTTTTGCAGTGTTTCCAAAGTTGTTTAATAAAACATGGTTCAAGGCAAAAAAAATATAAATAAAAAGAAAAAAAGAAAAAAAGAAAGTTATGGATTGAGTTTTTAATGTAATTTAATATGATTTTGAAAGTGCATATATAATAATAATGGTATAAGGGAAAAAAATGAAATCAAAACAAACATATATATATATATATATATATATCAACTGTAAATGGATAGAACAACACAACACTTGCAATTTAACATAGACAATCAACTCAAATTATTTGTTTATTATTTTTTTAAAGTATTATATGTGTAAATGTGTAAAATTTTACTTTTGTAGATATCTTTATTTAATTAGTGCATATATATATATATATATATATATATATATTGAATTTGGTGTAAATATATGATTATACCACCATGTTTAACTCTAATTTTCTATCTTGTCTTTTTATGATATTTGTTGCCATCCATCAAATATCCTATCTATTAAAAAATTTAGTTTTTAACTTATTTTTTATTGTATATATATATATATATATATATATATATATTTTTTAATATCTTTCTACAATAACCTTTTATATTCATCTATACCAATTGTCTTTAATATTTATCACATTAAGTTTTATCTTTAAAAATCTTAACATATTATTAGATTAAGATTGTCTATATAAAAATATGTCTTAGTAGTAATCATATGACTTCAAAGTTTTTAAATTAGAGAGGAAGTTTTATGCAAACAAAGCTTAGTTCTAATATTGTTTAAATTTTTTAAAGTGATGTTTCATATGATGTTTCATATGATGTTTCATATGCCATTAATTATCTTATTGAATTCTTCAAACTTTTTCTTGTTCCAATGCAATACTTTAGATTGTGCATCTATATGAAATATGTCCATCTTGCAATTTAAAGGTATACAAAATATAATTTTTTTTGGATTATTAGTTTAGGATATAAAAATTAAAATATTATAGATGGAATTTTATTGCCTAAGGAATTATATAATTTAATATAGTATATATATATATATATATATTTGGTTAATTCATTCTTTTACATATTATGTTAATTATACTATTAGAATAAAATAAAATACACTAGATAATTCTAAAAAATAATATCTTGTGAAATTAAATTAAAATAAATATTTTTTTTGAAATAAAAAAATAAGAGAATATACTCCCAAAATAAATATTTAATTCAATAATAAATATTTTTAGATATTTTTGATGTTTGATTAGCTTAGATTTGTAAGATAATTTTATTGAATTTAAAATCCCATAATACTAAATTATTCCAAATGTTGCATTAAAAAATTGAGGTTTTAAGTTGTAGATAAGAAACTAATTTAGTTCATACTTTACATATTTTATTCTAATTCTTTGATTTGAAGAACTATTTATGGTTTGGATTTAGTATTTTTTTTAATGATTATAAGTAATCTAACCTATACAAAAGTGAAGTAATATTGATATGATAAAAATATATTATTTGTAATAAATGACTATATTATTTAAGAAAATAAAAGTAAATAGGAATAAATACAAATATATTAGATATATAAATTTATATTTTTTAATTTCTAATAAAACATACAACATTGTACTTAAAAATTAACTAACTTCATTTTACTTAAATCAATTTAAGCTGATATTTTGTTGTCTAGTATGAATGAGGATGTTTTTATCCTTACTAATATATTTAGAATTTGGCTCAATTGGTATCTAAACCTCAAACTAGGTTAAATTTATCCAAAATTTAAATTGTGTTGTTAATTGATTCTTCTTCACTTTAAATAACAAGTTTAGAATTATTTATATATTGACTCATCATTTGATAGGATTTGCTTTAGAAACATTTATTATCTTAGGTGAATCTATTTTCTAAATATATTCAAAGATAGGTATTAAATTCCTTTGATTTGATGAAAAATAAATAATGTGTTAAAAAAATATTATTTTATTTCTTTAAATATGGTAAAATTAGTCTTTTTAAATCTACTAATATTAATTAATATTTATACTTTAATCAATAATGGTTTTATTATATATTTTAATTTTTTTTAGAATTCTAATTTTTCTATAATTTGAAGAAATAAGTCTTAGAAAATTATATCATATGATTTTTAAAAGTATATTTTTAAATATTAAATAAATTATTTTTTTATTTAATTAATATATATTTTTATAACCAATGTATTATTAAAATTAAAAAATTAAAAAAATTGATCCAAATAGATTATATTCATGAGAATAAATAATAAATTTTTTATAATATTTTAACAAATATCTTATTTGAATTTTAAATAGATCATTAATTTCAAACAACTTAATAATGACCACTCTCCATTTTTTATAATAGAATGATAATTCCTTTAATAATAAAATATAAATAACTCTTCAAAATAACATCATTAATCATGTCCAAACAATTCCTTTTAAGTATATTCTAATAATCTTTAAAAATTCTACACCCTTTTTGTTTAAACTTGGTACCTTTTTTTTAACATCTTATACTGCAATATTCAATTTATCTAATAAAATAGGTCTAATAATATTTTTATTTATTTTCTCTAATATATTTTTTTTTATTTTTTTATTTTCTAATTACCTCTAAAGATCTATAGAATTCTATCTAGTAGACCAAAGATAAATGCATTCATAATAATTATTAGATACATAAATTGTGGCTATCTGAAATATATCACATGGAATTTGTAAACCAATAAATATATTTTTTTCATCAAGAAACTAATATTTTTAACTAAATATTTAATATGAAAAGGTTATAAATAAATATATTCTTAGAGCTTTAGTCTTATTAGGATTGTTGAAATATCCTAGCTTAGCTTCTAAAATATAAAATTTTGTATCAATCTACAAGGTCTTACTTAAATCTTTGGCCCATCTTCTAGATAAGTTATATTTATGTATTATTAAAATATTATATTTAGATTCTAATTTTCTTATATATCTACTTGATTTTAGGATTATTTTTGGATCATTTGACCTCTTAGTATTGTATTATAATATTTGCAATGTCATTTAAATAAAATTGTAAGAGAAAAAATAAAATAAAATAATAAGAATAATAAGAATAATAATACACATACTTGAAATAAATTAAAATTTGACATCTAGAAGAACAAGTTCATTCTCTTTTATTTTACAATGTCCAATTTCTACCATTCCTCTATAGTGAGAGATAATAGATAGATTGATATCGTCATCTAATTTTTTACTATTGTTGTATGAGCTCAATTGAGTGCTTGGTGAGTTTAAATTCAAAATTATGTTTGATTTACTTCAAGTTTTTTTTTTTTTTTTTTTTTTTAAATTATTTCATATTTTTTTATTTAGTCATTGCCATCTTTGCATCAAGTGTTATCAACATTCCTAAATTGTTTCTTAGTTGTTGTTGGTTATCATCAAAGTTTTTGCAATAAAAAGTATTAGACTTGCATAGAGAAGTTGTTAAGTGGATAGATAGCTTTAGAACATGGACATTCCATATTGTCTACATTGATATATCTCATTGACAACTTCTTTGTATTATTGTGTTTATCACGTGGACTTATTAAGATGTGTATTGCCCTTGTTCTAACATTATTTAAATCTTATACATTGTAATATCCTATTTAATAGAAAATTCAATGATGTTGTATGATTGTTCTTTCTATTTTATTATTTATAATTAGATATTTATATTAATTATTATTGGGTGTCATATTATATAGTATATATTTTTTTATTGGTTTAATATTTGATTTGTAATATATGGTAATAATTGCCTTTTTGTTTCTTTATTGCAATATGTCTCTCTTAACATTGATATGCAATCTATGCAAGATAATTTGTTGCAAATATATTTTAAGCCTAACATTACACAAATTTGTGACATTATATTGATGCCCTAATCCCAAGTTTTTTCTTGATGGTTTTTTGTATCAACATATGCCAAATTTGTATTTGGCAAAGTTATTATACTTGACCCAACATATTGTGGAACCTTGGCCAAATTTATCTAAGCTTGGATTAGCTCCAACTAAAACCTATGTTGTACAATTATTGGTGCTAATGCAATGTTGTCAATGGCACATTAAATGATTATTGGCTGATTGTTTTGGCTTTAGCCATGAGTGTCTTTGTTAGATATTTCTTCTAAAAATCCATTGCATTGTATAGTTGTTGTGCAAGCCAATGTTAAATACCCCTGGCATGTTCAATTGTGTTAGGTCTTTGCTCAAGTTTGCTTGATTGACTAACCATTGTGGATTGGGAGGGTGCTATCAAATGCTGAATTCATTACATCCTGTTTACTGGCCCCAACTAGTGGAAATGTGTATGCTTGATTACACTCTGCAATGATTTCCATGATTGTTTGTTGATGTGCTACTGATTCCTGTCCCAAAGCTGGGAAGTGTGATGAGATTAACTGTTCATTGAAGGCAACAAAAATTGAAGGTTTTGGCTGTGTAACTTTCCAGTTTCTACTCATCTGGCCACATGCCTACTTGTTGTCTTTTCTAGTGTCAACATAGGACCATGCCAAACCCCTCTTGGTTCAATGTTATGTTTATATGGTCACTATCTCCAACTGTGATTTGTAAACTCCATTGCTTGGTACTGATTGGACCATCCTAGCCTAGCTGGATATGACTTTGGTGGGTGATGTGACCACTGATGACAAGTTGGCCTTGTGGTTGCCTCTATTTTTCTCTTACATTAGCCAATAACAGTCTTCAGTTGCAGTTTTTGAAGTGATTAAAGCTAATTCTAATTGTTATAGAAAGGAAAACAATGCACCAAGACTTGGTAACCTTGATGTTACTTATCTTAAGATAAACTTACAGGATCAACCTTCATAAATCATAAATGTCATCTAGTTGTAAAGAGCTGGATCATGAGGTAGATACCATATTTCTAGATGAATTAAGTACTGTGAACATGTGATTAAGTACAGGATATCCATACAAGAAAAAAAAAAAAAAAAAAAAAAACAGAAAAAAAAAGTGTCTGAATTACTTAATATGTTGTTGATATGAAAGAGAAGATGAAAAATGACAAACAATAATAATACCAATAATAATAGAACAGAGAAAAACAACACAACACAAGGCATCTTTGGACTTTAAAAATTAGGTCTGATCATCAATCCAATCATTGTCAGGATGGATGATTCACATGATTCGAAACCGCGAGAGCGGTGAACTCTTTATACCTGGAAAAACCTGTTTGCACTGGCACTGCCATAAGCAAAGACGGACACACGAAACGATTACTCAGTAGCTCTTCTCAAGATATGTTCAGGTGTGAATGTGTTTCTCCATTTATTTCGGCAGGAAGCCAAACAAAATTACGAATCTATTATCTATTCCTGGAAACGGCTTGCAACTGCGTCAAAACGAGGAACTCGCACAACATCTCCCCAAGACGCCATTGTAAGTGGGGTGCCCATGATCTTGCTCGAAACGTCCGCAATGTCTTGCAAGGTCAAGGCCTGGACTCTCTGGATAAACTCCGCCACAGGCTTGCGATGTCCATACGTCAAAATTTGACGGCCAATATCTTCCGTCACAACAACGCGTGACTCCAACATCATCAAAACTGCAGAAAAAGCACTATTCTTGGCACGCTGCAATTCAGCTTCTGTCACTTTACCAGGAGTTGCAACAAGTTCGAGCTGTTCACAAGCAAGGTCCACCAGTTTTGGAACGAAATCGCCAGCAGAAGTGGCGTGGATACCAAAGAGACCAGTGTCGTTGTATATGCTGTTAAACGCTGTGAACGATTGCACCTGCTCCCACTTATTCAGGACCTGCAAAAAAATAGAAAAACCAAAATCAAATAAAAAATCAAATAACGTATTCAGATTAAAATCTCATTGGCAAGTTAACTAATAAGAAAGTACTCCTGGCTATACAAAGCGTGAACAGTCTGCTGCATAATCAATGAACCAGCTTCTACTGCCAATGCGCCAGTCTTACCCCTGTATACAATCGAGAGTACATTCCCTTTCCAGGACCACCAGCAGAAAAGGATCCCCCTCCTCCAAGGAGTGCTTGCAACACAGTCACAGCATACGAATCCTTCTCGTTTCTCCAACCCCCAGGAACTTCAAATGCAATTGCAACATGTGTTCTGGAAGAGTCCACAGATTGCCGCCAGTCACCGCCAACATAATGAGTCTCCACAGGAATAGACTGGTCGGAAGAAGGTAGATCAGCGAGCAATGGTTCTGCTATGGAAAGCAGATCTTCGTGATCCACACCGGAGGCTGTGACAGTTTTAAAAAGATGTTAACAATGCGGAAACAGTCAGCGGTACTGCAAGTCCTCACTTAAACTCACACTGAGGAAAGCACGATGTTCTCATATTGTACAGAGATTGCTTTCCTTTCGTTTCCCCAAAACATGCTTACAGAACACACCGCCCAACCCCTACTGATGATGCTGAAATCACCAATCATCACCAACATTGAAAATCTGAGATGAAACTATAGTCCGACAATACGTATTCTACACCACAACAAAAATACCATACGAATTTCTTCATTCCCACTCCGAGGATCAGCACATGCTAGGGCACATAAATGACACTATTCATCCTGAACTCCGGTGATGACATTAACTGACGCAACAGTTTCCACAAAACCCCTCTTCACGCTCTTAGGAGGCAATGCAACTTCTAAACAGAATATAATTCGTGAAGCATTATATATCCAGTTTCACGAATGAGTAGTTTCCTTCAATGATTCCCCCATTAACATAGCCACGAAGAAAACGTAATTCAAACCTGAACCCACCACGTGGGAAATTTCCATGCAACGTCTGAGTTTGTGTGTGTGTGTGAGAGAGAGAGAGAGAGAGAGAGAGAGAGAGAGAGAAAGAAAGAAAGAAAGAAAGAAAGAAAGAACACTCAACATAACTAAGAAATCAATTTCACCAGCATCTGGCGTATTCGAAACAAAACACAGCTACAGCCTTCACAACATACAAACAACTCAAGAACTGTTGACTCCCAACAGCTAGATCCAAAGGTAACAGATGGACTCAGAATAAATCTAAATTGAGAGTCTACATACCTGCCAAAATAATCCTAGGCGCAGTGTAATTCTCCTTCACAAAATCATGAAGAACTCCACCGTTCAGCCGCCCCAGGGAGGACTCAGGTGCCATGAGGGGTTGACCTAAACCCCCAACGTATCCAGCTGAGTGAATAGCATCATAAATCGCGACGTGTGGATTATTCGCCATCTCTGCGGTCTCAGCCTTCACCTTAGCCAGCTGCTCTTGAACCTCCCATTCGTTGAACAGAGGGTTCCTCACAGTGTCGACCAGAAGTTCAACCATCTCCGGCATAAACGTCTTAATCGTGTCTCCAGTATAACACATCTGCTCCCGGGAGGCATTCGCCATGACATTCCCACCGATGGCTTCCACCTCACGCACGAGACGAAAGTGCGAGCGGTTGGCGGTACTCTTGAAGGCCATACGCTCCAACAGATGCGATGCGCCGGTGCAGTAAGGGGTCTCATTCTTCGAGCCGGAGTCAATAAATATCCCGATAGTAGAAGTAGGCCCGGCAATCATCTCCGACGCGATCTTCACACCGTTGGCTAGGGTTGTGACCTTGGTC
Source organism: Physcomitrellopsis africana (assembly GCA_036785485.1). Classification (NCBI taxonomy): domain Eukaryota; kingdom Viridiplantae; phylum Streptophyta; class Bryopsida; order Funariales; family Funariaceae; genus Physcomitrellopsis; species Physcomitrellopsis africana. The sequence continues at coordinate 233,087 of JAWRVF010000122.1, read as the reverse complement.
TCATTAGGCTTAACATCGTCGGGCAAGGCAGGCGGCATGTGCACTCCTTGCAGCGGCTCGTACAGTGCAGGCACGGGAGTGGTAGCGCGCTCGCCGAGGAGCCATGACAACACTCCTCCGGAGCTGGAGGCTTGCGTCGACTCCGTCCTCGGCACAGCTTGATTCGCCGCATTGGTGCGAAGCTGACGCTGCGTCTGCTGCTGCGCAAGCTGCTTGGCGAGACGCACCTTCCGCACTGCCGCACCCCTCATTGCTGCGCTCCCTCTGCAACCAATCGGGCCCTGCAAACAACAGTGCCGGATGCCGAAAACCTAGAACTGGGATGCTGGAGGAGCCCGGCGAGCTCTCTCAAACCCAGACTCACGCAATTGCAGCAATTGCCTTCGGTTTCGCTCGTCGATTCCGTGGGTCTCTTTCGATTGTCTCCCACGTTCGTCGACTTTGATCATCGGGCATCTCTTGACTCGACCAACTGAAAGCCACTTCTGAGAAAGGACGTGAGCCCTAGATTCATCCACAATAATGGTTCTTCTAGGCTTCAAATTTTGGAGTAAATTCTAAGTAAATTCTAAGTAATAATAATTCACTAGTTTTGAATGAGTAGTAATTTGATGATATGCTCCTACTAATCAGATTATCAAGTTAGTAGAAAGAATTTAATTTTTTGAGATACAAGTATGTGTTTAAATTATTGTTGTACATGTTAATTTATTAAAAATAATAAAAAATATATTTTTGATCAAAGATATATATATATATATATATATATTCATTCACACACACACATATATAGTGCAAATTTTTTAAAATCATGTTTTATTTTTATAAATAACATATGAGTTTTAAATTTTAAATTTTTTCAAAAATAGTCTTCTTTTTATATCTAAAGTTTTTATTATTATACAATTGATTTAAATAATGATGTTAAATGTCTTCTAAAATTATCCTGTTTTTAAAGTAGTTTTGAATCATTCATACATGTTTCTAATTGAGATTTTTTTTAGCATTTTAAATTTTACTTCACGGAATTGATTTTTTTATTTTTTTATTTTTTTAATTAAATGCAACAAATCATATGTACCACTTTGAAAATAATCATTATAATGCTTTGCTTTTTTACTGAATAAAGAGATTGCAATTACATAATCATTATACCTATTACTAGATGTTAAGTTATTTATACATAGTTTTAAACAAATTGGACAATTTTTCAATTATTTTTTTAAAAAAATCTTATTATAAATTGGATGATAGTGAATAAAATTTATGTATTGGTTGTGCACTATCTTTGAATATATAAGATATTTTTAAAATTAACAACGTGAGCTATTACTTGATTTTTCTAATAGAACTAGAAAGATTTATAATCTTTGAGATTATAAAAAACTTGAAAATTCTTATACAAATTGTTAAAAATGTATATATGTATATGTAAAAGTATATAATTTTGAAATAATTTAATATAACTTATTTAGAATAAAATAAAGTTTACTTTATGATTTAATCAAATCAATTAAATAAAATATCTAATAATAAAATAAGATTATTGATGTATTTTTTTTCAATATTTAAATTTCTATATAATAAAAAATTCTATAAATACTTTTTTAGTATAGTAGATAGATTTATTTTTTTAATAGTATAGTTTTTTATAAAATAGATTGATTTTTATATTATATTAAAGAAGCCAAATTTTATTTCTAATTTTAAATAATTTTTTTTATAAAGTTTATATATCAATATTTAGAATTATTATTATTTTTTTAAATCAAAGTATAATATTTGTTTATAACTATAATAATAAATTTATAATATATTTTTATTGTTGGATTGTTTCATTTGAGATTTCAAAGCAAATTTAATATTGAAAGATGACCTAGTTGAATTAGAAAAATTATTTTAGATAAAAGCATATATGATATTATAAAAATGATATTTAATTAAATATATATATATATATAATTTCTAATTATCATATTAGTTTTTAATATAAAATTTTAAATAAAATTTTAATATTTAATTAATTAATTAAATTTAAAAATCAAATTTTAATAAAATATAAATTATATGTTTAATTTTATTTTAGGTTTAAAGCTACTAAAGTTTTTAATAAATAAGTTTTTTGTGTTTTTATTTTTTTGACATAGTCAAGATATATCTAATGCATTGAATAAAGAAATAAGTACATAGTATTCAAGGACCTTAGAATCAAAAACTAGGCAATAAAGGAAGCACTATCACAATCACTAGATTAGTTATTATAATATGTTAATTGCTAAATTAGTATAAACAATTATACCACCATAATGAAGATTCAAATTCTATCTTATGGATTTGTCTTATCTAGCCTCTAATATATTTTTGGCCATCTAATTCTTATCTCAATTCTAAAGCATAGCTTCACCATTGTCTATTATTTTGTCTAATTTATCTAAAGTGAGCTTTCAAAACATTCAACCATAGTTTTAAGAGATATGACCAAATTTCTAGTCAAATATTTTTATCATCCTAGATTTCTCCATTGAATAGTAAGTTATTGCATTACTGCCATATTATCTATAGGCAAATACCATATAATAGAGACCACATGGTTTTAAATTGGTTGAACTTGACGTAGATGTTTTTTTTACAAAAACGGCTTATTTTCATAAAAAAATACTAGCTAAAGGCTAACCTTTCAAAGATTGGTGGCTATTTTGTAGATCAAAGAAGTAATCCAATTTCAAGTTTTATTTGCTTGAGAATAATTCCAAAATCTATGTAAAATTAATTCAAAAATTTCTAAATTATATAATTGACATAATAAGAAGGTATCTTCTTTAATTGAGCTTTTTATATATTAACCACTAATCTTCTATGATAAATAAGCCAAATTAATGGTGTTTCTTTTTGAACTCTTAGTTTCAATCAAACATTCTTTTATTTGAATTTATAGTTGTTATCAACAATATCTTTTCATTTGGAAGTTATTAGGTTTTAAGGTCTTTCTTGTTTTTGAATGAATTACCTACCAAACTTAGCTATGTAAGATATGATATTGATATATTATTCCTTGATACAATAATATGTTTGGAGGTCAAAGATTCTTCCCTCAATTGTGCCAAAGAATAATCTAATGTCTTTATCTTTCTCAATTATTATTTTTATTTTGGTAACCACTCTAACTACTTTTGCATAGCCTTATTTTCTTTCAAAATAAGGTAATTTTATATTAAGAGGCTTAATTTTTTAATATTTGGAAAGTACATATTTAAAATAGAAAAGTCTTAATTATTTTTTAATTTTAAAAATTTTAATTTTGTAAGCCTTGGCATAATAAATCAATTATTTGAGATATTATTAAAGTTTTGTTATCTTAGTTTAAAGATATAATGTGATAAAATTATTTCATTTGATTTATATAATCCAATCTAGTTGTTGAATTGAAGAAGTTATAATCCAATGCCAAATATGTTTTTCCAAGTTTTAAGGTATCTATCAAAAAGATATATCTATAATTTTTCTTCATTTTTTTTAAGATCAAAAATTTGATTGACCTCACTATATATTATAAAATAATTTATGTCTTAATTACATATATTTTTGATTCTTTATATTTCATTCTTATAAAATTTTGGTGCTCTTCATGATGAAATATAAGAATTGATTAAAGGAAATTCTTTGTCCTACAACAAAAATATATTCTAAATTTTAAAAAAAGATTTGAAAGTATTATTTTTTAAATAATTAACCATTTTAACCAAGTCTTACAAATACGTAGTCAAACCTTTAATCTTTTGCTCTATTTATATTTAAGAATTAAATCTCAAGCAAATTTTGGACTTTATTTTTCTATTACTTTGAAAAATGCTAGTATTTATTAATATTTAGAAGCTTTTGAAGATTTGAATCACTTGGATGAAAGGCCCTAATTACCGATTTAGCAAGCAAGATTGTTAAAGCTTCTTATGGATCAATAATACCAAGGCCGCCTACATCTATGATTTTATAACATGTCTTCTATGTTACTTTTGTTCGAATAAGGGTTTAAGTGTTCCTTCATAAAAAATTCCTAATGAGAGAATAATTTTTTTAATAATTTTTTGAAAACCACTCCATATTAATTTTTAAAAAAAATAGATAAAAGAAAGACATTATTGACTATAATAGCTCTTCCAACCACATTGATTTTTGTGACACATCAAAAATTAAGTTTTTTTTAATTCTATCAATTAAAAATTGATCAACATCTTATATTGTTATAAACAATCTAAATAGAATCTTGAATATTTTTGAAATGTTGTTTTCTTTTGCCTAGGTCTAACCAAAATTATTTATCTTTGTAGGTTTAGCAATGATTTTGTACTACTTATAAATCAATAATTTAGACTAATTTATGTCTAGGCTAGAGACATAGCTAAATTGGTGTAAAATGTGTACCATTTATAATACCAAGGTTTTCATCCCTCTTTAAGATTAAGATTGAATCATCAACCTATTGACTAAAAATTTATTGTAATTTATTATTTGACAAAGTGATGCTATAAATTCAGCCTTCTTTAATATATTTGTGAATGGTTATATTTAATATTTTTTTTATCACAAGTATATAATAGGAAAAGATTCTATTTAATCCTTAAAGACTCAAAAAAATTTTCAAAGATTTTGAGAAGATCCTAGTAGGTCTTAGTAGGTTCTAAGAAGGTTTCAAAAGATCCTAAAAGGTTTTAGGAGATTTTAGATGGTCATAGAAGGTTCTTGGAGGCTTATATATTTTAAGAAGGTGCCAAAGAAAGATCTTAGGCTTACTTCACCTTCAAGCATTAAGAAAACTCTTCAAAGAGCTTCTATGTACTTAATATATATAAGAGTCAAAGTTGAAGGAATGTCAAAGACATGAAACACAAACAACCAAAGTATTAAAATATTCTTGTGTCACTTAGAAAAAATAAAAAATCATTCAAAGATGATATAATATTAAATTAAAATAACTATTGATAAAGATAAGAAGAATAGAGACTTTTAAAATAAGACTAAGAACAAGAAAGGTGTTGACAAGAGTGAAAAAAGTTTCACTCTTGTTTCTATATATACTATCTATCTAAGAGCTATGTGGCAACATTCTATAGGACCTTCAACATGTATCCAATTTGTAAGACATATGTCAAACTTGCAAGAGAAGTTCCATATATGTGTACCACATAATTAGCTTGTTTTACAAGCTACTAATATGTGTGACATAAGATTAACTTGTTAGCTAAGTTTTTAACCTATGAATTACCTATAGACATGAATAAAGATGAAATCGCATCTATGAAGCTTTTCAGAAGCTTTTCTATAAGATATTATCAAATTAATCTACTTTTATCAAGTTCTATCTATCCATATTAATTAGATAATTATTGGAATAAATCTTATGTCTATGATATTACTTCCTTTTTTAGAGACAAGTTCCACAAGGAGTGGTGATTACATGTTGAAGAAGTCCAAGATATGCCAAATTATATTTGCTACATATTCTAATCTTTGTTCTTTTTGAAGGTAGCTAATATGTCTTTTCAACTATCAATAATATCTCATACCTTGATATTTGATCATTATTATGGCCTTCATAACTTTCTTAAAAAAAAACATTTGAAATACTATCAAAAGTAGTTTTTATCTATAAAAATATCACCAAACATCGGGAATCTTTTCTAAGGTTGTGATATCAAACACATTGTATCTCACCATCAATTCAAAGAATAACATGTCATTCTTAAAGATCTTCATTTTTATTCCATTGTCTTGAACATTGTATCAGTCGTAATATTTTGTATAGTAAGTTAATAAATAATAGCCTTGAATTAAATTTATTGATTGTTGATTTTTTATCTCTTTAATGTTAAAAAATTCAAAAAAATAATAAACAATGATATAAGATATCTCCATTGAATTTGCTTTGCTTTATAATAAAGTTTTTTTTTAATCTTGATTTTGATAGATGTTGTCAACAAAATATATTGATTTTAATTGATGCATTTGCTAAATTCTTAGATGGCTCCCATATGCGTTTGCTAATATCATATCCATGCCAATGTACAAGATATTTCAACCTATTTCAACGCCCCTTCAAATCTAAAACCTTTTCCACCTCAAATTTTTTATTATTGTTCAATTCTATAAAAAAGGATGGTATTTGTCTTCTCTCTTATATATTTGCTATCTTATATGATTTAAGCAGAGACAAGTAAAATACATGATGGATTTTCATAGACTTTGGTAGATATAATTAATAAGGAACTAGATTGCCTTATTTATAAATTGAAAATGGTCTAAGCCTATGATAATTCAGCTTATTACAAGGACAAATAATCTTGATATTACAACAAAGTAGCCATATCATATTACCAATGTGGAATTGAGATTGTTTCTTATGATAGACATTTGCATTGGTCTTTTGTTGTTGTTGAGCTTTTTTTAATTGTGCCTTCCTTATTATATATAACTTTGACAATTAATTTGTTAAGTCTTTTTTAAAAGGATTATCAGCTTTTGAGAAGTCAAAAGTATCAAATCATGAATAATAATTATAATTAATAAAAAAAAATATTAAATAGAAAAATATATCAAATTATTGTAAGCAAATTTTATTAATGGCAAAAAAATTGTCTAATCATTTTGATGATAATTGATGGTACATCTCAAATACTATTTTAAAAATTGATTTATCCATTTTTTTTGTCCATCAATTTGAAGGTAGAAGGCTAAAGATAGTTTTATGTCCACCTTTAATATCTTGAAAAGGATTTTTCAAAATTTTGATACAAATTATGTCCTTCTATCTAATATAATATTTTTTAGTAATCTATAATAACGATAGATATTATCAAAAAAGAAATTAGCTATTTTTTCACCTATGATAGATTTTGTATACAATACAAAATGTACCATCTTGGTAAAATGATCTACAATCACAAATGTAGAATCATATGAACTTGAAATTGATAGATCTCTGATAAAATCCATAGATACAAAAGACCATCGTTGTTTAAATATAGATAATAGTTGAAGAAGTTTATAAGATCAATTATAAGGAGTTTTTGATCTTGAACAAATATCACATGACTACACAAACTCTTTAATTACTTTTCACATTTGAGACCACCAAAAATCTCTTGCAATTAATTTTAAAGTTTTGTTGTATCCAAAATATCTTATTACAAGAAAGTTGTGATGAGCTCCAAGAACACATAGTCATAATTCACCTTTTGGAATATACATGTATCAATATGAGAAAGAAGTTTATAAATTGTGGACTTACCTTTTTTTCCTAAGTCCTTTGATTTTTCTTTTAATGATATTGAGGCATTCCTTATTGATAACTCTTGTGAAGCCATCTCATGAGCCTTATTTCCTCTAGTCTGCCTCTTGGAAGAATTTTCTTCTCTTATCTCATTAAAATCCTATCTTCTCTTTTCTTCTATTAAGGCTTCATGTTGGTTCTTAGCAATATAGATATGCATTGATAAAACTTCCGCAAGATTTTTTCAACTCGTAGTTCTATGAATTATTGCAGTAGTCTTTAATAAAGCTTCTTGTGGTATCTTTTTTTTATACATTGTAGAAATGGCTGAAGACCAAAAGTCCGCTTGGTTCAATACTTCCAGAAAAATCTCAGTTGCCATTATCATCTATCTTAGCATCATAACTTGTAATTTCCATCATTACAATTCTATTTATTGCCAAATAATTCTTAACCACTGCTTTTATACCTCCTTTATCAAAGTTAATTCGGAAAAAATCACTAATATGTATTAATGCCACTTTTCCATCTTTTCAAAAAATAATATCTTGTTACACCATTTCATTGAATTCACCACAATCCTTTTAAGAATGAGAATCATCATCACACTAAATACATCTTTGCACATATCCTTGCTTAAAAATAGTTTTTGAATTCATTGTAGAAGTCTTTTCCTTAAGCCTTGCAAGCTTAATTTGAAGATCCTGCATTCCATATATAAGTTCTTCAATTTTCACATCTTTTTTTTTTGATGTAGTTGTTAAAGGTTAGATGGTAGGTACTGTTGATTGTGAAGTGGACACTTGAGTTTTAGGTACTTGTACAATTCTTTAAATACCAATTCAATCATTTTTTTTTTCTTTTTTGCAAGCAATCCCACTATATCTTCAACTTCTTTCTATTTTATTGTCAATCCTTCTATCTCTTCTTTATCTTCAAGAAGAATTTATAATCTCTCTTATAATTCTCCATTAGCTGCTTGAAGAAATAATTCAACCTTCTTTGGTCCCAAGGTTATCTTTTCCACTTTTAATAACCGAAAATATTACCTCTCAAACTCCCTTAATAATTTAGTAGCTTGCAATTTCTTATTAGGACATTCAATCCATTCAAAAAATGATTTCTTAGTGACCCGATCTGAGTCTTTCAAGAAATACTCATCTCTCAATGCGTTAGAGAATGTTTTCCAAGAACTTTTAAATTGTCTTATAATTGATTTCACATATTCTCTTATCTCCGGCATTGTAGCAAGTTCAAATAATAAAATCATATCCTTTTCAAAAACTTGATTCAATTCCATTTCTCGCACATAATATCTTAAATATTTAAAAATATCTCTTCCATCAAACTGATCAATCTTGTTAACGACTACTTACAAAGCTTTGATTGCCAAAGCCTCCTTGCAAACATTGTGTTGTTGCTGTTGCATAAACAATGTAAATACTTGAAACATATTTACAATGTTTGGATCTAAATACATATCTTTTCTACTAGAAGAAAATCCACTTGAAGCTCCACTTGAAGATCTACTTGAAGCGCTATCCAAAGCTCCATCAAAAATTCCAAATTCCACCTTCTTGTTTTCTTGCACCATCAATTTTAAATAACCAAATAAAATCTAACACCTTCCACCTCAAACTTTCATATTGGGTTCACCACTTATGTTGTATTACGTATTGTCATGTTTGAAAATACGCTGGGTACTAGATTATAGAAGGTGAAGTTGCAGTTCACAAATATCCAAAAATCCTTAATAAATTTCATCCATATAAGAAGAATATGATTGAATATTAATACAAGAGTACTTAAATCAATACAAAGTGCTTAAAAACATTCTTCTTGATAACTTCATCCAAATATAAATCCCAATTGCTTTGTTACTTGTCACAATCAAGTAACTAAGATTTTTCTTTATAAGTCCTAATCTTATTCAGTGAACTTTAATAAGCTATAACTCTTAATCTAACTGTCAATTTAGTGTGTAGCTTTTCAATTGTAGATGTCACTTCAATTGTACACACTAGCCAAGAGTGTTGGTCCTAACTTTATTGCATAAAAACTTAATCCCTAATATAAATCTAATTTTAGATAGTAATTATTAAATCTTTTAAAATCTTTTGAAAACAAGTCTAATATTTCTAAAATAAATTTGAAGCTAATTCTCCAACCCTAATCACCGATCTCCAAATGACTCGACCTGTTGCCCTTGGTGGTCATTTTTGTGGCTGGAGGTCTGATTTTGATCCTGTTCCATATATGGTCAATCCCCGGATATCAATCTAACTTATTCTAATTTAAGCTTGATCCTATCCTCAACTTAATCCTAGTATCAACCATATTTATTATTTATCTCTTCTATCTTATTTTTATTAACTTTTGGCTTTTTAAAAATAGTGAAAGAGTTTCTATAATCTAAAAGGAAAATTTAATAACTAATTTTTATCTATTAGCTATTAAAACAAGAAAATAATCTAAGATGCTTTCATAGAATCTTTCTTAAGTATCTTAAGTTTCTATTGAACTAAGATATTTGAATATTAAATAGAAATCACTATTGTTTATGTTTTTCACCACATAAATGTGTTACAATATGACAACGTTGACTAGACTAGAAGTGCCTTCTAAATAGTAACGCCATTCTTAAAAAAAATCCGTAATTACAAGAAGTTCTTTACAATGGATTTTGTAGTTGAATTCTACTGCTGAAAATTTTCTAAAATAAAAACCTATTAGGTGGAATTTGTTATCTGCTCCCATTTGTGACAATATCACACCCAAAGCAAAGTTTGATGCATCTATTTCCATAAAAAATGCTTTAAAAAAGTCAACACAATATAAGTTTGGTGCAAAAATAAAAGCTATCTTCAAAGTTTCAAATGATGCTTTTGTTTCTTTATTCCACTTAAATTTGTCCTTACAAGATAAGCATTTAAATGGAGCTGCAATTTGAAAAAAATTCTTGATATAGATTTGATAATAATTAGGAAATCTTAAAAAATATTGCACATTTTTTATTATTCTTGAAATTTTCTAGTCCATGATTGTCTGGACTTTCTTAAGATCTATCTTGAGACCATCATTTGAAATGATGTATTCTAAGAAATGAACTTGAGTATTGTAAAATATACACTTTTTTATCTTGGAATATAATCATACATTTTTAAGTTTTTATAACACATGACAAAAATGAAGTTTATATTCTTTTATATTCTTAGAGTAGATTATAATATTATTTAAATAATAGACAACAAAATCATCAAGAAATTCACAAAAAATATCATTTATAAGATGTTGAAAAGCAATTGGTATATTAATAAGTCCAAAAGGCATGACATTATATTTGAAATGCCCATACCTAGTTTGAAATATAGTCTTATATTCATCACCTTCTTTGATATAAATCAAGTTGTATGTTCTTTGCAGATCTATTTTTGTGCAAATTTTTGTTTGACTAAATTGATCAAGAAGTCTTGAAATCAAAGATAAAGAATATCTATTCTTGATGGTAATCTTATTAAGTCTTGAATAATCTACATACATCCACAAGAATCCATCACAAATAAGATAAGAGCTCTTGTTGGAGACTTTGAATGGTGTATAAAGTTTTTAATTAAGTTCTTGTCAATATATATTTTTAATGCAGCCAATTTATTTTGTAATAAATTATAGATTGGTCTAAATGGTAATTGAGCTCCTTCTTGAAGATTGATTGAACAATCATAAGGTCAATGCTTTGAAAGAATATTTGTATTTTTCTTTTAAAAGATATCTTAAAAATCTTGATACTAGCTAAGAATATCACTTGTAGTATTTTTAGCATCCAAAATAGATGTGGCATATATAGCAAAAGATGATCCTTCTTTTGTCGCATATATAAAAGCTTTTGCACCAATCAATAAGAATTTGGACATATTAGAATTATATATGTCTACTTGACTAACGGATTTTTAGATTAAATTACAAGAAAAATCAAGGTTACAAGAAATCCAATCTATTTGAAGATTATACTTTTCTAACCACAATAATTTTAAAATAATTAAATTGGAGGGAGATCTAATTATATTATATATTACTATGTTATTATATTCTTTAATTGCTACATGTAAAAGAATAGTCTCATGGATAATATCTCTAAAAGACAATAAACAACCATCTATGACTTCTACATGCGTGGATTTAGTTTTCTTAACTAGAGATATTTTTTGTTTTTTGACAAAGTCTTTGTCTATGAAATAAATTAAGAATCTTGAATCTAATAAGACAAGGACTTTGTAATTTTTAGGTCCTAAAAATATATTTATTATAAAAGAAGATTAGGGATCTAAAGAGAGAATATGATCTTTATAAGTGTTGCATATGATTCTAGTTGCACGGTCCCTATTGTAACTAGAGAAACTCATTTTTCAACACATTATCTTCTTTAGTAACCATACTCCTCATTTTGTGATTGTGTTGCTTCTTTAGACAATATTGAGCAGTATGCTTAGCTTCTCTATAATATAAGCACAAACCTTCTTGACCACATTGAATCTTTTTTTGTTTGGTGAGAGGTTTAAAACGTACCACATCAATTTACATTAGGTCTGGCTCAGTCAAATAAGTTTTTGAAAACTTAGGAATTGTTGTCATCAATTCACTCATTTTTCTCAAGTCAAATCTATGTTTCTGATGCCTTTTAAATAAACCATTGTTGCATGCAATGGCTTGAGTAATAAATTATTCAAAAGAATTTGCTTTTCACATTGTTAGTAACAAGTCTTTGACGTTATTGTTCAAACCATAATAAAATTGATTGAGAAGGGCTTTGTTGTTCCACTCCATATTACAAGTAAGGCTTTAAAATTTAGTAGCATATATTATAACTCATTGTGATCTTTGTTATAAAGATAAGAGCTTGATCTCTGCTACCCTCTCTCAATCACTTTTTCTAAATGTGGCTATAAACACTTCAAGGAATGAATTCAAATCATAAAGAAGCTATGATTTTTTTTTATCAGAGGTGCAAATAAAAAAAGAGCACTTTTAGATAGAAGTATGCCTATGAATCTAACTTGAGTAAATCTATTAGGATATTAAAAAAGATCCAACTTTAGATATAGCTTGACTTGTTACAAAAAAGTTCAAAATTTTGATCTTATTCCATCAAACTTCTCAAGCATACTAATCTTTCCCTCCTTCATGCTTGTAGAAGCAAGGCTTCTTGAATTTGTTTATGAGGCCAATTTACTTGTTTTCCTTAACTGTACAATTTTTTGGTGTAGGCTTTGGACTTCTTCTATAGATGTAGGAATAGTACTTCTATGATTGATATTAGTGATTTGTAAAATTTCTACCCTAAAAATGTTAACAAGCTCCTAAAGATCTGCGATAGTTGCAAATCTATTCTCATTTCTCTTAAGTATAGCATCTATAATCTTACCTTCTATCTTAGGCAACTTAATAAATCTACAATTTAAATTAGAAGAGGATAATTTGTAATCTCTAATATCAAATAAAAAATTTCTATAAAGAAAGGTGATCTATTATGTTTTAAAGAAAAAATCAAGATTAAAAAGCAAAGAATGTTAGTTTAAAGGTAGATAATCTGCAATCTTCAAATGCAACAATAGAAATGGAATAATCTACTCATTTAAGTACAAAGCAAGAATAATGAATCTTCACTCTAGTCAAACTGTCAAGGATATGAATCATAAAAGAACAAAATATTAATACACTCTTGTGTTATTCAAAAGAATAGAATCATTCAAATATAAAATAATATTAAAACTAGAATGGCTATTGCTAAAGACAAGAAGACTAAAGGCTCCTAAAACAAGACTAAAAATAAAAAAGGCATTGACAAGAGTGAAAAAGGCTTCCCTCTTGTTTCTATATATACTATCTATCTAAGAACTACATGGTGGCATTCTATAGGACTGCCAACATGTGTCCAATTTGCAAGACACGTGTCAAACTTGCAAGATAAGTTTTTCACGTACTTAGCTTGTTCCACAAGCTACCAATATGTGCAATATATGGCTAACTTGTTGGCTAAGTTTTCAGCCTACCAATCACCTATAGATATGTGTAAAGATGAACTTGCATCTATAAAGCTTCTAAGAATCTTCTTTCTAAAATATTATCAAATTAATTTATTTCTATCTACTTCTATCTATCCATACCAATTTTATAATTATTGAAATAAATCCTATATTTGTGACAATAAAATAACTTATTAATTTATTAATAGAAATAATAACCTTTAAAAGAAATTTGTTAGGAACCAATTTGATTTATTGTCATAGAAGTAATAGTTGAAGAGTAGAATAGCTTTCCATCTTCTTCTTTTACCATGACTTGTGGCTTCAAGAACAAAATAACTCTCCATCTTTTTCTTTTACCATTTCTTATGGCTTCAAGAGTAGAATAATTTTTCATTTTCTTCTTTCACCATCTCTTGTGGCTTCAAGAGTGGAATAATTTTCCATCATTTTTTTACCATACTTCAACTACAACTAACTCCGCATTTCATGACAATCTCATTATGTCAAATATATTCTAATATATGATATTAAAATGATTTATATCTAATATATCTTTTAGCTATTTATTTTAAAAGAATTATTGATTTGGTTGTTATGCTAGTTGAATTATAGCAAATGAGATATTTAGCCTTGACTCATGAAGATTTATTAAACCAAGTTGAAGGAAGAGTACTAAAAACAAAGTCTATTACAAGAATTTATAGATTTTTACTTGAAGATGTTATTTGCTATAATGGATGTATAAGAAAGATCCCTGTAAATTATATAGAATTAGATGCAAGAGAAGCTCGTGATTTCTTTAAAAGGTGTAGAATTAAATTATCATTGACTATTGCTTATAATCCAAAAGAAAATATAAAAAATAAACATAATCATCTATCAATTGTAAAAGCATTAATTAAAGCTTGTAATAGAAAGATAAAAGAATAGCCTTGATTCTTGCCATTTGTATTGTGGGTTGATCAAACAACTTATATTTTAATAGTAGGATACATGCCTATTGAGCTCATGATAGGTTAAAAATCTATTATTCCAATTGAAGAAAAAATACCAACTTAGAGTGTACTACCATAGGAAGATGGATTGACAAGAAAAGAACTTTTAACTAATAAGATTTGGTAACTTGAATAAAGACCAAAAGATATGCAAATAACATTAGAAAGGTTAAAAAGGGTAAAATTATAAAATAAGATTTAATTTGATAAATAATATTAATTAAGGCCTAAAATAATTAAAAAAGGTGATTGGATTTTGATCTATGATAGTAATTTAGATTATCAATATAATATTTTATAAAAGTTTTTTAAATGATGGTTTGGACTATATATAGTAATAATGGTTTATAATAATGCAACCTATTTGCTAAGAGAATTGGATGGAACAAAGTTAAAAATACCAATTGTTGGAAAATAAACAAAGATATTTGAACAATAATATTTAAAAGCTAATATAGAAGATCTTATTGAAGACTTTAAAGACAAAAAGATGGTTTTAATTTGGATAACAAAAGTAATAAAGAAAAAATTAATGAAGATATTGAAGGCATAGTATGAAGCCAACAATAACATATGATTTAATTGGCGCATATCAAAAGACACGTAGGTTCAAAGAGGGTGGATGTTATATTGTAACATGGCTATAGGATGAAAGGACAAAAGAAGACTTATATTATAGAGAATCTTTATTGAAGACTAAGTTAAAAAATTACTTTAAAAAATATAGATAAAAAATAAAAATAAAAATAAAAAAATAAAAAAATAAAAAAATAAAAAAATAAGAGAAGTAATAAAAATATTTAATGTCAATATTATCTTTTTATAAAAAAGACTTCTATTTACTTTTTAGGACCATAAACAAGACAAAATAAGATAGATTAGCAAAAATACTACTATAGGCATCATAAGATCAAAGTGAAGGATAGTTTTTAATAAAAATTATCTTAGAAAACCTTGAATTAATACTTGGGGAGGGCTAGTTATGAAACAAGGTTGAAACCAGATCCTAAGCTACAAAACCATATACCTATGACAGATGGGATCTTTTTTTATTGATTAAAAAATAAGATTTGAGAGCAGACTCAATAAAGCTTCTTTAAGCATTGATTTTAAGGTTTTTGAATTTGTAATGAATTTTTGAGAGCTATGCAAAGTCAAGGTTCTATTTGATTGACTTTGAATATTGAAAAATAAAGAAAGTTTGCATTTTTGAGCATATAGAGAGTTTTGTAGCAGATCCATAGGTGAAAATTTTTAGATTTGTAAATATAGTTGTGTTAAATGTTTGTTGTGAATATGAACTTAATTCAATAGTTAGATCAGAGATTATTGGAGTTTAAGTTAGCTAGGATTTTAAAAATTGGATTTTTAAGATCAATGATGGTTTTCGTGATTTTGAGCAATTTGCTAGTTAAATTGGAATGATTCTTTTTTGAGCTAATAGTTAACTTAGTTTTTAATATTTTTAATATTTTAAAACAAATAAATAGTGCAAAAAGAGATATTGATACTTGAAGAACAACATCAACATTAGAGAAGGAGTGCGGCCAATACACGAAAGGATTAGGAGCTTTTTTTTCCATTTGATAACTTTGATTCTTTTCAAACTTTATATGCTTATTTTTAACTAGAGAATTAAAAATATACAAATTTTAAATGAAAATCAATGATTGATTTGATAATTTTTGAGGTTTTAAACTTTCTATTGAATTAATTAGGACTTCATTAGGATTCATTAGAGAATTAAGATTTTATTAGGATTTATTAAAATATTAGAATTTTATTAGGATTTTATTAGGATATTAAGATTTCATTAGGATTTTATTAGGATTTTATTAGGATTTGACTAAAATTTGACTTAGGATTTGATTTAGAATTTGATTAAGGTTTGACTTAAGATTTAGATTAGGATTTAATTTAGGATTTGAATTAGATTTAATTTAGGATTTAAATTAAGATTTGACTTAGGATTTGACTAAAGTTTGATTTAGAATTTGATTTAAGATTTGACTAAGGTTTGATTTATAATTTGATTTAGGATTTGATTATGATTTGATTAAAATTGATTAAGATTTGATTAAGATTGTATTATGATTTTTTTAGGATTTGATTAAAATTTAATTGAAATTTATCTAAGATTATATTAGAATTGTTAGATGTTTGATTAGTTGTAATATATAAGTGTATCTTCTATAGTCAAGTACTTGGTATATTTTCAAATAAGATGACATGTAATACAACAACAATAATTGCATTAGAAGCGCCTTTTAGATAATGATGCTATTTTTGAAAGGAATCTATGATTGAAAGAAGTTCTTTGTTGTAGATCTCATAGTTAATTTTGATTGCCAAAAATATTTTTGAATAAAAAGCTATTTCATGAAGTTTTTTGTTTGCTCCTATTTGTGACAATACTACATTGAAGGTATAGTCTGATGCATTTATTTCCATAAAAAATACTTTGGATAAATTGACGTAATATAAGATTAGTATATAAGTAATAGTTGTCTTCAAAGCTTCAAATAATGCTTATGCTTCCTTACTCCATTCGAGTTTTTTTTTCAAGTTAAACATGTTAGTGGAGTTATAATTTGAAAAAAATTCTTAATAAAGATCTAGTAGTAATTGGCAAATTCCAAAAAATATTATACATCTCTTATTATTTTTGAAATTTTTCAATCCATAATTTTTTAAATTTTTTTAGAATCCATAATTAGATCATCACTAAAAATGATGTATCTTAAAAAATCAACTTGAGTAGTGTGAAATACACACTTTTTATCTTGGCATATAATCTTGCATCTTTAAGTTTTTGTAATACACAACAACCACAACGTTCATATTCTTCTATATTCTTAAAATAAATCAAAATATTATCTAAATAATAGACAACAAAATCATCAAAAAATTCACAAATAATTTCATTTATAGAATGTTGAAAAGTAGCTAATACATTTGTAAGTCCAAAAAGTATAACATTATATTCAAAATATCTATACTTGATTCAAAATGCAATCTTCTATTCATCACCTTCTTTGATGTGAATCAAATTATATACTCTTTATAAATCTATTTTTGTAAAGATTGTTGTTGGACTGAGTTCATCAAAAAATTCTAAAATCAAGGTAAAGGTTTCCTATTTTTTATAATAATTTTGTTAAGTCCTCAATAATCTATACATATCTGCAATGACTTGTCTTTTTTTTTTTTTTTTTTTTTTTTTTTTTATAAATAAGATAATACTTCATGTTAAAAATTTTGAATGGTGTAAAAAGTTCTTAGCTAAGTTTTCATCAATATATTCCTTCAATTCAACCAACTCGTTGTGCAATAAACTATAGATTGGTCTAAATGGTGGTTGAATTTTTTCTTGAAGATTAATTGAACTATTATATCTTTTTGTTGCTAAATTTAAAAAATAGTTTCATAGATGACATCTCAAGGACAATGAAGGTCAATGCTTTGAGTTTTTTCTTGAAGATTAATTGAAGGTCAATGCTTTGAAAGAATATCTATATTTTTTTTTCAAAAACGTCTTAAAAATCTTGATATTGGCTAAGAATACAACTTGTAATTTTTTCAATATTAGAAATATGTGTGGTGTATATAATAAAAGATGATCTTTCTTTTGTCATATATATAAAAGCTTTTTCACCTATCAAAAAAGATTTAGATATATTAAATTTATGTATTTTTATTTGACTAATAGATTTTTAAACCATAAGAAAAGTTAAGGTTATAAAAAATCCAATTTATTTGAGAATTATACTTTTTTAACCATGATAATCCTAAAATAATTGAATTAAAAGGAGATGTAATTATATTAAATATTACTATGCTATTATATCTTTTTGTTGCTAAATTTAAAAAATAGTTTCATAGATGACATCTCAAGGACAATGAATGATCATCTATGACTTCTATATACATAGATTTAGTTTTTTTAATTAAAGATATTTCTTATTTTTGAACAAAAATTTTGTTTATAAAATAAGTTGAGACTCTTAAATCTATTAAGAAAAAGACTTTGTGAATTCTAAGTCATAAAGATATATCTATTATTAAATAAGATAAAAGATTTGAGGAAAAAATAGGACTTTTATTAGATGTTGTATATTGTGAATCATCAAATTAATTTATTAGTTTTTTTAGGACAAAAGAATGCATTTAGAGTGTCAAAATTATAATTATTAGATGAAGATGTATTTAGAAGATGATAAATAAAGAAAAATAGTATTAATGGAAAAAAAATAAAATCTTAGTAAGTCTTATCTTATTAAATAAGTCAAATCTATAAACAAGTTATCTTTGAGGTAAAATATTTTTACTTAATTTTTTAATTATTTATTTCTTATTTTTAAACTTCCATAATTTATTCATAGTAATTTGGATCTATATGTTTTTTATGTCATTAAAAAAATAATAAAATTATTTATTTAAAATTTTATTTTTTATTTTTTATTTTTATTTTTTATTAGATAAAAATATAGTGAACAAACTGAGACCTAATTTTGAATTATGTCATTCCTTGATTTTATTTATTTCATTTGTTTTGTATTTGTTCTTCTTTGTTCTTATTATTTTCTTCCTTCACTTTATAATACCAATTACAAGTAACTTTTAATTGAAGCCATCTTATAATTTGAATTGAAGGGTGAAATTTATCCTCATATTTTAGTACGTTTGTCAAAAAATGATACTTTTAATAGTATATGTGAAGTATGAAGTTATTTATTATAATTAATCTTGCTTGATTTTGTTGAATAAGCAATTCAAATAGATCTTCATCATTGATTGTCAATGACAAGAACTCGATGAAAGCAAATAAATATATGAAACTTCTATTAAGAAATATAACAAAATAGAAGTAAGGAAGTATGTATATTAAAAGAAACTAGAATGGCTATTGCCACAAGACAAGAAAACTATAGACTCTTGAAATTGGGCTAGGAGCAAGAAAAGAATTGACAAGAGTGAAGAAGGCTTCACTCTTGTTTTTATTTATACTATCTATCTAAGAGCTACGTGGCAATATTCTATAGGACCTCCTACATGTGTCTAATTGGCAAAACACGTGTCAAACTTACACGACAAGTTTTTCACATGTGCGCCACGTACTTGGCTTGTTCCACAAGCTACCAACATGTGCAATACATAGCTATCTTGTTCTATAAGCTACCAACATGTACGCCATGTGACTAGCTTGTTGACTAAGTTTCTAACCTACCAATCACCTGTAGATATGTATAAAGGTGATTCCACGTCTATGAAGCTTTTAAGAAGCTTTTCTATGAGATATTATCAAATCAATTTATTTTACCTACTTCTATTGGTCTATATAAATTAGATAATTATTGGAGTAAATCTTATATCCATCATATTATCCCCTCTTCTAAGGACCAATTCTACAAAGAGCAGTGATTACATGTTGAAGAAGTCCAAAATACATTGAATTGTCCTTGCCACATACTTTGATCTTTGTTCCCTTCGAAGGTAGTTGATAGGTCCTTTCAGCCATTGATAATGTCGCATACCAAGATGAAAGGACCACCCTATTATTTGATCATTATTAAGGCCTTCATAATTCCTTTCAAAGAAAACATTAGGAACACCATCAAAAATAGTTCCTACCTCTAAAAGTATCACCAAATATCGGGAGTCTCTTCTAAGGTTCTGATATCAAACACATTATATTTTGCCATCAATCATAGGAAGGACATGTCGTTCTTGAGGGTCCTCATCTCTATTCCATCATCTTGAAGGTTGCGATAGTCGTAATGTCTCGTCCGATAAATCAGCAAACAAAGGTTTTTGAGTTGAATCCACTGGTTGTTGATTCTCCATCTTCTTAATGTTGCAAATACAAAGAAGCCACAAACAAGGATAGAAAGTAGAATGTTATCTTGTTTAGATTGTGTTTTTTTAATAAGAAAGGTCCTCATCTTGATTTTGATGGATGTCATTGATAAAAAGCCTCTACTTTTCTTACTGCATTTATAAGATTCTTTGCTAGTTTCCATGTAAGTTCACTAATATCGTATACATACTAATGAATAAGATATTCTAACCTATTTTGGCGCTACCTTGAATCTAAGATTTTTTCCACTTGAAAATCTTCATTATTATCCACGTCTATAAAAGGAGGTAGCACTTGTCTTCTTGATATGTTCACTATCTTATATGGTTTAGGAAGAGACGCATGGAATATAAGATGGATCTTCATAGACTCCAGTAGGTGTAATCGATATGCAACTGGATTGATTTGTTCAGAAATAAGAAAAGATCTAAGCCTACGATAGTCCAACTTATCACAAGGATGAGTAGTCTTGATATTGCGACAAAGTAATCATATCTTATCCCCCGCATTGAATTGTGGTTGTTCCTTGCAATACGCATTTGCATTTATTTTTTGTCGTTCTTGAACTTCTTTTAATTGCACCTTTATTATTGCATATAGCTCTGACAAATAATTTTCCAAATTTTTTACTATTGGATTATTAACTTTTGAAAAAGCAAAAGTATCAAGTCGTGAGTGGTAATCATAATTAATAAAAAAAGATGTTTGTTGTATAGAAGAATGTATTGTATTATTATAAGCAAACTTTGCCAATGGTAAGAGAGTTGTCCAATCATCTTATTGGTAGTTGATGGTACACTTCAAATATTGCTCCAAGACTTGATTTACACGCTCTATTTGTCCATCAATTTGAAGATAGAAAGCTAAAAATAGTTTTATATTTACCTTTAAAATCTTAAAAAGTATTCTCCAAAATCTTGACATAAATTACATCCTTCTATCTGATATAATATCCCTTGATAATCCATGATAGCAATAGATGTTGTCAAAGAAGAGTTTAGTTGTTTCTTTACTTGTGATAGATTTTGTACATGGTACAAAATGTGCCATCTTGGTGAAATGATCTATGATCACGAATATAGAATCACATGAACTTGAATTTGAAAGATTTGTGATGAAATCCATAGAAATAGAAGATCAAGGTTGTTTTAATATAGGTAATAGTTGAAAAAGTTTGTAAGGCCGATGACAAGGAGTTTTTGATCTTGAACAAACATCATACAACTACACAAACTCTTTAACAGCCTTCCACATTTGAAGCCACCAAAAATCTCTTGAAATTAGCTCCAAGGTCTTATTGTATCCAAAATGTCCAATTGCAGGGAAGTTGTGACGAGCTTCAAGAGCATGTAGTTGTGCTTCACCTTCTCAAATGTATAAACGTCCTTCAAAATAAAATAAGTTGTCCATGAACTCGAACTTTGAAGTATCATGAAATTTAAAAGAATTATTCTTAATATCATGAATAAGAGGATCTGAGGGCATATTTAACTGGATTTGCTTGAAAAACGTTAAATCAACAGTCAATGTTGATTTTATTGCTCAAATATGAAATTGCTCTAGTTTGAAGAGGATCGTTCTTTGTTGATCAAAAGGTGTATTTCTTTCTTTTGGTGCAAGATAAGATCGTCTAAAAAGAGTATCAAATAGACCTTGTTTTTCTGACCGATAAGTGATGATGAACTCAAATCTTGACAAAGATATACTCTAACGAGCTTGACAATGATTTAATACGCATGTTGACATGCAGTACTCAAGATTCTTGTGATCTATCTACACAATGATTGCACTAGAAGCGCCTTCTAAATAATAGAGCTATTCTTGAAAGAATCCACAATTGCAAAAAATTCTTTATCGAGGATTTTGTAATTGATCTTTGTTCCTAAAAATTTCTCAGAATAGAAAGCTATAGAGTGGAATTTATCATCTGCTCCTATTTGTGACAATATTGCATCCAAAGCAAAGTCTAGTGTATCTGTTTCCATAAAAAATGCCTTGGAGAAGTTGATGCAATACAAGATTGGTGTAGAAATAAAAGCTATTTTCAAGGCTTCAAATGATGCTTTTGCTTCCTTACTTCTACTCGAGTTTCTCTTCACAAGTTAGACGTGTAAGTAGAGCTGCAACTTGAAAAAAGTTTTTGATAAAGATTCGGTAGTAATTGACAAATCTCAAAAAGTATTGCACGTTCCTTGTTGTTCTTGGAATCTTTCAATCCATGATTATTTAGACTTTCTTAGGATCCATTATAAGACCATCATTCGAAATGATGTATCCTAAGAAATCAACTTGAGTAGTATAAAATACATACTTTTCTATCTTGGCGTATAATTTGGTATCTCTAAGTTTTTATAATATACAACGAATATATAATTCATATTCTTTTATATCCTTGGAGTAGATTAAAATGTCGTCTAAATAACAAACAACAAAATCATTTAAAAATTCACAAAAAATATCATTCATGAGATGCTGAAAAATAGCTGGTATATTTGTGAGTCCAAAAGGCATAACATTATATTGAAAATATTCATACCTTGTTTGAAAAACAGTCTTCCATTCATCTCTTTCTTTGATACAGACTAGGTTGTACACTCCTCATAGATATATTTTTGTATAGATCTTAGTTTGATCTAATTGATTCAGAAGTCCAGATATCAATGATAGAAGGTATTTGTTTTTGATGGTAATCTTATTGAGTCTTTGATAATCTATGTATATCCGTAGTGATTTATCTTTTTTCTTTACAAATAAGATAGGAGCTCTTGCTGGAGATTTTGAATGACGTATAAAATTTTTAGCTAAGTTTTTATCAATATATTCTTTGAGTTTAGCCAATTCATTTTGTGATAAGCTGTAGATTGGTCCAAATGGAGGCTAAGCTCCCTCTTTGAAGTCAATTGAACAATCATATGGATGATGCTTTGGAAGAATATATGCATTCTTTTTCTTAAAAACGTCCTGATAATTTAGATATTGGCTTGGAATGCCATTTAAAGTCTTTCTACCATTAGAAACGCGTGTGGCATAAATAACAAAAGTTGATCCTTTGTTTGCTGCATGTATAAAAGCTTTTGTACCTATAAATATAGGTTTTATTGTATTAGACTTATAGCTTTTCACTTAGTTGGCAGGATGTTTAATAATGTTTTAAGAAAATTCAAGTCTACAAGAATTCCAATCTATATGAGGGTTATGTTTTTCTAGCCATGATAAACCTAAAATAATTAGATTAGATGGAGATTTAATTATGTTAAAGGTTATGTAGCTATTATGACCATCTATTGTTATTTTTATAAGACGGATTTTATAAGTGTTATCTCCAGAAGACAACAGATGACCATCTATGACTTCTACATGTACGGGTTTAATTTTTTGTACTAAAGGTATTTTAAGATTCTTAACAAATTGTTCATCTAAAAAGCATGCTGAGGCTCTTGAATCTAATAAAGAAGAGGCTTTATATTTTTTTGGTTCTAAATATACATCTATAATAAAACAAAGAGAGGGTTTTGAGGAGAGGATACGACCTTTACTAGGAATTGTACAAGGTTCCAGCTGCACACTGTCATATTGTAATTCGGCTACTATGTGAAAAAATTATACATATATATTTAATGTACAATTCATTATATAATTAAGTGAAAGCTATAATAATAGATTTTATTAGTTATAGGATGTGATTAAGTTGCTTGTTTAGAAGAGATCTATTAAAAAGATTATTACTAAGGTTTATACAACCTTATTTTTTTTTTGATAGTAATTTTGAAGTTGATTTTATATTGATAATAACTTTTGTATATCTTAAGTCATCTTTGTTAGACATTGGTGATCCTTAAAATCTTAGTTTATTTCTTTTATTTGGTGCTTAAAGCACAAAGTATGTAAATCTTATAAGAAGAAGGATTAGAAAAGGGTTTTTAGTGTAAAAAGGATAGTTTGGCCATCCATGTGGATGGATAGAGGTGGATGATAGAAATCTCCATTCTAATTGGCCAAAAATCATGCCCAATGGGTTTCAAAGAGGCTGTCCGAGGATTTATTAGAGATTAGGGTTTTTTTTTCAAGAGGAGTGGAGCATCAAAGGTAAGGATCATAAGGTTTAGATTTTTGGATCTGGTTTAGGTGCAAATTTTGTGTGATTTGCACATTTTATGAAGAAGTTATAGGTGCTCAAAGTTAAGGTGTCAATTTTGGACCTACTATCACTCTTTTGGATATAACTCGCGCATACAGAGAGCAATTGAGGATTGGTGACTTGGATCAAAGAGAGCACTTTCTTGGCTATACTTTATATGTACAGCTCAATGAATTCTAACCTGAAATGAAGGAGTTATTGGAAGTTGAAGTTAGTGCTTACAAACTTAAGGGCAGTAAGTGACCCGCTTATATTGTAGTTGTGTTTTGAGCCATATCTTGAGCAATTTTATAAATTTTTGGCTCAACATTTTTAGAAGCGTGTATAATTATGTGACAAGACTATGTGCAAAAATGTTTTGGAATTAGAATTTTGGATTTGTGAGATATAAGGAAAATAGTGCTCAAGTGTCTCTAAGCTAGATAAATTGATGATTAATTGATCTAATAAATTGATGATTAATTTTTTTGCTCAAGTGTCTCTAAGCTAGATCAGGGTTTTAAGCACCTGCTAGGGGTTTTGAGATATTGGATGATCAAAAGCGAATTTACAGTTGATTTTTTTTGTGGTGAAGCTTAAGGGTAAAATCTACTATGTCTATAAGTTTGAAGAGGACTGAATAGTTGGATCAAAATATATGAATTTCTAAAGTTCAAAAAGAAAAACATCCTTTGTGGGAAAAAAATACTTTGAAGGGATTTTGTTGCAAATTTAGAATTTTATTTACACTAAAAGGATTTTGGAAGCCAAGACTTTATGGATGTATAAAAGATAGATATATAAATCCATGATAAATTTTTGATATATAGATGAGTCTGTAAAAGGTTCCTAAAGATTTTCTACATATTATAGAAAAATTCTATGTACAAACCTACTTATAAATAAGAGGTTTTATCTATACAATACATATTTTTATATTTTTGTATGTATTTGTCCTTCTTATTAAGGGCAAATAATTTATTAGAGCTTGGCCAATAAATTACAAATAGACTCTCTACAGCCAGGTAGAAGTGTTATACCCAGTGTATTCCCAGATAGAAGTTCATGCTATACAACAATGGTCCCTATTGTTGCTGGACAAATTCGTTTTTTGACATGTTGTCTTCTTTGATAGCTATACTCCTTATTTTGTAGTTATGTCATTTCTTTGGACAATGTTGATTAGTGTGCTTAGGTTCTCTACAATATAAACATAATCTTCCTTGATGACGTCAAATCTTTTCTTGTTCAATAAAAGATTTAAAACGTATTGCATCAATTTGCATGTCTTCTATTTCTGAATGTACGTTTTGTGAGGATGTTGATGTCACCATTGAATAATAATGTTGAGGCTATCTTATACAACTCTCGGATTGAAATTCAAAAAGTTGATTTTCACACTTCAGAACAAAATCAATTGCTTGACTTAATGTCTGAGGATCGAATAAATTGATGATTAATTTTTTTACCTCATGTTATAATCCGTAGAAAAATTGGCTAATGAGTGCAGCATCATTCTATTTGATATCAATTGCTAGTTGTCAAAATTGTGAAGCATATAACAACAATGATCGATTGCCTTATTGTAGGATACAAATTTGGTTGATTGCAACACGGATTGTATCATATTCTCTATACATAGATCAAAATTTTGCTAAAAATGCCTCCAAATTATCTAATATTGGATCACATCGTTCAAGAAAAGATGAAAACCATGATAAAGCAGAATCCAAAAGTAATATTTCAATTAATCTAACTTGAGATCCTTGTATAGGATAACTCTAATGTTGAAGTTCAATCACCAATTGTACTTGATTGACAAATTCTCAAAATTTAGATCTTGTGCCATCAAACTTCTCAAGCAAACTAATTTTTGGTTCTCTAATGTTTGAACAGTGCTCCGTTATAGGTGAGGTAGTATAGTTTGGTGTAGATATTGACGCAATTCCAACCATCTCTATATCTTTACTTCCTATTAATCTTATTACTCTTTATGGTGGTAAATTGAGTTGATACATTGCAAGCATTAGCTTTCTCATTTGCTCTTGTATTTGTGCCATTGCACTCTTCATTTCCGTAAGCTCTACCATGATAATATAATAGGAAGGAAGTTGTCTGCTTTCACTTCAAGAAATACAGAATAATACACTCAAAAAAAAAAATTCTACAAACAATATCAGTTTAGAAGTAGATACTCCACAACTTCAAATATGCTTATGTCTTATCAATAAAAAGGGATAATCCATTCTTAATCAAGAAAAGACAAAGCTCTAATATTATATGTATACTCTTATTAATCTGTCAAGGACAAGAACTTGATGAAAGTAAATAAACATATGAAACTTCTATTAAGAAGTATAACAAAATAGAAATAAGAAAGTATGTATATTAAAAAAAACTAGAATGGCTATTGCCACAAGACAAGAAAACTATAGACTCTTAAAACTAGACTAGAAGCAAGAAAGGTATTGACAAGAGTGAAGAAGGCTTCACTCTTGTCTCTATTTGTACTATCTATCTAAGAGCTATGTGGCGGTATTCTATAAGATCTCCTACATGTGTCTAATTTGCAAAACACGTGTCAAACTTGCACGACAAGTTTTTCACATGTGCGCCACATACTTGGCTTGTTCCACAAGCTACCAACATGTACGCCATGTGGCTAGCTTGTTGACCAAGTTTCTAACCTACCAATCACCTATAGACATGTATAAAGGTGATTCCGCGTCTATGAAGCTTCTAAGAAACTTCTCTATGAGATATTATCAAATTAATTTATTTTACCTACTTCTATTGGTCTATATAAATTAAATAATTATTGGAATAAATCTTATGTCCATGACATTGATAAGTATTCTACATCTTTTTCTTATTGATATTAATAAAACATTTCAAATTCTCACTTTACAAGATAGTCAAGGATTTTATTATTAAATTGAACGTTAATTACTCTCAGATTTTCATCAATCAATTTTTATGTATTATATCTTTTAAGTTGAAACTTTTTGAGATTGTGTATCTTGATCTTAGCTTTCCAAAAAGCTATCACAAATTAAAATTGAAATTGATTTGAGTTTATAATAAATTTTAGATTAAAAGGAGGTTCAATGCCTTGGCAATTTTATATATTCCATGTTTAAAAAGGTATTTCTTAGTACTTAATAATTATTTAATAGTAAGTTTTTTTAAATATAATCATCTCAAACTTAAATTTTTAGTGATGTAAAATTCAATGCTATTGAATTAAAATTTAATTTGTAGCAATTTTTGGAGTGGAGAGAGGTTGTTGCCTTAAGTAAAATACAATTGAGGTTAGTGATATCTATTTCTTCAATCATTTACATTGTTGATTTTATATTGTGATTTTAAATTTTAAATTTAATTTTGTTAATTATATTAAATTATAATAAAAAAATATAAAAAAATATAAAATAAAAATAAAAATAAATTTATAATAATAATAATAATATAAATTAAAAATAAAATAAAAATAGAAATAGAAATAATAAATTAAAATTATTATCTAATTATTTAATAAAAATTAAACTTAATTAATAGTTTTGATTTATTTTTAACTTTTATTTTATTTTTATTTTATTTTATTTATTTATTTATTTATTTATTTATATTTTTATCTATATTTTTATTTTTATTTATCTTTTTATTTATATTTTTTTTGTTTAATTTTTACTCTTATTTTTATTTATTCATATTATTTTCTTTTTGATATGCATGATTAGTTTTATGTATTGAGGTTGTCACTTACAAAGCATAAGAGGTAGAGCTTGTCTATAAGATTTCATCACATCTCTTCTTGTAATTTTTTGATTGAAGTCCCTTTTCTAGTAGTTGAGGGAATTAACCACCCTCTCCACCTCTTGTATTCCACCTTTTTATAGGAGATAAGGGATTGTTTATTTTAATAAGTAATCTTTTATCTTATCCTTGTAAATGTTCTTATAGATGGCCTTTTTTTAATAATAGAGAGATTTAATCACCCTTTCTACTTGCCATATCCTTTCTCTTAATAAGTGTAGGATAGAAAAGGATTCTCTAATAATAGGTTAGAAAATTTACTTCACCAACAAAACAAGAAGATTGAAAAAAAAAAAAAAAAAAAAAAAATCAATTATTCAAGATTCTATACTTCCAAGGTAAGTCATCTTTCAAGAATTTTTTAAAATTTTTTTATTTATTAAAACTAACACAAATTGTAGAGTGAAGAATAAAGAGCCAAAAAAAAAAAAAAAAAAAAAAAAAAATGTGGCACTTAAAGAGCTATAATTTAACTAAGTTTTTTTTTTTTTTTTTTTAATTTTTTCACTTTATTTCAATTCTTTCTAATTTAGCAAATACTATTTGAAGTAAAAAGTGGGGGCTAAAAATTAAAAGGTAGAATCTTGGAAGAAGACGTAAGAGAAATAAGTCTCTAATTTTTTTTTGTAGATATGGCTATAGAAGATAGATAGAACTTTTAATCCTTTAGTTTTAAATCCTAAGCTTTACTTGAAATATTTAGCTCAAATTGATTAGAAATACATTATATATTTATAGGCCTTTATTAATAAATATCAGATTGGCTAGAGATGTAACAAGGTGAATTCTTTTTCAAATTGATTTGAATTGATTGCCAAGAATCTTTTTTATAACATGACCTTTGTCATTAACCGTTGTAGTGGATAATTTTTGAAACAAATTTTGTATAAAGAAATAAGAAAAAAAAAAGGTTAAACTCTCTATTATTCCAAATTAGAATTTTTTTTAATATTATTATTAATTAGGATCACTTCCACACAGGGTTGTACCATATAGTGAGTAAAGTTGGAAAAAATATTATTTGAGGTGATACTAAAGTAAGTATCCCTTCTTCAATTGCTTCTATTTTATTTCCCTTCTATGTTAGAAGGTATCTTAAATTGATTGTAGGTTGATGGCCAAAATATTTTAATTTAATTTTATAAGAATTAGTATATTAAAATTATAAGTTTAAGTGAATGTTATGTCTATGGTTGTATTAGATGCATTGTTCTATTAAATCTAAACAATCTAAATTAGTCCCATCTATAAAAAGTTTATTAAAAAATCCACTCCAAAATTTAGAAGAATTGAAGTCCAATGATTAGATAAATAAGACATACCTACAACGTCATAAGACATATTTGTAATCAATTTGTTGGAACTAAATCCTAACCAAATAATAAGAGAAGAAAGATTGGACTTAAAATCTCTTAATTCTTTATAGAAGTAAATCAAAAAGAAAAAGTTTCAAGATTTAGTTTTCCTTCAATGGATCATGAAAAGAAAGCCTCTCTAAATCCTATACCTATAAATCTATTGGTCCAGCTAAAAAATTTGCCCATTGTAATTCTAGAGGAATTGCAAGCAACTTCCATATTTCTTGATCTTTCAATCTTTAAAAAAACTAGAGATGATGATTTATTTATATATATAGAGAGGTTTATAGAGCTTCTTACAATATATTTAATTACCAATCTAAGATATTACATAGTATGGTTTTTGAATACATTGAAGGATAGAACTTACAAATGGTATAGAAACTATCTCCTTTAAATATTTAAAAATTAGAACATACTCATGAAGGTATTTTTAGAGAAATTTAGACTAGAAGTAGAGTAAAGTAAAACCCTCACAATCTTTTTTTCCTTGATACAAGGAAAAGGGGAAGAAATCATTGTATATATTAGGTGGTTTGAATGAATAGTTACTAGATTCATAGGAATACTTCTCACAAATGACACTTTTATCTATTTTCTAATTCAAGGATTTAATAATAAAAGCAAAATTAAAAAAATATTAAAAGATTAACTAAAAAATCTATAAGATATTAAAAAAATATTATAAATTATTAAAAATATTGACAAACAAAAAAAATATATGTAGAAGAAAGTAGATTATAGAATTCTTAGTTTTATTCCTATCTATGCTCAAAATATTGGAAGCATCTAAGAAAACCTTCATAGATTGATAGATAATCAATTCCAATCAATGAACTATTATCCTTCACTTTTAAAGGCTAGACCACCATTTAGCCTCTCAAAATTTATATATTTAAAAAATAAAAACAGATAGAAGAAAGAATTCAAAAATAAAGTCTTTTAAAGCCAAAGGAGGTTTCAAAATGAACTTGCATAATAAATATAAGTAATATAAGAAAAAATGACTTTATTAATTAAAAGTCAAAATTTCAATTAAACTCCACCACTTATAGAATTAGGTAGATACAATTCAAGATTGTAATATACTTAATGTAACTAATTGAAGCACACTAATCAATTCTACTCTATTCTGTAAGATTATCAACAAAATCTTGGATGGCAACAATCTTATGTTTCCATTCATAGAATCCAAGTCAATATAAGATTTAATTCTCACCTATAAAGCTATAATTATCTTAATTAAGGTTTTAAAAATCAACCAAGATAAAGATAAGAAATGCATCATTTTTGTGACAAAAGACATCCACTTGGTAGTTGTTGAATAAAAAATAGAATTATTTGTGAAAATTGTAGGAAAAACCACCCTACAAATGTATATAAATAAACTGACAAGATAGTTCTTTTGAATTTCTTACAAGAAAATTATCATCAATAATCTCAAGATTATTTGAAGTAGATAAGAAATCAATGTTTTGATAATACTTTAAAACCTCCAAATTTATTCTATAACTATAATAATAATGGTTAAAACCAACATCCTCCTTTAAGTTTATATATTAAGTAGGGATTCATCCTTCTAAATGGTAGTCACTTTCAACATGGCCAACAATATGATAGTCAAGGCTTTCAAGATATAAAGTTTATAAATCAAATTAATAGTAGAATGATTAAAAAATAAGCTTCTACCTCTATAATAATCTAGCTTGTACTTTTTAAGTAAAACTTGATTATGTACAAATTATTCCAATCAAAGATGTAGACACCACCTATGATACCAGCCTTAGCAATTATGACAGGATCTAGGTACACTAGCCATCTTTTTCCTACTTCAATTGATTTTAAAAATAATTTAAAAGATTCTCTTTACTTTTTATACTTAAATGAAGTCATAAAGAAGGCAATGACTAATGTTTAAGATTCTAAAGAATTATTTCATGTCCTTGAATCTAGACCAAATAGAATACTAGGAACCTTGAAGAAAAATATCCAAATAGAAGAATTTTCTTTTAAAGAAGAATGGGAAGGATTTAAAGTTTCTGACCTTGAATTTAATCCTTTAATTGGACTTAAAAATAAGAATTAGATAAAGTCATATAATTCATAGAAAAAAAATTTAAAAATTAAGACAAATATTATTATTGTTTAATTATTGGAGATTTTTCCGTTAATAAGAAAGAGCTTTAAAATAGGCCTTTCCATTAAAAAATCACACAAATCTAAAATTAAAATCCTAGTCTATATTAGAATAATTTAAGAGGTACAAGAGGTGAAGGCAATTGAGTTGGAGGTGTCTACAGTAGATAAAATCATATCCTATACTATCATGAATAGA
Source organism: Physcomitrellopsis africana (assembly GCA_036785485.1). Taxonomy (NCBI): domain Eukaryota; kingdom Viridiplantae; phylum Streptophyta; class Bryopsida; order Funariales; family Funariaceae; genus Physcomitrellopsis; species Physcomitrellopsis africana. Next base: position 201,322 of record JAWRVF010000122.1, on the reverse strand, counting down.
GATAGTGGTTTAAATATTATACTAGTGAAAACTATAAAAAAATTAGAACTTAGTATTATTAAACCCTCTCTTTTTGTGATTAATATGATTAGTAAAAACTAAGACGCACTTCTAAGATAAATTAGTGGTTGTAAAATGATAATGGAAGATAAAAGATATTCCATCATTTTTCATGTGATTGACATGCATTTTAGCAAAAATTTGTATCTATTACTTTTAAATAAACCATTGTTAAAGGTAGCTAATATAAAAATTAATTATGAAAAGAAATCCTATATCATCTATAGGCCACCTAAAAACTTGACTACAATTCTTATTTAATTGTAAAGAATGTCTTTAGCTAAAATTTCATTTCACTCTTTAGCATATGAGATTTTGAGTCTATAATCAAAAAAAAAATTAAAAAAGAATATTAAATTTATTAATTTGGTAACAAAGGAGAGAATTCACTCAAGTATGGTCTAATTAACTCTATTAGGATGTATAGACTATGGACTATACAATTAGAATAATGACAAAGAATTCATTCAATGGTTGAAAAATCATCCTATTTTAAGTATAGATGAAGTCATTGTCACAGACATACTTTAAGTAACTATTAGAACTTTTTATAGTCTATAGCTTTCTAAAATCATTTAGAATCTTCTAGAATCTTCTTCAACCTTCCAAGAACTCTCGTAGACTTTTTAGAGTCTTTTAGAATCTTCTTCAAACTTCTAGAATATTTTAAGATATTCTTAGGACCCTCTAGAATCTTCTTCGATATTCCAAGACCTCCCGTAGATTTTTTAGAGTCTTTCACAATCTTCATCAAGCTTCTAAGATATTCTAAGATACTCTTAGAAGGTCCAATAAGACATAAGGCCTCATAGTATAAATAAGAGGCAAGACTGAGGAGCACCTCAATCTTGCCAATACAAGTCTTGGAATAATCCAGAGTGTTGTCTTGTTCTTGATATTAATCCAATTTCTTATTCCAGATCTAGTTCTTGTTCTTATCCATCCAATTCCTTGTTCTTGAAGTTATTTTGTTTCTTATTCCTGATCTAGTTCTTGTTCTTGTCCATCCAGTTCTTTGTTCTTGAAGTTATTCTGCTTCTGATTTCTTCTCCTTAGTTCTTTGCTAACCTGCTATCTTGTATCTCTGACAGTTTGGCAAGACTCAGTTACATAATCATATCAGAGCTTAGATCTCTTGATAGAGAGTGGATTATCCCTCTTCAAGATACTATTGCATTCTAGAGGAGTGCGGACTACCTCCTTCTAAATTGATATGTTTACTTGTTGTAGTTGATTTTTTTTTGGAAAGAGTGGATTACCCCTTTCTTAAGTTATATCACTACATTTTAGAGGTTGCGGATTACCCTCCTCTAAATTAACTATCTCAAAGTATTCCTTTTAGTATAGAAAATACTAACAGCTTATCGATTTTTTTTTTTTTTTTTTAAGATAGAAATAGATCAGGTTAATAGAGGTGCATCCTCACAAATAGAGAATGGAGTGGCAATACTTGCAGATCTTTGAGCCCTATTGAATACAATACGAGAAGAAATGACATTCTTCTGCAATCCAAGAAAAGAATCGCAAATGAAGTAAGTATCTGAAGAAACTTAGCGAGAGATTATTTAATTAAGAGAAGCAAGCGGTAAACAAGCTATGCACACAACTTCTCTAGAAGTTCCAAGGATTGTCATAAAAGAGCCCAAAGCTAGTATGCCTGATAAGTTTGATGGAACAAGATCCAACTTTTGAGGGTTTGTACAATAAGTGTGACTTTACTTACGACCAGGTTTATGACAAAATCTATGACAAGAGCAATGTTCAGCTGCAATTTATGCCGCAAAATTTCAACAACTTACTTCTGATCTTGATTGGAATGATAAGGCTTTTATGACTCAATTTCGTTATGGCCTAAAGGATGATGTAAAGAATTTATTGATCATAATGCCAAGAGTTGAAAGCTTACAAGAACTCATAGCTCAAGCTATTACTTGTGACAATCCCCTATTTGAACTATGACAAGAAAGGCAATCAATTTTCAGCAATATCTATCAAGGTACGACTACTACATCTTTAAGAATATTAGAAAAGCCATTAACATATCTTGAATCTATGCAGATTGATACGACTCAATTCAAGCCATTAACACCAGCGGAAAAGACTAGACGTCGACAAGAGAATTTATGCCTATATTATGGAAGACTCAATGATAAGGCATCAAATTATCTAAATAAATCTAGAGAATTTAAGGCACGAGGTATAATATCCAAATTAGAAAGGTCGGAAAATGAAGACGTCCAACCATAGTAGGGACCTTGCAATTGGACACCTCCAAATCTAAAGTATAAAAAAAAAGTCTCTTTTTACCTCCGGATCCGACATCTTGTTTTATACTTCCTGTATATATAAGAACCTTGAAACAAAAAATTTCTGCTAAAGCCCTTTTAGATACTAGAGCCTCAATATGCTTCATGGATAAGGATTTTGCAACTAGATACAATCTACTACTTGTAAAGAAGATCCATCTTGCACGAGTTGAAATTATTGATAGACGAAACCTTACATCAGGAGATGTTGTCGAAGAAATCCAATCGTTGGAAGTGATACTAGGAGATCAAGTATTACAAATTGTTTTCAACATCATTAGATGTCCGACAAATCCTATTGTCATTGAACTTCCTTGATTTGACCTACATAATCCTGATATTGATTGGAATACACGGAAGATTTTTTCAAGATCTACACATCAAAAGAAAAAATGAGGTACTACTCTATTCCTTAAAGCTAAAGCATTTATGCAAGCAGCAAAAAAAAGAGATGCATTTGCATTGTATGCTATCCCAATGAAAGATCAAATGGAGCAACTAAAGCAAGAAATTCCTAATCAATATCGCGACCTGGAAGATATATTTGAAAAGAAAAAAGCAGACATATTATCCGAATATTGTCCTTACAATTGTGCAATTGAATTACAAGATAGAGCTCAACCTCCATTTGGTCCTATTTACAATCTGTCACAAACACAGCTTACAGCCTTGAGAGAATATATTGATGAAAATCTAGCAAAGAATTTTATTTGACATTCAAAATTGCCTGTTGGAGTTCCTATATTATTTGTGAAAAAGAAGGATGGTTCCTTACGTATGTGTGTTGACTATCGAGGTTTGAACAAGGTAACTATAAAAAATTGCTATCCATTACCATTAATCTCAAGATTATTGGAACAATTAGAAAAAACAAAGATTTTTACAAAGATTGATTTGAGAAGTGCCTACAACCTAGTGAGGATTAAAGAAGGAGATCAATGGAAGTCAGCATTCCGCACAAGGTATGGACATTTCGAGTACAATGTTATACCTTTTGGACTTATAAATGCACCTGTAGTCTTCCAACATATGATGAATGATATCTTACGAGAATACTTAGATGACTTTGTAGTCATCTATTTGGACGATATCTTGATCTTTTCTAAGAATGAAGAAGAGCATGAATATCATGTACGAAAGGTATTAAAGAAACTACAAGAAAGTGGATTATATGCCAAATTGGAGAAATGCTCTTTTCACCAACCATTAGTCAAATTTTTGGAATATATTGCTTCAAAAAATGGAATTTTCATGGATTCAAAGAAGATACAAACTGTTATAGAGTAAAAACAACCATCATCAATTAAAGATGTACAATATTTTTTAGAATTTGTAAATTTCTACAGAATCTTTATTAAAGATTATTCCAAGATTACGGCTCCATTAACGTGATTTACAAGCAAAGACAAATTTATTTGGAATGATAAGGCTGAAGAAGCATTTAAGAAGCTAAAAGAATCTTTCATCTCTGCTCTTATACTTGTCCACACAGATCCAATAAAACCATTCATTTTGGAAATGGATGCCTCAGATTTTGCATTGGGATTTATACTCTCTCAAACTGGTGATGATGGTCAACTACATCCAGTAGTATTCCGCTCTCAAAAAATTTTAGCTGCAGAGATTAATTATGACAAAGAATTATTGGCAATTGTTGATGCTTTTGAAGAATGGCGCCATTTGTTGGAAGGAGATCAACACAAGATCATGATATATATCGACCACAAAAACTTGGAATATTTTATGAGTGCTCAAGTTCTAAATTGTCAGCAAGTACGATGGAGCATGTCATTATCTCGATTTAATTTTGTAATTACATATCATCTAGAAAAACTTCAAGGAAAACCAGATGCCCTTTCTCGATGATCATATCTTGTACCAAGAATAGGAGAGATTGTATTGGATCAACAAAAATCAATCATGTTGAAGCTGTCCAATTTATAATTGAAGACATCGACGATATCTACCTATATAGATACAATTCTTAAGATGGAAATCCAGAAAGCAATGAAGATAGATCTATTTATAAAAAACATCCAACAATATTTAAAAAATGCACATGTAGAAGAAAATAATAATTTCAAATTGGAAGATGGATTGTTATACTTGAAGAATCTCCTATATGTTCCTCCATGACCTACAAGACTTCAAATCTTTTAAGCTCGACATGATCTTCCAGCAGCTGGACACTTTGGCTTCAATAAGACCTTGGAATTGATATCAAGAGACTATTGGTGGCCTCAAATGTAGAAATTGGTGAAAGAATTCATCCAATCATGCAAAATTTGTGCATGAATGAAGATTCTAAGACACCAATCATATGGACTTCTGCAACCCCTTCCAGTTCTTAAGGGCCCATGGCAATCGTTATCTATAGACTTCATTACAAACCTCCCAATTTTGAATGGAAAAGATTCAATTTTTGTGGTGGTAGATCGTCTTACCAAGATGGCATACTTTATCCTCTTGTCGTAATACGTGCAATTTTGCTCAAGAATGCTCCGGACACTTGGCTGTGGAAGATAAAAAGGAAATACACAACAACAAGATCCTAACAACTTTAATAGAATCCTAAATAATTTCTATTAAACTTTAATAATATTAATCAAACTTTGATCCAATCTTAAAGAAATTACAAAAGAAGAGTAAATAAATCATATATTAATCATAAAAGAAAATAATATATAAAATACTAAATTTAGAAAATACTAAAAATAGAAATATTAAAATCCTAAGTCATACCTTGTTCAAACCCTAGTCAAATCCTAGTTAAATCCTAAGTCAAAATCTAAGTCAAATCCTAAGTCAAAACTTAAGTCAAATCCTAAGTTAAAACCTAAGTCAAATCCTAAGTCAAATCTTGGTCAAATCCTAGTCAAACCCTAGACAAAACCTAAGTTAAATCCTAAGTCAAATCCTAAGTCAAATCCTAGTCAAATCCTAATGAAAATCTAAGTCAAATCCTAAATCAAATCCTAATAAAATCCTAAGTCAAATCCTAAGTCAAATCCTAGTCAAACCCTAATCAAAAACCTAAGTCAAATCTTAGGTCAAATCCTGATCAAATCCTAATCCTAATCAAATCCTAAATCATAAATCAAACCTTAAATCAAACCCTAACCCTAAATCAAATCCTAAACAAATCTTAAATTTTAAATCAAATCGTAAACAAATCTTAAATCCTAAACCAAACCCTAATCAAATCTTAAACCAAATTCTAACCAATTCAAATCAATCCTAGGAAAAATTAGAATCTTAATATCTGTTGATTAGATCGTTGATCTTACTTAAAACTTTATACAATTAAATCGTTAGATTCAGCTCAAATTCATAGTATACATTAACAACAATAATATCCAAAAATCCACAAATTTTAGCTGTGGATCTGCTGTAAAACTTCTGGAATTGCCTAAAACATCAATCCTATTTTATTTCACAAAATCCCAAGTTGCCCAAAATAAGTCTAAATTTGTAAAGCTATTATAAAGTCATTTTTTATCCAAATCACTCGAAATCAACTCCTATACAAACCTTCTAGAGTTCACTCTTTAACTCCAATCTCCGATCTACAAAAGCCTCCCGGATCTGCCATAGGCACGTGGTTTTGTGCCTTGGGATTTGATTTCGATCCCAGTTCATAACCGGTCCTTTCCGGGTATCTATTTCGAGATTTTTGTGATAAGTTTTTTCTGAAACCTCTTCTTAACTTCCTCCTATATATGCCTATATTATTTTATTTCTCAATCTACTTTGTTTTGCCTTACTTATGGCCCTACAAAGTAACTAGAAGCTCATTTGTAAAAAAGGCAACATTAACATTCATTAGTTTTATTCTTTTTTTACTATTATCTATTTTTCTAAAATAATTTGCTATAATATTTTGAACTAAGATCTTCTATAATATACTATTTGCATTTTCTTTCACCTAATAGTCATGTTACATCATGACATTGTGCAACAAGACTATTTCCAGGGAAGAAACAGCTAAGTTTTTTATTGATAATATTTACCGAATACATGGCCTTTTAATTGAAATTATTTCAGATCGAGGACTATAATTTGTATCAAACTTTTGGAGAGGATTATTTCGGCTTTTAAAGGTCAAGATCAACCTCTCATCCACTTATCATCTTCAAACTGATGGTGTCGTGTTGTGGTTTGGCTACTATGTGAAAAAATTGTACATGTATATTTAATGTACAATTTATTATTTAGCTAAATGAAAGTCATATAAGTGGATTTTTATTGGTTATAGGATGTGATTAGATTGCTAGTTTAGAAAGAATCTATTAAAAGGATTATTATTAAGATTTATACAATCTTATTTTTTTTTAGTAGTGACTTTTGAAGTTAATTTTATATTGATAGTAACTTGTATATATCTTAAGTCACCTATGTTAGACATTGGTGATCCTTAAGATCTTATTTACTTCTATTATTTGGTGCTTAAAGCACCAAATATGTAAATCTTATAAGAGGAAGGGTTAGAAAAAGGTTTTTAGTGTAAAAAGGGTAGTTTGGCCATCCATGTGGATGAATAGAGGTGGATGATAGAAATCTCTATTCTAATTGGCCAAAAATCATGCCCAATGGGCTTCAAGGAGGCTGCCCGAGGATTTATTAGGAATTAGGGTTTGTTTTTCAAAGAGAGTTGAACATTAGAGGCTAGGATCATAAGGTTTAGGTTTTTGGATCTGGTTTAGGTGCAAATTTTGTGTGATTTGCACTTTTTATGAAGAAGTTATATTGCCCAAAGTTAAGGTGTTGATTTTTGACCTACTATCACTCTTTTGGATATGACTCGCGCATACAGAGAGCAATCAAGGATCGGCGACTAGGGTTGGAGAGAGCACTTTCACAGCTACACTTTTTATGTACAACTCGATAAAATCTAAGCTAAAATGAAGGAGATATTGAGAGTTGAAGTTAGTGCTTACAAACTTAAGAGCAGTAAGTGACCCACTTATATAATGGTTACATTTTTAGATATATCTTATGAAATTTGATAGATTTTTGGATCAAAATTTTCAAGAGTGTATATGTTTATGTCAAAAAAACTATGTGTAAAAATTTTGTGGCATTAAAGCTTTGGGTTTCTGAGATAAAAAGAAAATAGTGCTCGGGTGTCTCTGAGCTAGGATTTTAAGCACCTGCTAGGGATTTTGAGATATCAGACGATTAAAAACGAATTTATGGTTGATTCTTTCTTATGGTGAAACTTAAGATAATTATCTTCACTTTGGTTTAAATTTTATAGAAATTGAATGGTTGGATCAAGAGTTATTAGACTCTAAAGTTCAGCAAGAAATAGGTCCTTGCCGGTGAATAAAGTTTTGAAGGATTTTTGTGGATATTTGAACCCTTTTTGTACAAACTTACTTGAATATAAGAAGTTTTATATACATAACTTCTCTTTTGTGAAATTTTTGTATTGTTTGTCCTTTTTATTGAGGACAAACCACCTATTGGATTTTTGCCATCAAGTTTTAAATAAATTTTCCACAGCCAGGTACCCAGTATATTCCCAGATAGAAGGCCACGTCATACAACAATAGTCAAACAGAACAAGTAAATCAGATCTTGGAACAATATGTTCATTGTAGTATAAATTATCAACAAGATGATTGGACGGACTTTCTACCATTGGTTGAGATTGCATACAATAATTCCAAACATTTTTCAATAAAGCAAATTCCATTCTTCTCAAACTATGGATACCACTTTAGAATAGATCCATTCCAAATTAAAGATGTGGAAAGCCCTGTTATAGAGAATTAAGTTACTTATTTAAAAACCATCCATGAAGAATTGAAATTCCAATTACAAATAGTTCAAGATCGATATAAAGACTATGTAGACATTCATCGTAAGAACCAACCAAATTTCAAAGTAGGAGATTGTGTCTAGTTACTTTGACAAAATATACAAACAAATCGACCATCACGAAAATTAGACTATCAAAGACTTGGACCTTTTATAATTCTACACCAAATAAATTGAATAAGTTTTCATCTCAAACTACTAAGTAGCATGCACATTCATCTAGTCTTCCATGTCTCACTTCTAGAAACCTATTATAAATCAAATATTATTGGAAGAAATATTCCACCACCAGCTCCAGTTGAAGTCAATCAAGAGATTGAATACGAGGTGGATGAAATATTGGATTCACGTATAAGACATGGACGATTAAAATACTTCATCTATTGGAAGGGCTATGGAGTTAGCAAAAGAATATGGGAACCCTTAAATAACCTTAAGAATGCACCTAAAAAGGTTCGCCAATTCCATCAATAATATCCTAAAAAACCTAAATTCAATGGTCATTAAAGATTTCGTGGACAATAACATCTCTTGGCTTCTAAATGACGCTTCCTATCAACAACAAAAGACCAATATAAAAAAAAAAAAAAACCATGTCAAGACCTGCACTTGTATTTTCTTAGGATAGAATAGATCTTGCTAGAAGCTTATTAGTTATCATGTCAAATCTTTGTGTTTCAAGGGAATTGCATGACCAAGAGTCAAAAGACTTTTCTAGCATACAAGCGGTTGGGAAATCATTGCAACTTTCACAATCTACTAGATTTGAAGAACATGGACAAGATGAAGAAGGAATATCCCAACGTCAAGTAAGGCCATGCTTGGAGTCTTTGGAAATACGACCTCATCACAAAAATCTCGATTCAAATGCCCGAGCTTTGGTAATACTCCTCGAAGTTAGAAGGATGATTCCAAGTGGACCAGAAATTACATTTGGAGGATGTTTTGCAGGTCACAACGAAGAACAAATTCTTGGATGGGATGTTGGTCTAACAAAGGTTATATCTGGAGGTCATCAACGCCATCTCAAGGATCTTGGTGAACCAATAACCAATGAACAAAAGATGGAATATGTTGCTTCTCTACTCCGATGAATTTTAGAATTTTTACGCATATGATTTGATTATCAAATTGCTTCGGCTCCTCATGAAACTTGTTGCTAGAAGAGAAGATGATGTCATGGACATACTTTAAGCCACTACTAAAACTTTTTGTAGTCTTTTAGAACCTTCTATAGCTTTCTAAAATCTTCTAGAATCTTTTTCAACCTTCCAAGACCTCTTGTAGACTTTTTAGAGTCTTCTAGAATCTTCTTCAAATTTCTAGAATATTCTAAGATATTCTTAGGATCCTCTAGAATCTTCTTCAACCTTCCAAGATCTCCTGTAGACTTTTTAGAGTCTTCCAAAATCTTCCTCAAGCTTCTAGGATATTCTAAGATATTTTTAGAAGGTCCAATAGGATATAAGGCCTCATAGTATAAATAAGAGACAAGATTGAGGAGCACCTCAGTCTTGCCAACACAAATCTTAGAGTAATCCAAAGTGTTGCCTTGTTTTTGATATTAATCCAGTTTCTTATTTTTGATCTAGTTCTTATTCTTGTCCATCTACTTCCTTGTTCTTGAAGTTATTCTGTTTCTTATTCTTGATCTAGTTCTTTGTTCTTGAAGTTATTCTGGTTCTGATTTTTTTTCCTTAGTTTTTTGCTAACGTGCTATCTTGCATCCTTGATAGTCATAAGTGTTAATTTTATAGATGGTTTTGCCACTTGGCAAACTATAAAGAAGAAATAAATTTAACAACCTTCATAGATGAAATCATTTATGAAGATGCTTTTGGAATAAACTTTGATGGCATTCAAGTCTATAAGTTAGATGATTTAATAAAAGAAGGTGACCTTATTCCACCTTTATAATTTAAATAGATTTCTACTAGTCTTACAACTATCCAAAAATATCAAATGATTGATATAAAGGATTTATAGAGTAATTTCATATGCATGACCTTGATTATAAATTGATAGATGTATCTTTGGAGAATGAAGATCCAAAACTAATCAAAGTCGAAGTTCAATTAACAAAAGATGAGTTGCTAAATTATAAGTTGTTAATTATGGAATATAGGGATATATTTGCTTGATCTTACAAAGACTTCAAGGACATACCTCCTAAAGTAGCTCAACATCATATTTTACTTCTTCCTAATTTAATTCCCATAAGGCAAAAAGAAAGAAGAACGAATTCTAATTTACAATTAATTGCCAAAGTTCAATCCATAGAGATTACAAATTGGATCTCACCAATAGTGTTAATTAAAAAGAAGAATAAACAATCTTGATTATGCATAGATAATAGGAAGTTTAACAAGTACATCCAAAATGATCACTTCTCTCTCTTATTTATATACACCATTGTAAAAGAGGTACTTGAATATGAATTATATATATTTATGGATGGATATTTAGGTTACAATAAAATTTCTAAAATTCTAGAGAATCACCACAAAACAGCCTTTATTACACCTTGGAGCACCTTCATCTATGTAGTCATATCTTTTGGACTTTACAATGCTTCTTCAGCATTTTAAAGAGTAATGTCATATGCCTTCTCAAAATTGTTATATAAATCAAAGATAGTGTTCAATTATGATTTTAGTATCCAATTTTTTAAGACAATAAATCATGATTGTATAAGTTCTTATCTTCAAAGGTATAGGAAAGCTAGGATTACTTTAAATCTTAATAAAATATTCTTAGCAGTTAAAAGAGGAGTCATATTAGGATACGTAGTATGAAAAAATGGTAGAAAATCAGATCCAAAGAAGATCAAGGTGATTTTAGAATTAAAACCTCCTTCAACAACAAAGGAGATACAAAGAACCTTGAGATACATTGGATGGTATTGGAAAATGATACACGACTATTCTACTATTTCTATGCCTATTACTAGAATTCAACAAAAAGATGTGAAATTTGAGTGGAGTGAAAAATATCAAGAGGCATTTGACATTCTTAAGGCAAAGCTTAGTAAGTATCCTATTTTAAGACCACTAAATTAGTCATTATCTTTTTATATATTTTGTGATGCTTTGTCCATGGCCATAGGAAGTACTTTGTATTAAGCAAGTAGAAAAAGAGGCAAGGACTATCTAATTGTCTTTACTAGTAGATAATTAAATCTTGCAAAAAAAATAAATTACAACACTACAAAATAAAAATGCCTTACTATGGTTTTTTTATCAAGAAATTCATACACTACTTCCTTATAAATTCAATAGTATTTTTTGTAGACCACATGGCAATCAAGTACCTTATGGCAAAATTGAGCAGTAGATTGGCAAGGTCGGCACTTCTACTAAAAATATTTAATTATATGATAGAATACAAGTCAAAAAGGATGTATATATAAGCTGATCACTTATTTAAGTTGTTAGAACAAATAGGTAAAGTCCCAATTGATGATATCTTAATAGAAAAGAGTCTATTTGTTGTTTCAACTATCCCCACTATTTATGAATTAATTATCAAATTTTTAACCACCTAAACCTTATCTTTTCATTTATCTAAAATAGAACTTCAGAAGGTCTAAATTAATAGTAGATATTTTATCATAGTTGGTAATAAATTATATTGATATGGAATAGATAGGATGTTAAGAAAATGTGTGATGAAAAAAAAAATCCCTACAACTTTATTGACATGCCATAATAGTGCAAGTGAAGGTCATTTTTTGAAAACATTAATAGAATAGAAGATTCTTAGAATCAGCTATTACTAGCCTATTTTATTCTAAGATATCCATAGGTATACTAAAACATGTGATATATGTCAAAGATATATTAGAAATAATCTCCAAATGAACTTATTTCTCTATGTATCATTATTTTGAGTTCTACTTAAAAAATGCAGAATAGATTATATTAAAAAAGTATATCAAAATTCTATTAGTAGAATGAAGTATATAGTGGTAGCAACCAAGTACCTTATTAAGTGGGCTAAGGTAAAGGCAATTAATGCTAATAATGCTAAGTAAGCAGCCAAGTTCTTTTAAAAGTAGATTATCACTAGGTTTGGATGTCTAGGAGATTAGATTTTCCAAGAAAATTTGATGCCTTATGGTTGGGCTCTTATTTAGTTAAAAAAATCTTTTCAAACAATTCAGTTTAGTTATAAATATTGAACGAAGAAGATTTTCCTACTAAAACTTTTAGAAATAGATGTAAAAAATATAGAATGTAATTTTTATCACACACCAAAAGAAAACACCTCATCCTTATATTCATCTTTATTTAAGGCTAAAAAAAGTTAGAACCATCAAGACTTGGTGAAATCAAAAGGATAAACATTGGAATTTAAGAAAAGTAACATATTTATTTATAAGTTCTTCTTTCTAACAAAATTTAGTCTTTTACTATACAATCAAAAGAATTCCAAGTAACAAAGGTATTTTAATTAGACCTTCATAATATTATATATATATATATATATATATATATATATATATATATATATTTAAAAAAATTAAAATACTAGAATTTATAATTTTGTATCTGATAAACATCCAAAAAGAGTCAAAATATTGGTAAAAAGAGAGGTTATTAATGAAGCATCTTGGATTCAAATTTGATTGAAAAAATCGACTATTTCAATGAACTAATGTTAGTATAAGAAAAGACCAAGCTTGACATCTAATAGATATATAAGCCTTAGGAGGTTGATACTAAAATCCTCTCATATTGAGGAAGAATCTAAAAATATTATTATTATTATTTTTATTTTATTTTTTCTATAATTATTAATTTTTAGATTAGATTTAATTTTTTTTTGTCTTCCTTCTTCAATTCTATAGAATAAAACTTACTTTAATTCCTCTAAATTAGTAGCAACTCACTGATTCTTATTTTGGATAGTTGTTAAAAACTTTTGTAGATAATTCTTTTTTTTATTCAATAGCATTTCAAAAGATTAATTCTAGGTTCTTTTTCTTTGCAAGTCGTCTCAAATAGTCACCATGAATGAATCATCAAATTGACTCATTAATTATTTTAGGACAAAAAAATATATTTAAAATATCAAAATTATAATTTTTAGGTGAAAATGTGTTTAGAGGATGCTAAATGAAGGACAATAATATTAGTAGAGAAAAAATGGCATCTTAGTAAGTTTTAGAAGTAATTATTTTAATTGATTTAATATTTTTATTTATTATTAAATATTAATAGTTAGTTATTGAGATCAATGTCTATATTGGCCTCTTATCTACATAAATTACTTATAAAAATCTTATCAATGATTAATTAGTACTTAGAAGAAGCATAAAAAAGAACCTCATGTTTTTTTAATTAATTATATAAAAATAAGATTTTTAGTAGATTTAAATTGATTTTAATATTATAAAAAATCACCAAAGTAGAAAAATATAATCTTAAAAGAATATTTATAGTATAAAAATATTATAAGATTTTTTAGAATTTTTTTAGAATTGTTTTAGGAATTTTTAGAAACGATTTTGAAACTTTGGTAAAATTAAGTTTTACCACCTTGGGAGCTATTATGAAGGAATAGAGCAAGATTTGAAGGCCATACAAGGATCCTAGGCTAATTGGATGTTTTTGAACACCATGATGATGTCAAAAATATATAAAGATTAGTTCTACTAGTAGAAAATAGAAGGACCAATAGCTAGTTTAGTCATTTTAGGAAGGAATGTGTACAAGTCCCATATAAGTTGTGGCACTTTGGATGTAGGTAGGAGTATAAGACTAAGGCCTCAAGGCTGCTTTAGAACACTTTATATACTACATGTGAGCCTTGATGAGATTCAAATCCTTGATCTATAAGTAGGTTATCTTTGAAATAAAATATTTTTATTTAACTTTTTAATTATTCACTTCTTATCTTTAAACTTTCAAAACTTATTCATAGTAATTTAGATCCACATAATTCTTATGTCATTAGAAAGATAATAAAATTATCTATTTGAATTTTTTTTTTCTTTTTTTTTTAAATTTTTTATTAAAAAAATAAAATAAACAAATTGAATCCTAATTTTGGATTGTTTAATTGCTTGATTTTATTTATTTCACTTATTTTGTGTTTGTTCTTTTTTTTGTTCTTATTATTTGCTCTTTTAATTTGCTTGTGGTATTATTAATAACAAATCTTTGATATTATCTTTCAATCTATAACAAAATTGGTTGATAAGAGCTTTATCATTCTACTTTATATTGTAAGTGAGATTTTAGAATTTGATAATATAAATTGTAGTTGATTGTGATTTTTGTCATAAAGATAAAAATTTGGTTTTTTCTATCCTTTCTCAATCACTTTCTTCAAATGTGGCCATAAATACTTTAAAGAATAAATTTAAACTATAAAGAAATCATGAATCTTTTTCTATCATAGGTGCAAATCAAGAAAGAATACTTCTAGATAAAAGTATGCCTATAAATCCAATTTGAATAAATCCATTAGAATATTGGTAAGGATGCAACTTTAAATAAAAACTCAACTTATTGTAGAAGACTTCAAAATTTTGATCTTGTTCCATTAAACTTGTCAAACATATTAATATTTTTCTCTTTCATGCTTGTAAAAGCAATACCTTTTGAATTTAGTTGTGAGGCCGATTTACTTGCTTTCTTCAATTGTGCAACTTCTTGGTGTAGGCTTTAGACTTCTTCCATAGAGGTAAGAATAATATTTCTATGGTTGACATTAGTAATTCATGAAATTTCTATTCTAAGAGTGTTAACAAGCTCTTAAAGATCTGTGATAGTTGCAAATCTTTTCTCACTCCTACTAAATATAACATCCATGATTTTTTCTTCTATCTTAAATAATTTAATAAATCTATAATTTAAATTAGAGGATAATAATTTATAACCTTTAATATCAAATAAAATTTTTTACAAAGTGAGGTGATTTACTTTTTTTTTAAAAAAAACCAAGATAAGAAAGCAATGAGTATTAGTTTTAAAGATGGATAGCTCAAAACACAAAAAATAAAAGTAGAAAAATCCACTCATTTTTAAAACATAAAATAAGAACAATGAATTAGCACTTTTATCAAACTATCAAGGATATAAAATAGAAACAATCAAAATATTAGAATACTCTTGTGTCACTCAAAAGAAATAAAAAATCATTTAAAGATGGTATGATATTAAATTAAAATGGCTATTGCTAAAGACAAGAAGAATAGAGACTCTTGAAATAAGACTAGAAACAAAAAAGATGTTGATAACTGTGAAGAAGGCTTTACTCTTGTCTCTATATATATTATCTATCTAAAAGCTATGTGGCAACATTCTATAAGACCTTCAACACGTATCAAACTTATAAGACAAGTTTCATATATATGCGCTATATAATTAGTTTGTTTTATAAACTACCAACATGTGCAACACGTGGCTAACTTGTTGGTCAAGTTTCTAACCTATCTATCATCTATAAATATGAATGAAGATGAAATTGCATCTATAAAACTTTTAGAAAGCTTCTCTATAAGATATTATCAAATTAATCTATTTTTATAAATTTCTACATATTTATGTTATTTAGATAATTATTAGAATAAATCTTATATCCATGACAAGAAATCCTTAGTCTCAACAATGCAATCCTTGTAGCTCAACTTGAGCCTTTTGGTCTTATTTTTATGCCTTATTACAGCTCCTTATTTGTGATATAAAGTAAATTTCTTTTATTTTAGTTTTTTAAACTTTTTGAATCTTATTCTATTTGAGTAGTATATCTATAACAATTTATCAAGACTAACATATTATAATATCAAATCTTGGTCTTTTTAGATAGAGAGCAGATTATTCTTCTTCTTAGAAGTACTATAGTACTCTAGAGGTTACAAATTATTATCGTCTAGATTAATATTGTTCTTAATTTTTTTTTTATATATGTTCTTTTCATTTTATTTTTATGACAAAAAGTAAACAATTCAATATGGTGGATTCTAAAGAAGCCAAATTGGATTCAATTACAAATGCTCTTGAAGCATTGAAAGTCAAAACAAAAATCTTGTTTAAGCAAAATAAAGAATTTTTTATGACCATATATAATAGTCAAAGTATAGAACGACATCAACCACTATTACAAGTCACCTTAGGAATTCTATTACCAAGGTCTACTTCACTAAAAGATGTATATATTAAAGATGGAAATTTAATATTAATAGCAAAAGAAATAAAAATTAACCTCTTAGAGAAGTTTGATAGAACTTATTCAAAATTTTGTGGCTTTGTAAATCAAGTACAACTTATTACTTTACTCTAGCATTAGTGATATTTCACAAAAGTATCTCATATTGATATAGCTGGAACCTCGCTCTTTAATCAAGTTTTATCTTAATTTATTTTATTATTTGAAAAAAATTCTTCTATATTGCATAATTTTGAAACATTTTTTGCAATATTTGTAGAAGCTTTTAGAAAACATGATAAAATTTGTTCTACTACAATTAAAATCTAAGTCTTTTGACAAAGAATCTATTTTATATTTATTTATGCTTTAAAATTTTAATAAATAGCATGTGATATTAATTGGGATGAAAACATGTTAATAAGTCAATTTTATTAAAAATTATAAGACAATGTAAAAGATCTATTATTATTTATGTTTGATTCTTAAATTCTTAATAAAATCATTAATCAAGCTATGAAATATAATAATTGGCTATTTCAACATCAACAAGATATACATCCATTATTTGCTATATAATCTTATATCAATTATTTGGCATCTTCTACATAAATCCTAGTAGACACTTGGAAATAAAAGATATGTAGATTGATGTGCTTTGCTTCAAATTTCTTTCTGAGCAAAAAAAGAAGCGTCAAAAAAAATATAGCTTATATTTATATAATAAAAAACTTAATTATAAGACTAATAATTGCCACAAAAAGCATCAACATACATATTGGATGAAGAGAGCAACCACATTATTAGATACTTTGTAGAAAAATAAGGGCATGCAGCTGCAATAAAGATTGTGCAATTAAATTCTTCTACTCTACAAATCAAAAAAGATCATGTATTATCATCTTATTATTTTATCATAACAATATGTGTGGATATTCAAAATCTCAAAATTCCTATTTTAATAGATTCAAAAGCCTTTGCTTACTTTATTGACTTAAATTTTTTAAAAATTTATAAAATTTTTATAGCCAAGAAATCTAAGGTTGTTCATATAGAAGTCATAGATGGTCAAATTTTATCCTTTGGAGATATTATTCATGAAATTGGTCTATTAAAAATAATATTAGAAAATCATAGTAGTTAGATTATATTTAATATCATTAGTTTTTCATCTAATTCTATCTTTTTAGGATTTTTTCATAAAAATTATAAAATATTGGATTATATGCCAAATTAAAAAAATATATATTTTATAAATCTCAAGTAAAACTTTTTGGCTAAATAATTTCAAATGAAAGTCTTATGATGGATTTAAAGAAAATTTAGACCATTAATAATTAAAAAATTCTAAAATCAATACATGATGTTTAATATTCTTTTAGATTTATAAATTTCTATAGGATCTTTATCAATAATTATTCTTAAATAGTTGCTCTGCTTATACAATTAATATGCAAGGATAAGCTTGAATGGAGATCAGAAGCTGAAAAAGCCTTTGAATGCTTAAAAACAGCATTCATCACAATCCTTATCTTGATTCATCTAGACTTTTTAAGCTATTTTTTATGAAAATCAATGCCTTGGATTTTGTATTGGAAGCAGTCTTATTCCAACCTAAAAGAGAAAAGAGACTACATCCAATTATATTTTATTTTAAAAAATTCTTGATTTTAGTTCTTATTTATAAGATCTATGACAAGAAATTTCTTGCTAATATGGATTCTTTCTAAGACTGTTGCCATTTACTTGAAGGTGTTTTACATCCATTGATTATATATATAGATTACAAGAATCTTCAATATTTTATATCGGCTTACATTTTAAATTATTATCAAGCCATTGGAATATGTTTCCATCTTATTTTGACTTCAACATCATATATCAATTCAAAAAGCAATAAAAATTATCAAATGCTTTATCAAGATAATCATACCTATGTCAAAAGAAGGAAAGGCAATATATGACTAGTAATGGATAATATTCTTGAAACCCAAGAAATTTTGTATTTGAGCAACTTCTGTATAAATTCTAATATATTTTTTGTTTTTTTATCAAGTTTGTGCAAGCTTGACTATGGACCTTCTTGTTTCTGATGCTAAATATTATTTTAGCAATATTCACAATGATTTGAATAAATTCAAGTTTGGAGATGATTTCCTCTACTTTAAAGAATACTTATATATTCCAAAAAGGCCATTGTACCTTCATATTGTCCAAAAGTATCATGATTTTTTAATTATTGGATATTTTGGATTCAATAAGATATTAGAATTTATTTCTAAAGATTTTTGGTGGCATCAAATGTGAAAAGTTGTTAAAGAATTTGTCCTTCCTTATAACACATGTTCTACATCAAAGAATCCTTGACATTATCTATACAAATTTTTTTAATTTCTACCAATTCTAAAATAACCATGGTCTTCTATCTATATAGACTTCATCATAAATTTTTTACTATCAAACTCTTCTAATATCATATATATAAATATTAACTAATTTACTAAAATAATATATTTTATCTATTATAAAAAGACCATTATTGGTAATAAAATAGCCAAACTCTTTATTGATAATGTCTATTGATACCATGGATTGCTAAATGATATTATATCAAATTATAGACTATACTTTGTATCTAAGTTTTGGAAGTCATTTTTTAAGATTTTTCAAATAGATATCAAAATCTCTTCAGTTTTTTTATCTATAAATCAATGGCCAAACTATCAAAGACATGAACTGAAATAAATACATAAGGTAGTAAAAATTATGTCAAAAAAAAATGACAAAATAAAAACAAGGAAATATGTACATTCAAGAAGAAATTGAAATGGCTATTACCAAAGATTAGAAAATACAAGAGACTCTTGAACTAGACTAAAAATAAGAAAGAAATTGATAAGAGTGAAGAAGGCTTCATTCTTGTCTCTATATACTATCTATATAGAAACTATGTGGTGACGTTCTATAGAACCTCCAACATGTATTTCTTGAGCTAAATTTGTTGGTTGTTGATTTCTCATCTCTTTGGCACAAATAAATTCAACAAAATAATAAACAATGATGTAAAATAGAATGAAATCTCTATTAAATCTGTTTTGCTTTATAGCAAAGATTTTCTTGACTTTTCAGCTTGATTTTAACAAATGTTGTCAATCAAATGCATTGACTTTTATTGATGTATTTGCTAGATTCTTGCATGGCTTCCATGTACGTTCACTAATATTATATTTATATCAATGTACAAAATATTCCAGCTGATTTTGATGTCGTCTTGAATCAAAGATCTCTTCTACCTTGAATTCTTTATTGTTATTTATTTCTATAGGAGGCGATGGTATTTGTCTTCTTCCTTGTATATCCACTGTCTTATATGGCTCAAGTAATGACATGTAGAGTATATGATGGATCTTCATAGATTTTAGTAGGTGTAATCAATAGGCAATTGGATTGATATGTTCACAAATTAGAAATAGTAAAAGCTTACAATCATCTAACTTATCACAAGGACGATTAGTCTTGATATTATAACAAAATAATCATACCTTATTGCCCACCTAGAATTAAAGTTATTCCTTATAATAGACATTTACATTAATCTTTCGTTGTTCTTGAGCTTCTTTCAATTGTATGTAGTTCTAACAACCGATTCACTAAATCCTCCGCTACAAGATTATCAACTTTTGAAAAGTCAAAATTATCAAATCATGAATAATAACCATAATTGGCAAAGAATGGAATTTGTTGAGTAAAATAATATATTGAATTATTATAGAAAAACTTTGTCAATGGCAAAAAAATTATCCAATCATCTTGATGATAGTTGATGGTACATTTCAAATATTGCTCTAAAACTTGATTTACCTATTCTGTTTGTCTATCAATTTGAGGGTAGAAGGTTGAAAATAATTTTATGTCCACCTTCAATATTTTGAAAAGAGTTCTCCAAAATCTTGATACAAATTGTATTCTTCTATCTAATATTATATCTCTTAATAATCCATGATAGTGATAGATATTATCAAGGAAGAGTTTAGCTGTTTCTTCACCTATGATAGATTTTGTATATGATATAAAATATACCATCTTGGTAAAACAATCTACAATCACGAATATAGAATTAAATGAACTTGAATTTAGAAGAT
Source organism: Physcomitrellopsis africana (assembly GCA_036785485.1). Classification (NCBI taxonomy): domain Eukaryota; kingdom Viridiplantae; phylum Streptophyta; class Bryopsida; order Funariales; family Funariaceae; genus Physcomitrellopsis; species Physcomitrellopsis africana. Next base: position 180,837 of record JAWRVF010000122.1, on the reverse strand, counting down.
CCATAATAAAATATATAGAAACAAAAGACCAAGATTATTCTGATACAGATAATGGTTGGAGAAGTATGTAAGATCAATGACAAGGAGTTTTTGATCTTGAACAAATGTCGCACAATTGTATAAATTCTTTAACAGCCTTCCACATTTGAGGCCATCAAAAATCTCTTGATATTGGTTTCAAAATCTTATTATATCCAAAATATCCTACTATAAGGAGGTTGTGACAAGCTTTTAGAGCACATAGTCGTGCTGCACCTTTTGGAATATATATGCATCCTTCAAAATAGAATACATCATTTTTAAATTCAAACTTGGAAGTATTATGAGACTTAGATGAATTATTTTTAATTTTATGAAGAAGAAGGTTTGAAGACATACTTGATTAGACTTATTTGATAAAAGTTGAATCAATAGTTAATATTGATTTTATTGCTTAAAGATGAAATTACTCTGATTTCAAGAAGATTGTTCTTTGTTGATCAAAAATTAAATCTCCTTCTTTTGGTACAAAATAAGAACATCTAAAAAGGGCATTGGACAAACCTTATTTTTTTCTTGGCCAATGAGCAAGTATGAATTTGAATCTTAATAAATACATACTCCAATGAGCTTAACAATGATTCAACACACATGTTGATATGAAATACTCAAGGTTCTTATGATCTGTATATACTATGACTGGACTAAAAGTGCCTTCTAGATAATGATATTATTTTTAAAAAGAATCCACAATTGTAAGAAGTTTTTTACAATGGATTTTGTAGTTGATCTCTGTTGTTGAAAATTTCCTAGAATAAAAAGCTATTTGGTGGAATTTGTCATCTACTCTCATTTATAACAATACCACATCCAAAACAAAGTTTGTGACATTTGTGACAATATCGCATCCAAAGTAAAGTCTGATGCATTTGTTTCTATAAAAAATGTCTTGAAAAAATCAACATGATAGAAGATTGGTGTAGAAGCAAAAGCTGTCTTCAAAGCCTCAAATGATACTTTTGTTTTTTTATTCCCCTGAAATTTGTCCTTATAAGTTAAACGTGTAAGTGAACCTGCAACTTGAAAAAAAAATTTGATGAAGATTTGATAATAATTGGCAAATTTCAAAAAGCATTGCACATCCCTTATTATTTTTGAAATCTTCTAATCTATGATTGTCTGGACTTTCTTAGGATTTATTTTGAGACCATCATTTGAAATGATGTATCCTAAGAAGTCAACTTGAATAATGTGAAATAACCATTTTTCCATCTTAGCATATAATCTTGTATCTCTAAGTTTTTGTAACATACGACAAACATGAAGTTCATATTCTTCTATGTTCTTAGAATAGATTAGAATATTATCTAAATAGCAGACAATAAAATCCTCAAGAAAATCACAAAAAATATCATTCATATAATGTTGAAAAGCAATTAGTGCATTTGTAAGTCTATAAGGCATGACATTATATTTGAAATGTCTATACCTTGTTTGAAATTCAATCTTCCATTCATCTTCTTCTTTGATGCGTATCAACTTATTTGCTCTTTATAGATCTATTTTTGTATAGATTTTAACTTAATTTAGTTGATCAAAAAGTTTAGATATCAAAAATAGAAGATATTTATTCTTGATGGTAATCTTATTGAATCCTCGATAATCTATACATATCCATAGTGACTCATTTTTTTTCTTTACAAACAAGATAAGAATTCTTGCTGGCGATTTTGAATGGCATATGAAATTCTTGGCGAAATTTTCATAAATGTATTTCTTGAGTTTAACCAATTCATTTTGTAATAAGCTGTAGATTGGTCCAAATGGACGATGAGTTCCTTCTTTGAGGTCAATTGAATAATCATATAGATGATGTTGAAGAAGAATATTCATATTCTTCTTTTAAAAAATATCTTAATAATCGTGATATTGATTTGGAATGCCACTTGAGATCTTTCCACCATCAAAAATGGGTATAGTATAAATAATAAAAGATGATCCTTCTTTTATTGCATTCACAAAAAAATTTATTCTTATAAGTATGGATTTTATTATACTAGACTTATAGCTTTTTACTTGATTAACAAGACTTTTATTAATGCTTTGAAAAAAATCAAGTCTACGAGAAGACTAATCTATTTAAGGATTATATTTTTTTAATCATAATAAATCTAAAATGATTGGATTAAAGAGAGATTTAATTATATTAAAGATTACATAACTATTATGATCATCTATTGTTACATTTATAAGAAGGATTTTATGAGTAACATTTTCAAAAGACAACAAATGACCATCTATGACTTCTACATGTATGGATTTATTTTTCTATAGTCAAGATATTCTATAACTTTTAACAAACTCTTTATCTAAAAAACACGTTGAGGCTCTTGAATCTAGTAAGGCAAAGGCTTTGTGATTTTAAGATCCCAAACAAACATCTATTATAAAATAAAAAGAAGATTCTAAAGAGAGAATATGATCTTTATTAGAAATTGTACAAGATTCTAGCTACACAGTTCTTATTATAATTGGACAAACTTATTTTTTGACATATTGTCTTCTTTGACAACTATTCTCCTCATTTTATAGTTGTATTGCTTTTTTGGATAATATTGAGCAATATATTTAGATTTTTTATAATATAAATATAATCTTTCTTAACGACGATGAGTCTTTTTTTATTTAGTAAGAAATTTAAAACGTACCATGTCAATTTGCATATCTTCTATTTTTGAATGTACGTATTGAAAAGATATCAATGTTGCCATTATTTTATAGTAACGTTGGGACTTCCTGATACGACTCTCAGATTAAAACTCAAAAAGTCGATTATCACACTCCACAGCAAAATCAATTTCTTGACTTAATATTTGAGGATTGGATAAGTTGAGTATCAATTTTTTTATCTCATATTATAATCCATAGAGAAATTGGCTATTGAGTGCAGCATTATTTCACTTGATATCAGTCGCTATTTGTCAAAATTATGAAGCACTTGTTATTATAAATCGATTGCCTTGTCATAAGATATGGATCTTGTTGGTTGCAATACAAATTGTATCATGTTTTCAATACATAGATCAAAACTCCACTAAAAATGCCTCCAAATTATACAATATTAGATCACATCATTCAAGAAAAGATGAAAATCACAATAAAGCAGAACTTGAGAGTAATTTTCCAATAAACTTGATTCATGATCCTTGAATTGGATAACTTTGAGATTGAAGTTTAATCACCAATTTTACTTAATTGATGAATCCTCAAAATTTAGATCTTATGCTATCAAATTTCTTTCAAAAACTAATTTTTGGTTCCTTGATACTTGAATAGTGTTCAATCATAGATGAAGTGGTAGGGCTTGAAGCAACTCTAATCATCTCTATATCTTTACTTCCTACTTGTTGTTCTTTACGGTGGTACATTGAGTTGATGTATTATGAGCATTAATTCTCTCATTTGTTCTTACATTTGTGCCATTACCTTCTTTATTTCAACAAGTTTTTCCATGATAATACAATAGAAAAGAACAAAAAAGTATCTATTCTTACTACAAAATAAGACATTTAAGAACAAAGATAAAAATTCTAGGAACAATATCAATTTAGAAGTGGATAATCCACAACTTTTAATATGCTTATATCTTATCAAGAAAAAGGGATAATCCACTCTTAATTAAAAAAAGACAAAGTTTTAATATAATATCTTCACTCTTGTCAATCTGTCAAAGACACGAATTGAAATAAATGCATAAACTAGGAAAAAACTATGTTAAAAGAAAATCACAAAATAGAAACAAGGAAGTATGTATATTCAAGAAGAAATTGGAATGGCTATTATCAAAGACTAGAAAACACAAGAGACTCTTGAACTAGACTAGAAGTAAAAAAAGAGTTGACAAGAATAAAAAAGGCTTCACTCTTGTCTCTATATATACTATCTATCTAAGAACTACGTGGCAGCATTCTATAGATCCTCCAACATATGTCCAATTTACAAGACACATGTCAAACTTGCAAGACAAGTTTCCTACATATACGCCACATACTTAGCTTGTTCCACAAGCTATCAACATGTGTGATATGTGGCTAGCTTTTTGACCAAGTTTGTAACCTATCAATCACCTATAGACATGTATAAAGGTGAATCTGCATCTATAAAACTTTTAGGAAGTTTTTCTATAAGATATTATCAACATAACCTACTTTTACCTACTTCTATCTATCCATATTAATTAAATAGTTATTGAAATAAATCTTATGTCTGTGATACAAATGGATTAAGCCAACCAATTCTTAGAATAGAATTACCAATTACTGATCAATTCTTAGAATAGAATTACCTCCATTTCAAATTGGGAATAAAATATAATTTCTTTGAAGCAATATAAAGACCACTTAATCATCTAATAAGTTGAACTATTAAAGATTAGAACTATTTTTTATTAATAAATAAATTAATTCTATTACTTATTAATTAGAATTATCAATATCTATGAAGGTACATTCTATTTTTTACACATATTTTTTAGATCTTTTTAGATTCTAAAAAAATTTCTAACATATGTTGCTATTTTTTTAGATCTTTTTAGATTCTATTTTTTACACATATTTTTTAGATCAATGACATCTTTTTAGATCTAAAGTAGCAACATATGTTAGAAAATATTCTAACTTTGTATATCCAAATATGGTGCATCTTAGACTTTGCAATTTTTATGCAAGAGAGATTAAAGCAATCTTAAGAGTTTTAGAGCTCAATTCTTATATACATATAAACTAACAAACCTAGAAGTAGTTCTATTCTACCTTAAGATTACGACATGTCTTTAATTTAGCTTGGATAGTGACATATGGATAATCAAGAAGATAATATCATATCAATTAGGCCATCTCAACTAAGCATTTTACATCATTGACTTCAAGATGAAAAATTGCTTGAATCAAAAAGATGTTAAAGAATATCCAGTAGCCGCTCTATGATAATTATTATTGAAGTAGAACATACCTATAAAGAATCCCTTGAAATAATTTTTGAAGTATATTTTTGCAATGAAGATACAAAAATTGAAGTTTAATCTATAGTAGAAGATATTGATTACTATTGTTGGTTGTAAGGACTAACAAATCTTTTGACTTATAAAAGATAACTTGAGTATGCGGTGGATATTATTTAATACATCTTTGATTTCATTTGCTTTTGATCAACTTTTATTCTATTCCTCTTGATAAAACTTAAAACTAAAAAAGAGAGGTGATGTCATAGACATACAATAGATGAATATTTTAGAAGATTTTGAAAGATTTTATTTAATCTTAGAAGATTCTAGAAGGTTCTACTTGATCTTATAAGATTCTAAAATCTTCTAAAAGATTCTATTTGATCCTAAAAGATTTTAAAAGGTTCTCAATGATTTTAAAAAAATTCCTAATAAGTCCTAGTAGGTTCTAAGACGGTTTTGGAAGGTCTTAGAAGCTTTTAGAGGATCTTAGATGGTCATAGAAGGATCTTAGGCTTATTTTACCTCCAAGTATTAAAAAAATTCTTCAAGGAGCTTCCTTATATGTAATATATATATATATGAGTTAAGGATGAGAGGATGCTTAGTGTCAATAATGTAATTCTTGTGGCTTATCTTAGACCTATTGGTTTTATTCTTATACCTTATTATAGCTCTTTACTTGTAATATAAAGTGAAACTCTTTTATTTTAGTTCTTGAACTTTTGGAGTCTTATTTTATTTGAGTGGTATATTCATAATAAGTAGAAGATCAACCACATTAGTTCAAAGTTGACTTCTTTCTTGATACTTATTGAAAGTATATATATTTATAATTTCTATTGAGTTTCCTAGAATATTTTTTATAATAATCTATTAGATCCAATTGTATATGAAGAATCTAGCATTTTCTAATAAATTCTTAATAAAAGAGGAGATAAGAATATACACTCCTCTTACACTTGCATCATTTAGATTATTGATATATCATGGTACCAACTTTAATATATAAAAGCTTGGTCTTGGCCACAATTGTTGGCCTAGATTTTAAACTCTTGAATCATAGAGCTTGTGTGCTTGAATTAATAGAATATCATATTAGAGTTGTATACTTTGAATATAACTTTTTATATTGAAGATCTTAGGTAGATCATTCAAGCCATAAATATTATATATAATAATATTCAATTTCATAGAGAAATGGAAGTAGAAATATTACCCTCCTTATCATCATTTAATAATTGTCTTTGAAGGGATCTAGTATATTTACAATCCTGTACAAAGACATTCTTTGTTGTATTCCTTCTCAACCTCAGAGAACTAGTAGAAGAAAGATCTCTAGAGTAATTCTTATTTTCATTGTTTAACAAAAATTTAGAAGCATTGTGATTAAAGTCAAAAAAAGGGGTTGAAGTGTGGACTTGCCTATTTATGTGGAACGTGTCTTATTCCAAAAGTCATATTATAAGTTAAAGGAGAAGGGTCACCATCTTCCCTGTAAGATCTATGCACTTGAGCTTCCTTCAAGCTGTCATTACTATTGTCCAACCTCTCTATTGTGCGGGAAGAAAAAATCACTTGTTCTGAAATCATAGTGGAAGAAGAATTATCACATGGAAACACAGAACCACCATCTTCATACTAAGATTCAGACCCATCCATGGGGTGTTCATCAAGTATCCACTAGTGTGATAGATTACTCAGGAGATGCTGCAATGTGGGGGTTGAGGGATTGCTACCCACCTCTAGGCTTTGTAGTACTGCCGCGGCCTCCTCTAGATTGATACCCGTGGTTATAGGGGTTGGAGAATAAGACCCCGTAGGGCCCGTGATTCCGGCTGATGTCACTCCTGCCAGAGTTAGGTCTTGGGAGTACCGCACTTCGAAGATATACCCACGTGGGTATACCCTCCAACCAGTCGAGGGCCAAGGTGTCCCCCCAGCCTGGTCCCCACCGGCCCTGGCGGAGCCTCGGGTTTACCGAATTTCGAGGGTATTTGCAAGTTGGTTAACCCCCCTGCATGCACAGACCAAGCGGTCCCGTTGGTTTGGACCCCGTCGGCCCAGGCGGGCATTGGTAATCCATGCCTGGGCACGGGGTATCATAGCACGGGTCCGCTTGCATACCATCAGAACGTGTCAAGGCTTGCAGTTCTAATGACTTGTTCTGGCAAATGAGCTTATCGGGCGTTCCATTGACGTTCTCTTCATCAAGCTTGTCTCCGGATGGGTTGCCGTGATCGAATTAACTGTGATTTTAATCACTGGCTCTGAAAACGCCCACCTTTGAGAGTCTCCAAGATGCTCACAGTGAGGATGAATAAAGTTTACATGATCTTATACTGCTGTTGTATTTGTTGAATCCAGATGAGTACAAATCACATTTGTTTCAAAGGCCATTGATTGTGATAATTTAGATCCGCTGGAGTCGTTAGCAGGGCAATCTAAATTGCTTGTTTGCTTAGATCTATAGGAGCTTTTCCTGGCCTCTTGTTTTTTATTCCGAACATAAACAAAACCTTTTGCATCAGTGACTAGAGGTATGTGTGGTTTGGTAAGGAGTTGTACATATACCTTGAGTGTTTTGTGATGAGTTGGTTGGTGAGTTGGAATTTAGAGGTGCCAAATTCTTGTCACAACTTTAGATACATTAGCTCTTGGTTTGGATTTAACCTTGGCCAGTACCAGGCACTCTTTGATGGGGTTATCTGTATCTAGGCAAAACAGGCACCAAATAGTCAAATTCAAATAATCAATGAAAATTGACTTTTTTTTTGTTGATCACAAGATTATAGACTTCTAATTTCCATCCCAAGCCTAAGTCTATTACAATACAAAAGCATAGTTTGGTAGTATTTCCATTGTTTGGCCCAATCCAAGAATTTGTCCTAGTCTGGCCACAATTGCAGAGGCCACCAATAGAAACTCGTCTAAAAGACCCTTTAATTGCGATCCAAGTCAGCATTTTGAAAAAGCTCGAGAAAGTATTTTCTTCCAAGAGTCAAATAGCTTAGGGATCAATATTTGGATCCCAAGACTTGAATGTATAGAATCCAATAATAGATCAATGTGGAGATAGAATTAGCACTTGGCAGGTGACTTCTTCCCATAGAATCTCGGCCAAGATTCTTGCCAAGGAAGATAGCTCCTTTTCCAAGTTCTTTGTGATTATCTTTTCAAACATTGAGACTTACATCTTCTAGTTTGCTTCCCACAAAACATGCAATTATAATATTACAGTCTATAACTTGCCATTACTAAATCACCTCCAACCTACACAATGTACATCATGATTGTACTTAGAGAAACCTGAATAATAATAAAATATAAAAAAATAAAAAAACTTAGTGGAATATTATTTTTAATTATCTTACAATACTATTAAGCTTGCAAATTATCACAAAACAGCATAACTAGAGCTATGTGTGACAAAATGCCACAAACACCATTATAACAAAATCCAATTATGACACTCCTCTACCATTGTCCTTCAATTGGACCTTCTTAAAGAAATAAGTTTTAATATCTTAATGATCCAAAGTATTTAAATAAAAATAAAATCTAACTAAATATCTAATTAAATAAAAAAGTAAAAAATTATTTTATATTTACACCACAAGGAATTATATTGGCACTTAAAACTCTCCAAAAATTTTAATTTAATATATATATATATATATATATATATATATTTTTTATTGAAGACAAAGGAAATAATAAAAAATAACTAATGCAAGTAATACCATATACATAATTTGTTGAAACAAAGAATTTTTAAATTTAATTTTTTTCTCAGATGTGTAATTTTAGCATGCATACTTGACAAGCTTGATTGTGAGTACATCAACTTTGCTTGCCTAGACACAAAAATATATTTCAACAAGGTTATAAAGAATTTAAGACATAAATTGACTTAATTTATCCAAGATTATGAGAATGGTACACACAATCAACATTTGAAGAGACCTCCCCAAGACGCCGCTGTATTTGGGGTGCCTCTGATCTTGCTTGAAACGTCAGCAATGTCTTGCAAGGTCAAGGCCTGGACTCTCTGGATAAACTCCGCCACAGGCTTGCGATGTCCATACGTCAAAATTTGACGGCCAATATCTTCCGTTGCATGATAGCGTTATTCCAACTCCATCAACTTTAGAGAAATAGTATTATTCTTGGCACACAACAATTCAGCTTCGGTCACATTACCAGGAGTTGCAACAAGAGCGAGGTGTTCACAAGCAAGGTCCACTAGTTTATCACGGAAATGGCCAGCACATTTTCCGTACATACCAAAGAGTTAGCTAATAAGAAAGTACTCCTGGCTATACAAAGCGTGAACAGTCTGCTGCATAATCAATGAACCAGCTTCTACTGCCAATGCGCCAGTCTTACCCCTGTATACAATCGAGAGTACATTCCCTTTCCAGGACCACCAGCAGAAAAGGATCCCCCTCCTCCAAGGAGTGCTTGCAACACAGTCACAGCATACGAATCCTTCTCGTTTCTCCAACCCCCAGGAACTTCAAATGCAATTGCAACATGTGTTCTGGAAGAGTCCACAGATTGCCGCCAGTCACCGCCAACATAATGAGTCTCCACAGGAATAGACTGGTCGGAAGAAGGTAGATCAGCGAGCAATGGTTCTGCTATGGAAAGCAGATCTTCGTGATCCACACCGGAGGCTGTGACAGTTTTAAAAAGATGTTAACAATGCGGAAACAGTCAGCGGTACTGCAAGTCCTCACTTAAACTCACACTGAGGAAAGCACGATGTTCTCATATTGTACAGAGATTGCTTTCCTTTCGTTTCCCCAAAACATGCTTACAGAACACACCGCCCAACCCCTACTGATGATGCTGAAATCACCAATCATCACCAACATTGAAAATCTGAGATGAAACTATAGTCCGACAATACGTATTCTACACCACAACAAAAATACCATACGAATTTCTTCATTCCCACTCCGAGGATCAGCACATGCTAGGGCACATAAATGACACTATTCATCCTGAACTCCGGTGATGACATTAACTGACGCAACAGTTTCCACAAAACCCCTCTTCACGCTCTTAGGAGGCAATGCAACTTCTAAACAGAATATAATTCGTGAAGCATTATATATCCAGTTTCACGAATGAGTAGTTTCCTTCAATGATTCCCCCATTAACATAGCCACGAAGAAAACGTAATTCAAACCTGAACCCACCACGTGGGAAATTTCCATGCAACGTCTGAGTTTGTGTGTGTGTGTGAGAGAGAGAGAGAGAGAGAGAGAGAGAGAGAGAGAAAGAAAGAAAGAAAGAAAGAAAGAAAGAACACTCAACATAACTAAGAAATCAATTTCACCAGCATCTGGCGTATTCGAAACAAAACACAGCTACAGCCTTCACAACATACAAACAACTCAAGAACTGTTGACTCCCAACAGCTAGATCCAAAGGTAACAGATGGACTCAGAATAAATCTAAATTGAGAGTCTACATACCTGCCAAAATAATCCTAGGCGCAGTGTAATTCTCCTTCACAAAATCATGAAGAACTCCACCGTTCAGCCGCCCCAGGGAGGACTCAGGTGCCATGAGGGGTTGACCTAAACCCCCAACGTATCCAGCTGAGTGAATAGCATCATAAATCGCGACGTGTGGATTATTCGCCATCTCTGCGGTCTCAGCCTTCACCTTAGCCAGCTGCTCTTGAACCTCCCATTCGTTGAACAGAGGGTTCCTCACAGTGTCGACCAGAAGTTCAACCATCTCCGGCATAAACGTCTTAATCGTGTCTCCAGTATAACACATCTGCTCCCGGGAGGCATTCGCCATGACATTCCCACCGATGGCTTCCACCTCACGCACGAGACGAAAGTGCGAGCGGTTGGCGGTACTCTTGAAGGCCATACGCTCCAACAGATGCGATGCGCCGGTGCAGTAAGGGGTCTCATTCTTCGAGCCGGAGTCAATAAATATCCCGATGGTGGACATAGGCCCGGCAATCATCTCCGACGCGATCTTCACACCGTTGACTAGGATTGCTCATTAGGCTTGACATCGTCGAGCAAGGCAGGCGGCATGTGCACTCCTTGCAGCGGCTTGTACAGTGCAGGCACGGAAGTGGTAGCGCGCTCGCCGAGGAGCCATGACAACACTCCTCCGGAGCTGGAGGCTTGCGTCGACTCCGTCCTCGGCACAGCTTGATTCGCCGCATTGGTGCGAAGCTGACGCTGCGTCTGCTGCTGCGCAAGCTGCTTGGCGAGACGCACCTTCCGCACTGCCGCACCCCTCATCGCTGCGCTCCCTCTGCAACCAATCGGGCCCTGCAAACAACGGTGGCGGATGCCGAAAACCTGGAACTGGAATGCTGGAGGATCCCGGCGAGCTCTCTCAAACCCAGACTCACACGGATTGCAGCCGCTTCGCAACCACCCATTCCGGATTCACCACTCTATCGGTGGTTATCTGTATTGAGTCAAGCACCACTTAAATCTAAGTTAGATAATGCGTCAAGGAAAATTCGTGATCAAGCCACTGAAATATTAATAGGCCGGTTTTATTGGCTTTCCAAAGACAAACTGATACAGGACAACACCCCTCGAGTTGGATCGAGAGGTTGTCAGCAGTAAACAATGAAGCCCAGTTTGTGTAACATCCGCGGTCAGTTAGCAAAGATGTCTGTGGTGCGGAGAAATCCAGGTTATTGTGTACAGCAGCTCTGAGAGCGGAATGGTTGCAATATGCATTGAACTAACTTTGGACGTAAGAAGAAGGATAGAGGCGGTAATAGGCAGTAGCCCACCAGTATTCACAAGGCAAATGAGGGCTAAAAGCCATCCTCTTGCTCAAAAGGCGGAACAAACCTCAGAGAGAACAAGCAAGATTGATGACTACTGTAGGGTAGTTTTTGCCATAAAAGCAGAGAAAACTCCACTGGAAATCATGAACATATACTATCCAACTTATGTGGACACTTGATAAGAGTTGTGTCGTTTGGAGGTGTTGCCAAGAGACAAGAAGATGGCCTTCGAAACAGAAAAATACGAATGCCTGGCGCAACTTCATTACAACAGCATTCTCATCTCCGTGAAACTGTGCCAAGTTTTATTCACCGAGACAGTGTCGGTCAGTCCCGACAATGTAGCAAGATCAACACCCTGGATTCTAACTAGCTTCCCGATCCGAAGTGGGTCAAGTTCATGCAGATCATTTCTCACCAAATAGTTGGCCAACCACAAAGTTGAGATACCAGAATTGGAGTGCAATGCATTTATTATTTATGCCCATCGTGCAGCACAATTCTAGCCCCAGGGTGCTCACTCTGACCCTAATCGGGCTTAGAGTTAGCTAATTACAAGCTCAATTCCCTCGAATTAATAAAGATCGGCGGTGAATTTACAAGTCTGTAGTTGCCTTCTTACATGCACTGCGTACGTACACCTAATGCTTCTGCTCTTTGGAACCGATTTTGAGCTCACCCTCAGTAGCCGCCCTGTCGCCCAACAGCTTCTTCGCAATCTTGAACCACTCCGTGTGGAAGGAGTCTTTCATGTCAACACGCTCGTAAGTATGGGAACCAAAGTAGTCGCGCTGAGCTTGGACAAGATTTGCTGGAAGTCGAGCTCGCCTGTACGTATCAAAGTAACCAAGACTGGCACTCATACCTGGGGTGCTCACCCCAACTTCGATTGCCAAAGACACAACCTTCCTCCATGCACCTTGCCTCTCTACCATCTCCTTCGCAAATTCAGGGTCTATCAACAAGCTTGCCAATTTTGGGTCCCTGTCGTAAGCTTGCTTAATGCGGTCCAAAAACTTGGCTCGAATAATGCACCCACCTTTCCAAATGCGAGCGAGTTCTCCGAGGTCTAAATTCCAACCCTTCTCAATGCTCTTTGAACGAATGAGGTTCATGCCTTGCGCGTAACTGCAAATCTTCGAGGCATACAGGGCTTTTCGGACGTTGTCAATGAGCTCCTGTTTGTCAACTTTAACCTCTGCTAATAAGTCACTAACTCCCAAACTTTTGAATACTTTGGCGGCTTCCACGCGTTCCTCTTTCAAACCTGAACATAAATGACCGTACCAGATGTCAGTACCAGCAACGTTGAAGAGGTGATGCCAATTGGAAGCCGATCGATTTGTACCAGGTACATTCAACAAGGCCGGGCCTACTTGCAAATCGGACGTAAAAGAGAGAAGACGCTACTGTCAAGGAAAACGTGTACATCTCTAACCTGAAAGGTATCGCAAGTCCAGGGATGTCGCAATGGTAGGAGCGGCCACAGATAATTCGGCAGCTTGCTGCACGGTCCACTTGCCCGTACCCTTCATGCCCGTCTTGTCCAGCACTTTATCGACGAGTTCTCCTTCACCTTTATCATCCGGGACAGAGAAAATATCAGCAGTGATTTCGATTAGAAAGCTTTCAAGTTCTCCCTTGTTCCACTCGAAGAAAGTTTCGTGCAGCTCCTTGTTCGATAAACCACCCACAGATTTGAGCACATCGTATGCCTCGGCGATGAGCTCCATGTCACCGTACTCGATTCCATTATGCACCATTTTGACGAAGTTGCCAGCGCCTCCGGGGCCAACGTAGGTCACGCATGGACCACTGTCGACTTGCGCAGCTACTTTCTGCACAATGTCATCAATGTACTTGTACGCTTGTAGAGTTCCTCCGGGCATGAGCGAAGGCCCATGTCGCGCACCCTCCTCGCCTCCACTAACTCCCATCCCCAAGTACAACAAACCCTTCTCCTTCACCTTCTCCGCCCTCCTCTCCGTATTCTCGTACCACTCATTCCCTCCATCAATGATGCAGTCCCCCTTCTCGAGATACTTCGACAAGAGCTCGATGGTTTGATCCACCGGCGACCCCGCCTTCACCAAGATGATGATACATCGCGGCTTCTGAATCGACTTCACAAACTCGCAGGGATCTTTGAACCCCTTCACGGGCAAATTCCCCTCCTCCTTCGCGAGCTCTACGGTCTCATCCACCTTGCTCGGTGATCGATTGTAGACCGAAATCGGAAACCCCTTCTCCGCAATGTTGAGAGCCAAGTTCTGGCCCATCACTGCCAACCCCACCAACCCAATTCTCGACAGGCCATCGGATGCCATCTTTCCCCCAACCAGCACCCACTTCCTTCCCAAACGAATACCCAATTCACAATGCAGTGTGGCGCTCTTCACCAGACCCTATCGAAGCAGACACCGACCGATCTCTAACAAAATAATCGTCACCAATGCTTTCTATTCATACAATGACGCCATAGCCGGGACTCGGGACAAAAGACGCTCAGGAGCTCGCTTGAACGCAAGAGCAAAGGAACTTTCCCAAACAACTACATTCATCCAAAATCCTCTCAGCATTCATTCAGTCCTCGATCGGGATATCCTTTGCGCACTACTTTTGAGCATGGTTGAGTCGACCTGTTGCATGCCCCACGTGGCCAGCAGCCATGAGGTTTGGGTCGGGGTTTCAACGCCCAAGTAATATCTACAAACATGGAATCTGCGTATTAACGAAGCCAATGCTGTTTGGGATGGACACCACCGTAGTTCTGAGTTTGTAAGCTCTCATTCGTCGGGAGGTGATTTCTCCGTTTTCTCATCCAGCATCATCGAATATGAGTTCGGCAAGTGTCTCGCCGGAACGGTTTTGGGAGCCCTAACAAGAAGTCCGGACTGCTGCGTAAACGGTGTTGTTAGGGCTCGACTTCTACATCCGCGTTCCCGGTGGGAAACGCCCTCAACTCCTAACTGGAATTCATACATGCTTTTCAATACCTTTGCAATGTTTTCATTCATCTAAGTTAGTTCCTAATTAGGTCTCTCGACCCCCAGTCAGAATCCACGTGGTCTGGTGCTAGTGACGTCAGGTGTTTGCAATGGCTCCCCTCGATCAGTGCATAGGAAACCTGTCAGTGCTTGTTCCCGTCATCCTACGTGGCACCACCTAGGATCCTAGAAGGTTTATTTACAGTATGACAATGTTGAAAATAGTAGTAACTACGATCAATTTAAATGTGATTACTTCATATGCTTCAACATAGCCTTTAGTTTTAAATGATTTTTTTTGTAAATACACTACAATAAAAACTAGTTTGTGAATGATTTTGGAATCAATATGTTAATTCATCAAATACTAAAAATAATAATATGAAGATTTAAAAGTATATCTTACACTTTCCTTTTATTTACAATATTTCCAAAGCTTAAAACTCATAGTTCAAGTTGTTAATGATATAGAACATAATTTATTAATAGAATTTTTTTAGAAAAATCTTTTAACAAAACTATCCATCTAAATTATTAGAAAAAAATTAATATCTTATTGATTAAGTTTATTTTAAAAAGATTTTAATATTTTTAAAATCAACAAAAATTCAGAAAACATATATTTTCTTTTAGATTAGAAGTTGTCAAATAAATTATATTAGAGACATCTTATTAAGAATACTATTATTTTTTAAAAGAACCACATGCACGTATCACGGACATAAGATTTACTCCAATAATTATCTAATTAACATAGATAGGTAGAAGTAGATAAAAGTAGGTTAATTTGATAATATTTTATAAAAAAAACTCTTGAAAAGCTTCATAGATGCAGTTTCATCTTTATACATGTCTATAGGTGATTGATAGATTAAAAACTTGGTGTCACGGACATATACATAGTTACCTATATGATCAGATAGAACTAGATAAAAGAAGATAAAAGCAGGTTAATTCCATAATATCTTTAGAGAAACTTCCTAGAAACTTCATAGACGCTGCTTTGACTTTATAAGTGTCCATAGTAGACTTTTGGATTAGAAACTTGGTCAATAAATTAGCCACATGTTGTACATGTTGGTAGCTTGAAGACTAAGCTAAATACGTGGCGAACATATAGGAAACTTGCCCTCCAAGTTCGACACGTGTCTTGCAACTTGGACACGTGTCTTGTAAATTGGATATGTGTTGGAGGTCCTATAGAACGTCGCCACTTAGCTCTTAGGTAGATAGTATAAATAGAGACAAGAGTGAAGCCTTCTTCACTCTTGTCAACTCCTTTCTTGTTTCTAGTTTGATTTCAAGAGTCTCTAGTGTCTTGTCTTTTGGCAATAGCCAATCCAGTTTCTTTTAATATATACACTACCTTGTTTCTATTTTATTATATTTCTTTGAGAGTATTTTTCACTTACTTATTTGCTTCCGTTGAGTTCTTGTCCTTGACACTTGGCTAACAAATTAGCCACATGTCACACATGTTGATAGCTTGTGGAAGAAGCTAAGTGTATGGCGCACATACAAGAAACTTATCTTGCAAGTTTGACACATGTCTTGTAAATTAGATACATGTTGGAGATCATATAGAATGCCGCCATATAGTTCTTAGGTAGAAAATATGTATAGAGACAAAAATGAAGCCTTCTTTACTCTTATCAACTCCTTTCTTGCTTCTAGTCTAATTTAAGAGTCTTTATATTTTCTAATCTTTGACAATAGCCATTTCAATTTCTTCTTGAATATATATATTTTTTTATTTATATTTTTTCATTTTTCTTTGATATAGATTTCATTAATTTATACATCTTCTTTTAATTTTTGTCTTTAATAGATTGACAAGAATGCATATACAATATTAGAGCTTTGTATCTTTTTGATTAAGAGAGGATTACTCCTTTCTCTTGATAAGACATAAGCATATTAGAAATTATGGATTATCCACTTCTAAATTAATATTATTTCTAAATTTTTTTTCTTTTGAATATTTCATTCTATAATGAGAATAGATATTTTCTTTTCTATTATATTATCATGGCAAATCTTGCTAAAATAAAGAGCACAATGGTACAAATAAGAGAATTAATGCTTGCAATACATCAACTCAATGTACCACCACAAGGAGCAATAAGATTAGTAGGAAGTGAAGATATAAAGATGATTGGAGCTATTTCAATGTCTATACCAAGCTATATTACTTCACTTACAATAAAATATCATTTAAGCATCAAAAAATCAAAAATTAGTTTGTTTGAAAAGTTTGATGGTATAAGATTTAAGTTTTGAAGATTCATCAACTAAGTACAATTGGTGATTGAACTTCAACCTCAAAGTTATCCAATTTAAGGATCAAAATTCAGGTTTATTGGAATATTATTTTTAAGTTTTATTTTATTATGGATTTCATCTTTCTTTGAATAATATGATCCAATATTGAATAATTTGAAGATATTTTTAGCAAAGTTTCAATCTATATATGAAAAATAAGATACAATTTGTATTATAACTAATAAGATTTGTATCTTATAATAAGACAATCGATTAGTGACATTATATATTTCACAATTTTGATAAGTAGCAACTGATATCAAGTAGAATGACACTGCACTCATCAATTAATTTTTCTATAGATTATAATATGAGGTAAAGAAATTGATACTCAACTTATTTGATCCTTAGACAATAAATCAAATAATTGACTTTGCCATAAAGTGTGATAATTGATTTTTTAAATTTTGATCTAAAAGTTGCATAAGGGAGCTTCAATGTTATTATAATATAATAGCAATATCAATGTCTTTTTAATATGTATATTCAAAAGTAAAAGATATGCAAATTGACGTGATACATTTTAAATCTCTTATTGAATAAAAAAAGACTCGTCATCATTAAGAAAGATTGTGCTTATATTATAAAGAACTTAAGTACATTGCTCAATATTTTCCAAAAACATGATGCAACTACAAAATAAAGAATATAGTTGTCAAAAAAGACAATATGTCAAGAAATAAGTTTGTCCAACTACAATAGGTACTGTTGTCATATGGCATGATTTTCTATCTAGGAATACACTAGGTACCTAATTTTGGAGAATTTATTTGAAACTTGATGGCAAAAATCCAACATATGGTTTGTCTTTAGTAAAAAAGACAAATAATACAAAAATCTTGCAAAAGAGAAGTTATATATATAAACCCTCTTGTATTCAAGTAGGTTTGTACAAAAAGGGTTCAAACTTCCACAAAAATCCTTCAAAACTTTATTCATCCGCAAGGACTTATTTCTTATTGAACTTTAGAGTTCAATAACTCTTGATTCAATTATTCAATTTCTATAAAATTTACTTCAAAGTGTAGAAAATCTTTTTAATATTTACTACAAAAAAAGAAATCAACCATAAAGTCGTTTTTGATTGTCCGATATCTCTAAACCCCTAATAGGTGCTTAAAATCCTAGGTCAGAGACACCTGAGCACTATTTTCCTTATATCTCACAAATCCAAAATCCTAATGCCATAAAATTTTTGTACATAGTCTTGTAATATAAATATATATACTCTTGAAAATTTTGAGCTAAAAATCTATCAAATTACCTAAGATATAGCTCAAAATATAACCACTAATTAAGTGGGGTCACTTACTGCCTTTAGTTTATAAGCATTGACTTCAACTCCCAATATCTCCTTTACTTTAACTTGGATTTTATTGAGCCGTACATAAAAAGTGTAGTCAAAAAAGTACTCTTTCCAACTCCATTTGTTGATCCTCAATTGCTCTCTATATGCACAATTTATATCCAAAAGAGTGACAGTAGGTCCAAAATCAATATCTTAACTTTGAGCGCCTATAACTTCTTCATAAAAAGTGCAAATCACACAAATTTTTGCACCTAAATCAGATCCAAAAATCTAAACCTTATGACTCTAGCCTCTAATGTTCGACTCCCTTTGAAAAATAAACCCTAACTCCTAATAAACCCTTGGGCAGCCTCCTTAAAGCCCATTAGGCATGATTTTTGGCCAATTAGAATAGAGATTTCTATCATCCACCTCTATTCATCCACATGGATGGCCAAACTATCCTTTTTATACTAAAAACCCTTTTCTAATCCTTCTTCTTATAAGATTTATATACTTTGTGCTTTAAGCACCAAATAAAAGAAGTAAACTAAGATTTTAAGGGTCACCGATGTCTAATAAAGGTGACTTAAGATATATATATATATATATATATATATATATATATATATATATATATAAGTTATTTTCAATATAAATCAATCTCAAAATCACTACCAAAAGAAAATAAGGTTGTATAAATTCATTAATAGTCCTATTAAGTAGATTCCTTTTAAATTAATAATCTAATTACATCTTGTAATTAATAAAAGTCCATTGATATGGCTCTCATTTAGCTATGTAATAAATTATACATTAAATTTATATGTACAATTTTTTTACATAGTAGCTGAACCACAATATGACAATGAACAATTGGAATCTTATACAATTTCTAATAAAGATCCTATTCTCTCCTCAAAATCTTTTCTTTTTTTTTATATTAGATTTGTGTTTAGGACCTAAAAATCACAAAGCCTCTACCTTGCTAGATTTAAGAGCCTCAATGTATTTTTTAAATGAAAAATTTATTAAAAGTCATAGAATATCTTTACTACAGAAAACTAAATAAACTTGATTTTATATAGAATGTTAATAAGAGTCTTATTAATTAAATAAAAATCCATAAGTTTAATATAATAAAATCCATACTTATAGATATAAAAACTTTTATAAATGCAATAAAAGAAGGATCACCTTTTGCTATTTATGCTAAATCTGTTTTTGATGGTGGAAAGACTTCAAGTAGCATTTCAAGTTAATATTAATATTATAAAGATATTTTTGAAAAGAAGAATGCAGATATTCTTTCGAAACATTCTTTGATTTCAAAGAGAAAACTCAATCTCCATTTGGACCAATCTATAATTTATCACAAAATAAGTTGGTTGAATTCAAAAAATATATTGATGAGAATTTGACCAAGAATTTCATATGCTGTTGTTGTAGAGAGAATTTGCCTCAAAAAAGTATTGGACTTTTGGCTGCCACTAAATACTCAACCAAGATCTAAATAACAAAACCTTTAAATTTATATAAAAGTCTTTTTCATAGGGCTATTACATCTAATATATAAGTCTTATTTCACAAAACATTCAAAATATAACAAAATATTCTAAACCCTCATTCATCTGTAGAAGGGTGGATTTTTTCAAACTTCAAAAATCTATAACTCTTAATTCAACTATCCAAATCTATTCAAAATTTATATAATATATTGATATACTCTTGACAACTAGTACAACAAATTTCAATTATTGATTCATTACCAATCTTTAGATGTTGTGAAAATCCTAACACTAGCTTCAAATCCTTACTAACAAACACCTATGTACTAAATTCTTTATATCTCACAAAACAAATGTCCAAATGCTATAAAACTTTGATTTATAGCTTTTTAATATAATAATACATCTTTTTAATAAAATTTAGATAAAAATTTGTATGACACCTCAAGATATGGCAAAAACCATCACTATCAATAAAATAGGCTACTTATTGCCTTGGAATTCACTCTATTATTTTTACTTGCAATATCTTCTTCTTTAAAATTCTAAATGTAATAATTCTTTCTTATTAAATGTAGATCTTAAAACCACCTCTCTAACCACATCTCCTAATCTCTAGAAACTTTTGTACAATTCATCAAATCCTCAAAAGAATGATAGTAGATACTATTTGTATATCTTAATTTTAAGTGCCTACTTCTCTTTCATAAAAATTCCAAATCTTTCAATTTTTATGCCAAAATTGTAGTACAAAAAACAAACTTTTTAATCTTAGTTTTTGATTTTTCAAATGCCCCTATTGAAGTTGCCAAAACCCTTCTTCTCATCGCGAGCAACTTCCTCAAAGCCTATTAGACATGACTATTGACCAATAGGAATGAAGAACTTTATCCCTTGCCTTCATTCATTGATAATTTTATCTTCATTCTTCCAAATAAGCCTCTTAGTAGTTTAATTTTTTTATCTTTGGACTCTAATCTTCTCTTAAGGCTTCATACTAAATATTTAAGTTCTATATAATTTAAAAACCATAATCAAAATTAATAAAAAATCTAAAATAAAATTTCTTATATCAACTGTCTTTAATTTACTTTATTAATCATTCCAATATATATTAGAATCTATAAATATATTATATATTTTAATTAATTTTTACATATTATAAGTAATTATAATACGATAATGCCATTCAAAATCTCCAATAGAAGCTCCTATCTTATTTGTAAAGAAAAAAATGGATCACTATAGATGTGTATAGTATCAAGGATACAACAATACTGAGCAAGAGACTTGAATCAGAATAAGATTTCAAGAAAAAATCAACAAGGAGTTGAATTAACTGCATGAGTACATGAACAATACTAAGAAAGTTGAACTAGAACTCTAAAAGATGCATTGTAAAGACTAAAGAACTATTTAGCCTTGACTCCCATATATATCCATGTCTAAGACACTTCCTAAGAAACTTCTATCAAATTAAGAAGCTTCTTGAGTACCTTCTATCAACTAGGAATCTTTTCAAGTAGCTTTTATCAATTGGAAAGCTTTTCAAGCTCCTTCTACTAACTTGGAAACTTCTTGAGCTACTTTCATCAACTAAGAAGATTTTCAATCAACTTTCATTAATTCAAAAAACTCTAGAATGCTTTAGAAGGTTCTATAAACTTTCAAAGTGTATATCCTTAATATCACCCCTTGTCACTGATATAAGATTTACTCCAATAACTATATAGTTAATATGGATAAATAGAAGTAGGTAAAAATAGGTTATCTTCATAATATCTTATAAAGAAGATTCTTAGAAGCTTCATAAATATGGATTCACCTTTACACATGTCTATAGGTGATTGGCAGGTTAGAAACTTGGCCAAAAAGCTAGCCACATGCCCCACATGTTGATAGCTTGTAGAGCAAGCTAAATATGTGGCGCACATGTAGGAAATTTGTTTAGCAAATTTGACATGTATCTTATAAATTGCACACAGGTTAGAGGTCCTATAGAACGCCGCCACATAGTTCTTAGATAGATAGTATATATAGAGATAAGAATAAAGTCTTTTTCATTCTTATCAACTCCTTTCTTGCTTCTAGTCTAATTTAAGAGTCTCTTATATTTTCTAATCTTTGATAATAGCCATTCTAGTTTTTCTTTGAATATACATACTTTTTTATTTCTATCTTGTTATTTTTATTTGACATAGACTTCATTGGTTTATATATCTTTTTTCTGTTTATATCCTCGATAAATTGATAAGAGTGAAGATATAATATCAAAGCTTTGTCTTTTTTTAATTAAGAGTAGATTATTTCTTTTTCTTGATAAAACATAAGAATATTAGAAGTTATGGATTATCCACTTTTAAACTGATATTATTCTTAGAATTTTTTCTTTGTTCTTAAGTGTTTTATTTTGTAGTGAGAGTAGATTTTTTTTTTCGTTTCTATTATATTATTATAGCAGAGCTTGTTGAAATAAAGAGCGTAATGGTACAAATGCAAGAACAAATAAGAGAGTTAATACTTGTAATGCATTAATTTAATTTACTATCATAAAAAGAAACAAGATTAAGAAGAAATGAAGATATAGAGATGATTGGAGCTGCTTCAAGTGATACCATTTCACCTACAATTGAACACCATTTAAATATCAAAGAATCAAAAATTTATTTGCTAGAGAAGTTTCATGGTACAAGATCCAAGTTTCAAGGATTCATTAATCAAGTACAATTGGTGATTGAACTTCAACCTCAAAGTTATCCAATGAAGGATCATAAATCAAATTTATATATATATATATATATATATATATATATATATATAAAAGAGTGAAGCCTTCTTTACTCTTGTCAATTCTTTTCTTACTTTTAATCTATTTCAAGAATCTCTTATATTTTTTAGTCTTTGGCAATAGCCATTCTAATTTCTTCTTAAATATACATACTTTCTTGTTTCTATTTTGTCATTTTCCTTTGACATAGTTTTTATTAATTTATGCATCTATTTTAATTTATGTCTTTGATAGAAAAATATGATGTAATTTATATTGCAACCAACAAGATCCACATCTTGTGACAAGACAATCGATCATTAATATCATATACTTTATAATTTTGATAACTAGCAATTGATACCAAATAGGATGATACTACACTTATTAGCCAATTTTTCTATGAATTACAATATGAGGTAAAGAAATTGATGTTCAATCTACCCGAACAAAAAAAAACTTATTGTTGTTAAAAAGATTCTATTTATATTGTGAAAAATCTAAGCACACTGCTCAATATTGTCCAAAGAAATGATGCAACTACAAAATGAAGAGTATGGCTATTAAAAAAAGATAATTTGTCCAAAAAAAAAATTTGTCCAACTATAATAATGACCATGCAGCTAGAATCTTGTACAACTCCTAATAAAGGTCCTATACTCTCTTTGAAACCCTCTCCTTGTTTTATAATAGATGTTTGTTTGAGATCTAAAAATCATAAAGCCTTTATCTTGCTAGATTCAAGACGTTCAATATATTTTTTAGATAAAAAATTTGTTAAAATTCATAGAATACCTTCAGTATAGAAAATTAAATCCATACATGTAGTAGTCATAGATGGTCATGTTTTATCTTCTAAAGATGTTATTTATAAAATCTTTTCTATAAATATAATAATAGATGATCATAATAGTTGTATAATCTTTAATATAATTAAATCTTCCTCTAATCTAGTTATTTTAGATTTATTATGATTAAAAAATAATAATCCTTGAATAAATTGGATTTTTTGTAGACTTGACTTTTCTCAAAGCACTAATAAGAGTCCTAGTATAATCAAGTAACAAGCCATAGGTCTAATATAATAAAGTCCATACTTATAGATGCAAAATATTTTATAAATGTAACAAAAGAAAGATCATCTTTTGTTATTTATGCTACACCCATTTCTGATTGTAGAAAGACTTCAAGTGGCATTCTAAGTTAATATCAAGATTGTCAAGATATTTTTGAGAAGAAGAATGTAAATATTCTTTCAAAATATTATCCATATGATTGTTCAATTGATCTCAAAGAGAGAACTCAATCTCTATTTAGACTAATCTATAGTTTTTTATAAAATAAATTGGCTGAACTCAAGAAATATATTAATGAGAACTTAGCCAAGAATTTCATACATCATTCAAAATCTCCAACAAAAGCTCCTATCTTATTAGTAAAGAAGAAAGATGGGTTATTACGGATATGTGTAAATTATCAAATGCTCAACAAGATTACCATAAAAAATAGATACCTTCTATCTTTGATATCTAGACTTCTTGATCAACTGAATCAAGCTAAGATCTATACAAAAATAGATCTATGAAGAACATACAACCTGATACACATCAAAGAAGGTGATGAATGAAAGACTATATTTTCAACAAGGTATGGACATTTCAAATACAATGTCATGCTTTTTGGACTTACAAATGTATCAGTTGCTTTTCAACATCTTATGAATGACATTTTTTGTGAGTTTCTTGATGATTTTGTTGTTTGCTATTTAGATAATATTCTAATCTACTCTAAAAACATAGAAGAATATAAACTTCATATTTGTCATATGTTACAAAAAACTTAGAGATATAGGATTATATACCAAGATAAAAAAATGTGTATTTCACACTATTCAAGTTGACTTCTTAAGATACATCATTTCAAATGATGGTTTCAAAATAGATCCTAAGAAAGTTTAGACAATCATGGACTAGAAGATTTCAAAAATAATAAGGGATGTACAATGCTTTTTGAGATTTGCCAATTACTATAAAATCTTCATCAATTTTTTTTTCAAATTGTAGTTCTACTTACATGCTTAACTTATAAGGACAAACTCGAGTGGAATAAAAAAACAGAAGAATCATTTGAGGCTTTGAAGACAGCTTTTGCTTTTATACCAATCTTATATTGCGTCAATTTTTTCAAGGTATTTTTTTATAAAAATAGATGCATCAGACTTTGCTTTGGATACAATATTATTATAAATGGGAATAGATGACAAATTCCACCTAATAGCTTTTCATTCTAGGAAATTTTCAGCAGCATAGATCAACTACAAAATCCATTATAAAGAACTTCTTATAATTATGGATTCTTTTTAACAATAGTATTATTATCTAGAAGGCACTTTTAGTCTAATTATATTATATATAGATTACAAGAACCTTAAATATTTCATATCAATACGTATATTAAATCATCGTTAAACTCGTTGGAGCATGTATTTGTTCAAATTCATATTTACTTATTGGCCAAGAAAACAATAAGATTTGTCCAATGCCCTTTTTAGACATTTTTATCTTATACCAAAAGAAAGAGATTTAGCTTTTAATCAACAAAGAACAATCCTCTTGAAGTCGGAGTAGTTTTATCTTCAAGCAATGAAATCAATATTAACTATTGATTCAACTTTTGTCAAGTAAGTCGAATCAAGTATGTATTTAGACCCTCTTGTTCATGAAATTAAGAATAATTCATCTAAGTCTTATGATACTTTCAAGTTCTAGTTCAAAAATGATCTATTCTATTTCAAAAGAGGCCTATATGTTCCAGAAGGTGAAGCACAACTACGTGCTCTTAAAGCTCATCACAACCTCCTTACGGCATGACATTTTATATATAATAAGACTTCAAAATTAATATCAAGAGATTTTTAGTGTCTTCAAATGTGGAAGGCTATTAAAGAGTTTGTATAGTTGTGCGCCATTTGTTTAAGATCAAAAACTCCTCGTCATCAATCTTACGGATTTCTTCAACTTTTACTTATACCAGAATAATCTTGGTCTTTTGTTTCTATAGATTTTATCACAAATTTTCTAAATTTAAGTTCATATGATATTATATTTGTGATTTTAGATCATTTAATCAAAGTGGCCTATTTTGTATTATTGTTATATTGCATCATCTTCTATTTAGGAATACACTAGGTACCTGGCTGTAAAGAATTTACTTGAAATTTATTGGCAAGAGTCTAATAAATGATTTGTCCTTAATAAAAAGAACAAATGATATAATGATATTACAAAAGAAAAATTATATTGGTAAATCCTTTTGTAATTAAGTTGATTTGTACAAAAAGGCTCAAATTGCCACAAAACCTTTCAAAACCTTATTCACCAATAAGGACTTGTTTCTTTTGAAATTTTAGAATTTAATAACTCTTGATTCAACTATTAAAGTTTTATAAATTTTCTTTTGAGTATAGATAATCTTCTTAAGTTTTATTACAAAAAAAAATCAATCATAAATTCATTACCAATCGTCCAATATCTTAAAAATTCTGACAAGTGTTTAAAATCCTAGCTTACAGACACTATTTCCTTCATATTTCACAAATCCAAAATCCTAATGCCACAAATTATTTGCACATAGTCTTGTGATATAAATATATATACTTTTAAAATTTTTGAGCTAAAAATTTATCAAATTGCCTAAGATATAGCTCAAAACATAAGCACTAGTTAAGTAGGGTCACTTACTGCCCGTAACTTATAAGTACTAATTTCAATTCTAAATATCTCCTTCATACTAATTTGGATTTCATTGAGCCATATATAAAACATATAGCCAAGAAAGTGCTCTTTCAAATCCTGATTGCCAATCCTCTATTGCTCTCTGTACGAGTGAATTATGCTCAAAAGAATAATAGCAGATACAATTTCAACACCTTAACTTTGAGCGCCTATATCTCCTTCATAAAAAATCCAAATCATCCAAAATTTTCATCATAATCATATCCAAAAAACCAGACTTGCTGACCTTAGCCTCTAATATTTGATTCTCCTCAAAAAACAAACCCTAATCTCTAATAAATCCTCAAGCAATCTCCTTGAATTCCATCGAGCATGATTTTTGACCAATAAGAATAGAGACTTCTATCATCCATCTCCATTCATTCACATGGATGGCTTAACTACTCCCTTTCACACTATAAATCCCTTTCTAATCCTTTTTTTTATAAGATGTGCATAATATGTGTTCTAAATATCAAATAAAAGAAGTAAATAAGATCTTAAGAGTCACCAATGTCTAACAAAGATAACCTAAGTTATATAAAAGTTATTGTCAATATAGAATCAACATCAAAAGTCACTACCAAAATAAAATAAGGTTGTATAAACCTCAATAATAATCTTTTTAGATAGATTCTTTCTAAACTAACAATCTAATCACATCTTGTAACTAATAAAATCCACTAATATGGTTCTTACTTAGTTGTGTGGTAAATTGTATATTAAATATATATATACAATATTTTCATATGGTAGCCAAATTATAACATGACATCGTATACAAAATCTATCACAGGTGAAGAAACAACTAAACTTTTCTTTGATAATATCTATTGCTATTATAGATTATCTAAAGATATTATATCTGATAGATGAATGCAATTTGTATTAAGATTTTAAAAAATCCTTTTTAAAATATTGAAGATGGATATAAAATTATCTTCAGCTTTTCACTTCTAAATTGATAGACAAATAGAACAGATAAATCTAGTTTTAGAATAATATTTGAATTATACCATCAACTATTATTAAAATGATTAGAAAATTCTTTTGCCATTGACAGAGTTTGCTTATAATAATTCAATAGATTCTTTTATTCAACAAGTTTTATTCTTTGTAAATTATAGTTATCATCCATGACTTGATACTTTTGACTTTTCAAAAGTTGATAATCTTGCGATGGAAGATTTGACAAATTGGTTGTCTGAGCTATATGCAATAATAAAGTTACAATTAAAAGAAGCTCAAGAATGACATCCAATATATGTCTTATTTCTTCAAAATACTCAAAATATAACAGAATATTTTAAAACCCTCATTCAACCATAAAAAGAGATTTTTTTTTTTAATTTCAACTTTTCATAATTTTTAATCCAACCATCCAAATCCACTCAAAATTTACGTGCAATATAGATTTATTTTTAACAAATACCACTATAAATTTTAACTATTGATTCATTACCAATCTTAAGATATTGCCAAAATCCTAACAGTAGCTTCAAACCCTTGTTTATAAACACCTGTATATTAAATTTTTTATATCTCACAAACTAAAAGTTCAAATATTATGTAACTTTGATATATAGCTTTTTAATATAATAATATATCTTTTTTAAAATATTTAAATAAATATTTGTTTGAAAGCTCAAGATATGCTAAAAACCATTACTATCAACAAGTCTATTTATTGCCTTAGAATTCAATTTTTTTAATCTTTGACTTATAATATTTTTTTTTTTAGAATTCTAAATATAAAAATTCTTCTATGTAAGATATAGATCTTAAAATCAAATCTTTAGCTGCACCTCCCAATCTCCAAAAGTTGTCATACAATTCCTTGTATTTTCAAAAGAGTGACAATAAGTATAATTTATATTTCTTAATTTCAAGCTCTAACTCCTCCTTCATAACAACTTCAAAATTCTTAATTCTTATACCAAAATTATAATACAAAAAACAAGCTTTCTAATCCTAGTCTTAGATTTTTAAATGTTTTCTTTGAAGTTACCAAAATCCTTATTTTTGTTGCAGGCAGCCTCTTCAAAGCCTATTGGACATGACTATTGACCAATAGGAATGAAGAATTTCACCTCTTATCTTCATTCATCCATTCTTTACTTTCATCCTTCCAAATAAGTCTCTTAGTAGTTTAATTCTTTATCTTTGGCCCTCAATCTCTTTTCAAGGCTTCATATTAAACATTTAGGTCCTATATAATTTAAATGCCATAATCAAATTAAGTAAAACAAATCAAAACAAAGTTTCTTATATCAATTCTTTTAAATATTTTATTAACCATTCTAATACATATTAGAACTTATAAACATATTATATATTTTGAGTAGTTTTTATATATTATAAATAATTACAATACGACATCACAATGCTCGGATCTTTGTTGTTGCTCAATAAGCCTTGACATGTTTTTCAAATATTTTTGTAAATGCTTCTTGAAAACTTCAAAGTTGCTCAAAATTGGTAATATCTTTTCAAGTAAGGAAGCAAATCATGATAATACTTATTCCATAAGCAAGGTGCCAACTAATCCAATCCATGATTCTTTTGTCAAATAAGTATCACATTGTAGAACTGTTATCAATCAAATTTGATTAATAAACCTTCAGAACTTTCAATGAGTACCATCATATTTCTTCAAAAGATTGACTTGAGGCTTATTACCTTGCTGAACAATTGGATTTCCTTGGCATAGCATAGGTAGTATTACATCTCGAAGCATAGAGGTTGGAGGTGGATGCAATCTAGATTGAAATATTCTAGATGTTGTATTGTTATGAAATTTTGCAACAACCTTTTTAATCTCTACACTCTTAGCAGATAATATAGTAAGAGCACTTATAATGGCATCTAACTTGAACTTGAAAGATTTGGTCATATTAATGTCTTGACGTCCAACTATTTTAAGAGAAAGAAAAAATGAATCTATTAGAAAACAATATCAATTTAGAAGAGGATAATTTGCAACCTCTAAAATGCTTTTAAGACCTTTAAAGAGAGGAATGATCCACTTTTTTATAAAAAAGATAAAGCTCTTATATTATAATTAAAAAAATATCAATTTAGAAGAGGATAATCTACAACCTTTAAATCACTAGTATACCTTCAAGAAGAGGATTAATGCACTTTCTAATAAGAATAATCCAACTTTGTGTGAAGATAAATTTTCACCTTTCAATCCAAGTTATAAGATGGCCTCACTTAAGAGTTACTTGTAATTGGTGGTATAAAATGAAGGAATAAATAACAAGTACAATTAAAAATAACAACCACAAAACAAAAGAAGTATAAGATATCAAGTAAGTACACAATTCAAAACTATATCACAATCTATTTATTGTATTTTTATCTAGTAAAAAATAATAATAAAAAATAAAAAATAAATTTTTACTTAGATAAATTTTTTTATCTTTCTAATGATATAAAAAATATGTAAATCCAAATTATTATGAATAAATTATGATAATTCAAAGATAAAAGGTAAATATTAGAAAAATTAAGTGAAATTTTTTTATCTCAAGGATAACTTGCTTAAGAGATCATGAGTTTGAAACTCACCAAGGCTCCCAAGTAGTGTATAAGGATGTCCTAAAAGGGCCACGAGGCCTTAGTCTTATCCTCCTACCTACATCTAAGGTGCAACAATCCATATGGGACTTATGCACCTCCCTTAGAAACCTCGTATGGCCTTCAAATCTTATTCCAATTCTTCATATTGGCTCCCAAAGTGGTAAAATTCATTTTTATGAAAGTCTTAAAAATTCTTCTAAAAATTCCTAAAAAATTCTAAATAAATTCTAAATAAAATTTAAAAATTCTTATAGTATTTTTAAGATAATAATATCTATTTATAACTATTTTATTCTACCTTGGTGATTTTTATAATAATAAAATCAATTTAAATCAACAAAAAAATCTTATTTTCTGCATAAATAAATAAAAAGACATGAGATTTCTTTCTCATGCTTCTTCAGCTTATTAAATAATATTTATATATATTTAATAAGTGGTATATAAAGATAGAAGGTCAATTTAGACATTGATCTCAATAACTAAATATTAATTCTTATAATTAAAAAAAATACTAAATTAACTAAGATAATTACCTCCAAGACTTACTAAAATCTTATTTCTTTCTCACTAATACTATTCTCTTTCATTTAGCATCATCTAAATACATCTTTACTTTAAAATTATAGTTTTGGCATCGAAATATTTTTTTTTTATCTTAAAATAATTAATGAGTCTATTTGATGATTCACACTTTGATATCTAAAATGAATGCAATCTCAACAAATTATCAAAGATACGACAATACAAAACAAGAGACTTAATGAGCAGCTTTTATCAAATTAAGAAGCTTCTTAAGTAGCTTCTATCAATTGGGAAGCTTCTTGAGCTACTTTCATCAACTAGGAAGCTTTTCAACCAACTTTCACTAATTCAAGAAGCTCTAGAATATTTTAGAAGGTTTTATGAACCTCCAAGGTATATGTTCCTAACATATACATTATCGAGACCTCAATAATATTACTATCAAAAATAGATACCTTCTATCTTTGATATCTGGACTTTTTGATAAATTAAATCAAGCTAAGATCTATATAAAAATAGATCTGGAAAGAAAGTACAACCTAATCTTCATTTAAAAAAGAGATGAATAGAATACTACATTTTGAACAAGATATGGATACTTTGAATATAATGCTATACCTTTTGGACTCACAAATGCACCAAGCTACTTTTCAATATCTCATAAATGATATTTTTTGTGAATTTCTAAATAATATTATTGTTTGTTATCTGGATAATATTTTAATCTATTCTAAGAATGCAAAAGAGCATGAATTATATATTCATTGTGTATTATAAAAAATTAGAGATACAAGATTGTATGCCAAGATGAAAAAAATGTTAGGGACATATACTTAAGAAGTTCACAAAATCTTCTAAAATATTTTAGAAATTCTTCAATAAGTGAAAGTCGATTGAAAAGTTTCTTAGTTGATGAAAGTAGCTCAAAAAGCTTCCTAGTTAGTGGAAGGAGCTCAAGAAGCTTCCAAGTTAGTAGAAGGATCTCGAGAAGCTTCCAAGTTGGTAGAAGGAGTTCGAAAAGCTTCCCAGTTGGTAGGAGTTGTTCAAGAATCTTCTTAATTTGATGGGAGCCATTCAAAAAGCATCCTAGATAAGAGTATATATAGGAACCAAGGTTGAAGAATTCTTCAGTCTTGATAATGCATCTCTTGAAGTTCTAATTCACCTTTCTTGATATTGTTCGTGTACTCATTCAGTTAATTCAAGCTCTTGTTAGTTTCTTCAAAAACCTTGTCCTAGTTCAAGTCTTTTGCTCTATATTTTCATCTCCTTGATATTTTTTTGAGACTAACTTCATCTTCAATATCAAAGTTAGATCTTTATTATTAGAAAGTGGATTACCACTCTACTCAAAGATATACTAGTGCTTTAGAGGTTGCAGATTATCTTTCTCTAAATTGATATTTTTTTTCATCACAATATTAGAGCTTTGTCCTTCTTATGAGAAAGTAGATCACCCCTCTCTTTGAAGGTCTTAAAGTATTTTAGAGGTTGCGGATTACCTTCCTCTAAACTAATATTAGTTTCTTATGGATTCATTTTTTCTTTCTCTTAAAATGGTTGGAGGTCAAAACATTAGTATGATCAAATCTTTCAAGTCTAAGTTAGATGTAATTATAAGTATTCTTACTATTTTATCTGCTTAGACTGCGGAGATTAAAGGGATTGTTGTAAAACTTTGTAATGATGCAACATTCAAAGTGACATAATTTAGATTGCATCCACTTTCGACTTCTACGCTTGAAGATGCAATATTACCTATGCTACACCTAGAAAATCCACATGTTTGACAATGTAAGGAGCCTTGAGTTAGTCTTTTGGAGAAATATAATAGTACACATTCAAAATTTTGAGGGTTTGTCAACCAAATTTAATCAATAATGGTCCTATAAATTGATATTTATTTGGTAGAAGAATCACGGGTTGGATTGATTGGCACCTTAATTACAGAGCAAGCATTATCATGGTTTGCTCCCTTGTTTGAAAAGAGATAACCAATTTTGAGCAACTTTGAAATTTTCATGAAAGCGTTTGGAGAATATGATAAGGCTTATTAGGCAATAACTAAGATGCAAGTAATTTGTCAAGGGTCATGCTCTGCATCAGTCTATAAATCCAATTTTAGGCAATTAGTATGCAATATCAATTGGGACAAAGAAGCCCTAATGAGCCAATTCTATTGGAGAATAAGAGGTGATGTGAAGGATTTGTTATCATTGCTTTCAGATCCACAATTGCTCAATGACGCCATTAATCAAGTCTTAAAATATAATAATTGACTATTTCAATGTCATCAAGATCAATGTTCATAGGCTTCAATAAGACAACATGCAATTTGATCCTCAAAAGCTTTTGATGACTACCTTATTAGATTCAGAGATATCTACTTATTTTATAAATAAAGCATTTACTAAGCTTCATAAAATTTTTCTAATATAGAAATCCAAACCTATTCATGTAGAGATAATAGACAGATGACCCTTATCTTTTAGTAGTGCCATCTATGAAACCACGCCAAGATTGTGTCCAACATTATTAGGACTCCTTAAAATCTTATTATTCTCAGGCTGTCTTAGTTGAAAAAATGTAATCCATCTATAAATTGGATATCATGAAGAATAACATTTTCAATAGAAATTTTTACAAAAAAAATTTATAAAAAATCACAAATTAGTAAGTTGTTATTTGTTTGAACAAGGATTTTTATGAGATCAGCCAAAGAAAGTACATTATTTGTTATTTATGCAACTCTAATTAAAAAAGATATAACTTTATTGAAAAGTATTCTAAAGAAATATAACAAATTTTAAGATGTTTTTTAAAAAAAGAATGTTGATATATTACCAAAGCACTAACTATACAACTATACTATAGATCTTCAAGAAGAAATGCAACCACCTTTTGGTCCAATGTATAATCTTTTTCAAAATGATTTTTTGGCATTGAAAGATTATATTGATGAAAACCTTGTAAAGAACTTCATCAAGCATTCAAAGTCTCCAGTATATACACCAATATTTTTTGTAAAAAAGAAAAATGGTTTCTTATATATGTATGTTGATTATTAGAGATTGAATAAGATAATGGTAAAGAATTGTTATCCATTGCCATTAATCTTAGGATTTTTGAAATAACTTGGCCAAGCCAAAATCTATACTAGGATAGATTTTTGTGGAGCATACAACTTGATACGGATCAAGGAAGGAGTTGAATAGAAGACCGCATTTTGGACAAGATATGGACATTTTGAATATAATATCATGTCTTTTGGACCAACAAATGCACTTGCTATCTTTCAGCATTTAATAAATGACATCTTTCAAGAATACTTGGACAAGTTCGTGGTGATCTATCTTGATGACATCTTGATTTATTCAAAAAATCTAGAGAAGTACAAGGAATATGTCAAATTAGTATTAGAAAAGTTGCAAGATACATGTTTGTATGCTAAACTACAGAAATGTATATTTCATCAACCTAAGATGGAATTTTTATGATACATCGTATCTACTAAAGATTTTATAATAGATTCAAAAAAAATAGAGGCGGTTATGCAATGGACCATTCCAAAGATTGTGAAAGATATACAATGTTTCCTTAGATTTGTTAACTTCTATAGGATCTTCATCAAAAATTACTCTCAAGTTGCCACCTCTCTTATTTGATTGACATATAAGGATAAGTTAGAATGGAGGCCTCAAGTGGAGAAGGCATTCCAAGACCTCAAGATAGTGTTTATTATAATTCTAATATTGGTGTATCTAAACTTTATAAAAGCATTCTACATGAAGATTGATCTTTCACAAATAGATATAGACGACAAACTTCATCCTGTTGCATTTTATTTTCAAAAATTCTTTGCTGCCAAAATTAATTATGAAATCCATGATAAAGAGCTTTTTACTATTGTAGATTCTTTTCAAGAATGGCATCGTTTTTTGAAGGAGAAATATATGTTGTGATAGTATATACAAATCATAAGAATTTAGAATATTTTATGTCAACTTGAATTTTTAATCGTTGTCAAGCTTGATGGAATATGTCACTATTTTAATTTAATTTTATTATCACTTATCACCTTGAAAAGTAACAAGGATTGTTTGATGGTCTATTGAGGAGATCATATCTTGTATCAAAGATAGAGGAGGTAATATTTGATCAATAATATATAACTTTATTGATATTGAAGTAATTTTGCCTTTGCGCTACTATTATATCAGTGCCTATTGATTTTAATTTCCTCAATGAAGTGTGTGCTACAACTACTAATGATGCTTTGGCTCTTGATGTCAAGTGTTGTTTGAAAAAAAATACTAATAAGTTCAAATTTGAGGAAGACCTTCTATACTTTGAAGAACATTTGTATATCCCAGAAGGACTAACACTACTATGCGTTCTTCAATTTTGCCATGACTTTCTAACTGCAAGTCTCTTTGGATTTAAAAAGACCTTGGAATTGATTTTTTGAGATTTTTGGTGGCTTCAAATATGGAAGGCAGTGAAGGACTTTGTGCTTTCTTGCAATAACTACTCAAGATCTAAAAATCCTTGATATTGCCTTTATGGACTCTTACAATCTTTGCCTATTCCAAGATGGTCATGGTCTTCTATCTTGATGGATTTCATCATAGATCTACCACCATCTAATTCATTAGACAACATCTTTGTAGTGATTGATCAACTTGCAAAATTAGCTCATTTCATTTTTTGCAAAAAGACTATGTCTAGTGAAAAAATAATATCATGTTGTGGTTTGGCTACCATGTGAAAAAATTATATATGTATATTTAATGTATAATTTATTATATAACTAAATGAGAGCCATAACAGTGGATTTTATTAGTTATCAATTGTGGTTAGATTGTTGATTTAGAAGGTATCCATTAAAAAGGTTATTATTGAGGTTTATACAACCTTTTTTTTTTTTAGTAGTGACTTTTGAAGTTGATTATATATCAAAAATAACTTTCATATATCTTAAGTCACCTTTATTAGACATTGGTGATCCTTAAGATCTTGTTTACTTCTTTTATTTGGTGTTTAGAACACATATTATGTGAATCTTATTAAAAAAAAAAAATTAGAAAGGGATTTTAAGTGTGAAAGGAGGTAGTTAGGCCATCTATGTAGATGAATGGAGATGGATGATAGAATTCTCTATTCCTAATGGCCAAAAATCATGTCTAATAGGCTTTAAGGAGCCTGACTAAGGGTTTATTAGGAATTAGGGTTTTTTTTCAAGAAGAGTCAAACATCAGAGGCTAAGATAAAAAATTTGGATTTTTGGATATGATTTTGGTGCAAATCTTGCATGATTTGGACTTTTTATGAAAGAGATATAGGCTCTCAAAGTTAGGATGTTGAAATTGTACCTACTGTCACTCTTTTAAGCATAACACACGCATACAGTGAGCAATAGAGAATCGGCAATTAGGGTTGGAAAGAGAACTTTCTTGGCTATACTTTTTATATATAGCTTAATAAAATCCAAGATAGGATGAAGGAGATATTTGGAGTTGAAGTCAGTGCTTGTAAGCTTAGGGCAGTAAGTAATCTCCTTTAAGTACTGGTTATATTTTGAGCTATATCTTAAGAAATTTGATAGATTTTTATCTCAAAATTTTCAAGAGTGTATATATTTTTGTCACAAGACTATAGGAAAAATATTTGTGGCATTAAAATTTTGGATTTGTGAGAAATAAGGAAAATAGTGCTCGAATGTCTCTGGACTAGGATTTTAAAAACCTATTAGAATTTTTGAGAAATTAGACGATTGAAAACGAATTTATGATTGATTCTTTTTTGTAATGAAACTTCAAAATATTATCTACACTTTAAAGAAAATTTTGTAGAAA
The DNA here is from genome assembly GCA_036785485.1 of Physcomitrellopsis africana. Taxonomy (NCBI): domain Eukaryota; kingdom Viridiplantae; phylum Streptophyta; class Bryopsida; order Funariales; family Funariaceae; genus Physcomitrellopsis; species Physcomitrellopsis africana. The sequence continues at coordinate 144,459 of JAWRVF010000122.1, read as the reverse complement.
CTAAATAGTTGAATCAAGAGTTATAGAATTCTAAAGTTTGAAAAGAAATAAATCCTTACGGGTGAATAAAGATTTGAAGGATTTTTATGGGAATTTGAACCTTTTTGTATAAACCTACTTAAATACAAGAAGGTTTATCTATATAACTTCTCTTTTGTATTATTTTTCTTGTTTATTAAGGACAAATTAATTATTAGAGTATTTGCCAAAAAAATTTAAATAAACTCTCCACAACTAGATATCCAATATATTCCCAGATAGAAGTTCATGCCATACGACAATGGCAAGGATCTTTCTTGACAATATATATTAATATCATAGCCTATTAGATGATATTGTATCTGATTGAAGATCCCAATTCATATCTAAGTTCTAGAAATGTCTTCTCGAAATATAAAAGATAGATATTAAACTTTCTTTGATTTTGCATCCTCAAATTGACAACCAAATTGAATGAGTTAACTAAGTTTTGGAGCAATATTTATGATACAGTATTAACTATGAATAATATGATTGAATCTTGTATCTACTATTAACAAAGTTTGTATATAATAATATTGTTCATACTTCAACTTAGCAAACATAGTTTTATTCTAACTACGGATATCATTCAAAATTTGATGTGTGGAATACGTTGTCGTGAAGTACATACATCCATGTATAGAAACCTTGCTTAACTTTCTTTTCTTTAAAATTTTATTAAGTTCTTTCTTTCTTCTTACCAATCTAAGTTTTTATATAGTTTTGGAAAAAAAATTTCACTTTCTTTGTTTTTCTTTGGCTAAAATTTTACTTTATCTTTAATCTTAACTTTAATATTGATTTCTTTTACCTTTTTTCCAATCTTAGGTTTTAGTAGATTCAGGATTATATTTGTAGATATAAGGAGTTTTAACATTGAGGTTGAATTTACGATTTTATTAAAGATAAATGGAGGTTTGGATGTCAATAGTTGGTTGCCATTAATAGTGCTGACTTGGAGGATTAGATTTGGTGTTTTTATAACTTTAAACTATTAGTTGTTCACTTGGACTTTGAAGACCTTAGCTGGGACTTCTTTGATGAACTCAGAAGAAAAGAAGACGGGATTTTTTGGAAAGTATAGAGAAGTATTCAACGAGAGTTTTTTCTTTGCATGAGTTTAGGTAGAAGAAACGCATGATTTGGAACTTAGATGAGAGAGTTATGCTTATTTGAACTTAGGCTACTAATATGATACTTGCTCTCACTTTTCTAGGTATATTAGGAGTTTTAAGATACTAGCAAAAAATCAAGAAGTTGGATTAGAAACTAGACTTTAAGTTAAATATTTTACATCTAAGAATTGATAGAAATGAATCTAAAATAAGTGAGATATGGCTGGTTAAAACTAGCAAACTAAACTACAATTTTGAAGAAGTTAGATAAATAGAAGAGTTTGCTTTAAGCTAGAACTTGAGTTTCAAGATGAATTTGAAGCTCATTTTTTGTATACATATCAATTTTAATATAAAAATTTTATATCTAAAATCTCATATTAATTGAGACTTTGATTAGGGAGAAATAGTAAATTTTGTTCTCAGGCATCTAGGATTGACTTTGAAAGTACCTATTAAGGATTTGGTGATATGAGTAGTTTGGCAACGAATTTGGAGTGGAAATTTTGTGTAATGATGATCAAAGATGTAAGTTTTATGCTCCCAAATTTTCAGCTTATTTAAACAATTGGATCTTAAAATATGAATTTTCAAGTTTTTAATTTGGATTTGACTTTCTAAAGTACTTGTCAAGGATTTGGTGATACCAGTTTTTTGGCAACGAATTTGGAGCGGAAATTTTGTATGATAGTGATCAAAGATGTAAGTTTTATGTTTCAAAATTTTAAGCTTATTTGAATGGCTAGATCTCAAAATATAAATTTTCAAGTTTCCAATTTGGTTTTAGCTTTTAAAATCACCTGCTAATATTTTGGTGATATCTAATGATTGGTAATGAATTCATAGCTCAAAAATTTTGTGACAATAATCAAAGATATGAAATGTGTATTTCCAAATTTTGAACTTATTTAAACAACTAGGTCTAAAAATATGAATTTTTAAGTTTCTGATTTGGTTTTGACTTATAAAATTACTTGCTAATATTTGATGATATTTGATGATTGATAACAAATTCATGGTTGAGAATTTTTTTGAAAATGACTAAAAAAGTGAATTTTGTATTTTCAAAGTTTAAACTGATTTAAATAGTTGGATCTTGATTTATAAATTTTCAAGCTTCTAGTTTGTTGGTTTATTACACACATGGTTTTGTGATTACAAAAAGAAAAATTTAAGAAGGTTTGTGCATATTGGATCCAACTTGATTGCAAAGAAGGACCTTGCGTCTATCTAAAGCAAACTTTTTCCACGACAATGCCAAAGAACAACAAATCAGTAGCTAAAGGATTTGCAAAGCAGCTATCACAATACCAAACAACCTTGAAGTTTCAATTACAAGCAGCTCAAGATGCTTACAAGGTATGTGTAGATAAATTTAGGAATCAATTACTTGCTTTTTATATTAGAGATAAAGAATGGGTTCTTTGACGGAATATCAAGACTAAGCAGCTATGCAATAAGTTGGACTATGGAAGGTTGGAACCATTTTCTATCCACAAGCAAATCAATCCAATAGCATATTACTTGAAATTACCATCTATTATAAAGGTACATTAGTTTTTCATATCTCTCTTTTAGAACCGTATAGAGAGTTGCATATTCCAAGAAGAATACAATAATTACCACTTAGTATTGAAATTGAAGATTATGAAGAATACAAGGTTGAAAAGGTACTTAATTCATGGCAAAGGTGGGACAAATTGGAATATCTTGTTCACTAACAGGGCTATAACATTAATGAGCATATATAGGAATTAGCCAAAAATATCACTAATGTACGTCAAAAGGTATAGGAATTTCATGGACTCTATTTTCACAAATCCAAACATATTCAATAATAACTTCTTAATGAAGATTAGATTCAAAGAATACTTATAAAGAGAGGGAGAATTAAACTAAAGCCTTTATTAGTATATAGTCGTCTATTCAAAGATAGAATAGAGTGGTAGAAGCAAGTTAATCACCATGTCAAATCTTTAAGCATTAAGAGAATAAGACTCAGAAGATTCGTTTGCCATCCAAGCTTTGAACAAACTAGTCCAATTTTTACAGCCTTTAATTTAACAAAGTAAGGACAATACATTTCAACACCAAGTACAACCTCAATTGGAGCCATTAAGAACAAGACCTAATCATATAAGTCTCAATTCCAATGCTCAAGTATTAATGATATTGCTTGAGCTTAGAAAGGTGAATCTTTTTAGTCTTGAGATCTTGTTTGGAAGATGTTTTGAAAGCTGCAATGAAAATCAGATCCTTGAATGGGATATTTCAAGAACACAGGTACTAGCTCAAAGCCATAGGCAATTTTTTCAATAACTAGTAGAACCTATTGCTCAAAAACAAAGAAAAAAATTCACAGCTTTACTAACACAATGTATTTTTGATTTCTGACGTATGTAGTAAGTTCGAGCTCCTCTTAGGACTTGTCGCTAGAGAAGGGGGTGATGTTAAGGACATATACTTTGAAGGTTCACAAAACCTTCTAGAATATTTTAGAAGCTTTTTGAATTAATGAAAGTCAGTTGAAAAGCTTCCTAGTTGGTGAAAGTAGCTCAAGAAGTTTCTTAGTTACTGGAAGGAGCTCAAAAAGCTTCTCAAGTAGTGGAAGGAAGTCAAGAAGCTTCCTAATTGATAGAAGCTGCTCAAAAAGCTTCTTAGTTTGATAGAAGCCACTCAAGAAGCATCCTACACATGAATATATATAGAAGTCGAGGCTAAAGAGTTCTTCAGTCTCAACAATACATCTCTTAGAGTTCTAGCTCACATTTTTTGGTATTGTTTGTGTACTCATCTACTTAATTCAAGTTCTTGTTGGTTTCTTCTGGAAACCTTGTCTTAGTTCAAGTCTCTTATTCTATATTCTTGTATCTTTGATATTAATCCAACTTTATATCCTATAAAAGCATTTAAAAAATTCAAGCATCTATTCACAATACTATTAAGTTTTCTAAATAAAAGAGGTGGAATAGAAAAACTTCTAATATGTGTAATTAAATACTTTTGATAATCAATTATAATACAAGGTGATAGAATGGTTTAAAAACTCTTTTCTAAAGTGTACCTAAAATTTCAAATGAAAATAAAAAGCGAAGATTTAGAATCCATCTAATTTTATCATTTATTTTTTATTTTTTTATTTTTTAAATCTAAAATTTTAAAATAAAATTAAGAAGCTAAGATTTAAAATCTATCTACTTCTCTAAATTATTACTATATGGCATGATTTTTAATTTAAAAATATATTAGATACCTAGCTATAGAAAATTTATCTTTAACTTATTGATTACGCTTCAATAAGTGATTTGTCCTTAATAAGAAGGACAAATAAATACAATAATATTAATAAATATTATATTAATAATATTTTTTTATATTTAAGTAGGTTTATACATAAGTTTTTCTATAGTATTTAAAAATTCTTTAACATCCTTTTCTATGTAAGATCATAGTTAATCAATTGGTGGTAAGTTAAATTCTTAATAATTTCAAAGAAAATCCATAATTTCCTTTTAAAGATTCATCTTTATATCAAAATTTTATCATAGCTCCATATATCCATCCATTATACCTCTATAAAGTTTGAATTCTCACAAAATGCCTTTAATTTGTATAAAATGCTCAAATTATAACAGTTTATACAGATTTTGTATCTTACTCGGCAAGGGTCTGTATCTGTTCAAGAAACTTGGAAGTTACACCAAAAAATTCGAGTTCAAGGACATTCATGCTTCCCACATTTTTTGTACAAGAAATATCAGTCTCCTTCAAAAAAAAAAATAAATAAAAATAAAACTCAACGTAACGCTGCAAATCAACTCCCAACATCGATCGAATCCAGGTGCATGACGCGAGGGAGACGAGTGGTGATGATAACATGCGCTGCACTTCCTGGCCGAGGCAAAAGCTCTGAAATCTCTCGCCCATCCCAAGAGTCGCACTCTGCGTCCGAATTGTGAATGGTAATGTCTTTCTGTAATTCATGTCGCACCCTCTCCACTGCTTCTGCCTCCTGCTCATCGAACGCCCGCATTCGACCCCTTTCTGACCTAGGTCCATTCTCCGTGCCAACATTCAGGCCCAACAGAGTGTTTTTAGATCTAGACTTACTGCTGAGAGGAGGGAGCATAATAGTTGATGGTTTGAGCATGTTGGACGATATTCAGGCTGGGAAGAGCGCACCGAAGCTTAGCACATTGATGAGCACAGCTGTGGCATTGGCTGGGGTGGCGCTCTTTGCTGGTAATGCCGACGCCGCCATGCAGAAGGTGGAAGGTACAAAATGCGAAACGCAAAACGCCGTGACCACGGGAATTAGGGGGCCTTCACGATTTTCTGCTGCAAAGAGCAGCTCAGTGCAGGAGGCTGGGAGAATTAACTCTCAGGCTTCGAGAGCACTAATCCTCGGAGCGACCAGGCTTGATCTGCCGGACGCCGTGACCACGGGAATTAGGAAGCCTTCGCGGTTTTCCGTGGTTCTAACCCGGTTGCTGAGAAGCTTTGCTGCTTGCGAAAACGAGGAGAAAGGTGTAGTGGAAGCTACGAACGAGCTAAGGTAAACGGAGAAAGACACAGTTATCGAAGCGACTGTTGCTCTGATTGAATCTTGGGCCATGCTTGTGGCTGTGCAATCAAAACCCTAAACCCTAACTCCATGAAAATTCCTTAATGCGCACCTAATATAAAATTGCTCCTCCATTTGGTTTCAGCAAGTTGCCGGTAGTCAATGGCACTCCTTGCTCGGCTGCTTCTTCTTCCAGCCGTCAGTGGACATGTCCACAAGCCTACTGCTGCTGCGTGCAGCCACCTCCTGCTGAGCGTGGGTGTAGAAGTTGTCAAGGATGTTGGTGGAGAGTGGCTTCCTGTCGGGCAACTCAATGCCCATGCTGGCAAAAGCCTTCTTTGGGTGTGGGTCTTCAATGAGGTGCAGAGCGATGGGGCTGGTGTAGAAGAACCAACACAGCTTATCAATGGCCTCCCTCCTCATGGTTGCTGGAACCATGAACTTGTCAAAGGGGCCTCGCTTGTTGCTAGTTGCGGTTGCTGTTGCTTAGGTGCTTTCGTCTGCTGTGGTCTTGCTGGCTTTTGATGCCTTGCCCGAGCAGCCAACACATGTGCCATTCTTCTTGAAGTGGCTAGCTGCATGTTGAGAGGGGTATACATGACAAAGAAGGCATTTTAGCCAACACAATTGTTGTTTGTGTTTAAGATTGTCCTCTAAAATCACACCAAAATCATTCCACCACATTGTCATGTCTTTTCTTTTGGTGTCTGATAATAAACAATGCAAAACTTTGGATTCATACTTGCCCCCCCCCCAAGTATGAAAATCAACCTAAGTACTTTCATAGTTGAGAAAAAAAAACTATCACTGTGAGGTGGAAACTAAATCAGTCAAGCCAACATAGGAAAAAAGTAGCTAACTTTTCTTCAATGTAATTTTATTCAATGCGCATATAACATGTCAAGGTAATAGACTAGATGGTAGCTAAATATAAGCTAGCAAGTAGTAGATCATTAACAATCATTGAAACTTGTAGGAAATTATATCTACACTTTGATCTAAAGCATATATATATATATATATACCCATTTTTAGAACAATTCTATATTATACATATATTCTATATAGAAATATATCTATTCCATCTATACTAGTATAAGTCTATTTATAGTCCATGATAATAACTTCAATTACAAAAGTAGAATATATAGTTGTTACAAAAACAACTATGGAAGCAATATGGTTAAAAAGTTTATATAGTGAGTTTGGTTTGATGCAAAATTAGACTTTATTACATGGTGATAGTCAAAGTGCTATATATCTTGTAAAGAATCACATATTTTTTCCCAAAATAATATACATAGATGTAAGACATTGTTATATTTGAAATGTGATTGTTGATGATGAAGTCTATTTTAAAAAGTTATATACAAAAGTGAATGCAACACATATGTTAACAAAACTAGTATTAGTTACAAAGTTTAAGTTAGATTTGATCTTATTAAGTGTAAAATATATTTGATGGGAGAATACTTATTAAAATGTAGTAGAAAAGACATCAATGGTTAGTTTTACTTAGACACAATTTAATTTAAAGTAGAAGTTATTACAGTTGTATCTTGTATTGTTATCTATTTAATATAGATAAGTATGTTGTATTTTCCTACTATTTATGATTGCTACTGTAAAAATTCCAAAAAAGATAGAATTGATTATAAATAGTACTTTTTGGTAAAGGTAGCATATGCAATGCCTCCACAATATAATATACGTTTCATTTGGTAGGTATACATTTTAATTGGTAGGTGTTTAAGATATCATGTAAACAATCTTCAAGAGGTTTAATATTTCCAATAATTAGCTTAATAGAATAAGAACTATGTATTTTTGATTGAATCTTAGTAAAACAACTCCATCATATATATATACAATATTGCCCCCAATAATTAATCCTCCAAAAAATAATAAGCCCCAATAATTAATATATGGATGGATATCAATATAAGTAGGATATTTTTTTAAATAATTAAATAAATAAGCTAATGATTTTAGAAGGTATTTAGCTTGTGATCATAAAGCATCTATATTACACTAAGTACAACGATGTGACAAATTTACAGTTGAGTCGCAAATCAAATCGAATTCTGTACTGTTGAATCTGGGTAGAATAAATGCAAGCACTGTTCAGATGCTTGACTTTAACCTCATAATTCATTCACCACAAAAAATTTGGGAGACAACTGCACATACGGTCTAGAGGTACCCAAAGGTAGACCTACAAGTCATCCGGGTGCATGAAATATCGAAGGTGAAAAAAATCTTTTTAGTGTTGCAAGGCGACCAAAGAGATGATTTCACATGGCTTTTTACTGCCCTTGGTTAAACACTAACCCATTCTTTTGAATTGAACTGTTACCTTTGGGACGAGAAGCTGAAACAGGAGAAATCCAGGCTCTTCGTCCATGGTTGTGGTTCGAATCTGAAATCCCGGCCAAAGTGGGAAACGATCTCCTTCACCGCCGACACTATTGTCTCATAGCTTATAAGACTGTGGGTATGAACACAAATCTTCAGAGCGACTAGACCTGGCTTCAGCAATATGCGTAGAATAGCTAGACATATGTACAGGTTTTGAGGTATCATGTGGAGTATGAGCCGTTTGAAAGGAGGCCATTTCTCCACGGTTGATAGCTGCCCCAGATTTTCTTCCATTGAATGCCAGAGCCCAGGCCCAACGTTTAGAACCTCAAGTCTTTCGCACAATAGAAGTTGCTTGAAGCTTGGAAGGGTAATAGGAATGCCCTTCAAAACACCCAACCACTTCCCATCTTCACCCAGAGCCATGCAGGGTATATCCAAGAATAGTTTTTCCAGATTGGGATTGGCTGTAACAATCTTCGAGAGTGTCTCAAAACTCGAGGCCCCGTAGAGTAATTCCTGCAGCTTGCGAAGATCCTTCAACTCCACCTTTGACATTTCTCTTATATCAAGATTGAAAGCCATGAATTTCAAATCAGAAGCAGTGACGGTGAGCCTTTCAGGACAGAGCATCTTTAGCTGTAATTTTACAAGGCTAGGGAGATACATGCTTACTTCCTTAGCCACAGTTGAAAGACCTAGGCATAGAACCTTCATGTGCGGGAAGTCAAGGTTGCCATGTGTTACTCCAAATACTCCTAGAAGAGCCAGCGTCTTTAAGTTTCTCATGTGCGCATTGATGCGTTGTAACGTATCACCAGTGACCTTTACACATCGCAATGTGAAGCTCACCACCGAAGGCATGTCTTCTAAGCCAGTAGAGTCGATAAACATGTTCCGCAAATCCAAAGTCATCAGTAATTTACCTGCAAACAACAAATTAAGAAGGTAAGATCAAATTACCACTAATAATGATGTTCGGTGAAGGCACTTTACTCATTATCATGAACTCTCCGCCCTTGTGTTTGATAACAGCATCATCGCGTAGAACATGTGCCCTTGGCAGAGCCATCACAGACGACTATAAAATGGATTTGAGATAGTAATTACAAACTCCTAGAGACATGGTGCCATCTCCACATGTGTAGTGATAAGAATTAGTAAATAAACTCACAGTTCTGAGATAGTACAGCAAGGATAGTTGTCCTGCGCACAATAGCCTGCTGTCCATAATCCACAATACACAAGTGTTTCAAGGTGCTTCTGACAGAAGGCACCCATCTTTTCAAATGCTGCGGGTCGCTCAGCCAAAAATCTGTTCTCGCCTTTTCAGCCTGAGGAACAGGCTGTGACTGCAGTTCTGCCTCGATCTCAATCCTTAACTGCACAAGATTAGGTTTGTTCTTAAGGAATTCGACCACCACTTCCCTGAATACTACGAAGATTCTCTCATCACTAGACTCATCGTCACTGCTGACGAACTGAGTAACTCCTTTGCTAGCTTCAGCGCCTGATGCACTGGATTCGCCTTTACCATCTTTCAGCGTTAAAGTACTAGGAGGATTTGAAGTAACTCCAGCTCTTGCAATCTCGTGATATTTGCTCAAACAGATTAACCGTATCGACTGAACCCGTCTACCAGCTTCCCTGAAGCTTTTGCAAACGCAAGAAGCTTTTGCAATGATGCTTGCGTTCTCAAATCTGTTGAATATATCTTCGAGCAAGTACGAAGGAAGTGAGAGCACCTTGCATGACCAGGTGTCAATTGCCTGCATCGATTTTGCAAGGATGATTAAATACAATACAGGCATGAATCGATTACAAATGGTCCAAGGAGGGGGCACGGACAAATAAGAAACTGCCTAAATGCTGTGGGTCAGGTGACATGGATATTCCATCTGCAAACTCTTCATGCAGAAACCTCCTCCCATGACAAGCCGTGAGGCTACCTCCACAAAAGGTGATAAGAATCGAATGAAACATGCAACTACGCCCTTAATCCACAAAAACAGTTCCGAAAAAAGCAAATCAAAATGATCAACAGTGGTTCCTAAAATGAAGTCCCACTGTTAACACACGAACATGAAATCCGCTGACAACTCTAAATCAGGGTGCATACACTGTCAGTAGACCAGTACTGTCTTACAACACTTTTCATACATGTTATGAAGAAATAGTCAAACTATACCTTGCTCTGGGCAGATTTGAAACCCCGCATAACTATAACAACACCATTCCGCGACCCTTACTTCATGCATGGACTCTTCTTTAGAGAAAAACGCTTGCATCCACTTTTTCAACCACATCCATCACCACGCCTGCGTAACGACCCAACGCAACGAAGCTCGTCACCACCAATGCTTGAAAACCCGTGATCAGCAATTAGAAACCTCGTGACCTCCGAAACTTCTTAACGTTTCATTTGTTAATGGAGTAAACCTTATCCACACCCAGGAGAACAAACGGTGGTACCTATTTCGAGATGCGTCGAAACCTTGCTCAACTTGCTGAAACCTCCTGCTACATAACCTGCGTCTTCACACGTGACACACCCAAAAAAAAAGAAGAGGAAAACCTTGCTAAAATAGTCGAAGCTTCTATACCCGAGACCTCAAGTCCAAAACTCTATAGACCAGCCTCCTGAATGCTTTCATTGAGAGTAAGCTTCAACCCCTGCCCAATAATTTCCTATATTTTGTCAGACATAGCAGACGCAACAGCTATATGTCTGCCATTCTCTGTCACAACCTGACTCACATTTCGCAACAGTACAAGGACCCACTCAGCATCGCTCTCAGTAGTTGTTTCCGACAAAGCAAGGAGCACCGGCGTGCGTCGCCAATCCAACTCCTCAAGGTGCTTTATAGGTCACAATTTGTCACTAATGTGTCAGCATAATGCGAAGGGGTTCGGCCGCCGACGTTGTCTGTGTGTGCCTTCACCCTGCAAACGCCATCAAAGCAGGTCGTGCTCCAGTAAGGTTTGACTTGCCACCTTTACAAAATTGACAACTGCACCAGTTCGACTGCCGCAGACAGCTTCAGCAGCACAGCTCACGCTGCCGCAGTCAGTGTGAACCGGTTCGCGCAGCTAACAAACAGTGCCGCACATTTTGCACACATTCTGCACACATAAAGCACACATTTTGCATTGATTCAGAAGAGTGTGAGAAAGATAGACGAGTGGGCTAAATGTTGTCAGCCTCAGCACGAGGATTGAATTCGGTGGTGGTTTTCACGAGGGTATGCTTGTATTCAGCCACCGCCGCGTCTCTAGGAAAATTGGGAATATTTTGCATTGGCTTGAAGATTCTTCTTGCTATCCCCAAATTTCGGCGTAACTTTGTTATGAAAACATTCTAATATAACAATTTTTGTCACAAACCTTTGAACAATTGGGATCTTCAGATTCATTGATTTAAGGTGAATCTTGGTGTCTGGATTTGCCTAAATTTGCCTAGACTTTCAAATCTGCATGTTTTCAAGAATATAATATTTTAACAATTTCACATTATTTTTTTCTTTGTATTTGTGTTGTTCAGATTTTTTGGTGTTCATTTATTCTGCTCTATTGGACTTCTTATTCATGTTGGAGGAGAAATAGGGAAAAATGGGTCATTTTTTAAAAAAAATGTGTTGTAATATCTTCTCTTATGTTTGTTTGTTTGTGGTTGTTGTGATCATTGTCATTTTTTTTTCGTCTGGTTAATATATTGATTAAAATTATTCATGTGTTGTGATGCTTTTAATTGGAGTTGCCTTTGATGTCTTGTTCTTGTCATATTTAGAAAATTGTAAGCTTTGGCTCTCTTATTTTTGCCTTTTTGTTAGTGTTGTATTTGTACTTTACTTGATTATGTGGTGTTGTGCATTCTCAATTCAAGCTAAATCATTGTAGTAAACTCGCCTCCATAGCCTTTTATGTGTTTGTGTTATATCCAATCTTAAAAGCCTTGGAGTCATCATTTTTGTTATACTATGTATATTTTTTTTATTTGCATCTACTATTGGCCACAACATTGTATATGTTTGTCATCTTCTCTTTGTATATATCATATGGATATTTTTTAGTTACATCCAAGCAATTATTGGCCACAACTTTGTTTGTCATGTTATCATTGTTTGCAATATGAAGGCTTTTCAATTTTCATCCAAGCCATTGTTAGCCATAACTTTATAATCTTCCTATCACTAAATTGGTTGCATAAAAATATATTTTATAGACTACAACATCTTATATTGAAGAAGTTGTGGCCAACAAACATAAGAGAAGATATTACAACACAATAATTATATTTATTAACATGTTAAGATAATAAATATATTTATTTATAAATAATGAATCTAAATATAAAATAAATATTTATATAAAAAATCATAATAAATTTTTTACTAAGTTTTTTTTATTAAAATTTAACATTAATTTTATATTATCATTTTAATCAAAATTTAAAATTTTAATAGAGATTTTTGAAATGAAAATAAAAATAAAATCAAAACCATTTGATTTGATTCTATATATTTTATATAACATAATTTTTTGACAAATAATTATATAAATATATTTTTATATTCATTTATTTTAAAAAAAAACTATTTTATAATTTAGATGTTTAAAAATATAACTCGTAAATAATTTTTCATACTGTATATAGTATATAAAAATTAATATTATTTGACAGCCATTATATTTACAATGGATATATTGTTGTAAATTATATTTTTATATTTTTTAAAACTCATTTTAGTCTTATATAGTATATTATAATTGGTAGCTATTATATATATATATATATATATATATTTTAATTTTCTCTACTTTCTCTTTCAATTTTGAAGTATAATTTTGATAACTTGAGGTACATGTATATTTTTTCTAATTGTCTGTATAGTAAAATTTTATTTTTATTTGTAATTTTTAAAAAATATGTATAATCCATTATCTATATGTATTTTTATTTTTTACGTGCCATATTTTAAATAATTTTTTGAATATATTTTATTATTTATTCATTTTAATTTCTTATTTAGTAAAATAATATTATTTAAAATTATTTCATATAAGAAAAAATATCTTATTTATTTTTAAATTTATATATTTTGAATTTTTGAACTAATTTATTTAAAATTTAAATATGACTAATAAATAATAATTTAACAAGAATTTGTACTTGTGAGTTTTTTGATTAGATATTTCTATTTAATTACATTATATTTAGAAATATTTACAATATCTTTGTAAAATACATGTATTTTTACAAGATTTAAAATAAAATTTTAATTAAGTATTTTTAATTTTCAAAACATATAATTTTATGTCTGCCCTTTTGTGGATGAATTTCATTCAATTAACAATATAGAAATCTATATTCTAATTTTTCCTACAACTTAGAATAAAATGTGATAATAAGTTTATAAAAAATTTTAGCACAATATTTTTGTAAAATAAGTTATTAAACATTTATAACTTGATTTACTTGAAATATAATATTAAGATTTAAATGATTGAAAAGAGCGTTTTGACTTTATATGTGCTAATTAAAAAGCTAAAATTTGTAGGTCCAAGTTTATTTTGTCTTGTTGCCTAAATTTGTAAGGAATCCTTTAACTTTTAAAAATAAAACTACAATAATAAAAGAAAACAAATAGTATATTGTTCTACCTTGATCTTTTTTTAAATTAAAAATTTTAAAATTATATTAAACTTATTCAAATAGAATTTTTTTTGAGATATTGAAAGTATCTCAAAAAAAAAAAAAAAAAAATCTGAAAGTATTTATAATTCAAATATTAAAACCAAATAACTTCTCATTAGTAACAATTATATAAAAGTTCATAGATGTTTCTATAATTTATAAAGTTTTTTTTTTTTTTTTTTTTTTTTTTTTAAATAACAAAAAATTTATATATCTGTTATTATAAATAAAGAATGTCGTGAAATATGACTAAAAGACACATAAGACAACAATTTATGTTCAAAAAAAGAAAAACTGTACAAATTATCTTAAAATCTTTACAATTTTTTATATAGAATCTTAATAATATGATCGGTCATTTCAAAGACTACCGATATGCTAGCATACAAAGATAAAACTTGTTGAATAATTCATGGTTAGAATCTTATAGTTGCCATCAAATTTTATAAAAAATCTATGAAAAAATATTAAACTAAAATTACTACAATTTTTTTTCAACTAACACCAATAAAGATAAGTCAATCATAAGATATCAATTATCACATCAATAATATTTTGAATTCTTTTTTTTGATATAATGTCCAAGAAAACAAGATACAATGAGATACTAAACCATTTAAAACAACATTTAATTTTTTAAAATAAAATTAAAGATATTACAATATTTTTAAAAATAAAGCACTAATACCTTTATATTCATGTATATAGTCACGATAATAGAACCACTACACAAATCAATTAAATCTTCTTTATTGGTCCAGGCTTACAATTTCATACATTATGTTATTTGTCTAATTTGTCCAGGCTTACAATTTCATACAAATTAAATTCTTGGTTCTCAATAATGAAGAGCTCCTAATGAACGTTCCCAATAAGCGTAGGGAGAATCTTGACCTAGCTTGTGGTCCCTTTAGTGTCACTATTGTGCTTCAAAGCAATTCATGAAACCATGAAACATCGAAGAGCCAGCGGAGACTCCAATGTCAAGGAAACCTGCACACACCGACAGACTGAGCGAAGAAGGTCCCGGAGTGATCTGATGAAGCGCATGCGGCATTCACTCGTGCTTTTTGTTTAATTAACTGCCTGTGGGTTGTGGGCGGAGGAGGCGCTGCGGCAAGCAACCTGATGGTATGGCAGCATCACGGCGTGCATTCTGCGGATGCCCCACAAATTTTTGCCTTCATTCAGGGCTTTTCAGCCCAAAATCAGCTGCTTTTTTCCACTGAGCATGCTTGTCTTGGAAGCTGCTCTGTGGTTACCTCAGTAACTACGTCGTTAGCCTCTGCTGGAGATCACCGATGCAAGGAATGGCAAAAAGTCGTTGAATTATTTCATTTTTTCTGCAAGACTGGCGTAGAATTCTTTTGCAGACAGTCGAGCCGTCTGTGTATCATAAATAGGACTGCGTGGGTGGGCAGGACGTGGCTCCGTCTTCACTGAACATAAACACCAAGTTTTCAGCAGCTGTTGCATGATCTTGACTGGAAATTGGTAAGAAGTGGGTTAGGTTCCACCGATGTCTTTTCCACAATGGAGAGTTCTGAACTGATGAATAATATGGTTTCAGTACACGTCAGTTTGGTAATATTTGCGAAGGTCGTCTTGTTTATACGTGCCGTAACTTGCCTTGACGAAAATTCTGAAGAGAATCTGCAACAGCATATAGGCACAAAACTTGAATATAATTCATCTACTATATGTGAGACATTTATAGCACTATAGCATCTCAACGTTACTGAGGGTGCAATGGTGAAAAAAGCGTGGTCAATTGATGACTTTGTGTCATTACTAGGTGGCAGGGTCTGCTGTTAGTTTTGGACATGTTTTCCCCTAATGCTTATGTTGTCACGTCTCAATGCAGCGTGTTCCTTGCCGCTTGATATAATTTTGGCAAGTCACGATTTTAGTGCGTGATTACCTTACCACGGGTTTCATAACGATCCGAGTCACGGTCTGAATTCTGCTGAAAAGAAAGGAGTTGAATTAATTGTGCAAATACGTGTTCAAATATTTATGACAGATTGCACACAATCCTATAGTCTGCATTATCGATTTACCAGTTTGAAATCTAAGACTAATCTGTCTGACCCTGTTGAAAAGCTCAAATTTGCGGGAATGGAAAAGATACGATTCTCTACCCAGGGATTTAAGAAAATATTTTTTGTCGCATCACAATACATTTCCTTGTTTAAAAGACCAGGGATTCCAGTTATTCCCTCCAAACTTTTCCTGGTGCTGGATCAACAAGATATTGTGCTGAAACACCTGTTCCATCCCTCGTTCAAGTTCATCCCATTACGAGTTAGCACAAGATCTTGAGGTTTCCAAACTGCATGAAAATTCGGCATGCGCACAGTATATCATGAATGTTATGCAGTTAGGGTAGGAATCTGATTTGCAAGCTATGTTTTGAATCCAAGTAGTATGCTCTCTACTGCGTTTCCACTAACATCCAACGAATGCATTAATCTTTGCTGTGGCCATGAGGCATGAGAAGCTGCCGTTGAAGTTTGCACATTCTGTTCATTCTTTATTTAAATCTAGTGAGACAAGATTCCACCACCACCATTGACATCCGTTTAGGTGTCAGACTGATGCATGTAAGGGACATAAATTTCGCTAATCAGATGGTGTCTTCGATTTCCTTGCAGATTGTATCAGAACATTAAAATAACAGAGGACGAAACCGTAAGTAGTTAACCTGATTTAAGGCTTGGAGTCGGGATCGGATTGATTAGTCAACGAAACTTGCAGGCAGCCTGGAATTTACAGATGTTGAATAATTCAACTTGCTTTAGTGCACTGACATTTGTCTATCTTCACTTATGATGATGGAGTCAGAGTCTGACCCCTTCAACTCTATTTCCACAATACAGGCGCTCTCTTTCTTGAGGTGGATGGAATGTGACACTCACAGCATTTAATAGTGAAATCCTACTCTGTGGAAGTATTCACATCTCATCTAGGCTATACAAGGAAATTAATGAGATCTGTGATGAGAGACTCTGGAAATATCAGCTGTTCTTTAAGAACAACGAAGTTGAAGTAGATTGCTGTCAAACAAACAAGAGCTTGAGGTGTTGTTGAATACACCAGGGGGCTGAGCGGATCACGAACACCACAAAAACTAATGCTTTTGCGTAAATGCACTTAAAGCTCACATGTCTGCGTTTCTGTCTCAAATGTCAGTAAAAAAATTACACTAGCGCCACCACGCAAGCGTGAATCTCGTAACTTGCCGTCATTCACATGTCTAGTCCAGTGTGCTCACGCAAACCGCGTTCATCACACTCATCATGATGATGTAAAATTGGAGAAAGACGGTGTGCTTACATCGATGAAATTGAAGTTCGAAGATTAGTCGAGATATCAACACGCTGAGCACCGTGGGAAAATTTGCTTATCGACCTGCGTTCAACTCTCAACTGAGCTCCAAAGCAGCGACGGACACACGTCTTCGCCTTCTACCGACGGAATCCTTCGTAGACTTGTCGATAAAATGCTGCTGCTGGTGCTACTTCGGCCGACACCTCGAAGAATTCGACCGACAATATCGCGGGCTATCACCTGAGAACGAACGGGTCCATCCACCCGGCCCGTGCTCCAGGCCTTGGAGCAAGACCGGTGTGAGAGTGAATTCCACGTGGATCTGTCGCGTTAATAGAAAATCACGTTTTACCTGTTATGTATTTACCACCGGTAAGTTCTGCTTTCTTGTGCAACGTGGGCTTTCGACATTGGGTGTTGCATGATGGATGAATTATGTGTAAAGTGTGATTCCACATCTTTCATAATGGATGAATGATGTATAATATGTGATTTCTGTGTAGGGTTCAAGCCACCTTTGTATGTCTTTATCAAAGATGCAGTAAAAAGGACATCTAAACCAAAGCATTTCAGGTCCATTTTGTGTTTCACAGTCTCAAGAATGTCGTGTTGCACATTATGACTCCACATTGATGTCTATCAAGTTAAACTATTCTGGCCAACATATTCATTGGTTGGAATCAGTGGACAAATGGTTTATGACATGTGTGACTTTATTTTTTATGTTCTAATGTCATACATGTCACATATGTGATGTTTTAATATTCTATATTATTTCCAAAATCAATACATTACTTTATATATTTTGAATTAGAATTTTCTTAAATGGTTTGTTTTGTAGCAACTTCTTCCTTTATAATATCTCTCAATGCTAAGGTTTCCATATTACAACTTCTCTTTCTTAAGCAAAGAATCTTCATATATCATTTTAACCATGGTTTTTAAAAAGTATGTAAACCCTCAATTCTTTTTTATATTTTTCACACAAAAAATAAAATTAATTACACATAAATAATCACAGTTGACTTGTTTTCAAGACAATGATAAAACTGGCTACAATGTAGAAGATATATAATAAATTATGTATGATTTTGATTTGATGTTTGAATAATTAGCTGAAAGACAATATAACCAAGTTTCCATACTTTAAGAAAATTAGGATTATTTTTCACATTACATGCAGAGTCCTCCCACTTGAAGTAGTATTATTTTGATATAGAAATGAATCTCTGTTCAATTTGTCTTTAACATATTTATTTACAATTTTTCTTTAATCTTACATTAGATTGTCTTAAGTATCTAATACCAAAGGATTAATCTTACAAATAGACATCTATAAACTCATTAATAAAAGGGAAAATATAAAGCAGATTTGCCTTTACAAGATATGTAAAATATACTTGATAGAGTATTTTATCGAATAACTATAAATTAATATTCTCGAGGTACTATTGACAAATACTTTCTACACTGTATATAACTTTAAAAAAAACTTGTGGTTTTCTTTCTCTTACAAGACTTGATACAAATATGGCAAAATATATTTATATATTTTAAATAAATAAATAAAAATATAGAAATATTTTCAATTGTAATTTGTCATTGAGACCAATAGAATATTCACATGTTACAAAATAAAATAAAATAAAAGTAACACATTTGGCCATGATATAAGTATATCTTTATGTTGATCAGGTAAAGCAGACATTTCCACTATAGATCTGAATTAAAATTTCACAACAAACTACTATTCTAATAAAATGTAGTCTTAGTTATTGGATTTGTCAAAAATGATTTTAATATGATTATTTTAAGACTTTAATTTTTTAAATTATATTTAAAAATATTAAAAAAAGATCTTTGTAACTTTATTTACTTTAAATTTTATTCTCTTTTTCCATTTTATATAAATTATATATAATTCAAGTTATAATTATTGTTTCTAGTCAAAAAAATACAATTTTAGATTTTTTTATTTTAAAGGATTTTTTTGTAGTGATATAAATAAATAAAAATGAATTTTTTTTAGAAATAATAAAAAAATATTTTATTCACTTCTGTTTAAGCTCAAAATCTTTTTAATTTCAGTATTAACATTTATGATTGGTATTAATGATTTAAAAACTGCATTTTCATATACATCACCCATTTTATTTATAACATTGATAACTCCTATAACCATTATAACATCTTCAACACCATCATGTGTGGTTTTTTTTCTTCTTATAGGACGTTATTATTATGTAGAGTATGTTGAATTTATTTCTTTGATATTTTCTTTTAGATGTGTGTGCCGAATTATAGGTTTTATCTTAAACTACATCAAATAAATACATAATAATTATAATAATAATAATTATTATTATTTGACCTAATGCAAAGGATATTATTCCTTCTAACAATTTTTTTATTTTATAACATTGAAACTACTGTTTGAGTTTATTGATAAGTTTTATTTTGTGTGGTAGAAGAACAAAAAAATTTGAACAAGAATCTAAAATTATTTACAATTTGACCCAATCCTATAGAATTTATTCCTTGGGGCCAGTATGTGTGTTTATTTAGGACAATAAAATAAAATAAAAATATGTATTAAATAATATTAATAATAATCCACTTCAAAATGAGCAAAGAAAATGGGTGTGTGAATAATAAAATGTGCACATATATGTATGTCAATAAATAAATAAATGAAAATTTTATATATGATTATTTTAAGGTTTCTTGGACCAAAAAAAAAGGTACTGATTCATCATCATGGTTTGCTACTGATATTTCATCTAGAACTTTCTTGACCAGTGCATTTATTGCAGAAGATCTAAGAACAATTGTTTCAACTTAACAAAAATAAAAATTTGGCTCTTTGAAGGTGATATTGAATTAAAAACAATAAATAAAATTTTAAAAAAATTTCTTACTTTGATGAATTGATGTTATATATTTAAATAAAAATATGGATGTTTCAATTAAGTTGCAACAAAATGATTCATTGCAGTAACATTTCTACAAACCAAAAAATGATTTTTTTTACATTTCCACTTTTTATATTTTATTTTTTTATACATGCAATAGAAAACATTATCGGTGTTCCCAAGAGCAAAGATCATTTTAGTTGGAATCTTTGTAAAAGTTGCTACAAATATTCTAATGGTTACAAAATTTACAACTGAATTTTTAATTTTTAAGTAAAGGTGCAGAGATTTCAATTCCATTGACAATTTTTCTAAAACATTTAAAACAGCAATGCAACATTTGTTTGAACATTCTAATAACATTATTTCAAACTTTTATACCAAATCTGCATAAAAGCAAATTATGTAATTGTATTTTTATCAGAATATGGGTTTAAAACAAATTTAAAATAAAATAATAAAATAACTTTGTGAGTGGATACAACAACCATCTTTTAATATTATATTCAACAACAAGGCACTTTTATGCTTATAAAACTACATTCATCCATGTGCAATAAATAATAACCTAGAAGAGAGAAGAACCTTACGTAGAGAAAATATCAAGAATAACAAATCCACCATAAATATACCACATAATATACCAAATAAAAATAGAATTGTTGATTTTTTAAAAAAATTATAAAGTATTTCCTTAGCATAACAAAAAAAAAGAAAAAAGAAAAAAAAAGAAGTATTTCCTCACAACATGCTGATAATGATGAATCTTGCAAAAACAGAAAATAAAAAAATAAAATTGTAGTAAATATTAACAGAATAATAACCAAAGTATTAATGATCATACTATTGATGGCAAAATTCTTAAAGATAGTTTTCGTAAAAGCTCTACTGTTTTCAAACCAAAACAAACCAAAAATTAAACTAATTATTCAAAAATAAATAAATGTTCAAAATTCTCAATGTGGTGACTGTTACATTGTGACAAAGCATTTTACAAAACACCACTAAACTTCAACATTATCATAAAAACCCCATGAAAATGAATTACAAAGAATGGATGCAGCTACTTTAACAGCACATAGTCATGATTTCCAACGTAAGTAAAAGCAAGCAAAATGAAGGATCATCTCTACTCATTTAAAGCTTCAATGTAAGATAATCAGTTTAGTTACCCACTGACAAAAACATTAAAAGTATCTATGTATACATAATTCAAGCTATATTTAAACAAAAATCCACTGTTGATCTTCCGTTTAGCATACAAATCCTTGTCTCCAACTCATCCCAAAGCACGGGATCACACACTTCGTTGTTACGATGAATCGAACCAGCGGATCGTTTCTTCATGTTTTCAACCATTTTTCCTTGTCGATGTGCTGCTAGAATCGCCGGACTGGGAAGTTGTGGGCATTGGAATGACACGAAGATTCTGCCGCGATGGCGTTCGCATTGCGTTGTGTTGCGATCACGACGTGGAGATGCACAATGAGGAGATTCACTCAGGAATGTAGAGTCTCTGAGCCGAGGGGACTGGAAGCTCATGGCTACAAGGACTCCCAGAACGAGCTTCCAGCGAATTGCATGGATTCCGTGACCCAGTTCACAGGAGGGGACGTGCAGCATCGGAAATTCGGATCGCGCCTGGAAGATTGCAGGCGAAGATGGCATCCGTGTGGTGTGACCCTGCACGGAGCCTCTCACCGAACCTGCTCCGCAACCCCGCGCGCTGCGAGACAAGCTATAGTTGTCGAGGTTTGGGAGCTTCCGTGGTACCGAGAGGACCACGGTCGCGGTACTGCTGTGCTTTAGCGCGACCCGTCGTAATCCTCGCGGTGGAATGGGGCTGCGGGATGCACCCTCTCGCGGACCCTTGCGGCCAGTTCCACTACCGCTACGGCAGCTCCAGAAGCACCTGCTGTGGGTGCGCGATCCGAACAGCACAGCCGAAAGGGAATGGGCGGTCTCTGTCACGCAGCTCGGGTGAAAGGGAGAGTGGAATCACAGGGAAGCTGCAGGCTTGCTTGCTTGTGCCTATCTTCTAGCTCGCTGCAGCTGCGAGGTTGGCTCGTGGAATGCGCCGCGAAGATGCGCTCGCTTCTCAGGTCGTACCACGAAAGGCATCAATCGAGCGAACGATCGAGAAAGAGAGCGAGAGAGAGATAGAGCGAGCGATAGAAATAATGGCGATGGCGATGGCGATGGCGATGGCGGAGGTGCGACGAGGCCGCGGAAAGACACTGCGACAACAATACAGACCTAGAAACACACACACGAGATAAAGATAAAGAAACCGGGACCTTAAAAGAAAATGGTGTTTTACTTTTCTTTCATTAACAACCAATTGATATTTGGTGTAGGGAATTATTATTGTTATTAACAATATTATTATCAATTTTGAATGAAATAAGCTGGAACAAAACATCCTTTTATTATGCATGGCATATGTTGTAGATTTTTATTGCAAGAGATCTTATTTTTAAAAATTAACAATAAACTAGTTAACATTAAGTTTATTGTTTGCTACCATTTTAACATTCACACTTGAGTAGATTATTACTATTTGAATGGATAATAAAAATTAGCTGGGTTCCAAATTTTTGGATAAATCCACAAATGGAAACAAATCTTAAATTAAATTCAACATGAAATTGGTAGATTAGCTCCACAATTGAGTACAAAGCATTACCAATTCTAAAAATTGAAGGTATTCAAATACAAAATAAACTAATATTCGAAAATTTTACAGAAAAGGAAAATATTTTTTGAAGACTCGATATTAACTAAAAAATTAGAACATTAAACTCAACAAAAGTTGAATCCATCTTTTTGGCCACTCTTATGGTAGGTCTTTAATTAAAAATATTTTTGGTACTTAATGTACACAGTGGAGGCATTCCGATGGGGTGAGTTTTGAGGACTTGGATTATGGGGACTTGGATTTTGGGACCTGGGAGTTTTAGGATGTGGGAGGGCAGAGGGTTGTGGGCAGCACTGCTGGCATGAATTCCGGCATTGTAGTGACATGGAAGGACACCTGGCAGTGAGGAGAATGACCCACATACAGAAACTGGGCGGAAGCTGCCTAAATCTGGCTTGGACAGTGGGACACCAGTCACGACAAGACTTGACTTCTATAGTGACGTGGCCGGACGTGGATTCCACAACTCTCCCACTTGAACTTTCCTCCTCCTCATGTTCTTCTTGTTATAGTTACTATTAATATATTTATAGATTCATGCACTTTTTTTTCTTCTTCTTCATATTAAAGTTCATTGTATCATTGTGGAATTCACATTTTTTCTTTAGAAAATTCGAAAAAATTATTTGAAGAAAATTAGAAGAATGATACATCTTTTAATATTTTTTTAATGTTTTTATAATAATGTAATATTACTGAATTTTGAAGGTGTATCGATGGTTATGGGGCTTCTTGAATTTTACTACTTCAGGGGCTTACATCTCAAAGTACTTTGGAAAGTACAATTACGTACACTTAGGTTTTATAAAGTACAATGACGTGTATGTGTGTGTCTTTATGTAGTTGTGTATGATTTTTAAAGTTCTGTATTTTACATTACAACACTGTAAATTGAACAACTTTTGAACTTTAGATATCGATTCTAAAACAATCTTCAACCACACGTGAGTTTCAAGTATTTTTCACAATCCATTCTACCATTTTAAAATCATCAAGACATTCTTTCAGTATTGTAGATAATTTTGACAACACTCAAACCACCAAATTATCTCATGATGTTGGAAGGCACAAAAATCCGTACAACAATCATTTTTTTTCTTTTTTAAAACAATTACAATTAAATACAAATCATAACCCAAAAATTCATTAAATTCATAAAACTTTGCAATTCCACACAAGATATACAAACAATTCACACATACATAACTACAAATCACAGCAGCCAACCATCAATTGACAGACTGACACTTAGATTCAAACACTTCGAAAGTTATTCTATATCATTTCAACTCTCAGTCCCAGTGTGATCATAAACCCAATTAAGAAATAAAACATATTTGAAAATTAAGTATACTGGGCCACAGTTTATGCAACTTTGGAATATGGGAAAAAGGGTTGAATTTTCAAATGTGGCTCAAGCTAGCTTGCGAGGCAGCTCCCAGTGTGCGACGAGGCGCTGTCGTGACGCGTGCGCTCGTGCGCTCTAGTTAATCGAAGCAATTGAGCTAGGAAATGGCTGAAAATTCGCGGGCTCAGTCGATGTTCGGCAGAGCTCGGATTGTGCGCAGCCAGCGAGCCAGCGCATGCAGGAGGTTAACTCGGAGACTAGAACCGAAAACTTTCCAAGTTGGGGTGGCGCGCGACGGGAGAGATTTCCAGGAAGTTTGGGTACCGAGGCAATCCCGCACTCGTGATGGAGGTAGAAACAACGCAAAACCGAGCCGGGGGAACTGTCACGTATTCCGCGGCTGGGTTTCGCGGAAGCTGGGTGGATCCATCCGCAGTTTCATACCGGCAGTCGGATCTTCAACTTCTCACTTGCATGGCGATGCCTAACCCGCTCCCGCTTCAATGAAACACCTCACCGCCATCGTGGCCGATGCCCTCATGCTCGGAACGCAGAATTTAAGAAAGTTCATGGCGACAGGAGCCTATAATTAGCCCGCGCTGTTGGGTTGAGATTCCGTTTTCGGGTGTGTCTGTGCGCGCGCGCGCGCGCGCATTTGTGTGTGTGTGCGCGCTGAAGTGTCTCATCTGGAGGTGCGCTAAGTTAGAGGAACGTAAATTTCGTGCCAGCGGACGGAATAGTACTCGAAGTACAAGTGTAGAGGTACAGGTACGTGCGGCATTGGGTCCTCTGGCTGCGACGTGACGAGAGAGCCCTACCATGAGAGTAGATTGATCAGATCCGGCGGAGCATGTGGCCACTAAGTTAGAGTGCAGTGGGTATCAGCTGCGTTGGAAGGGTGCTCGACATGACCTGCAGAGACGAAGGTGCTGGGAGCTTTTGAGATCAGCTCTGGGTCCGTGGACGTTGACACTAATTCGACACCGCAGAAGAGTGATGGCAAAAGATGGGCTCGTTCGATGCGTTATCCCACCTGTAGACTCAATTATCCTGATGATGCTGTAAGTAGGCCATGGTAGGGCAGGAGCGAATGATACTGCGCGAGTAAAAAAGTTTCCTCTGGAATGACAGATGCTGCCCAGGTTGGATATTAGAATTGGGCAAAAACCAAAAAAAATGAAATAAAACTCATGGACTGTTTTTCACTTGTCGTTGCGGGTGGTAATGTACGAAATTTTGAAGGTGCGGGGAAAAGCTTAAAAATTCGGATTAGCTAGTGCAGGTTAAGTGAACCTCTGCCGATGTTGTGGACGTTTTTGTCCGAAAGGAGTGGCTTGCGAGTATATTATTGCTGTCCATGCACAGGCTCTCCGTGTGCCGAGCTCATTTGAATTTCATCTTGCGATCGAATCATCGAGGATTTTCTACGAGATCTAGTAGCGCAGACTGCATCTGCAACTGTCGAGTTTCAAGCGCCTGGTCTTGAGCCCTGTGACTTGCACTTGAACTTCCGAGCGTGCGATTTCCTTCCCGTAAGTATGAGTCTTCTTTTTCATTTGTATATTTGGAGCAGCTGCAAGAATGTCAGATGTGGTTGTGTTTGCCTTGACGAATCCTCTCATCTCTGTGTGAATCGGCATTTGGATGTGCAGCTCATGGAGAATTCGGCGGCTGGTCGCTCTAAGACTCCGGAGATGAAGAACGGAGACTGCAATGCAAAGTCGACGGCTTATGTGTCCCTGGCAGCACGTAAACTGTGTTTTCTGGGCGTGCAGCAAAGATTTGTGGAAAGTGCGAAGAATGTGCTGTTCGGGACGGTTCTGAATGTTCTGACTGTGGCTGTTCCCTTGGCGATTCTGAGCAATTACCTCAGAATTGGAAATGTGAGTCACCTTACTCAAACAGAAAACGAAACTGTCAGTACTCGAGATTTTCGCTGCCTGTAGCTGTGATCTGTACTCTTACATCTCTTTCCACTAGATTAACGTGACGAATAATGTGGCTCTCCGTCAAGCTGACAAAATGTTTGAATGTCGTGGTTTTTGCAGTCGTGGGTTTTCGGCCTCAGTTTGATAGGAATCATCCCCTTGGCGGAACGACTGGGATTCGTCACAGAGTGAGCTTATTCACCTCGTCGCGTTTCTTCCTGACTCCTACTTGTTTCGCGGCTCGCGAAAAAGTGTCGACTAGCAGGGCCAACAGTTTTTGCTATCGTGGAATTGTGTCTGAAATTTTGGCTGATTCTATTGTGTGATTATGTTAGGCAATTGGCGTACTTCACAGGTCCTACTGTAGGTGGCCTGTTAAATGCAACCTTCGGCAATGCCACTGAGATGATCATCTGCGTGTTTGCGCTACAAAACAACATGGTCCGGGTTGTGCAGTTGTCACTCTTGGGATCCATTTTGTCCAACATGCTGCTGGTGTTGGGGTGTTCTTTCATGTTTGGAGGGTTCGCTACCTCGAAGAAAGAACAAACATTCGATAAGGTGATCATCGGCCAGATGTTTCGGTTCTGTGCTAAAATCGCTCGGAATCTCCTCTGCTCCGAATTCCATGTTAGTCCGTTCAGGACTTTCCTTCTACGCAAATGATACCGTCATTCTAATCACTTCTGCTGATGGTTGTTCCGTTCGTGGCGGTCACAGGCGGCTGCGCATTTGAATTCGAGCTTGTTGTTGATGGCCGTCATGTGCGTCCTCTTCCCTGCGGCTCTTCATGCAACGGGGACGGAGGTTCACCTGGGGCAGTCGGAGCTCACGCTTTCGAGGATCACTAGCTGCGTCATGCTCGTGGCGTACGCTGGATACATCTGGTTCCAAATCAGAAATCCTCCATCTCTTTTAGAAGAGGTAACAACAACGAAGTCTTATCTTCTTATTATGATCGAGATTCGTCTGCTCACCAGTCAGTGCATGCTAGAAAGAGACAGCTCGTGAGGGATGTATGATTCTCTGCTGTGAAGGTTAAGATGGCATCTCTAAAATTGATCAAACAGGAAACAAACAGAACATTTTCCAAGGAATCCACGGAATTCTTAAGTCTGATTGTGACGATAGGATGTTGAAGCCGGTGTGGGCGGAGAATCAGAGGAGTTTGAAGTCGATGCATGGAGTGCAGTTTTTTGGCTGGCCGTTCTCACTGTCTTCATATCTATTCTCTCGAAGTACATTGTTGATGCCATTGAGGTACGTCCGTGACGAAGTCATCCCTTCTGCAGCAGTATCACTATTGGTTATTCTTAAGAGGCTTTTAT
This sequence comes from Physcomitrellopsis africana, assembly GCA_036785485.1. Classification (NCBI taxonomy): domain Eukaryota; kingdom Viridiplantae; phylum Streptophyta; class Bryopsida; order Funariales; family Funariaceae; genus Physcomitrellopsis; species Physcomitrellopsis africana. Next base: position 117,162 of record JAWRVF010000122.1, on the reverse strand, counting down.
AAAAAACAAACAACATATTCTATACCAGTCTCTCAAGTAGATCAAGTCCAGTAACATGTGATCCTGGCTGTGTCCTGCTGACAGGGTGCTTCGGTGGATTGGTACATACCCGTCGCATTCATAAGCGTCATCATCCTGCCAGTTGTGGGAAATGCGGCGGAGCACACAAGTGCTATCATATTCGCAATGAAAGATAATCTGGTCCGTCTTTGACGCATCGTTGATGTGTCAATCCACACATTTTTATGACTCTTTTTAGAATATGTTTTTTAGCATATCGCGGTGGGAAAATGTTCGTGTAGAGGAGTCGCAAAGTCTTATTGTCTGGGTCCTCTGCCAAACACGCTCCTAGTTTTAGACACCGTATGACTGAAGTTGATTTCCTTCTACTGAAAGCTACACACCGGTGGCTTGTATCGCATGAACAGGATCTCTCCTTGGCTGTGGCAATCGGTTCCTCCACCCAAATCTCCATGCTTGTGGTAAGACCATATTTCCTTGTTCGAAACTTGTAGAATATGTGTAACTTCGAAGATTCACTTTGAAAACCCATTTGAAAGACCGTCCGAAACCAATATTATTGCACTTGATGCAGATCCCTGTCTGTGTGATCCTGGGCTGGCCCATGGGAGTGACCTTGGATCTAAACTTCGAGTTATTTGAGACGGCAGTGCTCTTCATCTCTGTGCTCGTGGTGACATTCATGTGTCTGGTATACTTCACTTCCCTGCTACCCCATCAATTTTTTTTTTTTTTTTTTTTTTTTTTTCCCTAGCATTCAACAGTACTTCGCTCATCTTACAAACAGTGCCGAGAAATGAGCTTGGTTTGAACGCTGCTCCTAACTGAAATGTGACGCACTGCTGTGGTGTGATTTCAGGAAGGATCCGCAAATTACTTCAAAGGTGTAATGTTGGTGTTGTGTTACTTCATCGTGGGAGCCAGCTTCTTCGTCCATGTAGATCCTCCGATCCAGTTAAAACCTTCTGCATGGGACCCGGCGCCGTTGTAGAAATAGCCTGAGCTTCTCCTCTTGTACAGTCCAGGCCGCTTCATCTTCCCTTCTAGTCGTTTATTAGGATCCATGTCAACATGAGTTGCTGCAGCCATGTGAATAAGTCCCCTTTTCGTTTCATGCCAACTGAATTGGCTCTGTTATCATCAAAGGATGGCAGCAAGAACAAATCTGTGTAGCGATGAGTGCCAACAGAATCACCCCAGCACAATCACCGAATACATGAGTGGTTCGGCAGCCAGGAACCAGTTTTCGCTTCTGTTCCAATGCAGAGAAGCGCCATGCTACGCTGCACTGGACATGACATAAATATATTGCTCCGTGTCTTTGCTTTTTATGTGTTGTATGCCTAGCATTTTGTGTTTGAATCCACCTTGTTTCGTTGCTTCTGTCAGATCTCCGAAAAGGGGTTCGAAGTTGATGCTCTAGACAAAACGTGCTTTAAACCTATCTGAAAACGAAGAGGTTGGTTCGCATTTCGATTTGCTGAGTGAGAAAAACAATGAATCACATCCTAGACTTGAAGAACATGAGTCATACATGCAAAGTATCAAAACCTAGGTTGAGAGAAAACAGTAAAAGCTTGATGTGTTTATTACTATGAAAGGTGACAATGTGTTGTTGGGTTCACTATTGTCAATGTGGCGAGAAGCCAATAAAAAATGACATCAGGAGACATGTTTTTATATTTGTGAAGATTGACATATAATAGTTCTTGAGAATCTTGTGTGTTGATGTTCGTGAATATGAGCATTTGTGGGGGTTATCTCATTTTTCATCGTTTTAAATAGAACCCAAATATGAAAAAACTCAAAGTAAATTTCTTTAGGAAAAAATATCTTGTGTGTAAATGAAACGCAGAAACACATTGTTGCTGGTTGGTTAAGATAGATACAAATTTTTAAAATTAACAAAAAATAAAAAAAATAAAAAAAAGTATTTTATGAAGAACGTAGATTGTTTATTAATGAATACATACTACCCAGATATTGCACTAGTAATTTTTTTATAATCGAATTTAAAAAACAGTATGTAAGTATTTGTTATAATATTTACAAATTTATATTTACCATTTGAAAAAAAATCTTGTATTAGTTAATTTTAAATACAATCATATTTGTTATTTTAAAATATTCTAATTCAATTCATATAAAAATTGTATTAAAATTTTAAATAAATAAAATTTTACTACTATGAATAATTAAAATTATTATTTTTAATAAATTACTTAAAACCTTCTTATGTTTTTGGGCCTCAGGAAAGTACTAATTTTCAACAACTTATTTATCACTTTGTAAAGTTTAATTAAAATTAATTAAATCCATCCAATTGTATATTAGAATATTATTTTTTTTAATAAAAATTTAAATACTAAATTTATAAAATATATATTATAGTATTATTCTATTATAAAAAAATATATATTTTATTTTAGCCTAATTTTTTTTAAAACATAATATTATCTTTTAAAAAAAACTAAAGTATTATTAATATAAAAATAATATTATTTTAAAATTTTAGTTTATTTATTTTAAATTATTTTATTATATTTTGATAATATTTGTCTTTTTTATTATATTTTGGATATATTAAACTAGCTAAGTAGACAAAATTTATTATTAAACTATAACTTTGTTGTAGATATTTATATTCTTAGTTTATAAAAATATATATAAATAACTAACTTATTTATAGAAAATAAAAATAAAAAACTATAATTTAATTATTAATAAAGATAAAAAAACCACTAATTAATATAGAATGTGCTAGTGGAACATCATCCTATCTATCACTATTGACAAAATTTATATATAAAAGTACATAAAGAATTTTTTATTCTTTCAAATATAAATACTATCTATTAAATTTGTCACCTTTGCCTATACTTCTTTCATTGCCTCTCTCACTGCCAATACTATTGTCATCTATTGGATTTTATATATTTGTTAAAAAAGCTCTATAAACAAGGCACATGCTAATATTATGGATAGTAACTTAGTTACAATCTCTATACTTTCTACACTTTGAGTTGTTATTTCCATTTGCTAATTCAAATCTAAAAAGATTTCTACATGTTGAACTTCGAAAAGATTGTCCACAAGTGCAGATTGGTATCAAAGTAAAGATTTTATTTCTAATATTAGAATTAAGTATAATAATTGCTCGCTTCAAATTAACTTCTTGATAATAGAACAAGTTGTTATGCATTCTTTCAATTTCAATGAATAGCTCTTATAGGTCTATATTGGTAATTTTTTTTTTGTCTTTGTCAAATAGGATTGGAGACAACAGCAATGAATTTGCATAGCCACCAATGTTGATAAAAGTCCTTCACTTCAAGCTTGCAATTCTCATTATTAATTTACTTGAAGGCATGCGTACAAGTTCTAGGATGTTAAATAAAGATCCCATACTCTTGTAATAAAATGTTGTTGGAAGCTCTACCTCTTGTCTCTTATACAATCTTCAAAGAAATTCAAAATGCAATAGAAGACTTTGCATCAGCAACAGGAAGCTTGTGATAAATGTACAACAATTAAAAAATACAATAAGCAAAAAAATGGGCTTTTTCTTTTAAGTAATTCTTAAAAAAATTAGGAAACAAATTATGGTTGGAATCTCAAAATTATAAATGCTTGTTGCTTCCACAATCCAATTGAATATATTATGAAATATCTTATGGGAAGGAGAATGAATGCAAATCAAAAGGTAATGACAATTATATTGTTAAAATCTAGTACTACCTCCAAGGTCATTGCAAAAACCTTCTATTTCATCAATTGTCTAGTATTGAGACATCTACAATCAAAGAATTGAATCAAAGGCAAAAATCCTTGCTAATAGATAATCAATTGAAGTTTTGTTAAAAATCTTTATTAAAAAAGAGATAAAATATAATGTAAGGACCAATAAAAATGACAACCTTATGCAACTCTTCTTTATATCAAAAATTGCTTAGAAGATTGCTAAAGAGCACTTATCAAACTTTGTCGATTTTTGTAATTGCATATACCACATAAACAAGTAAGATTCCAAAAGATCATATTGTGTTTATTTTCTTAGGTACCTTATTATTCACTTCCAATTACTATCATGCTAGATAGATATTAGATATCATAGAATGAGATTTTCTTCTATTAACTAGTCTTTATCACTATTTTATTGCTTCATGAGTGATAAAGAGGATTTGCACTATAGATAGACCTTGGAACAAGTGAAGAAGTATTTTGAAACTACCTTCTTTAAAATCATTTGATTTCTTTTATAGATTAGGAATTAACCTTGATAATTGCTATTTTTAGTATATTTCTAAATACCAAAGTATTACTTTATATTTAGTATATTCAAAAGAATATTTTTATAAATATTAAATCTATTATTATGAAAAATGATCGGTTTGACAAGTTCATAAAGATGTGGCACATGTTGTGCTATGGCAAGACAAAAAAAAAATAAAGTCTAATGGGCCATTATTAAAGCATTAGTAGTATTAACTATATACAAATAATTTTATAAGAAATTTTCTTATTTGAGCCACATCACAATATCTCACATAAAAAGAGATCATGCAATAATTAAAGCATGGATGAAGGTCTCAATAGAAGATCTTCTTGCCATCTCTAGGAAATTAGAGCTTGCAAACTTTCAACAAAGATGTATCATCATCCAAGAAGTTTTGAGACAAAAATCACACCTCTTAAACAAGTAATAAATGAATCTATTTTGAAATGAAGTACTACTAAGAGTATTTTATTTAATACTAATATAGATATGATTATAGCTCCTTCTTCAATGTATATTTTTAATTAGATTATAAGATTTTAACCATCAAAATACTCTAAAATATATTCAAATAATATCATAAATCATAATTCCTTGATGGTATAGATTGCTATACAAATATATTGTCGTGTGGTGTGATCTTCAATTTGAAAATATATTAGGTACCTAGTTGTAGAGAATTTACTTGTAACTTATTGGCAAGACTCTAATAAGTGATTTTTTCTTAATAAAAATGACAAATAACATGACAATATTATAAAAAAAAAATTATACTAATAAAACCTCTTGTATTTAAGTAGGTTTGTACATAAAGTCCTTCTATGGCATATAGAAAATCCTTCATATCTTCTTTCTTTATAAATTTACAAATAATCAATTGATGATAAGTTAGATTGCTAATAATTTTCAAAGAAAATCTATAATCTCCTTTCAAAATTCTATCTTCATATCAAAATTTTATTATAACTCCATATATCAATTTTTCCACCTCCATAAAGTTTGGCTTCTAAAAAACTCCTTTAGTTTATACAAAAGGCTCAAATTGCAACAAAATCCTTCAATAGCTTATTCACCCGCAATGATTTATTTCTTTTTAAATTTTAGAGTTCAATAACTCTTGATCCAACTATTCAATTTCTATAAAATTTCTCCAAAGTATAGATAATATTCTTAAGCTTGATTACAAAAAAAAATCAACTATATATTCACTTCCAATCATTCAATATCTTAAAAATCTTAGCAGGTGTTTAAAACCCTAACTTATAGACATCCAAGCACTATTTTCTTCATATCTCACAAATCCAAAAACTTACTACTGCAAAATCTTTGCACATAATTTTTTAACATGAATATATACACTCTTAAAAATTTTGAGTCAAAAAATTATTAAATTGCTCAAGATACGGTTCAAAACACAACCACTAGTTAAGTAGGGTCACTTACTATTTTTAGATTATAAGCCTTGACTTCAACTCCTAATATCTCCTCTATATCAATTTAGATTTCATCAAGCTGTGTATAAAAAGTATAGCCAAAAAAGTGTTCTTTCCAACTCTAATTGCCAATCCTCTATTGCTTTTTGTATGCACTAGTTATATCTAAAAGAGTGACAATAGGTACAATTTCAACACCTTAACTTTGAGCGCCTATATCTCCTTCATAAAAATTCCAAATCTTACAATTTTTGTACCAAAACCATAGCCAAAAATCCAAACTTGTTGACTTTACCTTTTGATGTTCAAATCCCTTGAAAAAAAAATCCTAATTTCTAATAAGTCCTTGGGCAGCCTCCTTGAAGCCCATTGGGCATGACTTTTGGCCAATAGGAATAAAGACTTCTATCATCCATTTCCATTCATTCACACGGATAGCCTAACTATTCTTTTTTATATTAAAAATCCCTTTCCAATCTTTTTTCTAATAAGATTTATAAACACCAAAGCAAAGAAATAAACAAGATCTCAAGGATCACCAATGTCTAACAAAGATGACTCAAAATATATAAAGCTATTATCAATATAAAATCAACCTCAAAGGTCACTATCAAAAAAAAAAAAAAAAGTTGCATAAATCTCAATAATAGCCCTTTTAAATAGATTCCTTCTAAACTAACAACCTAATCACATTTTATAATTAATAAAAATCCATTGATATGGCCCTCACTTAGTTGTACAATAAATTGTATATTAAATATACATATACAATATTTTCATATGATAGCCGAACCACAATATAATAACATTGTAGAAAATACTTGACATAACTTGCATGCATGTCTTTAAGTAAATTGATAATAAGAAACACAAGCTTAAGATGACAAACTTTTATGAATACTAGTAGCAATGCAAATCTATTCCCATTGTCTTTAATTTCATTGAACAAAGACAATAAAAAACGACCTACACAAACCTATAAGAGCTTTTTATCAAAATTAAAAAAAATATATTATAAATCTTAATTTTTATGTTAGTTAGAAAGATATTGCATCCAAAATAATTACTAAAGTTAGAAGATATGACATTAGAGATAGCAGGACAAAAAAACATACACCTTCTAATCTGAAATTCAAACATCTTTTTGTAGAGCCTTTGGTTGGACTTCAACATTGAAAACATTTGCTAGTTCAAAGTTTAGCAGTTTGGAATTAACAAAATTGTTTGGAGGATTTGATCAAAGCTAATAATCAATTCTATAAGATTCCTAAATAATTTTAATTTAAATTGATATCATTTCAAAATACAATTCAACATAATTAACTTCTACTAAAATGAATAAGTTGAAATGAAATCTTAGTTGTAGAGAATTTTGTACCAATTATAAATACAAGTCAAAGTAAAAAAACCTCATTTTGATTAATACAAAAAAGTAAAGAAAGAAAAAAAATAATATCAAAGTTAAATTTTTACTAAAACAATATAAATAAGATGTAAGATTTCAATAAGATTAGAAAACACTAAGAAAGAGATCTCTTCAACTTAAGTTTGTTGTATACTTATACTATCTCTATTTAATTATGGCAACTAGCCATTTGCTTACGTTATTATTTTTTCTTAATATGTTTTAACCTAAGTGTCTAATTTTTAAGTAGGTTGGATATTTCTGGTCTACTTTATATTTTACAATTTGGATTTTAATCCAATTTAGAAGGTTTGATTCTTAATAGGTTGGATATATTTGATCCGCCTTGAGCTACTTATTTGGACCCTATTGGTCCATGTTTTTTTTATTGTCCAAATCTTACTAGTTTGGATTATTCTATCATCCAAATCTCATTTTTTTGGATCTAATGCTAAGATAATTGGACCAATTAACATGCATAACAGCTTGTTTCTTCACCAAAAAGTTAATTCAAAGTAATCAATTGTTGTACTTATTTCTAATATTGCAAGAAAAATCTTTGATTTGGTATCAATCTACACTCGTGGACAATCTTCTAGAAATTCAACATGTAGTGACTCTTCTCAATTTGAATTGGCAAACATGGACAACAACTTGAAGAGTAGAAAGTGTAAAGATTGTAATCAAGTTGCTATCCATAATATCCACATGTGCCTTCTTGGTAGAGCTTCTCTAGCAATTGTGCAAAATCTTGCGGATGGCAATGGTATTGGCAATAAGATACAATGAAAGAGGTTGGGCAAGGGTGACAAATTTAGTGGATAACACTTGTATTTGTGCACCTCTTTCATTGCATCTTATTGCTAATAGCATCACCATCCACAATGCAAATTTATTACATTACAATCTATTGGTGGTAAGATATAAATTTATATATATAAGTGCATAAAGAATTTCAATGCAAATTTCTTTATGCACTTTTACATATAAATGCTGTCAATTGTGAGAGGTGATGTCTTGCTAACACATCCCAAAAATATTATAAGATATAATATTTAATAAATATTTGAATAAAAATCCATTAAAAATAGATTTTTTTATAATAATTTTTAACTAAGTTTAATTTGTCAAAGACAATATATAATAGAACTTGATTAAAATCATATATACAGAATCAAGAATCTTATATGATTTTAGAAAGGTTATGATATTAGGCAAGGTTGATAAATCTATAAACTCAACATAAAAAATAGAAATTTTATGATTATAGAGGATATGATTTTAGATAGTATGATTTTAAACAAGTTCTATTATATATTAAAAAATAATTTATTGTAGCTAAAATCTTATAAAATCAAATCTTAAAAAAATACTATTATAATTTACCTTCTTATATCTATTTTTATAACATTGCATATATTATATTACCATGTGTAAAGAATACTTCACAAGGTGATTGTAACAAGGAGATTTTAACAAGGGAAATTTTAATGTTAAATTCCAAATTAATATATATATATATATATATATATATAATTTTAAATTTTAAATAGATTCAATTTTAAGTACTACTTTAAAAATAGTAAAAAAGAATTGCTTCTATTTTCAATATTAATTTTTATCTTTTTAAAATAAAAATTTGTAATTCTAAATCTCATCACATTTTTTCCAACCACTACAGAAGGACACAATGTAATTATAATCTTTGCAAATAAATTCCTTTGATAAAATAAAATTAAAAAAAAAAAAAAAAAAAAAAAAAAAAAATCACCTACCATCTATTATAGATGCAACTAATGTTTTCAATCAACCAAAGTTTTTTTCACCACAATATTTCATCACCATAATATACCACAAGCATTAATATTTAATTGCAGACAAAGCTTCGTTTGCAAATTTTATTAGAATTCATTTAAAATAATGTCCATTGCACTCTCAATGTCCACACTTCGTCACCCAGAAACTGAAAACCTAACAAAATGAGCAAATCCTGCAGTAAAAGACATACTTCAAGCCTTTACAAATGATCACCGCATCCATTGGGTAATTTTCTTCTCACCACAAAGTTTACTCGCAACAAAAGGAACAAAGCTCTGGTTCCAGTCTTAATTAAGAGACCTCTACAGATCTGTGAACTGGTTTGTGTAAGTTTCTTTTGCTTCGAAGGGGAGGATCAGTCTCCTCAGATTCAGCCACAAATGAATCCTGTATTCTGTGGAAGCATCTTTAGCTGTTAGTAAACTTAGGAACAAGCTTGATATAAGAGAATGAAGTACCTACTGACGACGCAGAGTATGATTGGACCCTGGTTATTCCTCTAGTCTCGAAACAGCATAGGAGCTACTGTAACCGACTGAAGTGAATAGTCTATGAATGGTATCTCAAGTATACTGCAAAACTTTCTCCGACTTAACCATGTGAGCATATACGTACGCAAATGCACAGTATTAATTCTGTCACAACATGAGTTCTACAATACACTTAGGTGCCACCACCTTCTGAGAAGGTCTCTTTCGTTAGTCGATTGTAACTACAGTATGCATCAAACAATTGGATATAACAATTATTGAGTAAACAGGGTTCACCACACGTCAATATTTTAATTTCAATCTGTAACAGGCATGAATTGCAGCGAAGGCAGTAATGCAAACTCGCTAAAGAGCTAAGAAGTAACTTAATTTTGCAAAGTTTTACAAAAAATTGTAGACGGAAAATTCACATCACAAATCTTAAGCTCCATGATGCGAGCAGTATTTGTATTAAAAATGGAACATTAAAACCAGGTTTTAACAGCCTGATTCCTTTCAAGGAAAAGGTTGGACGATGTCTTTCAATTGCTGAGAGGATTACGCTACAGGTCAGCGTAGACAATACAAGGAACAAATTACTGTCCACCTTTAAGACGGAGCACCAGGTGAAGTGGAGAGCTCCACACCATTGAGATGCAAAAACTAAGATTCACGAATATTTACATGCCACCCCTGAGACGTAATACCAAGTGGAGGGTTGATTCCTTCTGGATGTTGTAATCGGCCAGCGTGCGACCATCCTCCAGCTGCTTACCAGCGAAAATAAGCCTCTGCTGGTCGGGCGGAATGCCCTCCTTGTCCTGAATCTTCGTCTTCACGTTATCTATGGTATCAGAGCTCTCGACCTCCAACGTGATCGTCTTCCCAGTCAAGGTCTTCACGAATATCTGCATCCCTCCCCTCAGCCGCAATACAAGATGTAACGTCGACTCCTTCTGAATGTTATAATCCTCAAGGGTTCGCCCGTCCTCCAACTGCTTGCCGGCGAAGATCAACCTCTGCTGATCGGGAGGAATTCCTTCCTTGTCTTGGATCTTCGTCTTCACATTGTCGATGGTATCGGAGCTCTCCACCTCCAAAGTGATTGTCTTTCCGGTCAAGGTCTTCACAAAGATCTGCATCTTCACGGCGCTCTATCCCTCCCCTACACAACAAATACTTATCTATGCGCAGTAATTCCCAAGGTATTCAATGTCTACACAATAAACGGCACCTCGGCTCGCGAGAAACAGAGGAATGGAAACAAATGTATCGATTTCAGACGCGCGACAATTTATTGGACGACGACCGACCGTCCAGAAACTTCGGGTCGGTCAGTCCCGCTGTTGCCTGCCCGCGGTAGAAGTGGCTGCCAGTCTTACTTGCGACCGCGGAAAGTAGTGACGCGCGGGGGGGTTCTTCAGTAGTCACCGCCTTGGCCGCCTTCCTAAGCCACTGAGAGAGCGTCTAATTGACACTCTCGACGGCGACATGGGCCCCCCAGCAGAGCTGATGTGGCAGCACACTCAATATGACCACGTGGCACTTTTTCGCATGGATGACGTGGTCCAATTCACATTCATGGCATTGCATTTAAGTTTCAAGACATCTCACCATCCAAAAAGTGAAACCAGCAAGGAAGTATTTACAACAAATGAATTTGAAACTTCATTGTTTTGAGCATAAAATGTACAACTTAATCATGCAGACATACGTTGCTAGCTCTTCTGCAATGCACAATCACAATAGCCTAATCATTCAAAGTTCAAGCCTGGATGTAATACACAATACTACAATGCCAAATCAAAAATATTTATGGTATAGAAAATAAGCGAATTACAACACCTAATGAGATTGTTACTAAATTTGGTCTCAATGAGCAAAATAGGAGACTTGTGGAATATCTAACATCTTCTTGTTTAGAAAATTGGATTAATTATTTGAAGAATGGATTCCACATCCTCAAAATAAAGATTGGATTAGGTTGCATCTTTTATTGGAAGATCCAATACTTTCTTCTAAGTTTCAATTTACAAATCCATTCTTAGTCATTTAAGAAAAATATTTATTTAAAATTTCAAGGAAATACAATGTAGAGATTTTTTGTATAGGAAGTCAATCTTGAATTCTTTGTTGAAACAAGAAAATATTGGATAGATTGTAATATTCTAGACAAATACTAACATGAAAAACCCATATGCCAAATAAGTGTTTATAAAGATCATCTAAGTTTTAGCATAGTCAAGGCTAAGATATATCTTCTTACAATTATGAAGGTATTTTATAGATATATAATAAATTTAACTTTTAACTCCTCCACCTATAAATAAAACTTTGGCTAGGAAATAATGACTTATTTTGCAAAATTAAGAAGAAAACTTCAAAGCACTTGGATCTATTGTGCACAACTTTTAGAAATTCTTCCAAACTAAAAGGGTATGAAATTAGGCCATGTCATCTTCATACAAAATGGTTACTAGTACAAGGAATTGGAGACTATGGAGGATATTTTCTTCACAACAAGTTCTTTTTGCAATCAAGTTACTACCAAGATTTGAAAGACTTAAAATTGTTTACTTACTTCTAAGAGATATTTGCTTATAGACCATATAGATTGAAAAACTATGATGTTTTTCAAAAAAGAAACTTAGAAACAGGGTCACACACAATAACAACTATGAATAGGATTGATAGCATATAAAAAGTTAATATGAAAACAAACAAAAAAGAAAATAAAAAAAATATCCATAATTAGTACCAGCTTTTAATAATAAATGGGATAACTCTTGGATGGCCAATGACACCTTGAATAACAAAGAAAGAAATAAGATTAGATGGCATTCTAGTATTCCACATAACAATTTAATTGTTCACACACCAAATGCAATCATACTAGAGAGATAAGGTGTACAATTACTATTCCTTTTTCCTCTTAAATTAGCCCAAGAGGCTGTAACTGCCTTTGTTTTTTAATTGATGCAACAGATTTACCCCAACTCTGTCAAAAATTTAAAAAAAAACAAAAAAAACAAAAAAAAATTGCATGAACAGAAACCCTAAACAATTCATATTTAAGAACATCAACGGTCGCGGTTGTTGTCCTCAGACAGCGGAGTATTTGACTGTGATGACGCCCACGTCCGGGTTTGCAAGGGCTCGGAAAGCTTTTTCCGAGAGGTCGAAAGCCCGTCCTCCACTGCAGCCATTGGGACAACGATCCTCAATTCAAACCGTAATGGGGCCGGCCCAGCATCCCTTGCCCACGCACCTGATTCTGAACGTCTTGCCGAAGTTTTTTCCACCTTTCCAGAGGTTGGCGCTGATGCTGTCGCCGGCTGCTGCAAAGTACTGGTTGGCAGGGAATTGAGCTTGATCGAAGCCGAAGCACGCAGAGGCTGCAGAGGCAGCGCACCACAAATCAAACGTTGGAACTCTTTGAACAAGTGAGTCGATCACATACATCGATTAAACATAGACCACAGCTTACATGCTACACATGTAAAATCGTCGGAACCAATGTCGGACTGTGATGTCAGATGAGTTTCAGCATGTGAAATGAGGGACAACAAATGAAATCCGACGCTTGTTGCAGCTGGAGGAATCAGGAAAGGAATGCGACATCCTGGCAGTTCAGAGAACTTACGAACGTAAGGCGGGGTATAGTAGGATGCATTCCCAGTTCTTCCAGACGTTGGGGAGGGCGTGGTTGGGGTGGATGTAGATCCACGACACTGGCTTTGGCAGCCACTGCCGCAGTAAGCCGATGATGTTCCACAATAACCTATGTTGACTGCAGCATTTGCCGCCGGCGCAGAGAGCGCCTCTGGCCTGCCTACCGCACTGCTGTGCTACGATCGGGTGCAGTAGGGACAAGAGCAAACATACGGACGCTAAGAGCGTCATGTGTTGTTTCCGAGCCATCGCCTGTGGTCCTCGTGTCTCCTGTGTGAACCTGGATGTGGTTGTTTCGAAATCTGATTTCCAAGTGCAACAATGTGAAGCACGTCACTCAATGCTTCATGACTATTCTTCCCCTCGCATGCACTCGACAACGGTTCAGCTCCACGGTGAAGCAAAGAGTGCCCAAAGAAACGAGGAAGAGGATGCATCATACCTGCAAGAGAAGCGTTGCTGGATCCACTTGACTTGCTGTGAGCCCGCGGTGGTTTTTGCAGATTGAAGAGCAGGCCTGTCCGACTAGATATGCCAGCTTGGTTCGAATCTGCTAGGAACGTACTCGGAGATGGAATGCATTCCTACTTCTTCCATTGTGACGCAGTCGCGACCCCGCTCTGACTCATTCTCGTGCTGCAGATCACAGTCATGGCAGCATACCGCTGATTCGATTCGTTCTGCGGTGCTCGCAGAAAGCTGTAATGTCATACAGAATCGGTAACAGTCGGGGTGCTTGAGTTGGATGTGGGTAGGTGAGGTTGATGCTTGATGTCACCCTATGATTTGAGATGCTTAGGCCCACCTGTAGACGGAACAGCAGCGTCGAGAATGTGTCCAGAGTGTTTCCCAGTACTTCACCGCACCCCCCACACTCCCCGCACATACGCCGCGTACCTGTAAGTCAACCACGTTTGTGAGTCCATTGACTCCTTGCGCACCGGCAAACCGTAAGGTATGAAATGCACCATGTCACGCACCACCCTTTGTTTCATGTGTGACTGGGTACCAAAACTAAATAGTGGATGAAAAGTCCTGCACTCATTTTGTACACTGGTATAATGTGAATGGTTCGGCAGAGGTGGTTCTTCGCAGGAAATGGTAGACAGAAGTGGGTACCTCGGGCAGAAGCCAGTCTCTTAGCGTACCGTAACAAAGTAGATTGACTGGTTTTGCCGGAAACATTAAGCGAGATCTACACGGCATTGTTTTGAAATAAGGGTGTATCTCTTTACGCACTTGAGAACGTGCAGAGTGCGTAGAATTCAAAGTGGACATTGTAGAAGTTGCAGAGCTGGTAACCGTGGTGGTCGCTTAAGATGAGTACTAGCATGAGAATCAGAAGTCGAATTTATGATTGGCAAAATTTAGGCAGATCCACAACGCTGCAGGTGTAAAGAAAGATAAAACATTCAATGTCGATAAATAAAATAAAATAAATATGCCAAAGGATGGAAAGAGTGGCTCATCACTCTTCCGAAAGTGGTAAAGCATGTTCTGTCAGACACGTGCTCGCGAAATTAACCATCCAAATATGAGAAAAAAAGCAGGGGACGCTGCCAACTCGATCTCACAATAAGGACAATACAGAAGCAAGCATTCAAAATTGAAGATGTGTGAACTCCTTGAACTTTATGTTCATGTGAGAATATCAATAAAGGTAAGCATTCCAAGATGCAGGTATACCCTGCCTTCTGATGTGACATTATACTAATATCACAACCAGTTGATATGCCTAATGCCACGTAATTTGAGAGGAAATGAAAATTGATAGGAACACCAGCCAGATCCTCACTTGCCCCTAGTCTTGCAGCTTCGTCTTATGCGAGATTGAGAGACCAGAAGTATCTTTAAGCGTGTTGGAGGAGGGCCGATGGGTGCACCGACTCATTACTGAACTAAGCTCAAACCATCGTTCCCTCTGTCTCGATTTCAAAGACGAAGTCTCCATTCGCTTGGCTCATCGCTTCGTTCAATACGGCGTCCACATCCACGAACTTTTCATCGTTGGTTGAGCTCTGCAGGCGCACCGGTCCCTGGTCAGGTCTAAAGCTATGACTGACGGATACAAACCTAGTGCAAGGATGCTCGGAAGCTGTACCCATCATTGATGTCAAATTATGTTTATTTGGAATGGCACACATGCTAAACATATCAAAACCCCTATAGCCAGGCATACATTTGCATGTATCTTCATAGAAGTGCAAGACGTTCATAGAAAGAGAAACCCTAAAAAAACTGTGCAGTCATATATGTATTTAATAAGGTTGTTGTACTTACTTGAAGCTCTGGCATTTCATTCATAACCTCAGCAACGACATCTCTCGTGATGGTACCTTGCATCTGTAATATTCCCATAGAAGCTATATCAGAATTATCAAAAACTGATCCGTAAATATAGTCATGGTGTACGAAGAAAATTCGGTAGTAGCAACCAGACAGATACTAGTCCATGGGCATTTCTTGCAGTGAGAAACATTTGTGAAACCAAGTGAGGTCAAATTGATGGTGTTCTCACCTCCCCTGTGTCGTATTCTTTCTCAAACTCCTCCATTGTTGCGCGGGAAACCATGTTTTCAAACTCCGCACCCACATTTGCAATACCAGGAGGTGGCAACTTCGACTCATGGCTACTGCAACTTTGTTTGCCGTTACCATTACCACCACAGCAGCTTCCACTCCCTTCGGCCGCACAGATAACCAGTCGAACGTTACTTCTTTGACTAAGATCTTGCACCTGCCACCTTTTAGGCTCAGTAATAGTCACTCACAAGCAACGCAGGGAAATTTACTTCCCTCTCATACTTCACAATGCTAAGCTAATGAAATCCTTGTACATATGTTTCAGAAACTCTACCCAGGGGCATCATGGGATTAATACCATGGTGGGCAATTTACACTGACGAAATGAGTGAAAACAAGTGTAAACATTTGAATTGCTAAGAATTGTGCAGAATTGTTCCTTACAAAAGTGGATTAAGCCTTGTTTTATTCAACCAGTTCACAATACGTTGAAGTCATCCACAGCTCAGCGTGTCGACGAGAGGTTGAAAAAAAAGACAAACCTTTCTTGGTACGACAGGGATAAAATTAACTGTAGCCGGCCTGCTCCCAATCTCCAGTGAAGAAGATCCTTGCATAGCACAGGTAACGTAATTTGATGCTCGAAGGCATTGTGATTGGTAAACACTCATCGCCATCTCTTGAGTTTAAAGTGCTTCTGTTCCTGTATAAAATACCCAATTTCTAACCTTAGTAGTGGATATTGTACACACAGCCCTTACGGGTACCTAGATACATGCTCTACCAAAAAAACGACCTAACTAGACGAACTTCGACATCACCGCAGCCTCTACTTCCACACTGAGCAACTCATTTTGATCGTGTACCAAATCTAATGGTAAAATTACAGAAATGATATTTAAGCCAAATAATGGAAATTCTGGCAGCGGGTCGAAATGCAACGCTGATTTAGCAATATCTTTGATAAACACTGCAATCCTTTTCACTAAGTTGAATGATTAAGAGACCCCTATATTCATCACCAGTATAAACCTCTTTTAAACTAATTTTCATAAATGACAACATTGATTTGCGAAGAAATGTAAACGATCTCAATCCAATTAGACCAGTCAGGATTACTCGATTCACACAAATTCTCAGTTATTCAGTTTATTAAATGCATTGTGCTTGCAGAGGAAATTTCATAAACCCTGGAGCATAGTGTAAACTGCTTCTAAAATCCCAAAATACAATGCAAACCAGGGCTTCCCACATTCTAAGCGCATTGGATGTATGCGAGAATGTTCAACAAACAGAGTACCCATAATAACTAACCGAACCAATGTAACCTACAAGGGAAAAATGTAACCGTTCTGAGCACCTCGAACTTTCAAAGCTTGCTGTGTCGAGAAGCAATCAACGACCGCGACCGTTGCGACTCGGGAATTAAATCGCTACAAAAGCTAAGGAGAAAGAAACGCTGCAAAACCCAACAACATTAAACCCAGACGACGAGAGCAACAGCGTGATTTTGTAACCTGGAAGTACCTATGTATGTGACGAACGTAGATAAGCTGTAAGGGCCTGATGCAAGGATTGCCTGAACAATATATCTCGAAAAGCACGCATGAGCTTCTCCAAGGAATTGAGACGCAGAGGAAAGCAAACGGCCCCGGCAGTGAGGGATGAGGCTATCACTATCCGCCTTCCTTTGACGTGGAGGGCTGCATTTGGTGGGTTGTATACTGAGGAGTTAAGGGGCCAGATGACGTGGCAGGGGAGATTCATAATTTTCATCAACAGAGACACATTAGCGTAGAATGGAGATTATGAATGGATGAGGAATCCCTGCAGCTCATCAATGTGCATGATGTGCGTCGATTTCAATATACACAAATCGACGCACAGCCCCGCGCGGGGCTGTGCGTCGACATACACAAACCATTCCTGCCCCTGCATACCTCGCCAAGTCTGAATGTGCGATAGCTGCAACTGCGCGACAATACTGATATAGCGCTCACGCATCTGTATACGGCATCTTTCATCCGTGCGTCTGCCTCGCACGCAAGAGAATTCACCGCATCCTTCCTTTGATGCGTTGAAAGTTCGTTCAGAATGTTTGTGATATTGCTTGCTCCAAATAGCTTGTAAACATAGGCAAACTTGTGCGGCTGGTCGGGCGGGAAGTAGGGTGCATAAACACATTCTGCCGTGCATTTTCTCCTCAGAAACTCGCATGCAGCACAAGGAGACCTCAAGGAAGACGGCATTCCTGGCTACCAGATCTCAAACTTAGTAAACAACAATATCTCTCACCTCTCATCGTGACTACCCCCCAAAAACTATACACATACCAAATAAAAAATAACAGGTTCTTTGATTCATCCTACACGCAAAACCTAGTATTCTAAATCTTCCAACCGACTTCAACATAACTCACGAATTCCAGCTGCCAACAGGAACAGTCGCACAAGACTTTGCGCACGGTAGTGCCCTGTCTCTATACACAGTAAACCCCATGAGCAGCAAAATGTATCGAACAATTGATGCATGTGCAGGATTTTTCCTTGAATAGACTTGGTGTATGTACACGAGAGGTGTAACCCAAATCTCATAACCTGCGACATTAGTAGCAACTTCTAGGATCTTAAGTGCGCCGCAGATGCTGTCCGTGGTGCCCGTTAGTGTTCAAGTATTTTGAATTCGGCGAGCTTTCCTTCGTTACAACACATGTTGTAGGTAGAACTAAACGTGTGTGCATGAACAGTGAGTGCATTATGTTTGGTTTTGCCGGTGTTCATGTGCATTAGTTGGAAGGGTTATGAATGTTTTGGAAGAGATTCATTCAAGTCATGACTAAATTTTTTTTACTGTAGCATCTAATATAGAATGTGAGCTGTGAATGAGATGAGGGTGTTCAGTGCTGTGAAACTCGGGAGCTGGTGTGTGAAACAATGGAGAGAGTAGTTGTGAAGAAAAGCATCCATGTGAAGGGCGATGTGTTTGTGCATCTGCTGAATTCTACATGTTTTGTTGTGGGTATCGCTGGTCAGAAAGGGGCTTTTCTAATCCATTTTTCCGTCATCAAAGAAGTCCTTTCGTTGTGGCTCAATAAGATCGAGTGTTAATCGCAGTAGTTTTCATGTTGAAGCTATTATGTTCACAAACCGATCATCTCAAAAATAACGCTTTAAAACGGCGAAAAAAAAATCCGAAATCATTCAGCGACGCACAGCCCCGCGCGGGGCTGTGTGTGGAAACGAATTCTTGAGCCGCCGCAATGCCGGCGCAATCGTGTGTGCAGGGGTCTAATACAGCTGCTCGTAACTACCGCTGTGCATCGGCTTGGAACAATGCAAATGATAAATCCATGTTCTTCATGTGAGGCTGATTCACACGGCTAGAGGAATGTAAAACACAAAACGGAAGTTGAAACCTTCCTTGAGGCGACGCACAGCCCCACACGGGGCTGTGCGTCGAATCCTTCACCGGACTGAGTTCTGGTGCGATTCGGTGATGGACATGGAATTTCGGACTTCTCTGAATATCGTGGTGCGAGAGATTGCGAAGTGAAGAATTTTTTGTAACGTTGTTGAAGAGAGCAAACTTCCTTCCCAATTTGAACGTCACGAGGCAGGGAAGGAGTTGGAAACTCCTCGTCATCTGTTGTCCAGGAGGAATTAGGATCAGTTTCCGATTCTGCAAGGTCTGACTGAGTTGCGTTAGCTATAGAATCGATTCTCAGCTTGTTGTGAGAGCTCCTCGCCCTAACCAGTTTGCAGAGACTCTGTGGATTCGGTGTCCCGCTTCCTTCTCATGTTTTGCTAAAGCGCATGTTTTCATGCCTCTTGCGATTTATGAAATCACCAGAATCTGGACTGAGCTTCCACTATGGGTGCTGAAGACGAATAGATTGTAGGGAGTTGTGACATTTCATTTGCTAGTGTCCAAGAATTAACATAGGATGCCTCTGACTGGAATGATTTGCATTTCTTTAAATTTATTTTTCAAATACAGAATTGTGTATGTTTTATATATTCTTTTATTTGCACAAAGTAATGTTTACTTTATTTTAATTATCATTATTTTTTATATATAATATTATTGTTATTATTATTTCAATGATATGTCTATGTAATTATTTATTTTTTGTATGTTTTTTTTATTTGTACAAAATAATCTTTAATATTTATATTTTAATGTAACATAATATTTTATATTTTTAATATTTATGATTATTATTATTATTATTATTATTTCAATAATATTTTTATATAATTATTAATTTTATATAATTAAGTTTTTATTTGAATTCTTATGCTTCGATTAAATATTATTTTATACATGTAGATATAAGATTTTTTATTTTTTATTTTTTATTTTATTTATATTAATTTTTACAAAATATATCATGGATAGACACAAAGAAACTCTATGTGTTCAAAATCCTTCTCCAAGTCTAATCGGTTATAAAGACTTGGTATTTTTTCAAGCATCTAGAAGATCTTCAAATGCGTCTTTAATCATAGCGATTATGATTGCTTATATTTTATGGGAACGTTTTCATATGACGTGGTCTTCTATCTGGAAATACAGTGGGTACCTGGTTATAGAGAGTTTATTTGAAACTTGATGGCAAAAATCCAACACGTGATTTGTCTTTAATAAAGAGGACAAATAATACAACAATCTTACAAAAGAGAAGTTATATAGATTAACCCTCTTGTATTCAAGTAGGTTTGTACAAAAAGGGTTCAAATTTCCACAAAAACCCTTCAAAACTTTGTTCACCTGCAAAGACTTATTTCTTGCTAAACTTTAGAGTTTAATAACTCTTAATCCAACTATTCAATTTCTATAAAATTTACTTCAAAGTGTAGATGATTTTCTTGAGTTTCACCACAAAAAAGAATCAATTAAAAATTTATTTCTGATCGTCTGATATCTCAAAATCCCTAGCAGATACTTAAAATCCTAGCTCAGAGACATCTGAGCACTATTTTCCTTATATCTCACAAACTCAAAATCCTAATGCCACAAAAATTTTGTATATAGTCTTGTGACATAAATATATACACTCCTGAAAATTTTGAGCCAAAAATCTATCAAATTGCCTAAGATATAGCTCAAGATGTAAGCACTAATTAAGTGGGGTCACTTACTGCCCTTAGCTTATAAGCACTGACTTCAACTTCCAATATCTCCTTCATCCTAGCTTGGATTTTATCAAAATATATATGAAAAGTGTAGCCAAGAAAGTGCACTTTTCAACCTCAATTGCCGATCCTTGATTGCTCTCTGTATGCACGATTTATATCCAAAAGAAATACAGTAGGTTCAAAATCAATATCTTAACTTTGAGCGCCTATAACTTCTTCATAAAAAGTGAAAATCTCACAAAATGTATACCTAAACCAGATCCAAAAATCTAAACCTTATGACCCTAGCCTCTTATGTTTGACCACCCTCGAAAAATAAACCCTAACTCCTAATAAATCCTTAAGTAGCCTCCTTGAAGCCCATTAGGCATGATTTTTGGCCAATTAGAATAGAAGTTTCTATCATCCACCTCTATCCATCCATATGGATGGCCAAACTATCCTTTTTATATTAAAAATCCTTTTCTAACCCTTCTTCTTATAAGATTTACATACTTTGTGCTTTAAGCACCAAATAAAAGAAGTAAACTAAGATTTTAAAGGTCACCAATGTCTAACAAAGATGACTTAAGATATATATAAGTTATTGTCAATATAAATCAACTTCAAAATTACTACCAAAAAGAAAATAAGGTTGTATAAACCTTATTAATAGCCCTATTAAATAGATTCCTTCTAAACTAATAACTTAATGACATCTTGTAATTAATAAATCCATTGATATAGTTCTCACTTAATTGTGTAATAAATTGTATATTAAATATACATGTACAATTTTTTCACATGGTAGCCAAACAACAACACGACAACGTGTGGATGATTTTATAAAAAAAAATAAATCATGGAAGATGGATTCCATGTTTTTTGATCAATTAAAGATTTTATCAAAGGAAATTCAAATATACTTTATCCTCAAATTAAATCATCATTGATGCAAATAGGTATATATATATTTTTAATTTGTACTAGCACAATTATAAGACTAAAAGGCATGACATTATATTCAAAGTGTCCATATCTTATACAAAAAGTAGTCTTCTATTTGTCCCTTTTTTTAATGTGTACTAGATTATAAGCTCCTCAAAGATCTATTTTGGTGTACATCTTAATTTGATCCAATTAGTCAAAGAGCTTAGATATTAATAATAAAAAATAATAATTTTTTACTATCACTTTGTTGAGGTCATGGTAATCAACACAAATCTATAAAGATCTATTTTTTTTCTTCACAAAAAATACAAGGGTAACAATATGAAATTTTGAATGTCAAATAAAGTTCTTTACTAAATTCTCCTCAATATACTCCTTTAATGCTATAAGCTTATTCTACGATAAGTTATAAATTGGACCAAAAGGTGGTTGTATGCCATCTTGAGGATCAATAGTACAATCATATGGACAATGTTCTGGCAAGACATCCATATTCTTTCTTTCAAATACATTTTTAAAATCTTTATATTTTGTTGAAAAGGTTGTTGGAATTGCACAAACAACAAAAGAAGTGTCTTTCTTGGTTACTTTCATAGAAACTCTAGCTCTAATAAATAGAAGCTTTATGATTTTAAATCTATGAGGTATATGGTATTTTCTACTAGATTTAGTAATAAAAAATTGTGATATTTTAAAGAATTTTATTTTATGGGATATCCTATCTCTACAAAGATTATATCTTTCAAGCCAAGAAAATTCTAAAATGATAGGATTAGATAGAGATTTAATGATATTAAATACAACCTAACTATTATGATTATGTGATGTTACTTCTAATGGACTAGTTTTATAAATAATATTTCCAAAGGATAAAAGTTGACTATCTATGACCTTTATATGAATGACCTTGTATTTTTTGACTACAAGAATTTTATGGATTTTTGAAAATTCTAAGTCAATAAAGCAAGCAAAGGCTTTTAAATTCACTAAAGCAAAGATTTTGAATTTTTAAACACCCAAACATATTAATATGGTAAAACAACAAGAAGTATTAAATGATAATATAAGATTTTTTTGGTTTGTAGAATAGAAGAATCTAGCCATATGATTCCTATTGTAGTTAGATGCCTTCATTTTCCTGCAAATCATCTAGTGATGTAGCCACACTTCTCATTTGATATGTATGTTGATGCTTTTTGTGGCAATTATTAGCCTTATAGCTAAGTTTTCCACAATATAAACATAAGTCAAGTTATTTTTTATGCTTCTTTTTTTGCTCAGAAAGGAATTTGAAGCAAATTGCATCAATTTGCATATCTTTTATTTTAAAATATTTGTTAGGATTAGAAGATATAAAAGATGCTAAGTAATTGGTGTAAAGTCGTGGCACAAGTAGTAGATGTTTTTTTTATCAATGTTGAAATAATTGATTATTATATTTAATTGTTTGACCAATCACTTCATTAAAGTTTAAAAATGAAATATAGACAATAACAGATCTTTTATATTGTCTTCTAATTTCCAATAAAACTAACTTATCAATATATCTTTATTCTAATTGATATAATATGCTAATTGCCAAAATATCAAAGCATAAAAAAATATAAAATAGATTCCTTGTTGAAGGGCTTAGATATTAATTGTAGCAAAATAAATCTTATCATGTTTTTCAAAAACTTCTGTAAATGTAGCCAAAAATGTTTCAAAGTTATATAGTATAGAAGAATTTTTTTCAAACAATAAAATAAACTAAAAAAAAACTTAATTTAAGAACAAGATTTTAATTAGACTAATATGAGATAGTTTTTTGAAATATTACTAAGGTTGGAATAAAGTAATAAGTCGTATTTGATTTACAAATCTACAAAACTTTGAACAAGTTCCAAAAAACTTCTCTGAGAGGCTTATTTTTTGTTCTTTTATATTAACATTAAATCGCCATCTTGAATATATATATATATATATATATATATATATATATATGTATCTTTTAATAAAATAGACCTTGGTGATGGAGTTCCTACAATGACTTGTGATAGTGGTTGAGGTGATTATATTCTTTGACTATTATGTATGATTATATAAAGTTCTTCATTTTGCTTAGATAAGGTCTTGATCTTGATTGTCAATGCTTTAAGTGTATTTATAATTGAATTCAATTTGGCTTCTTTAGAATTTGCTATATTGAACCCTTCACTTCCTGATACAGAAATAAAATAAGAAGAAATAAATACAAAAAATCAAGAACAATACCAATCTAAAAGAAGGTAATGTGAAACCTTTAGAGCACTATACTACTTCTAAGAAGAAGAATAATCCACTCTCTATTCAAAAAAATAAAACTTTGATATTGTGCTATATTAATTTCAATAAACTATTATGGATACACTTTTCAAGTAGAACAAGATTCTAAAAGTTCAAAGAAGTGGAATAGAAGAAATTCACTTTATATCAAAAGAAAGAAGCTACAACAAGGCACAAGAACAAGATAAGAAGGTCTAAGATGAGCCATAAGAATTACATTGTTGAGACTGAAGATCCTTTCAACCTCAATTCTTATATATATTAGGTGAAAAGAAGCTTCTTGAGGAGTTTTCTAGATGCTTGGAAGTAAAGCAAGCCTAAGATCCTTCTATGATCATCTAAGATTTCTTAGAACTTTCTACAATCTTCCAAATCCTTCTTCAAACCTATTAGGATCTATTAGGGCCTTCTTGAAATCATCAATAATCTTTTAGAATCTTTTAGAATCAAGTAAAACTTTCCAGAACTTTCTTCTATTGTATATCAATGACACTTACTTATTTAGTAAATGGTCTTAGTTCTAAAAAAGTATATAAAGAACATAAAAATAAGAAGTTGAATAGTTGAATTAAAGATAGAAAATACTTTAAAGATGATTCTTTGTCTCTTAAATAAATTAGGTATTCTAAAAAAAAATGAACAAGTTTTAATGGTGTAAACATAAAAATGTATTATTAAAAGTTAATTTATAGAAATTCCAAAATTTTGATACAGAGTTTTTTTTATTAAAATGGTATTAATGAATCAAATATCCCATTTACCATTGGCATTCAAATAAAAATACTTATTAAATATGATAAAATTTATATGTATTTATAGATTTTATATTTAAGTGTAACAATTTAATATACCATTTATTTATTTTAGGAATATTTGATGATTGATATAATGGTATTTCAATTATTTAGATTATTATAAAAAAATAATATATATATATATATATATATATATAATTGATTGATTGTTAATTTTATAAGTATTTATAAATATTAAAGATTCAATATAGAAACCATCTTTGTATATTATGGATGATACAATTCAAAAAAAATAAGTTATTAAGTAATTAATGTTGCTTATTTTGTGCTTTTGATATTAGTACAAATACACTACTAAAGTAGAACAAGGCTCCAAAAGTTCAAAAAACTAAAAACATAAGAAGTTCATTTTTTTTTAAATATTGAATTTTTAAATATTTTTAATAAATTATTAAATTTTATAAATTTTGATAATTGAATGCTAGATATTTTAGTTATCTTACTTATTTTTAATTTTTTTGCAATAGATCATTAATTGGTGGAATTAAGATAACTTCCTCATATAAATCAAGATATTAATAATAATATCAAATCTTATCATAGTGCTTTGAAGAAGTGGTTAAGTTATTTTACAAGAGTGACAAAGAAAAAAAGACTTGATTTGTTGTTGTAGCATTTGATAACTTCTATTATTACTTATTATATATATTTGGATAATAAAAAATATAGTAGATTGATTGTTAATACAAAAGTTTAAAAAATTGTTAAAACTAATATCATCAAAGCTTAGAGTACAAGCAAGGATGACATATTAGAGCCAAGTATGGTAGGTGAACCTTAGAAAGTAAAATCTCAAAGTCATGAAGATTCCAAATCTTGATATGTGATTCTTAAGTCTTACATAGAATATACATGTTATTCTTGTGAACATGCAATATGTGGCAATTTATACAGGTACCAAATTACTATTCTCTTTTATTGTTTATTTCATGTCTCAAAACAAATAATTGTAGAATAATTAAAATAATTTCAAAAAAAATTGTTGAAAAATCAAAGATATGAGGTCTTGTATTAGTCTTTCACTATTATAAAATGTAGTCTTTTATTATTACAAAATATAGAAAAAGACATTGATATACTATTACCTAAAAATATGTCCAATTCTATCCATTCAAACATGATTTTTGAATCTAAGATGGATAATTTAAGCACTTCCATATATATATATATATATATATATATATTACATAGAGGCATTATTGTATGGCATGATCTTCAATCTAGGAATATATTAGATACTTGGCTATAGAAAATTTACTTACAACTTATTAACAAGACTCCAATAACTGATTTGCTTTAATAAAAAAGACAAATAACACAATAATATTATGAAAAAAAAATGTTATACTAGTAAAATTTTCTTATATTTAAATAGATTTGTACATAAAGTCTTTCTATGGCATATAGAAATCCTTAACATCATTTTTTTTATAAAATCGCAACTTACCAATTGTTTATAAATTAGATTGTCAATAATTTTTAGGAAAAAGTTATAATCTCCTTTCAAAACATCATCTTCATATCAAAATTTTATTATAACTATATATATCCATTTTTCCACCTCCATTAAGTCTTAGCTCCTAAAAAATCCCTTTAGTTTGTACAAAAGGCTCAAATTGCAACAAAATCCTTCAATAACTTATTCACCTACAAGGATTTATTTCTTTTCAAATTTTAGAATTCAATAACTCTTAATTCAGCTCTTTAATTTCTATAAAAAAAATTCCAAAATATAGGTTATACTCTTAAGCTTTACCATAAAAATATTCAACTATAAATTCACTTCCAATTGTCTACTATCTTAAAAATCCTAGAAGGTGCTTAAAACCCTAATTTATAGACATCCGAGTACTATTTTCTTTATATCTCACAAACCAAAAATCTTAATGCTATGAAAATTTTGTATATAATTTTGTAATATGAAAATACACACTTTTAAATATTTTGAGCCAAAAACTTATCAAATTGCCTAAGATATAGCTCAAAATATAACCACTAATTAAATAAGGTCACTTACTGCTTTTAGATTATAAGCACTAACTTCAGCTCTCAATATCTCCTTTATCTTAGTTTGGATTTTATCAAACTATATATAGAAAGTATAGCTAAGAAAGTATTCTTTTCAGCCTTAGTTGCTGATTCTCTATTATTTTTTGGACATGCAAGTTATATCCAAAAGAGTGACAGTAGGTACAATTTCAACACCTTAACTTTGAGCACCTATCTCTTCTTTATAAGAAGTCCAAATCACACAATTTTTATTTAAATGTATAATAATTTAAATATTATATTTCTAAAAAAAAAATTCAATGATTGTATATATATATATATATATATATATATATATTTACATCATATATATATATTTACATCATATATATATATTTACATCATATATATATATATATATATATATATATATATGTTTTTTTAAAAATAAATACAAATAAATATAAATAAATAAATAAAATCTTTTTATATTCATATTAGCTTAATATAGGATTGTCAAGTGATTTTTATATAAGACAAATAGGATTTTTAATGAAACCACATTTAAATGGACAAAATTGAACTTGAAGTTGTTACTTCATTGAAGTACAACCATTTTGACTCTCGTTTTTATCTTCTTAAGGTTAGTAAATGTGAATATTGAAAATAGGTTTTTC
Organism: Physcomitrellopsis africana; assembly: GCA_036785485.1. NCBI lineage: Eukaryota > Viridiplantae > Streptophyta > Bryopsida > Funariales > Funariaceae > Physcomitrellopsis > Physcomitrellopsis africana. The sequence goes on along the minus strand of JAWRVF010000122.1, from coordinate 89,691 downwards.
TAAGATATTTCACATGGATTTAGAGATTATAAATCAAGCTTAGAGTTATTAAAGCTTACAAAATTGCTTCAATTTAAGCATTCCCTTGAGTAATAAATCAATTACATCTTTATCACATTCATTCTTTTTCAATCCCATCATGGAAAAGTCAAATTTAATAGTGGCGGTATTGAAAAATATAGATCCAAGGGCACCACAAAAGTTGCAAAGCTTTTGAAAGTAATTGTTTTTAAGTGCCTAGCCTTTAGCAAAGTTTATCAAAGGCAAACATTTATCAATTGCTTGAAAATAGCCTTGTTCCAATAAGTATCAAGTACGGTATGGTAGTCTTGTCTAATTTGCTTAATTGATGATTTTGACCAACCAACAACAATTAGATGACTCTTATAGTGATTAAATAAAATACTAATATTGAGCAAAATAATGGCCAAAGTTTTATCAACATCACCACAATGATTGGAAGATCCTTAGTATCTTTTATTTCATTGCAATCATCTTATATGGTAACAATAAGACTAACGCTATTGATCAATCTAACAAAAATACCAGCAATCAAGTGCTTGATATTCTATACTTGATTGCTATTGAATTGATTTGTGAATGCGTCCATACCAAAAGAACATAGGTCATTGAAAAAGATGAGAATATTAGGAGGTTGGTCAAATATACGCCTTAATGTGAAGATAAAATTCACCCCTCAATCTAAATTACAAGATGGCTGTAGTTAAGAGTTGCTTATAATTAGTGGTATAAAGAGAAAAGTACAATCAATAAGAAATAAGGAAAGAAATACAATTAAAGAAATACATATTCTAAAAACTTTTCATAATCTATTCATTGGATTTTTAATTGAAAGTAGGAATGATTTAAAAGCATAAAAAAATTCCAATATTACTTATTTAATTTTTAAGTCTTTAAAGTCATGAATTAGTTGCTTTAGATGGAAGCAAGGTCTTTATAAAAATGCTTGTAAAAATTTGTTATTTTGCAATATAAAAAATATTATAACAAAGTATTTTAGAATAAATATATAGAATATTGACAATATTTATTGCAGATTCTCCAATATTTATAGAATTTAATTAACACTTGTGAGGTGCATTTTCTTGTCATGTTAAAGATAGGACCTCTATGGCAGCCCTTGCAAATCAAAATTTAGCACATCACTTGACCAATATTTAAGATTTTTTAAAAATACAATATATTATGGAGAATAAATTTGAAATAGTGACTAGTATTACATTAAATATACAGTTACATATTTGTTTTTAAAAAACCAGGCCATTAATGATTGTTGTAACAAAATTCAATGTACAATTAAAACATCTTTTAAACATTGAATTTAAATGGTTGATTATCATACAAACATTTTTTGTGAAAAAAACCAGATTAGATATGATTTTTTTTAATTTAATAAAATTATAATTGTATATAAAATCCTCAATTTTGTAAACTATTTTTTTCATGTGTAAAGTAAAAGCAATTGCTTCAAATTTAAAGGCAAGATTATATTAATAAATTGTATAAAATCATTTTTAAAGTGTGTATATAAACAGTTGTGCTAAAATCCAATTCACTCACAAGATCCTTCAATGAAATTGATTTCTAAAATTCTTAAAATCAAACCTTCACCATTACAAATATTTCATTTTTATATCCATGTTTTTCACAAAATGATAAATCAATTTTTCACATCTTTCAGCTTTAAGCTTGATAGATTTTTGTGCTAATATTTCCTTATTTTTATGTGTTCAAAAATTTAAAATTATGTACGTAGTAGGAAGCTTTATATTAAACCAAAACATTAAGATAAATAATTTAAAAAGTAAAAAAATGAATTTTTAAATAAGATCTTATTTGACATGTTTAAATCTTGTTGTTCCTTTGTGATTTATAATTAATAAATACATGGATAAATATTAAGAGTGGCAAAAGAATTTGAAAAGTAAATTACTATCGTTTAAGCATTATGAGCTGTCATCACCTGTATGTGGTTCAGAATGCAAATATGCTACTGTATGGAGGGGCACAATATCACCGAGCCAGGGCAGAATTTCGATTTGTTGTTGGAAATGTTAAGTGTCCTGTTATGTCTTGAAGAGATTGTAAATGCCTGCAGAGGTTGAAGACATCCATAATGGCACCAATTACTTCAGGTGTGTCTCAACTTTAGTCGCTAGTATGTGAGGTTTCAGATGCGTTTGTGGTCTGTTTGTCCTGCTCTCAAGATTTATCATTAATCCTTTTTCCTGCTAAATTTGCAATCTGAATGTGACAATTGTCAACACATCTCAAATATTTGTTTGATCATGCTTTCAATATTAATTGAGTAGGACTTGGACAAGCATTAGGTGTTGAGAAAGTTCAACTACGTACCTTGGTTAAAGATGGTTGTAAGTAGAAAGATCGTGAATTCACTGTTTAGAGTCCTGAGAGGAATGTGGGAATTGAATCAGAACAGCATGCGTGATAGCAATTGCGAAAGCAAGGGATGTTTTTGAGCCATTCCTGCATCAAGTGAGTTTTCTGATCCTGGACCTCGCACCAATTTCAATGTGATTCAAACAATATCAATGTCAACAACCCAATGCCTGCCTTAACACGTTTGGTTGACAAACAACGAAGAGTTTTAGACTGAGAGCGAGCGAGAGGAGGCATTTTGCCCGGGAAACTTCCCGGGCAGGAGCCCAGTTCTACCCGAGATACTGCCGGGGCAGGCTGGGGATGACTTCCCTCATCCCGCCACGAATGACATAGAATTCATCGTGGTACGGTTCTAGGGGAAATTCGGCCCCAGCCCTTGGATAACAGCCATATACTATATGAAGAAAATAGCTCTGATCCTAAGCAGTTCATCAAATTCACACACGCTTAAAATCGTTTTTAGATTGTGAACAAGGTTCAAAGTGCTCGGATTGGATCTTGACAGGCAGGATTGGATCTTGACGTGTAGCTCGCAACAAGTGAAACCAAGGAATGCAGCGTGGGGCATTTCGAATACCACATACTGCTTATCCGTGACAAATAACCAAGTTCGAAATGAAGTTGCGGAAAAGACACTAATGAAACTTTAGAATCGAAAGAGCGAGCTGCAAGTGACATCCAGCCGCGACAAGAATGGCTTCAATTATCAGGAAATGACAAATTGTGCTGTAGGAAAACTTTTATGAAGATTAAGAATCACACAAAGCGTGATGTGTTTCGAATCCTCAGGTAATGTCATAATGCAGGTTTTGATTGCGTGAAATTTTCCATTATGAGAAAACCTGACTCACATATCCTCGGCAAGGCTTACTTTTCGTGATGCATTACACACCAGAATAGTCCTATCAAATGACTACCGAAAACCTAGGCGGCGGCCCCCTTGCCTTTCTTCTTCTGGATCTTCTTCTGATAAAATTCAAGCTCCTTACCCTCCAAGATGTACCTGCAAGAATAAGAGAAAAAAACATTAATGATCGGAGAAAGCTGTTACCGGTTATTCTGTAGCACAATAGGTATCAAATTCACCAAGACTTGTGATGTCTGTCTACCATGATAACAGAGCTTATTTGCCTGTATAACCCTTTCCATACTCATCACAGAACACTCATCAAAACATCTTTAACACTTCGCTGGCTCTACAGCTTCCGTTGATCACAATGACATACTATTTATAAACCAAAAACTCGTTAGTTATTAAGAAAATTGAACATACTCTCATTGGCTTAATACCGGAAATCAAAAATGCATATTTCGTCTGGTTATTTACATCTCTGGGAACGAGGGTCGTAATGCCAATAAGGAATCACCGAAGAAGCGATTGGCCATGATACAGCCGTTTGCTATGAAAGAAGCAAATTAACGTATCGCTTTAAGTGCAGTCAAACTACGCATACCTGGATAATACACCTTTAAACATCCAAGTTTAGCGAAACGTATCTGAGATGCGTGACGGAGATATTAATTTTTGGATATGGCACACTACATGTACGCAAAATGAGGACGAGTGCCTATTTTGAGTGTCATAATTGATAATAAATTATTATCTGTAGTGTTTAAATTTGTATCAATACCGTGTTCGTGCTTCATGACGATTGTCACTAACTGAAGATACACATAAATTCGACGTCTACTTCAGAAGGTACGCGAACATACCCGTCAGCACGGCCGCACTGACCAGGGCGAGAGGCGATGCAAGCAAGCAGCCTGCCGCTGGCAAACTGATCTTCCAAGTGGGAGTCCAGCTTCTGGCCCTCCAATCTCTTTGCCAGCTTCCTCTGCACGTGGGAGCTCTTCTTCTCTTCTTCTGTAGTTTCAGCGTCCTGCAAAACAACAGCGCATATGAAATAAGCTTGAAGAACGGTTACTGCAATATGTGGTCATAGACACCACTACAAAGTAACAACAGGAAAATCCAACACCCTAAGACCTAATTCTGAAGTTAAAAAAATAGAAGTCTCAAATAAAGCGGTGGCATCATTAACGCATATAAGAGTCCCTACAGCTCACCTCAGTATCCTTCTTGGCTGCCGCCTTCTTCTTCTTGCCAATTTCAACACCGTAGTGCTGGCTGTACCAGGTGCGGAAAGGGGCGGCATCAACTTGGATGATGGCATTCTTCACCAAAGTCTGGGTACGGACCAGCTCATTGTTGGAGGCATTGTAGACCACATCCAGGACTCTGGTCTTCCGGGTGACAGCCTCGGAACCCCATGAGAAATTTCCAGTGTCCAAACGCAACGCACGGAACTTAGAGTTGCCACCACGCACACGGATACGCCTGACAGTCTTGTTGCTCGACAACTTGGTCATGGCACCTTGCCTTCCCAACTCGTACCTACACAACCGGCCCACGCAGTCAGGAAACCTCCGGAAATCATCTCATAATTAATAACACATAAACCAAGCCCGATGCGACAACACCAAACCCTAAGACCTCAAAAATCACCCCAAAACTACTGATCTGTATATGCAGAGCATCGTGAAAGAAACGGCAGCGTCAGCGTACTTGCGCTTCTTGCGCCATGATTTCTTCTTTCCTCCAGTCGCCCGTCTCTTGTGAGTCGAATCCCGAGAGATACCTGCACATGCGTAACAATCATGCAAGTCACACACTCGCACGTAGAGTTTCAACACAGAAAACTAATTTCGAAGCGAGCAGTGGAGACAGAGAGCAAGAGAAGGAAGGCCGTAGTACCCATGGTTGCGGTGCGTGCTCGCAAGAGCTCCGGCAGGTGGAGTCGCGCTTCGAAGCGGAAAGAGAGCCTCTCGGTAAGCAGGCTCAGGATTTAGGGTTTAGAGTTAGGGTTTCGAGTCCGGGTGCTCCCCGTTACTCCACCCTCGCCCTTCGTTCCGCCGGGTGGACCCGTTGCTTTTGTTACCATTGTACTTTGATTTCGGTATGTGGGGGTTAATAGCATTATGGATAATAGGGCATTGTTTGACTGAAATCTGAAGATATTCTAAATAGCTGATGATACTCCAACACATTGTCTTAATTTCTCTTTTCCTTTTTACATTTGGATGATTAATATTTTCGTTGAGCACTAGTCTTACGATTGTGATAATGATGCTTACAAGGGTGTGTGATTTATATATGAACCCATTTGCAATTACTTCAGATAATGAACTTGCATTTTGGAATAATCTATTTTGCTTGATATCTTCTTAAAGAATTTTATCAAGCATTTTACAATAATTCTGTGGACCTTTTTACAAATATGGGTATATATATATATATATATATATATATAATGAATCTGTATTAGTTTTTATTGAGCTATTAACCGGAAGCTTCTATATTTTACCATCTACATATGAATGGATACTTATGTGTGTATATATGCAAAGAGAGAGACAGAAAAAATAACCAAAATAATAATAAAAACTAAAAAACTAAAAAATAACTGTTAATATCATTTTTCACTAATTTTGCTAGTAACAATGGTTTCACCATTTATCAAATAGAATCTAATTAAAATGTTAATTTTTTTTTTTTTTTTTTTTTTTTTTTTTTTTTAAGATGATCATATTGAATTTATCATTTATTTTGAATAATGTTTGTGTACATTAAAATGACCAAAGTATCCATACTTTAATTGTTTAATTTTCATACAAATTTGATTTAAGTATCCATACTCTTCTGTGGAATTGTTGAACAATTTAAGTTTGTAGAAGTTATTATATTAGTTGTATTTTAAATTTTTGAAACAATATGTGTATCTATGTATATATATATATATATATATATAGTCTTAGATAAATGATATTTCAGATGATTGGAGATATAAAGATAATTTCTCTAAATACTGATTTTCTCATAAAATATTTTAAAATAACTATAAATAGAAGGAAATATTTCATATTTATCTATTTATATCATATCAAATAATGACATGACATGGAAAACTTAAAGTTTCATGTTAAAATGTAAAAATAATGCACACATTTGCTATCCATGTATGTACTAATGTAACTTTAAAGTAACAGTTAGTGATTGAATTAATATGTGTGTATGCAATTTTGATTAGAAAAATGAAGATAACATATCAACAATTTTAAATGGCCATTAAATGTTAAATCAGATACTAAGAAAATATATTATTAAAAATACACAACAATTTTTTTGACTTAATACCTGAAATACAGTTAGAAGAATCATTTATTAATAAATTGAAGCACTACAATTGACAATGTTGCAGATAATATTCATTTTTAAAAAATTTCATATGTAGAATTAAAGAATCTACAAAAGAAATCCTGTGAGGAATAAATGAAATTAAAAAAGCATAATCTTTAATAGAATACAAATAAATCTTTTACACTTTACATACGTGCTGCAATTATGAATTCAAATCACATATATACCACACTATAACAAACTTACAATTAATTATATATATATATATACATACACGCACACATACATATACATAGACACACATATACAAGAACAACCACAAGGAAATTGGAAAGATAGAAACCAATATATACAACCCCACAAGCATTTCCATAACACAACAATTTCATAAACCAATCACAATCTTATACGATCATTTTTACAATTACACCACAAGATTCCCATCTTCCAAAACTGAGTGGGAGGTGGGGGGGCTGGGATTTAGGGTTCCTACATCTTTAGATGGAAACATATTGACATTAGGGTTGAAAAGAATGAATGCACAATTGGCTCAATCAACAACGGACATGAGGGCGCTTCCAAAAAAAAAACCTCGTAAGCTACGCCGCGTTTTCAGTGACGGTCGCGCGCCGGCAGCGGGCGAAATGAACCCTGACGCGAGCTGCGTCGTGAATGGGATGGTGCTATTGTAATGATCTAAGCTACCATGGTGTAAGGGTCTTGGCCTTTCCTCTTCACAGCCAGCATCTCCTCCACCTTGTTCGCCAAGGACTCATCGCACTTGCGGAACACACCCATTTGCCGCTGGATGATCATCTCCTTGGCGCCCATGATGTGGCCCGCGATGTTCTTCGCTGTCTGCTCTTGATCCTCGGCCGACATGGCTTGCCACAAGGCCCTTGGCTGCTCGTAGTCGTCTTGCTCCGTCCACTTCCTGGGCGGTGTTCGACTCACCACTCCGCCGTCGTGCCTGCATGCAGCCAAGCAGGAGTAAAGACTCATCAGTAACAAAACCAGGAAGATGAAGTATGCGCCCAATGTTTAAAGTATTTTGGAAGCTGGTGACAAAGATATTGTTGATGTATGCGTGTGTGTGAAAGAGTGTGAGGGTGAGTTGAATTACTTGTAAGGGTGCACATCAGGTTGAGAAGGGTCGGGGCGAGGCAAATCCTCGAAGGAGTTGGGGTAATAGTTTGGCTTGCTGCCGCCGTTGTCACTGACGTTCATGAATCCGTCGCGAGCGTAGGTTTGGACTTTAGCGAAGGGGCACCGATTGACAGGAATCTGTTGCACAGAATGGTGGAATGAAAGTTAGACGACACTTGCTGGGAATGATACTGAACCAGATTGATGAGGAATTGGACGGCAGGAACTGGGGATGGATAATGCGTGGAGAATAAGGGAGACGAGGACCTGCAAGTAATTTGAGCCTAGACGATATCGGCTGGCATCATCGTAAGCGAAGAGACGAGCTTGAAGCACACGGTCTGGCGATGCTTCAATCCCGGGTACGAAATGCCCGGGCGAGAACGACGCTTGTTCCACTTCGGCGAAGTAATTTGTGGGGTTCCTGTCGAATTTCAGCTTCCCGACCTCGCGCAGTGGGTAATCCTTGTGTGACCACACCTTCGTCAAATCGAAAGGATCAAAGCGGTACTTGGGGGCGTCCTCGAGAGGCATGACTTGCACCTTGAATGTCCAGGAGGGGCCGTTGCCGTTTTGGATGTTTTGGAACAAATCCTCGGTGGAGTAGTCAGGGTTGATTCCTGCGAGCTCAACTGCGCGCTCGTGCGTCAGGTTCTTGATGCCTTGGTCGCTTATGAAATGGAACTTCACCCAGTGCGCTTTGCCTTCCTTGTTGACCCACTTGTAGGTATGGGAGCCATAGCCGTGCATGTGGCGATGGCCGTCAGGAACACCGCGTGGGGAGAACGTGATCAACACCTGGTGCAGTGACTCTGGAACCAGGCTGAGGAAATCCCAGAATGCATTTGGATCCTTCATGTGCGTCGCCGGGTTCCGCTTCTGAGAGTGGATCAGGTCAGGAAACTTGATTGCATCCCGAACGAAGAAGACGGGCGTGTTATTCCCAACCATGTCCCAGTTACCTTCCTCCGTGTAGAACTTGATCGAAAATCCACGGGGGTCTCGCGCTGTGTCGGGGAATCCAGACTCACCTGTTACAGTGGACCAGCGCCCGAGGACGGGAGTTCTTTTTCCCACTTCGCTCAAGAATGCAGCTTTGCAGATGTCAGTGACATCGCTGCGCACACACAAAACCAATGTCAAAATAAAAAAATAAAAAAAAAAACCATGTGCGCTGTGATGCGTGGAGAAAACTAACGCTTCATTTAAGCCATGATTTCCCAGGCATTAGCGATGTGGAGAGTTAGAAGCACTGAATGACAGGAAGAATGGTAAAACATACTGTGTGACTTCGAAGTAACCGTGTGCACCCGCGCCTTTGGCGTGCACCACGCGCTCGGGGATGCGCTCCCTGTTGAAATGAGCATTCTTCTCAAACAAGTGGAGGTCTTCGAAGAGCGTGTTTCCGCTTTCGCCAATTGTCAAACTGTCAAATGTCGCAAGGAATGTCAGAACTCTGTCTGATAAATCCGCATTCTAGTTTAACTTCTAATCTTCATACATTCAAAGACCTAGTGATGCCTGAATACTGCATTTCAATGGGACAACAACCTATAATTCCAGTTTTGGCATCAATGGAAAGCATTACCTGTTGTTGTCGTCGGAGACTGGGTGGCCGGCAAGAGTGGTGTACGTCGGCTGCTTACTGACGCCCTCCTTAACACCGTTAGACTCGGCCTGGTTGCTTGACGCCATGGCTGCCTACTCCTTCCTCGTTCAAGAGCTTCTGTTTGGTTTGCAAACCAAACTTGAATTGAATGAGAATATATTCTTCTACTTCCCTGTCGATCTCAAATGTATGATCAGCTGAATTTCTTCAGGTAGTGAAGGCTTTGAGTTATTTGAAGATCAATACGGATCTGTGCACTATTTATATGGATTCTAGGAAGAAAAGGCCAAGTACAAGTGTCAAGCAACGGATTGCCGGAATGAATTCGTGGTTAAAAGCTTTCGCACCGAGATGCGAAAGGTCAAATACAGCAACGCTTATTCCTCAGCCTCCGAACACGTATAAACTCCTGGACTATAGCTGGGGCACCTTTAACGAATTGGGTGGTTGCAAATCCAACTGCCGAGGGTCGAAATGCGGCGTGAAAATCCAGGAAACAGCGACTACAATATCTGAAGCGTGCGCGAGCCATATGTGTTCCAGAAGCGGTCCACCGTAACGACAGCGCAACAACTCCGCAGATTCGAACTGGGGTACACTCATGGATCCAAGCAGAGAATTTTGGGTTGGAGACGCGTGCGATCAAAGAGACAAGGGCTCTGGAATCGGCTTGAGCTTCCAAGTGGCACAACTACGCAGAGCAGCTAAAGAATGGGTTTTGGAGAGGGAGCCAAGTGGACAAGCCTTTTTTTTTCTCGTGTTTTTTCCTTTCATTTTTTCTTTCTTTTCCCTCCTCGCCCAATCTTTGGTGTGCTCCGCTTCGTGGTCGCAGCCAGGACGTGGCCATGGCGGGGACAATCTCTCATTTGCTGCCGAGACACACTTCACTTCCATCCTTACAAATCTCCCCCATTGCTCAATTTTTCACTTGGATGATGAGTGAGTGTCACATGCTCCGTCACTGCAATTTGCGCCTTCTTTCTTCTACTTTTTTCCCCCTTAGCTACTACTCAAAACGATTCCACTAAAGTAGGTAAAATTTGTGGGTGGATAGAAGTCAAGCTTGTGGATTGTTATTTGGCCATGTTATTAGGTTCCAAATTTGGGTAAAGGAATTCTAAGAGATATGAGAGCCATTTATTGAATGTAGTACACAAATTTTTTGTGTCGTGTTCATTTATTATCAAACTTGGAAAATTGTCTATTTGATCTGTTAAGAGTATTTTTGGTTTTCTATTGTAGTCTAAATTGGTTTAATATATTGTGTTTTTATTGAAATGGGCCATATAGTGTGTATGGTTTTGTCTCTAGATCATGTCATTGTTTGAAATATTGTATTGTTTTTTTGGATCTATATAATTTAAATGCTTGCATCACACATGGATATATACTTTCTTGAATGAGTTGATGATATTAAGAAGGTCAACACCAAAAATTTGTTCACTTAATTGTAGTTTAAGTAGGAGCCAAACAAAGATGATTATGATTGTGACTTATTAAGAAAGAAAATATATTAATGTAAAACATGTTGAATAGAAGGACAATGCTAGAATCTATAATAGGTAGTTTTTTATCATAATAAATACAAAGAATGAAAATAAGATTAAAGGAAGAAAAAAATCTTTATATGACATGAATTTACTATAAGAAGTTTATGCTGAAAAAGCCAAAATAAATTGAATCTTTTTAAAATTTTAATCTTATTTTATAAAGGTTTGTAGTTGAGAGTAAATGTAATAGAGAGTGTATGTTTCCATTTATGAATTACTCATAATAGGATAGAAACACAATTGTTTAATATATTTTGTTTTGATCTTTTTGAATAATATATAAAAAGACAATAAAATAAACTATAATATATTTAAGTAACATAATATACGATTTAGAAGAGCTTATTAATTTTAACTTATAGAAGTATCAAAAATAAAAAATTTGAGTTGAAAATATAACAAAGTAATTAGATCATTTAACAACATAGGAAAAATTATAAATAAATAATAAAACCCAATCTTTTATATTATTGCTATAAAAATAATATAAATATTGATCATATTTTTTAAGTTTATAATTTAATATATTACTAGTCTGAGTATTGCAAAATTTATAATTGTTGAAATCTAACTTATAACCAACAGTTGTGCTTTCATCTTCCAAGATATTTTTCATAAAATTTAATTATATTTTATTTTTTTTGAGTTACAATAAGATTTTTGCAAAGTTATTAAGTTCATTTTTTTTTTTTTTTTTTTTTTTTTTTTCTCATGTGTTACATAATTATAAAAATACAAATTTTATAATCAAAAACGTTTGAAGTAAGTTATTAAGTCTTATATATATATATATATATATAAATTAGTGTAATATTTTTAAATATAATAAAATAGTGTAATATTTTTAAAATAATTTTTATTATTATCTTTCATTTATATAAAATTTTAATTATTCTAAATAAAGATATTTTTTTAGTACATTAATCAAAAAATTTAATCACAAACATTTTGTTGCTGCATGGTCTATTGTGAAAAGAATAAGACCTTCTATTACACAATAAGAGTTATAACTTCTCAATAAGATCTATTTATTTGAATGCAAAAATGTATCAATTTAAAAAAACATTATTGCATCTAATTAAAATCTAAATATTTCTTTTTTTTCTTTACAAAATAATTTAAAAGTATTCACAATCTCATAACCAATTTACTACATTTACTTTTAGATTTACCTATATATGTATATATATATATATATATATATATATATATCTTTTATATATACATATACTTCTATACTTCTACATGTACCATTGATTGTACTTATGTTCTTACAATTCCTATTAGTGTAAATGTTTCTACCCACTTTCTAACCTTCCACCCATCTCCATTCTCATGTCATACCACCTCTTAATACATGTATGTGTACAGTTAGTACTAATTCTTTTATTTCCTGTTAAAAAATATTCATACATGAGGCTATTTAACAGAAAGAATAATAAAAAAGAAATTTTTATGATAAACAATGTCAGTGTTCTACTACATCTAACATGATATGGTGTGTTCATGGAAAGCACCAGATGGACTTGCACGTTCTTGCCTGATTCCCAATCCACCGTGGCAAAATAAATGTATTACACCTGTATTTTGTTAACTGATATATTATGCACAGCACAGAATATATGTATTTCATTGAGTACCAAAATAATACTCCATACCACATATCTCAATGTACAAATCACACAGTGCAAACACCTGAAAAAAGCTTACATATAGCGTGTAGATTAATGAAACATGACAAATTGGTTCCTATGGATCATTCAAGCTTTTGGTCACAAGTGAAATCTTTTGCACTTGTAACTAAAAGCTTCTGAACTGGGAATGTCAAATGCGGCTGTAAACATAACCTAAGATTGCTACTTCGTGGATCGTACTGAGTATTCAGCCACCAATTTTGCAAAGAGAGAGTTCTTATTCTCCAGCAACGTCACCGGTACATCAAACTCCGCAATTCGTCCTGCAATGTCCACAAAACACTGCATGAATACTTAAGATTATGCGTCTGACCCTGGAAAGCTGTAGGATTGCGAAGGAAATTTAGCAATTCAAATCAGATGAGAAGATATAGTGATGTTGAGGAGTTCTAAGCACTTTCCATCACTGAGGACCAACACTCTGTCGCTGTCAACAACAGTTGGAATTCGATGCGCAATGGTCACGACAGTGCAGTCTCTGAATTCTGTACGCAAGGTGCGTTGAATGACATTATCAGTGGCACTGTCAACTGAGGCAGTTGCCTCATCCAAGACGAGTATCCGAGTTCTCTTCAGTATTGCCCGTCCCAGGGCAACCAGCTGTCTTTGACCGACACTCCAGTTGTCAGCGTTTTCCCCAACTGGATCATCAGTATCCCAAACACCACGTAGCCGTCAGAAATTTACGATTACAGCAATATTAAACTGGTATATCCGAGTGTACTGTTCGCAGATCGACTCAAAGCTTATTAATTTTAACATTGTCTTTCTGGGGATTCTCTATCTTAAAGAAATCTGACGCTATCTTTACCTTAAAGAGATAATTATCTAAACGAAAATCTCCATAAGCTGAAATCTGCGAAATACATCTATATATATATCTATATTCTTTCCATACTGTAGAAACACAGACGATTGATTCAAACACTGCAAACGATAAATACCTGTGGCGTCAAGCTTTCCGTCCTTGGCACGCACAACATCTCCCAGCTGGGATTTATTGAGAGCCTACACAGGACACAACGACACAACAAAATCAATCGCATGTTCTGCGTTTCGATTATCCGTATGTTAAGCCCTGAAACCGAAAACTGCACATAAATTCTGAAGAAAAAAGCATAAAATGTTCACAACACACGATCGATACGACTAATCAGGTAGCATTAGCTTGTCATCAAACTCATTTGCTACTCACCTCCCAAACTTCTATATCTGTGTGCTCATTCAAAGGATCAAGATTCGAACGGATTGTGCCTTCGAAAAGAGTCGGATCCTGGGGAATGATGCTCAATCGTGACCGTAAATCTTGCAATCCGATAGTTTTTATGTCCAAGCCATCAATGAGGATTTTGCCTCCTGCCGGCTCGACCATACGGAAGAGGGCTTGAATGAGAGTCGACTGTTTACACCTTTCACTACTTAGGAAGTACTCAAACTTAAAAATAAAAAGTTCTGCCAACTAGAAGTGAAACTCTTACAAAGAACATATGAATAAAGAAAAAGAGATATAAATTAACATTGAATTCACGATGGAAAACTTCAGCAGCACGCAATAACTTGATCGCACGTTGCCACCTTTAATTTTTATTCTTTTAGGATGAAGTATATTAAAATTACCTTGCCACTGCCAGTGCGACCAACTACTCCAATCTTTTTACCTCCATAAAACGTGCACGTGATACCATGTAGAACCAGTGGCGAATGCTCACTATACCGGATCTGCATAAAGTCCATCGAGAAGAGGAACTTAAAACCACAATATCGAAATTCTCCTTCCGAAGGAGAAACAAATGAGTTCAAACACAGCTAATGTATTTGGAACAACCATGACTTTTATCCTGTGAAGGATAACCTCAAACAAATGGATAATCGACAAACACTTCACATAACTAATAAGGCTCTAAATGAGATAAAGAACTATTAAAAGAACCTGCAATTGTTTAAGTTCGACTGTTCCCCGACTAGGCCATGAAGGTGGCGGCCGCTTGTCCTCAATCACAAAAGGAGCTTCACTCTCAATTCGGGTGTATTGTTGTATACGTTCAACAGAGATAATCTTTGTTTCTACTTGGCAAAGGTTCCAAATAAACCATCCGATGAGCATATTCAAGTTCAAACCATATGTAACAGCTAAACCAGTTAAACCTGCACAATGATGTCAGACAAAAAAAAGCTTGAGATCAGGTTTATACGCATGACAAGGTCATTTATCCTGTGTAATCAGTATTCAAAGCATCTATTTCAAGCATAAAACACACACAACTCAATGACCAGCAATATTATCGACAGGACTCCGTGGGATGATAGACTCAGAAAGGCAATAATTGTCAAAGCGCAAAATACGTTCCATATGTTTTTGATGTTAACACTTTTCTCGAAAGGTTGGCAACTAACTTACTTGGATCAATAGCTTTGTCTGGTAATAATAACACGATCATTAGGGCGAAAGAGAAGATGATGGTACACAGCAGTTCCAACCGGAAGGTTAACCATTCTATCAGTGCGAAATTTAAAAAGCAGGGGCGCGCGTAATTATCACAAAGCTGCATGTTTGTGTCCATGAAGCGCTGTGTTTGACCAAATCCGCGAATTGTCGCTGCACCAGGGATCGATTCACCATAGTGATTCAATATTGGTGATTTTTCCACACCCATAACCCTTGCAACTTCTCTAGCCGATATGACGTAGTAGCGCTGCATAAACAACCAACCCAATTTTATATACCATATCCCACTTGTTTTCAACACATTTGCTGTAAGCTTGTAAACTTCACACACACATCTAGAAAAAGAGAGAAGCGAAATCAAATAAATCAAATAAAATAAACAAATCAAGATAAAGGCTTACGTGCACCCATAAACACAATGCGGTAACTGGAAGAACGAAAATCAGGACTCTCCAACTGATTGTTGATACCACTGCCACTACTCCCAGAAGTTGGATGATGACCACCACTAAACTGCTCAACGTATAATGAATCTCCATGTCCAACTGGCTCTGATCTGAGGATACCTGTTTTATTGCAAGACATGTAAAGTTTCTCAGATACAAAGTGAAAAATACATAAGAAACATCTATATATTTCCAAAGCTAAGAATGTAACAACCTCAAACTAGAGTTGTGAGAAAGACCGCCGATTTGATGACAATACAGAAATGATTTACTGAGGATGTCACATACTCGATTAAGAATGCGCCCCACAGGCGTCGAATCAAAGAAGGACATTGGGGCCCGAAAGATGCACCGAACCATCCTGAGGAAATACTTCTGGGCGATAGATAATCCCGCCAACGAGGTAACCAAAGAGCGTGTTAACACAAACAATGAACTTCCAAGAGATAATCCAGTGTAGACAAGTATGAGCCTTGTACCGCTCGCCTTTCCTGTATCACCTTCTGTGCTTGGTGCAGCCCACGCCATCCAATAATTGCTCCCAAGTTGAACGAGCTGCAGTCGGTCAACACACCAAGCTAATGAACTGAATTATCCAGGTGGATCACTTCAAGTAACAACTCACGTAAATCACACGTTACTTGTAAGTAAGACCACAATATACCCAAAGAAAAGAGAAGTCACACGATCATAATATGTAAAGGGAATACAAAAGGTTACCATGAAGCCAAGCTGACACACTATAACCGCAATAGCAGGGGCGCCCTTGCAGACTGCGGTTGCATAAGTCCAGTAAACACCAAAGCCTATGCTACCTCTCTCCCGCTCTTCCTCTTCGATGAGTTGACGTTGAGTTCCTTCATATACATCCTCCTTTTTACTGGCTTGCCTCCGTACGACTGAATTGGACTTTGGAAGACTTCTCTGCTTCTGGAACTGACCATCCGCACCAAACGATCCAGCAACATTGATGACCTCCGCGTTCATCATTTGTGTAACTTCTTTATCTGCAGAACCGTATCGAAGGAGAGCAGAAACTCAGTGAAATACAACATTCTGGTGCAATGTAGACTTAACTAATTGACGTAATTTTCAACACATAGGTTAGCAGGACGGATCTAACAATGAAAAAACCGATGTGATGAATATAGTTGTCAAAACATATTACAGATTCTAGGATTCATAGACTTCTAAGTATTAGCTTGCAGAACGGACATTCAAAGATTTGAAGAATTCAATCACGAAAAAATGGAAATGAACAATTCTCGCGAAAGTCGTGAGTTGAGTTTGTAAGCAGGCGACATCAAAATCATGCTTTAGACAACTAAGAGATTGTACACCTTCTGATTGCTCATGAGCTTCCATTCCGTCAATTGCTTCATTGTGTGCATTCACTAGGCTTTGAAAATTAGTGCCAGACAAGAGCAAGTCTTCATATTTTCCAGCTTGCACAATTGAACCATTGTCGAACACCTGCTCCACGAAAAGTCGCTCAGTTACTCTTGTACTAAAAGAGTCGTTCTCCTAGCTACAGAAAGAAGCTCCATTTGCATAATCTATCACGAGACTTTACATGCCCGCAAATCATTCACGAGCAGATAATAATGTGCTTGTCAAAAGAATCAAGGGTGACAGTAACGTACCAAAATCAGATCTGCTGCAGGTAGAAATTCAACTTGATGTGTCACATATAACACAGTCTTAGCGGCCAACATTTCCAGTATACATTTCTGTAGTTAGATACAATACTGATCAAAATTAGCACGCATTTTCGATAGTAGAAATTTGTAAAATATAACAAATCTAGTTTTTTAACAAGTCTATGTAGGTGTGAGCACTAAACTACCACAATTAACATACATCAAGACAGGAGAACACGGAGGTGCTTGAGGATAGTATAAGAACCTGGAAAAGCTGGGAGCCAGTGTGGACATCAACAGCACTGAATGGATCATCCAAAAGATATATATCAGAATCTTGATATAAAGCTCGTGCAAGCTGTATTCGCTGTTTTTGCCCCCCACTCATATTGATACCACGCTCTCCGATTTCTGTCTGATCTCCAAAAGCCCAAAGCTCCAAGTCCTTTCTCAATGCACAAGCATCTATAATCGATTCGTATCGACTCCGATTCATGGGTTTACCAAAACGAATATTATCTTCAACTTTGCCAGTCTGAATCCATGCGGACTGTGATACATAAGCAGTTGCACCACTCACTTTGACCTGAAACATAGAAATAAGAATTAAAACTTCGTGTTTGGAAAATCGGCAATCAGAGGCAGGAGATACGGCCCTCTTCCGTTACTAATACAATCCCATACCAATCCATCAGAGACCGTTTCTTCCGCTAAGGAAATCAGTTAACCAATCCTGGATAGTTATAGGTATTTGAAGGGCGCTTACTTTGCCGTCTAATTTTGGAATTTCTCCAAGAATAGACAATAGAAGACTTGATTTTCCAGAACCCACTGTTCCGCATACTGCGACACGAGACCCCCGTTTAACTTGTAAGTTAATGCCTCTCAATGTCTGAAGTTCTGTACTTGAAGTGTGCCAATTGAATTCGCCTCCTTCAATTTCAATAGCGGTATCTCCACTCTCTTCAACTGGCACATGAATCACCGAATCAGTGGGTAGCTCCTCCTCTTGCAGAAAGACCCATATCCGATCCAATGATACCTGTTACAAAACCTCAAAAACATATCAGGTCTCAAAGCCGATACAAAGACAATATCAGAGTATTACAATCTCTTGTCGCCTTACGTACAAATTTTACCAGCTATGACAGTTAAGTAGTTGCTGTGACAATCCTCTCAAAATTTGAGAATCGATTTTGTCTACAAAAGTGATGATACAAATCCATAAGTGGAAACTAGCAAAAGGTATGATATCATCTTTGGTAGAATATACGGAAAGAAAATAATATAAGCAGAGGTTTGGGATTGAGCCACTGTACCCTGGTCTGAGCGTAAACAGATACCAGCTCTGGGAATGAACCCAAGGCGTCCTGAAGAACCCGAAAAGTAGCTATGGCTGACAGAATCCGACCGGATGTCAAAGGGATGCGAAATAGCACACATGTACCGAACGTTGCCACCGATATCACGATGGGAGACACCCAGAATACGTAAGTGCCCAACGACCTGGCAATGCAATCCTTGAACAACCAGTTGTATTCACCTTGACGTAGTTGCTCTATTTTCAGGAGAAAATTCTGCTCCCATGCCTGCAGCTTTAATACGCGCATGTTACGCAGGCACTCCGCCAGGGCTTTCATACGTGTATCTTTTGCTTCCATAACGGCGTCCTGGTACTTCTCTTGCAATTTCTCTAAGGGAGTGTTCAGGAAAAGAGTGAGGATAGCAGCCAATAAAGCCGCCACCCATGCCACCCCTACAACTCTGTACAGGATACCGAGGCTGAGTATCACTTCCACAGGCAAAATCCATACTTGATGCATGTACCAGCCAAAATCTATCACTCGTTGAACGTCAACCGACATGTAATTAATAATTTCACCACTTGTGTGGCTCTGTCGTGCGATGTTGGACAACCGCAACGCTTTCCGGTACAAAACCACTGTTAAAGCTGCCCTGACCTTCAAACAAAGGAACTGACAACCGTAATACCATTGCCTTTGTGTTAGATTCTCGATCAATTTCGCAAGTGAGAAGACCAGAACCAGAGTCAAGCCTTCATGTTTAAACCTCCGTCTCCCGTTCAGATACTCAACAAAATCATTGATCAAGAACGGACCAACGTAACTGGTCACGATATTGGTAAATGCAAACATTCCGTTCACAGCAACGCCAAACCGGAACGTCTTCCATAGAGCCAAGAAAATCGACGGAGTCTCTTCAGGATTTTTCTGCTTCAGATCATTCCAACTGCACTCGAACTTTGCATACACTGCCTCGGTACTATCTTCAGGGGGCAACGGAGGCATGTCTGAAAGCTCCAAGGGTTTTCTCCTCCCAACTCTGAGGAGAGGGTTCAACCAACTTAATGAAGCCAAACTCAAAAGTCCCGCACTCTGATATAATTCGATAGGCACCTCCTCTGGACTTTCATTCTGCGATCCATTTAAAAGGGGCTCTTCAATCTGTTCATCAAGCATTACCTCCACGCCGGATCTGCCCCGAAGACCAACACAGGCTACAAAGAGAGCTGCAGGGTAGGGAACAACCTCCACCACTATAACCCATAGATATGTTCCCTTCCTCATGAAAAATAGGATTGAAGAGAGGAGTGTGAGCGTGGAAAGAAGGAAAGATGCCATCCACCACAGTCGTAAGAGTGGTGGAAATGTTTTCCACCTTTCTTTGCACGTCTCCTCGGTGGCCATGAACATTGTACCCCATGCGACACTCTGGGAGCCCGCTGACACAACGATGTCAAGGGGGACATCAGACCATCCATTCCGGAGTCCATCTCCAACCCAAAATGCAAGAACTCCAAGATTAACGCAGAAAATATATATGCAGCAACTTCGTATCACTCTGAAGTACACGCCAACTCTATGTCTAAAAGTCTGGTGATGTCGTTTGCGGCCCACCCTTCGGTATATGAGAAGAATGAAGTAGAAAGAAAGGAAGAAGAGATGAAGAATAGAAACGAGCGCCCGTGGAGGGCAAGGTTTCAGGAGGTATGAGGTAAGCCAAGAACAGATGGAGGAACTACTGGTTAGACTCTGAAATAATTCAAGATGCCAGGTAGAGCATGTGGATAGCGATGCGATATCGTCCGAGCGACAGATAGAGGCCCACAATTGCGGCACTGCACAGGAAAGCGCAATCTTCACATGGTCAGAAAATTAGATTAAGCTACCAACCAATCAAAACAAAAATTAAAAAAATAAAGGATTTCGCACAAAATCAATCCCAATTCACCTCCTCTAAAGAACGTAAGCAAATAAATAATCACTTTCATTCAAATTCAACATGCTCCTCATTCTTTTAGATTGAACTCTTCCAATATAGTGCATATATCCTGAAAGCCAGCTCCTATTCATTCAGAAACGGAACTGGAAGCTAGGTACGTGAGGGTCCCAATGGACTTAGATACCTATCTACCTTGCCGAGCATCACCTCAACATAACCCTACGAAAAAAACCAACGCTGAACCAAGAGGATCATAGAAACAAGCTTCCAAGATCAGTGACAAATATTAGCGACCTTGCAAAAGCAGCTCTGGTAACTCATAACAAGGCCACACTAAACCCTGCCAATATAAACCATGTTCACAACTGGTTTCCAAATTTCTGACTATTCAATGGCGAGAAATAATCACCAGCTCAGCTGAACGACGGTTTGCAATTACTTTCGCAACTGCTTCCTGTACTGCAACGACAAGACCAAAACTCTACAATATACCATCGCTTCTATTCCGGAAATAAATGTTATACCCTAGGCCTGACTTTGGCGACTGTCAAACGGCACCCGGGTTTTTTTGTCCTCGGAACTCTCAACCAAAACACGCAAAACAAATGCCATTAATACGATTCAATGACGAGTACGCCAGGTTGACGAGCCCCTCACAACACACTCTCAGAATACAGCTTTCTAATGAGACACTCACCTGAAAGACACTCGTCTGACAGCTCACTCACACGAAGAAACAAAAAAAGAGGCACTTACATGACCGCAACTTGAAAGTAAACATGAGAGCCTCGTTGCGCGACCCAGGCAGTGCTCCCGAAGTGTGAGACGAAATTGAGGGCCCCAAGTCGCCGCAGCTCACAATATACTCGAAGGGCTTGGCTCTGCACTTGTCCGCCGCTTGAAAACGTTCAGTAGCATTGGAAAGGTGCGAAACATTCCGCAAAAACGCAGCACGTGAATCAGCACGAGGACGGAGACGTCATGCAGAAAATGTCGAGGACCAATAAAAAGCACCATCACTGCCACGAGGACCCATCATGCATGCACCCCCGGCCCGACATCCTAACCCGGCATTCTTCACGCTCCAGTTAGTATCCCCTACCCTAAAGTAGTAACTTACTACGACCGATCTCAAGCTCCGTTCCTCTTCCATACTCTCGTCAATGATCACATTTCGTTCGATTTTGGGACGAGAATCTTCACGGTGGTGAGCATCCGTCGTGCACCGTCGTGCCACGTAGGACGATCGCCTTCCTGACGAACCATGCACCGCTGACCTGGAATAACCGACCCTGACCCGGTGTGAAATGAGGGACCTTGATAAGGTTATTGGAGGTTCTCAATGCGCTCTCCCGCCATAGCTAATTTCCTCTGACATGAACCTCACATGCAACGATAAGACAATCTGCTCAACAACGCAGGTCGGTGAAGCCGTTGTGGGTCATGTGTCAATGCAGCTGAGTTCGGGCTCCATTGTAACAGTTGCGAATGCACAAGAGTAGACACCTTGGGTAGGAATGGATTTTGTAAGGTTTTGTTGCAGTGGATGAGCTGAGTGTGTTGGGAAGGGGCAGTAGGGTGGGTTATTGGGGAAGCAAGAGGGATCACTGGGAGCGGAACTTGTGAATTGCCCTGAGAGATCTCTGTTTGCAGCAAGAAAGTGAATAAGTATGAGCCAGCTCCGCCTCCTGCGCGAGTTGGTTGAAGGGAACGCAATCAAAAAGTTTAGGTGGTTGCACCGCAGTTGAATGTCGTTCCTCCTGGGACTGAGTGTGAGCTGCGATTGCTGAAGTCGACTTAGGGTGTCGAATCCGGCTTGTGAGGGATGGCCAAGACACTTGGGTTATCAATCTCATGCTCCCACGCCACAAGTACCGCGAATTTGCCTCAAATCATGTACTGTGGTTCTCTCTTTAATAGCTCCGCATGCGTGCAAGTGTCGACGTGCCCGACTGTCAATGGCTTGAGACTGAGTGGTAACTGGGCTTGGAAGTCAGGTATAATTGTTGCAGGTCAATCTGTCTCCTGTGCAGACAAATTTATGTGTAGAAGCTCCTTCACAGATAGGATTCTAGTTTCGGCCACGGAAGCCGAAGGAAAAGAAAGTTTCCTGGGAGGAGAGTTTATGAATGACTTCAACTCTAGGGATTCTTATTCAGAGGCACTAGAATCAAATGTAGAAGAAACCAGCTGGTGCGACAATATTGAAAAACAAGGTTAGTAGTGAAAATGTTTCACAGATTCCTGGGAACTATATGGCACCTGTGGGTTCTAGTGATTCTTTTGTGCACATGTGAAAGGGGTTACATTCAGTAGTTGCAATTGAGGGCATGCTAGAGTTGATGAATGGTAGTGTTAATGCAGATGCAAATTCGGCAAAGAATTTAAATGGAGAAAGTGGTGTTGCTGCGTTGTCGAGTTTAGAGAAGGCTTGGGATCATTGGAATAAGCTTGGGGCACCCAAGTTGATAGTAGCTCCCATGATGGATCAGAGTGAGCTGCCGTTTAGGATGCTGTGCCGGAAGTATGGTGCCACTGCAGCGTATACACCTATGTTTCATTCTCGTCCATTTGCACTGCAGCCGGGATATAGGCGAGTTGAGTTCACCACATGTCCAGTAAGTCACTTCATTTGTTTCTACATCCGGTGGTTATACACGCTGTTTGAAAGGAAGACATCTTTAACCCTTCAAATTTTTGCCAATTTTAATCCCTATTCTGCACATCTGCACACAAAATTGCACATAAAGTCGGTGTTCACGCTATTGCTAATTTTAAGAAGGGCGATTGTTTTCTATTGATTAGAATCGATGTGATCACGGTTGTGATTCTGGTGACTTGTTCTTTTGGCGTACCTGTGCCTTTCATCAAGGGCGTTGACCAATAATTACATGGCAGGAGGATCGCCCACTCTTCGTACAGTTTGGTGCGAATGACCCGGAATTGTTGGTCAAAGCAGCCATGTTTGTGCAAGAAGACTGCGATTACGTTGACATAAATTTAGGGTACTTATCTGCATCCCCTCGGGTCGCTCTTGGTCGGAACTTCCTTGACTTGGGTGTCGTCAATAGGAGTGCGTGTTAGTGTGTGTGTGTGTGTGTATATATATATATATATATCGAAAGAGAGGGAGAGCGTTGAACTTCAACCCGAGAGGAGATTAGCGTTGGTTCTTTAACTGCTATGGAAAAATTTCTGAGATTTTTAATACTTTTCTCGAGCAGGTGCCCTCAACGTGTTGCGAAACGAGGTTTTTACGGAGCCTTCCTTATGGATGACCTTCCTTTGATACAATCAATGGTTACTCAGCTTGCGTCTAGTCTGACAACTCCTGTTTCATGCAAAATTCGCATATTTCCGGACTTGGAAGACACGCTTGCTTACGCTCGTATGCTGGAGAATGCCGGTTGCTCTTTGCTGGCTGTTCATGGACGTACACGGGATCAAAAGGATGGTAGAACTACCAGGGCTGACTGGGAAGCGATTAAAGCAGTAAAAGAAGCTGTTCGCATCCCGGTGCTGGCAAACGGCAACATACGGTGGCTTGAAGATGTGCATGAGTGCATAAGGATAACACGTGTAGATGGCGTGCTATCTGCAGAATCTTTACTCGAGAACCCTGCTCTATTCGGCGGTCACAGGATGAGGCCTGTGGAAGCTGTCACTGGGGGGTTGGAAGAGCTGAGCAGGGAAGGCTCACTCAATGAGCCGTCACTAGTTTTGGAGTATTTAGAACTTTGTGAGAAGTACCCAGTACCTCAGCGCATGATTCGAGCACACGTATACAAAATGCTGTGCGCGTGGTTCAAACGATACCCACAGCTGCGTGATGAGCTGAATTTCGAACAGGGGGCAAGTGTCGATTGGATGAAGGCCATGGTCTACAGGCTGCTTGAAAAGCACGTTTCAACAATAACTCAGGGTTCGTCAAGGAAGAGCGAAACGCAGGACGCCAGTAAGACAAGTAATCTCGCCCAGCTTAAAAGCCCAATTCAAGTAATGTGATGACAAAGTCACGGAAAGTGGGCAGCCACAAATAGGGAAATCATCAGGCAGGGAGGAGCAAAGCAGGTCCATGGCGGTGATGGACTTGTGTTAGTTCAACTCCCTCGTAGGATTGCACAAGCTCTGAAACTCATCAGCATTTGTCAACAATTGCAGTGCTCGTGTTGCTTTGCTCAGCACTTGAACTACACCCGGTTCATTATGTGCCACACTGTGCAACCCTTCCTCCTGCGCGCACTGTGAGTTATTCTTCGTTGTGTGAGCATTTTCACTCAACTTGTTACTGATGATCTCTTAGGAATCCAATGCGTCGTCTCTACAATGAAATGAAGCTGCTGTGCACCATGCAGCACACGGTTTTTAGTAGAGTATGATAAACATGAACAATCGTGTGCATGGTTACGAAGTTGTTGAAAACAAGTAGGAATGTTACAAGTTTTAGTGCCATACTAAAGGAATTTGGTAATATTTGCATCTGATGATACCACAGTTTCATTCATGTCTAATTTTATTTTATTTAAGAATTAAAAATCTATATATATTTCATTGTGTCATAATTGTTTTTTTTCTTTTCTTTTATTTTATTTTCAAAACTTTAATCTCATTTTTAATATGAAATCAAATTAATAATTGTTTAATATATTTTGTAAGTAAAAAAGACATTATTGTTTGCAAAACTTTCAAAACTTAAATACTTGTGTTAGATTTTTAAACATATATTATTAATATTATTATCATTAAGATTTTTAAACCTGATTTTTTATTATAATATTAGAGTTGTCACTGAGTCTTTTCATTTTATATAAGTAATAATAACATGTTCTTTACTACAAAATATATCAACTTTAATTAGTTAATGGATATGCAAGTTTTATTAATTTTTTAATACTATAGTTTCTTTCAAAAATTCAATATAACATATATAAAAATTTAATGTTTTCTTATTACATCACACATTTATGAAAGTAATACAAATTAAGCAATCAAAAAAATCAATAAAGGATTTTTGTAAAAGTTATTAAATATTGTTTTAATATAACAAATTTTGTAATTACATTTTTTACTTTTTATCTCATATACATTAAAAAAAATGGTTTAGTATATTTAAAAATTATTATTAAATATAAAATATAAAAATTATCATTATATATATATATATATATATATATATATATTTCCACAAATCATATTTTATGCATCTTAAATTCAAAATATCTAATTTAAACAATATATTTATTTTATAAATAATTTAAAAAAATAAAATTATTAAATACATCATTAATTTAGTTTATTGATATTAATATTATCAATTATATGATACTAATATAAAATATAACTATATGGAAGTTTTTTAAAATTATATATATATAGAGAGAGAGAGAAAGAGAGTATATATATATATATATATATATATATATATTAATGTATGTTGTTAAGAAAAAAATTGGTTTTTTAGTCATGTGGAAAAGAAAAAGAAAAAGAAAAATAGTTTTCTTGTAAGAACACTTAATTTCTTCAAGAGTGTTCTAAAAATTGTTAAACTTTGTAGACTTTTATAAAAAATTTCTCAAACATTTCTAAAATACTTCAAAAGTTACAAAATAATAATAATAATAATAATATATATATATATATATATATTTGTAAAGAATTAATGAAACACACTAATTAAAAGGAATTAATGAAACACAAATTAAATATTCATAATTTTACAATATTTTATATAAATTCTTTAGTAATTAGAGTAATAAATTTATTTTAAAAAAAAAAAAAAAATCTAAACTATATTATATACTTTAATATACATGCATATAACTTTTTATTCATCAAATATATTATCTTTTAATTAAACTAAAAATAAAATATAAATATTTTAAATTAATGATGGTATCCAATATTGTATTTTGGTGATTATAAATATATATATATATATATATATATATTTTTAGAGCAAGCAAAACTTAAAAATATATTTTGATGAATATTATATATTATGCAAACTAAAATGAGAAAGATATAATTTTATTCATATTTATTTAAAATACTTTAGAAATCCAGTTAACATTTATTATTTTAAACCTCTTTTATTTTTGACAAGCCATATGAAAATTATAAACTGTAAAATAAAAAAATCTTCTTCAAATTTGAATATAAAACTTGTTTTTTGAGTTTGTGGTAAATTTAGATAATAAAATAGAATTTACAATGCTTAAGGTTAAAACACACACTGTAGCTTGAACCATATCCAATAAGTAAAATCATATCTACTAAATACACATATAGTCTTTTCAAGTGTTTAAAGTAGAACATGTTTGTCTTTTAAAAAATTATATATTAAGATTACAGTTTCCCTTGTGGAAACATTTGAAGTTACAAGTCACCAAGTTCATCTTTCAACATAATCTAAAAAAGGTGATGGAAATCAACATTTTTGTCGATTTCACGCGTTATGTCGCACATTAAGCAACAATTCCAAACCATCGTTGCCCTAAGCTTATCGTTGAGGCCAAAAATCAACGATCAGGAGCAAACAACCAGAAAATTTGAATGAAATTGAGCTCGCGATCTCAAATTCATGTGGCATCGTTCTACGTCGACATATGTACAAAAAGCTGCTTCAGAAGCAAATTAGGGTTTCACCGTGGGCGTTTTCTCCAGGTCGATTTTCTTCTCGGAGATGGAGAGCGACGCCATCCGGCTGCTCTCGGCGCCACAATCCGTGCCACCTCGTGACGCTAACGACGCCAGGAACTTCGATCCTGCGGCAGTTTGCGCTGTCGCTCTGGTTGGAGCGATCCCGCAGGCGTGATCTGAAGAGAACCTGTGTCGAAGGCACACAGTTTTCCGACAAGAGTTGCAGCAGTATTTGTTGGAGAAGGTTAGCAATTCGCGGCATCCCCGCACGGGACACTTGGGTTTCTTCGTCACTTTGGCGTAATTACTTGGGTCGCAGGTTTTGCTCTGCTGGTGTTTCTTCATTGCCAGCTCGACGGTTTCTCCGAACACGGTCTTCACACTCATTGCGCAAACAGGGCATATTTGAACGCTGACGTCCTTGTGGTTCGCATTCGCGCAGCTGTGTGCCGTGTAGGTCCGGTGCTCCAGACAAAAGACCTGCCAGTGGAGATTGAATACCGAGATCATCAGCTCCGGTAAATTCCGGACAAAAAAGAACGAAAAATACGACGAAGAATAGCAGGGCGTGAGCATTCAAGACAATTTTACACTACAGTATCATGTCACCATACCTTGCGGCAACCATCACACTTAAAAGGCAAGAAGTCGAGCTGATGGCACGTCTCCTCGCTGCAATGCAGTCCCAAATCTGGAAACTCCATCTCCGGCTCTAAACTCAATTCCGCAACCCGCTACAAAAGCCAACACCGACCAATCCCCTAAATTTCTCCACTCCCGCCCCCCTTCAAACCTCCGCTTAAGGAAACCTCACAATCTCCACCAAGCTTTGCGATTCAATTATAAGCGAAGTGATCAGCCGTATATGAGCAATTGAGAATCCAATTCGAACCGCGGCGACGTTGAAGAGCAATTGAAAGCGTTTGATTAAGTGAGCATGAGCAGCGGAGAAGGGATTTATCGGAGATGAAGTAACATGAAGGAAACTTGGTGTGCAAGACAGGACAGGGCTGAGGTCCGAGAGATTCGAGAGGATTCCAGGGTCCTCCATGAAGGCTGAAAGTCCCAGGTCGGTTACGAAACTCCGTCGCGTCTAAGAATCAATCTCCGCAATCTGCTACGAGACCCGATGCCAACCAGCGTCATCAAATCGGATTCCGGTCAAAATCCCCGTTCAGGAAGCACCTTAGCCTCCTTCGCAGGCGTGAGACCCTGCTGCGATGCTTACGGGGACGTCGACGAAACCCAAACGAAAAGTCCATTCGGACGAAAAAGTATAAAGTGGAAGACAACGAAAAAGTAAAGTTGAAGACAGGTGCTGATATATTTGTGAATTATAATTAGTCCATCGATAGATAAGTGATTGGGAGTAATCTATATTTACATTCCACCATTTTTCAAAAAAATTGTTATTATTTTCTTTTTTTCTTTTTTTATGATATAGATATATAAAGTTGTTATTAATTTAGTATGATTGAGGCACTTTTACATTATGATATAGATATATAAAATTATAAAAAAAATAAAAATAAAAAAAATAAAATTGAGATACAGATATGTAAAATTTGAGATATGGATATATAAAACTTTAAAAGGCAAGTATACTATGCACAAATGTAAAAGTGCCTCAATCATACTAAATTAGTGGTTACTCAAAACATTGACAATGAATCTTATCTAAACAAGCAAAGATTACAAACAAACCATTTTTTATTTTTTTATTTTTGCTAAATTTATTTTTATACATGGTATTTCTTCAATTAAATATCATTATTTTATATGTTTTATTGTGTTATATTACTGTAAAAAGTTTATCAATTTCATTTAGAGAATCTTGTACTATAAATTTATCCTAAAAGTTTTAGTATAAATAAGAATTTTATTGTACATATGTGGGGTGCATGGTATGGGGATGTCCACCTAGCAATTCCCTAAATTTATTGCAATGTAATTTGAATTGTGCAACTTCCCATCAACATATACAACCCTAAACTTTTTCTTCTTTCTTTATTTTTTAAGGAACCGTATGACTGGAAGGGAGGTTACAAAAACAAGCTGGCACTTCATGCCATCCAGACACATCCCTGCATTGTCATGAAATAACTAAGATCAGCGGCTTGGAAAAAGTAAGATCTAACGCTCCTTGTTGGGTATCATTCGTTCAGCTTCCAAAACTGATGTGGTGTGGATGCTTTCAATTCATGCCTTTTGGACAGGAGATAGTAGACTCAGTAAGCAAACTAGAATAATATGATCCTACAGAACTTGCACTCCTTCTATCTGTGACGATGTGTGCCCTCACTTGTTCTTCCTCCTCTACCGACTGATCTTTTGCAAACTTGATGATTTTCTGACTTTGAGCCTGGCATGGCACTCTTCTCCACCTGTTTGAGATTATTTTTCTTTTCTGTAGGATTTTCTTGTCTTCGCATTAGCTTCAGTTATGGAACCTTGCCACGATCACGAAGACGTCCAGGCCTGCGTTTTTCTGGACCTCCCTTTGCTTAAAAACTAACTCTTCGATCGGTATCTCTGACTGGCCGTATCCTTACTCCTCTCCTCAGTCCCTTCTTTCTCTTCATAATGGACTTTATGACTGTTTCAAGGTTTTTCTTAATCGCAGGAGAAATCTTCCCCCCATGCTTCGTCTCCAGGTAGTTGAATACATCATTCTGAGTCGAGCCTAGGAGGTCCGGTTCTATACAAGGTGATCATAGTCCGATTTCACAGAAGGTGAATGACATTCTTAGTGCTATTCTTTGGAGTTACATTGAAGCTAGTACTGTTTAGACGTTGCAACAAAATTTGTGTACATATCATTTGGATTTTTACATATTTGTCTACATTTTCTGGTCTTGACATAGATGGAGTGGAACATTCTGTCACTTTGTTATTGTCATGTTAGCCAATTACTCTCTACCTTCACTACATAAATCACAAATATGTCAGCTGCATTTTCTCTCTTTCTGCAGAGGATTGAGACTTGACCTTCGTTGATTGGTGGTTTAGAAGAAGATCGAGGCTCTCAAAATGGATTCAAAGACTGCATTCGCAGTTGATGAGAAGGAGGTTTCACGGCAAGTCAATTTTAAGCAATTCTTGTGGAAACTAAGGCACCAAGTGATGACTGACGTCATTTTGAGCTTAATCGAGTTCAAAGGATTAACTGTGTAGTAGTGAGGGATGTATTTAAATCATGTTTAATCATGAGAATAATTGAGGTCATGTTAGTTCATGAATGCAAGTGAAACTTCAAGGCACGTCTTTTTGTATTGATAATGTAAATTGAAAGTATGAAATGATCTGGATTTTCCTTGAACAAATTATTTCGTAATACAGTGCACTAGTCTTGGCTAGCATCCTTGGTTACTCAAGAGGATACAAAATCACTACTTTAAAGATTGATCATGAAGTAAGTTTGGATCTTGGCAAACATGTGTTGACATGGTTAGAACCAAGCTTGATATAGGGGTTGCTATAATTCTAAGCGCAATCCTTCAAGTAATAGAGAATCAAGAAAAATCTATCAAATAATATCATATGAATTGACAAAGTTATAATATATAAAATTTGTCCAATCAAGCTATCAAATTTCTAAATATTTTTACATCAAGGTCATTGAAATCACACCACGTCTTTTTGATGCAATTTCTTTTTCTACGGATGCTATTATTTAAGCTGTTTGGTCAACACCAAATTGTCAATATATGACTTTAGAGCACATTCAAGATTCAGTAGCATAACTTGCTTTTAATGATGAATTATATACATGTTATAATAATTGTTGATAAAAAAGGTTGTAATAGCAACAACGATATCAACTTTCATTTTGCTAGACATGTAGTTCAATCTCTTGTTATAATGCTTGGTTTGCCAATGTTTAACTATTTATTTATAGAAATTGCTAAATAGATCTCCTTTTTATTATACATACATCTCTTTGTGCCACACCAATAATATACTATTGTTATAAGTTTTTCAACAAGTTAGACACTAATGAGACTAAAAGATATAAAAATAATAACAAAAAATATTAGCAATCTATAATACATGAACATGAACATACAGAAGCTAAACAAAATAAATATATAAGGAAGGATATTAATATAGAAATTTAGCTAAATAAACACATCTTTTTTATTATATTTTTTTTTTCTATGTTACTAATATTTATGTATTGTATGTTGTTATTTTTTTATTATCGTTTTTATATCTTTCAACCTTATTAATATTCAACTTGTTGAAAAATTAGTAGCAATGGAGTATTGTTAATGTGACATGAGAAGGTGTCCACATAGTAAAAAGAAGGTGTCTACCTAATAGTTTCTTTATTTATTTGACAAATATTTTTTGTAATCTAGTTCATATTTTTAGACTTTTAGAATTATTATGGTGAATCTCTTTATAAATAAATCTTCTTTTATATTTTATATATCTCATATTTTAATACCAAATATGAACAAAGTTCTTTATATTGAATATGATATAAATTTATATTATGAGAAAGAATTCTTGGTGAAATTAAAGATTTAGTTGCACATATCAAGAAAAAGGATATGTAGGTATTGTGATAAGCTTTACACCTAGAGAAGGTGGATGGCCAATTATATTAGTGTCAATTACAAATTTGAGAATCTCATGATAGATGAGCCATTAAGTTTATTGGTTGTGGTTGTTTTGAAATGGAAAGAGAATTTGAAACATATTTATAATAATCTTTTGCAATGCAATTAGATTGTTAAAGTATATATAATCTTCTAGTTGTATTATAAGAGGTGGTGAGTTATTGAATTGAATAATTACAACTGTATGCAATTTTAAAGACAAAAAAGTCAAAGTACCTATAGAGTGCATATATATTATATATTGTAAGAAGACTAAACACTGGAGCATATACATAAGATGATAGAATTGAGAATAGAACATCCATAGAATTTACATTCTTTTAGTTATTGTAGATGATACAACTAAGTGAATAGATGTCAAAGACATGAAATACAAACAACCAAAGTATCAAAATATTCCTGTGTTACTTGAAAAGAGTAAATAATTATTCAAAGATGGTATAATATTAAATTAGAATAACTATTGCCAAAGACAAGAAGAATAGAGACTCTTGAAATAAGACTAGGAACAAGAAAGACATTGACAAGAGTAAAGAAGGATTCAATCTTATTTCTATATATACTATCTATTTAAGAGCTATGTGGCAATGTTCTATAGGACCTCCAACATGTATCCAATTTATAAAACACATGTCAAATTTACAAAATAAGTTTCTTATATGCGCGCCACGTAATTAGCTTATTTCACAAGCTACCAACATGTGCAACATGTGGCCAAGTTTCTATCCTATAAATTACCTATAGAGATGAATAAAGATGAAATCACATCTATAAGATATTATCAAATTAATTTATTTTTACCTATTTCTATTTATCCATGTTATCTAAATAATTATTAGAATAAATCTTATATTTGTGATAATAGAAGCTTTTCTAATTTGAGTTGGTGGTCATGTGTTTTGAACAACATATGTAATTTTACATGTAGACTTGGTATTAGATTAAAAAATCACCTTTGAACCATCTAGGTGTGATTTGAAGTGACATTGAGTATCTATGGCTATTATTAAGATATGGTTCTTATAGTGGATAATGACCATATTATTGAGATGGTAATAATATAGTTGAATTTTCAAGGAGCTCCTCTAATTCCTTGTAAAGATTGGCCTAATGCTGAAGTTTGTATATAGAAAAGATTAAGAGAAACATTCTAAGCAAAGAATGAATAAAAATAGAATCTAATTGATGGGATAATATTTTTTTTGTATAGCTTAGATAGGACTACAAAGGTTACTTGTGACATTGTGGGTGTATAAAGTAGTGAAGGAAGTTTTGGCCAATTTTATTCATCTAATGGTGTTATATAAGTAAGTAACTGTATAACTAAATGTGCTTGTTGGATGATCTTTGTGGTGGCACATGGTTATTATTTTGCACCCAAAGTGACATAGTATTATGCGTGCAATTATTATAAGAGGATTTATTAGCACCTTTTTGTACTCTTCAAGAAATAGGCAAGAGGCAAGAATGAATTGTATTTAGGTGGCAGTGATGATGCATTTGTTCCAATGTAAACTATGACAATATGAATTTATTGAGATTCTTTTTTTTATATGAGGAAGATATTGTATAAAATCTACATTGATGTTGAGCAAGAAACTATTATATTTGTTTATATAGAATGCTTGAATTTGTATTGAAAATATAGTCTTTTTGCCATTTAGCAATGTGTGCTATTTTTACTTGCGATTGTTTTACATAATTTATAGAGCTTGGTTGTTGCTAATTTTATTAGGACAGTTTATTTGCAAGTTTTTTAGATGGCATATAAGGTTGTATTGAGTTTATTGATTGTGTATAGGTCTATTTAGCAAATCAATGTTTTTTTTTAGCTTATAGATTTCAAGTCTAAATTGTCTACTACAATACAAATTATTAATAATAAAATATTTTGTTTTCACAATATAAATATATCTTAATTTGGAACTAATTTTTCATAATTTTAGTATAAAAAGGAATATTATGATATTTTAAAATCCTAATATTTTAAAAAATAAAAATATTTTTAAATTCTAAATAATGCCATTGGAATTATAAGCATTAAAAATAGAGAGGTAGGTGACTTCAAAACTCAAAAAAAGAAATCATAAACCTTAAAAAGGCCCTTTTAATCCTAAATCCTAAATCTTATAACTCTAAACCTTAAAACCATTAAAAAAAGAAAAAATATCCTAAGATACTCTTATGATCCTAAATACTAAATATTAAATCCTTAAATCTTGAATCTTAAAACCTTAACCTATAAAATCCTAAATCTTTAATCTTAAAATTTTAAATGATAGATTCTAAATCTAAAATCTAAAATTCTAAAATATTAAATCTAAATTCTAAATCTAAAATCTAAGATTCTAAATTCTAAATTAAAGCAGGTATATTTTATAAATTAAGAACTTGTAAAGTAAGTTATTTATACCATTAGAATCCTAGACCTAAAAAACAAGGAAATAAGCCAAGTTAAAATTAAAAATAAAGATGTCAACAAATCAGAGACATCTATGTATCCTTAAATATTAAACATCTATGAACTAGGTGTTTTATATCTAGTGTGAATATGTACAATTATAAATTAGTTATTTTATGGATAGAATAAAAGAAATCCCTTTAAACTAGTTACTTTGTATTTATACCGTGAACAAGTCTAAAAGCAAAACTAATTATTTTAAAATGACAAAGTAAAAAAGGTTATTTGTTGTTTTTAAAGCTTCATATTTTTTAAACTGAAAATATATTTAAATTCCTATTCATGAAAAAACTCTACTCCAACTCTGATTGCAATGATTCTTAAGTTGTTAAAAATTAGACTTTATTTCTAGAATTTCAAGTTAAAATATATAATATTAAAAACTAAGAAATCGAAATCTAATATTTTTTATAATAAACTAATTAATAAAAAGATTAGACTATAAAAAACAATTACATTTGAAGAAAACAAGTGAAAGCTAGAAAAAAAAAAAAAAAAAAAAGATAAGATGATTGAGAATGATGGAAGAAATAGACTATCAATCTTAGATTGGACGGTTTTATGCCTTTTATCCAAGATCCACCTTATATATTAATTTATTCTTAGTATAAAATTTAAAAAAATATATATTTTTTTAAAAAATTTCTTTAAATTCAATAAATTTTAATTTATAAATAACCTAACTAATTTGGCTTTAGGATTACTAAATTTTATAGTTATTTAATTATTGAATATTAAAAAATACTTTCTTTAAATTTAGTGATCTAGATTACTAAGGCAATGGACTAATTTGTATTTAAATTATTACCAAAAACTCATTCTAATTCTAATATCAATTATACTTATTTTTTTAAAAAAGCTAATATAAGAAGGATTTTACTAAAAAAAACTTTTACTTTTATAATTACAAGATTGAAAAAATAACTTAGAAAATCATGAGGTCTTTTGATAATGGAATTTGGTTCAAATTCTTATTATGTTAAGTATTGACTTTAGACCTATAGCATGACCATTGATAATAAAATCTACCATCTTCAAAAGTATGATTGAATAAACACTCTTCAAAATAGTATCTAACATATTATTTGTATTTTATTAAAATCCATTATTTATTTAAAATAAAACATCAAGCAATCCCTCATGAATATCATAAAGTCCTTCAAGTTTATATGAAGAAAAAAGAAAATATTGTTTAATATCTAAATTAATATTTAATATTAATATTTTGATAATTTAGGGATTATCAAGACACACTTGTTATTGAAAAGATGTTATTTTTTTACCATTTGAACTTTTAATTTATCAATGCATTTAGATAGTTCCAAAAATTAGATTTTAATATAAAAAGATATTTTTTGGTTGTTATTTCTAGTGCTAAATTATAATATAACTAGTACAAAGTTAATAGATTATACAATAAGAAAAAAAACTTGTATTACTAAAATATTATCAAGTACAAGAATTTATATAATAAAGGTATTTTTGTTTATATTAAAAAAGTTTCTATCTCTTATTATTAGTATATATTATTTACTTTAATTACACACAGCTATATAATAGATTTCTTCAAAGTGTACATCTTATAATTTAATTCTTTTATAGGCTATTTAAATTATTTGCTCAAAATTTCTCAAAAATTAATTTTTAATTAAAAAAATCTTAATCATCTCACATAGAATCTTAAGAACATAGTATTTTTAAAATTATATTGTGTTACCAAGTATAAAATTAAATCAATAATTATATTTAATTGAATCAATAATTATATTTAATTGAATCAATAATTATATTTAATTGAATCAATAATTATATTGTGTTACTAAATATAAAATTAAATCTTTAAAATCAATTGTAATAAAAATCAGTTGCTTCTTATATATGCATGAGGAAGATGGTCAATTATTTATTAAGACGTTCTTCATTAGAAATTAGTTTAAGCGCAATGACAAATGCATGTTTAATTTTCTTCTATATTTGTAAAACCACCAAAAGATTGATCTTAAATCATAACTTTGTATAATGTTCAAAAGCAATAGGAAACAGTTCCAACCAATAGAATTTAATTCTAATATTATTGGCACTACAAATAATCAAGAATTTGTATACATACCTATTAAAATTACTTTGAATTATTTTTTTAAATATATTAATCATTAAATAAAATTAATTATTCCTATTATTTAATCTTTTAATAATTAGTTGATGTTTTATTTTAAATTATTTTTTATTTTTTTATTTTTATATATATTTTTAATTAGCAATGAAAAATAATCCATAATGATATTTTAATATTACTTTTTTTTATATACAACCTTTAAAAACTAATATTATATAAATCAATTGAATCTTTCAACTATTAATCAATAGTATAAGTAATTAATTGGCAATAATTTAATCTTCTTATATTTGGATATTTTATCATTAAGTAGAATATGATATAGGTTAAAAAAACCAATCTCACATTTGATGTTGCCAAAAAGGCAAAGCCAAAACAAAGAGTGGTTGAATATTAATATATACTTCTACAAAGTTTTAGCTCTATGTACACAATTTCTAATTTTTAGGTCTTTATTTTGTATAAAAAAATCTTTAAAATTCCAATTAGTATTTTTATAATTAAATGTGATTTAATTAATATTTACTACCAATATAATAATAAAATAATAAAGAACAACTAATAAATATATTAAACCATTATATTTTATAAATTCTAAATAGAATTTAAATTTTTTAAAAAACTTCAAATAAATTTATTTGTTTAAAATACTAAAAATTTAACTTAATATAATATAATTAATTAGACTCACTTAAAATCAAAGATGCTTCTTAATATTATTCATAATAATAATAATAGTTTGTAGTCATTTTTCTAACTCTTCTAATAAACATAATTAAAAATATAAGATTGCTTAATTCATTTGACAATGATATTAAGCTTGAGTATCTCAACATATAAAAAGTAGTCAAAGATATGAAGTTATCTAATTTATTTGAGATACTCAAGCTATAATGTTAAGCTTGAGCATTTGCTTATATCAAAGGTAGTGAAAGATTTTACATTCAACAATTTATTTAATAATAATATCAAATTCAAACAACTTCTTTTATCAAAGGTAGTAAAAGATGTAAAATTGTCTAATTTTTTTTAGCAATAATATCAAGCTTACATATCCTCCAAAATTAAAAAAATAAATACAAATGTAAGATTATCCAATTCATATAGCAATGTTGTTAAGCTTGAGCACTTTCATATATAAAAAATAGTCAAAGATATGATGTTGTTTAATTAATCTAAAAATAATATCCAAGTAGACTACCACAATATAATAAATGTAGTCAAAGATATAAAGTTGCTGAATTTCTTTTGCAATGATGTGAAGCTTTTGCATCAACTTATATCTATGGTAGCAAAAGTTATAAAGTTGTTCTATTTATTTGATAATAATATCAAATTAAACCATATTGTTGATATAAAAAATAGTCAATGTTATGAGCTTGTCCAAATTGTTTGGCAATAATATCAAGCTTCAACATTATGTATGATATAAAAAATCAAAGATGTGAGGTTGTTCAATTCAATTGATAAGGATATTAAATTTTAGGTAATAAAAGATTTGAACTTGCTTAATTTTTTTGGATATGATGTTAAGCTTTTACAATTGCTTATATTAAAGATAATCAAAGATGTCAAGTTGCCAATTCATTTGGCAATGATGTCAAGCTTGAGCATTGCCTCATATCAAAGGTAGTCAAAGATATGAGGTTGTCCAATTTATTTGGCAATAATGTCAAATTAAAGCGATTTCTTATTTTAAGATTTTTCAAAGACAAGACTTTTTATTAATATTGATAATAATCTATTCTTATATAATTTTTTAAATTAAATATTTTTAAAAAAGTCATATTTTCCATTTTATTTGGTAGCATGATTAAGTTTAAACATCCTTTTAAGTTAATTTCTGATAATATAAAAGTTTCAAAAAAAAAAATTTAGAATTTTTTTTATAAATGAATATTTTTTAATTATAAGATATTTAAATTTTAAATTTATTTTCTAAATATCTTTGTCATATAGCATATGCAATGCTTTGTTTGCCAATTTTTCTTCTAATTTATATCTATTTGACATATCTAATAGAAAATATTTTAAATAAAAAAAAAAAATTATCAACACAAAAAATATATTTAGTATCCTTATAGCAATCTTTGGTATAAAAACTCCAACATTATAACTTAAAAATTGAAGTGATGAAAAGCAAATACTTCTTATTTCTCTAAAAATATTATTTAAAATGATGTAAAATAATTTCTCTAGCTATTAACCAACACAATTAAATATACAAAAAAGATTAGACTTTCTACAATAATAGTATATTTAATATAAAATCAAAATTAATTATAATAAAATAATTATTTATTTAAATAATAACTTTTTATCAACATATATCTAAAAAAATATAATAAGAATTAGATGATATAAAAAAAAAATTCAACCTTTAAATGTTGGTTTTTTTTATATTATTATTATTATTATTATTATTATTATTTATCTCCATCCAACTCTCTTCTTTTTTTAACTCTTGTAAATCTCGCTTCTAACATCTCTATTTCTTGTTTTCTCTTAAAAATACTTTTATAACTTTTAGACTTAATATCACGGATAAGATTTACTCTAATAATCATCTAGTTAATATAGATAAGTAGAAATAGATAAAATTAGAGTAATTTGATAATGTCTTATAGAAAAGCTTCTTAGAAGCTTCATAGACGCAAATTCACACTTATACATATCTATAGGTGATTGGTAGGCTAGAAACTTGGCCAACAAGCTAGCCACATGTCGCACATGTTGATAGGTTGTAGAACAAGCTAGCCACATGTTGCATATGTTGGTAGCTTGTGGAACAAACTTAGTATATGGCGCACATATAGGAAACTTGTCTTGCAAGTTGCACATATATTGGAGGTCTTATAGAATGCCACCACGTAGTTTTTAGATAGATAGTATATATAGAGACAAGAGTGAAGCCTTTTTCATTCTTGTCAATGCCTTTCTTATTTCTAGTCTTGTTTCAAGAGTCTCTAGTCTTCTTGTCTTTGGCAATAGCTATTTTAGTTTTAATATTATATCATCTTCGAGTGATTTTGAATAATACAAGAATATATTTTGTTTTTTTATGAATCATGTTCTTGTCTTTAATAGTTTGACAAGAGTGAGTATTCAATGTTCTTATTTTGTTTAAGAAGTGAGTAGATTATTCTACTTCTATTGTTATATTTGAAGGTTGCGGATTATCCACCTTTAAACTAACATTCTTTGCTTTTTAACCTTAATTTTTTTGAAAAAAGAGAGTGAATCATCTTCTTTATAGAAATTTTTTTATTTGATATTAGAGGTTGTGGATTATCCACCTCTAATTCAAATTGTGGAGTTATTAAGATAGAAGAAAAATCATAGCTACTATATTTAGTATAAATAAGAATAGATTTATAATTATCACAAATCTTTAAGAGCTTGTCAATATTCTTAGGATGGAAATTTCATGAATTATTAATCATGGAATATCAATCATGAAGGTACTATTCCTATGCCTATGGAAGAAGTTCAAAGCCTATGCCAAGAAATTACACACTTGAAAGAAGCAAGTAAATCCACCTTACAAGTAAATCCACCTTGCAAGCAAATCCAAGAAGCCTTGCTTCTACTAGCGTGAAAGAGGCAAATATTAGTATGCCTGAGAAATTCGATAGAACAAGATCAAAATTTTGAGGATTTTTACAACAAGTCAAGTTATATCTAAGGTTGTACCTTTTTCAATATCCTAATGGATTTACTCAAGTTAGATTCATAGGTACACTTCTATTCGGAAGTCCTCTTTCTTAATTTGTATCTTTGATGGAAAAAGATTCATAACTTCTTTATGATTTGAATTTATTTCTTGAAGTATTTAAGGCCGCATTTGGAGAAAGTGATCAAAAAAGGGTAGCAAAGACCAAGCTCTTATCTTTGCAATAAAGATCACGATCAACCACAATATATATTGTAAAATTTTAAAATCTTATTTGCAACGTGAAGTGGAATAACAAGGCATTTATTAATCAATTTTATCATGGTTTGAAGGATAATGTCAAAGAGTTATTACTAATAATTCCAAAAATAGACTCCTTGGAACAATTTATTGTTCTAGCCATTATATGCAACAATCATTTATTTGAAAGGCATCAAGAATATAGATTTGGTTGGAGAAGATTGAATCAATTGATGACAGCAACTTCTAAGTTTTCAGAAACTTATTTGACTAAGCCAAATCTAATGCAAATTGATACAGTACGTTTTAAACTTCTTACTAAATATGAAAAGATTTGACGTCGTCAAGAAGGATTATACTTGTATTATAAAGAAGTAAAATACACTGTTCAATATTATCCAAAAAGACAACGCAATCACAAAATAAAGAATATGGTTGTTAAAGAAGATAATATGTTAAAAAATGAGCTTTTTCAACTACAATAGGGACCATGCGGCTGGAATCATAAGCAACACCTTATAAAGGTCATATTCTCTTCTCTGATCCATCACCTTGTTTTACAATAGATGTATTTTTAGGACCTAAAAATCACAAAGTCCTTGTTTTATTAGATTTAAGAGCCTCAGCTTGTTTCATGGACAAAGACTTTGTCAAAAAACAAAAAATATCTCTAGTCAAGAAAATTAAATCCGTGCATGTAAAAGTCATAGATGGTCGTTTATTATCTTCTAGAGATGTTACCCATGAGACTATTCCTTTAGATATAGCAATTAAGGGGCATAATAAGGTAATAATACTTAATGTAATTAGATCTCCTTTTAATAAGGTAATAATACTTAATGTAATTAGATGTAGCAATTAAGGGGCATAATAAGGTAATAATACTTAATGTAATTAGATCTCTTTTTAATAAGATAATAATATTTAATGTAATTAGATTTTTTAACTATAATAATCTTAATATAATCCTGAAAATATATTTAAAAAATATAATCCTGAAATATATTAGACTTCCTGTAATCTTGACTTTTTTCATAGTTTAATCGAGACATCGGCTAGTCAAGATTTTTAAGATGTTTTTAAAAAGAAGAACACAAATATTCTTTCAAAGCATTGATTTTATGATTGTTCAATTGATCTTCAAGAGGGAGCTCAACCACCATTTGAACCAATCTATAATTTATCACAAAATGAGTTGGCTTCATTGAAGGCTTTATTTATTTATTCAAATGCAGCCAATTAGTATAGATCTTAGCTTCATTTATTTATTCAAAAAGCCCTAATATCAAAGGCAAAGGATAAAATTTTTCAATAATAAATTTTTTGATTTGACAAAAATCTATATATATTTGTTAGGATCCATCTTTTTTCTTTACAAAGAGGATTGGCACACTTATAAGAACTTTGAATGTTGGATAAAATTTTATGTAAGATTTTCATTAATATATTCTTTTAAAATAATACTTTTATTTTATAATAAGTTATAAATTGGTATAAATATATATTGAACTTTTCTTGAAAATTGATTGTACAATCATATGGTTGATGTTTTGATAATATATCAATATTTTTTTATAAATATATCTTGATATTATATATAATATTTTAATATTCTACTATAATTTTTATTTGAAAGAAGATTTGGTGCTGCATAAATGACAAATAGATTTCCTTCTTATACAGCTTGTATAAATATCTTAGCTCTAATAAATAAAGATTAAGATAATATGTTGATATTTGAATTAGATTTTGAAGTAATCTTTTGTAATTTTTAATTAATATTAAGATTATATAATTAAAGCCAAAAAAGGCTAAGTACTACAAGATTTAAAAGACATTAAATGATATTGAAGACAATATTAGATATTTGATTTGTTAGCACCACTTTCAAAGGCTTAGTCTCTTCTACAACATCCTTAAATATAAGTGGTTGTCCATCAATATCTTCTACTAGACCCGGTTGGATCTTCCTTAAGAATATCAAATTTTATTATATCAAAGCCTTTATTTATAAAATATATTGAGATTTTGGTGTTTAAAAGCGCTTGAGCTAAAAATTTACAACTTAAAGTTTTAACAATTATAGGAAGTATAAAACAAAGTATAAGATTTTCTAGTAGCATGAGACTTATATTTAATGGTTGTGATCTAGAATTATCCAATTGCAAGGTTTTTATTGCAACTAGATGTCTTTATTTTCAAATTTTTTCATGTTTGAGTTTATGCGCCTTGTTATAAATTTTTTTGATTTAATACAACAATCTTATATCTTATGACATATTTTTCTACAATATAAATATAAGTTTTTACAATAGCATCTATTTTTTTTCTTTAGTGTTAACTGCTTAAATTGAATTGTATCAATCTGCATAAGTTCTTGCTGTGATGAATAGATTTATAAAGACTTAAGAGTTATTGATATTATTTGGTTTTTTCCTCTCCAATTAAATCTTTATTATTGGCATCTTTTAAAAATTTGATTATCAAATATAATTACTTGAGTAATAAAATATTTCAATAAATTTATCTTTGGCATTATCAACAATAAATCTTTGATATTATATTTTAAGCCATATAAATTTTTTTGATAAAAAGTCTTATTTTTTTAATCTATATTAGAAGCAAGTTCAAATTTGATAGCATAAATAGTAATTGAATATGATTCTTATTGCAAAGACTAAAGTTTTATTTTTACTATCTATTTTTAATTATTTTTTTCAAATATAGCCATAAATACTTTCAAAAATGACTTTAAATCATATAAAAATTAAAAATATTTTATCATGAAAAGAATAAATAAATAAAAAACTTTTAAATAAAAATGTGTCTATAAATTTACTTAAGTGATTTTATCAAAGTATCAAGAAGGATGTAATTTTAAAAAGAGCTTAACTTATTGTAAAAATTGTTGAAATTTTGATCTTGTTCCATCAAACTTCTCCAACATGTTGAACTTTGAATCCTTCATACTTGTAGTACTAATAATATTAGAATTCACTTTTGAAGTTGATCTATTTATATTTGTTTCTTTTAATTGTACCACTTCTTGGCGTAAATATTAAATTTCATTGTTAATTTTTTTATGTATGTATAGTAATAATACTTTCATAATTGAGATTACTAATATGTGAGGTTTTTCCTTAAAGTGTATTAAAAAACGTGTAAAGATTTATAATAGTTGCAAATTCATTCTTTGTTCTATGAAGTATAGCATTTATAATTTATTTTCCTTCTATTTAGGTAATAGATAATATTAATGACTATATAATTTAGATTTTTCAAAAATAATCTATAACTTCTAATATTAAATAAATTTTTTTTTATAAAAATAATCCACTATTTTTAAAATAAATTGATATTAAAAAATAAAAATATTAATTTAAAGGTGGATAGTTTATAATCTTTAAAAACACAATAATGTTTTTTAAGAACTATAATAATCCATTCACTTCTTAAGCAAAATAATTATAATAAGTTAATAGTCTTATTAAGTTGTCAAAAAAAAATCATAATAAAAATTTTTAAAAAATAATATACTCTTGTGTCACTAAAAGATAAAAAGTAGACAAATAAGACATAGATATAAGATAGAAAGAAACTAGAATAGCCGTTATCAATTTTAAAAAATCTAAAGTGACTTGTATTAAGATTAAAATACAAGGATGGTATTGACAAGACTAAGAATGGTCTTAGTCTTATTTGTATATGTACTACCACAAAAGTCTTTTAGAAGCTTCCTAAGAACTGCAAGGTTTGTGGCTGAAGTATTAAGTTGTAGGTTGCTTTCAATGTGACTTTTTAAAAATAAGAAACTTATAGTATAAGTTTTAATAATTATATGGCATAACTATAAAAGTCTAAACATCTCATTTTTGTCAAAGAAACTTCTTTAAAACTTTTCAAGGAAGATATTATCTACTTGATATGTTTCTATTTATTTTTATTTATTTAAGTAATATAGGTATTTATTAAATATAACTAGATCAAGTCTCTAATTTTTTGGTGATAATATCTTTAGAATATAAAACATTCAAAGTGTGATAATTGTCAATCTTACTAGACATCATAATTAAAATGTAAATAGTTATAAAAGTATAATTTATTATTAAAAAATATTTTTTATAATTATATGGATATACATGCTATAGGCATCTTTTGAAGCATCTCAATTTCATTATCAAGATTCTTCAATAAATATTGAAGCCAATTAAAATATTTTAGTTGAATGAATTTAATAAA
This sequence comes from Physcomitrellopsis africana, assembly GCA_036785485.1. NCBI lineage: Eukaryota > Viridiplantae > Streptophyta > Bryopsida > Funariales > Funariaceae > Physcomitrellopsis > Physcomitrellopsis africana. The sequence goes on along the minus strand of JAWRVF010000122.1, from coordinate 45,302 downwards.
ATATATATATATATATATATATATATCATTATTGAGATAATATAGACTATATTTGAAGATAAATATTTTAAAAAAGATTTAATTGAAGATCTTATCTTTAATAAGATCTTCTTTGATGCTCAAGCCATCTTTAGAATGTGTCAATGTTCTTGGATACTTATTAAAGTGTTTCTTCTTAATACTACCTTCAAATTAATATAGACTATAGTTGGAAAAAAAAGCTTGATTAAGATAAAATTAGGCATAATTAAAATAGTTTTATTGTGAATGTATGCCATAATATAGTCTTCCTAGACAACAATGGTGATGATAAATTCTACAATTAGGTGTATGCAAGGAGCCATTGTACTCTCTCATCTAAGTTTGAAGAAACTTATTGTTATACATACACCACTTAAGTAGAATAAGACTTCAAAAGTTCAAAGAATTGAAACAAAAGAGGTTTATTTTAAATTATAAGTAAGAAGTTATGATAAGATATAAGAATAAGACCAGAAGACCTAAGTTGTGCCATAAGAATTGTGTTGTCAAGACTATGGATCTCCTCAACCTCAACCCTTATATATATTAAGTGCAAGAAAGCTCCTTAACAAATTTTTTAGATGCTTAGAGGTGAAGCAAGCCTAAGATCATTCTTTGGCAACTTCCTAAGACATTTATGCCTCTAAGAACCTTCTACGACCATCTAAGCTTCTTTAGAATCTTCTAGGACCTTTTGAAATCTTCTCGAAACCTTCTTGGAATCTACTAGGATCTACTATGGCGTTCTTGGAACCATTGAGAACCTTCGAGGACCTACTAAGGCCTTCTTGGAACTATCAAGAACCTTCTAGAACCATTAAAAATCTTTTAAGAACAAATAGAATTTTCTAAAATCTTTTAAAATATTATTTTATTATATGTTCATAACATCACTTCCCCTTTTAATTCTAAGTTCCACAAAGAAGAATAGAATTGAAATTAATCAAAGGCAAAAAAAGTCAAAGATGTGTTATATAATATTTCTTACATATTCAAGTTGTCTTTTACAAGTCAAAAGATTCATTGGTCCTTGCAACCAACAATAGTGATCGATGCCTTCTATCATAGATCAAGCTTGAACTTTTGTGCCTTTGTTATAAAAATATTTTTTAATAATTATTATAAGGTGTCTTTCATGTACAAGTTTTACTTCAATGATAATTGTCATTGAGCGGCTATCAAATATTCTTCAATATTTTTGTGCTTTAGGCAATTCTTCATTTGAAAGTTAATAACGTAAAATCCTCAATTAAAATAGCCTAATAGGCATGATATTGTCTTTTTGACTCCATTCTAACTATATAAGCTAAATCAAAGGCCTTGTTATGTTATAATATGGCTATTAGGTAAAAAAGTACATCAAGTCCAATAATCTAAAAGTACTTTATTGAATATATAGTTAAAAATTATTTTAAAAATCATAAATAAAAGATAAGAGAAAATTAAAAAAAATATATGTATGTTACTTTTTTTTGTTAAAAAATGTTCTACTTATTCTATAGGACTATAAACAAAGTAAAATAAGATAGATTAGCAAAATAATAATATAGGCATTTTTAATTCAAAATAAAGCATAATTTTTAGTCAAAATTACCTAAAAAAATCTTGGATTGATATTCAAGGAGGGTCAATTGTGAATTAGGATTAAAACTAGACTTTAAAGCACAAAACTACGTGCCTATGGTAGATTTGATATTCTTTGTTTGATCAAAGAACAAGATTAGATAAGGTTTTTATAAGCATTAGTTTGGAAGGTTTTTTGTTTGAAATGACTTTGTAAGAGCTATACAAAGTTAAGATTCTCTTTGAATGACTTTAATTTTTAAGAAATAAAATGGATTCATATTTTAAATGGTTGTGTTAGTTTTATGATAGAACTATAGATGAAATTTTGTATGTTTATAAAAGTAATTACACTAAATGTGTGTCATGAATTTGGATTCAATTGAATGGTTAGATAAAAAGTGATTGGGATTCAAGTGGATTAAAGTATCTAAAATTGTAGATTTTAGAAGCAATAAGGATTTCTAAGATCTGCAATAATTTTCCAATTGGATTAAAATAAAAATTAGTATACTAATATTTGATATAAATACCAATAAATACACAAAATTTGGAAGAAAATTGATAGTTCATGAGAGAGATATTGGAATTGAGAGCTTAGCATCAAGATTGAAGAAGGAATGTGGCTTTATCCTCAAGCAAAATTTTTGACTTTTCTTTCAATTCATAAGTGTAATTCTTTTCAAATTTATTATAAGTATTTTTAATTAAGAATTTAAAGATTGTAAAAATTTATAAATAAAATCAATGGTTAATTAGGAAGTTACAAAGATTTTAATTTATTGTTGATTTACTTAAGTTTGATTAAAGTTTATTAGAATTCAACCAGAATTTCTTTAAGATTGATTAGGATTTGGTTAGAATTTAGATAAGATTTCTTTAGGATTGGTTAGAATTTTATTAGGATTTTTTAAGGATTTGATTATGATTTTTTTAAGATTTGGATTTATGATTTAAAATTTAAGATTCAAATAGGATTTCTTTAAGATTGGTTAGTATTTGGTTAAGATTTGGATGCAGTTTATTAGGATTTGGTTAGAATTTTTTTAGAATTTGATTAGAATTTTTTTTTTTTTTTTTTTTTTTTTTTTGAATTTGGATTTAGGATTTAGATTTTAGAATTTTTTAAGGATTGGTTATGATTTGATTAGGATTTGGATAAGATTCAAAATTGATAAAAGTAAAATAGATTGACTTGAGGATTTTAAAAAGGTTACAATTCTTTAGACGGGTGTTTCTAAACACATCATGCATTTCATTTTGATTACAAGACAAACTTCAATATAAGTTTAAATCCTTCTACAACTAAATGCCAAGTGCATTCCCAAATTAAATTTCATATAACTAGAATTTTATATAACTTGTTATAATCTTAAGGTCAAATAGAACTACTTTAGAATTTATTAGTTTATATGTATATAAGAACTAAGCTCTAAAACTTTTGAAATTACTTCCACCCTTCTTATAAAAAAAATTGCAAAGTCTAAAATGCACCATATTTGGATGTGAGGTGGAAGTATTATCGAACAAATATTGTCTCTTTAGGTCTAGAAGGATGTTGATAATGAATTTCTTATATCTTTTGTGACACATTAACTAAATTTGAAGCTAGCTTCCATGTACACTTATTATTATAATAACCATGACAATGCACAAAGTATTCCAATTCTTTTTGTATTAATTTTAAATCAAGTATTTCTTCCACTTCAAATTCTTCATGGCAATCCACTTCAATACAAGGTAGTGGTAGTTATATTCTCTTTGATATAATTGATTTTTTATAAGATTCTAAACTGCAGTCTTCAATTTTATATAATATCATTTGGCAATCTATGATATTAATAGATATTATTAATAAAAAATTTGGTCATTTTTTCATTAGTAATAGTCTTCTTACAAGGAAAAAAATATACCATCTTAATAAATTGTTTGATAATTATATATATGATATCAAAAAAAATTTGATAGTGGAAGATTTGTAATAAAATCCATAGAGATAGAAGACCATGGTTTCTTTGGAATTGGTAGTAATTGAAGAAGTCTATATAAATGATGTCAAGGATTTTTTAATCTAGAACATATATTATAAAAGAAGATAAATTCTTTGGTAGCTTTTCATATTTGAAGCTATTAAATTTTTTTAAAAATGAATTCTAATATCTTGTTGAACTCAAAATATCTTGTAGCTAGAAAACTATGACGTATTTGAAGAACACAAAGGCACAATAATCCTTCTAAGATATACAGACATGCTTCAAAATAGAAGAGATTTTCTTCAAATTTGAATTTACTTGAATCATTGCTGATATTATTGGAATAATATTTAATATAAAAAATAAAAAGATCTATAATGAAGGTTATATGAATCTCATTAAGAAAGAAAGAATCCACTTGAATTGATATAATAGTTGCTCAAACATAAAATTTCTTGGATTTTAAGAATATTATCCATTGCTAGTTATATATATATATATATATATATATATTTTATCGCAAGATATAATTATCTTAATAAAGCATCTAATAATTTTTGTTGCTTCTTAGATTGATATATATTGTTGAAGTTGAACAAGAATAGAAACATATTCCAATAGGCTTGATGATAATTTAAAACATAAGCTAATATGTAATATTCACAATTCTTGTGATTTGTATACACAATCACTAGATGTAAAGCGTTTTTAAGCAAATGGCAAAATTCTTAGAAAGAATCCACAATAATAAGAAGTTCCTTATTGTAGATCTCATAATTAATCTTTATGGCTAAGAATTTTTTGGAATAGCATATAATTGGATATAGTTTCTTTTCTCTTTCAAATTATCATTAGACTACTCTCATTACAAAGTCCAAGGCATTGGTTTTCATAAAAAAATGGCTTTAATTTTTTTAAGTAAATCTAGACATAAGTTGTAGTGAATGTTGTTTTTAAGCAATCAAAGGCTTTTTCTTCTTTTGATCCCCATTTGAGCTTATCTTTGCATATCATAGTATATAGATCATAGCTTGATCGAATTGATCAAAGAGCCCAAATATTAATAGCAAAGGATAATAATTTTTTATTATTATTTTATTAAAGTCACAATATTATTTTATAATATAGCTATAGGATTAAAAAGTAAAAGAAGATAAATATTATAGAAGAAATAAATTGAAGACTTAGTAATAAAATTATTTTAAAAAATATAAATAAATAATAGAAAGGTAATAAAAATATTATTATTAGTATAGTTTTTTATTAAAAAGACTTTTATTTACTTTATAAGACCATAAATATGGCAAAATAAAGTAGATTAGCAAAAATAATACTATAAGTATATTTAGATATTAAAAAAAGAGATAATTTTTAGCAAAAATTATTTTAAAAAACCTTGGATTAATACCAAAGGAAGGCCGATTATAAACCAAGATCAAAATTAGATCCTAAGACACAAAACCATGTGCCTTCAATAAAGAAGAGGTTCTTTTGTTAGTCAAAAAGTAGAATTGGATAGCAGACTTAATAGGATTTCTTTAAGCATTGATTTCAAGGTTTTTGAGTATATAATAACTTTGTAAGAACTATGCAAAGTTGAGATTCTATTCAAGTGACTTTGATTATTGAAAAATAAAGTTGGTTTATATTTTAGAAAATTTTATAAGTTTTGTAATAGATCTATAAGTGAAAATTTATAGATTTATAAACATAGTTGTATTAAATGTGCATTGTAAATTATAGCTCAAACTAATACTTAAATCAAAGGTTATTAGAATTTAAGTGGGCTAGGATCTCAAAAATTAGATTTTGAGAATTAGTGAGGGTTTTTGTGATTTTGACCAATTTACTTATTAGATTAAAATAATGATTTTTTGAATTGGTAGTTAATTTAATTTTTATTATTTTTATAAAATTTTAATACATATAAATGGTACAAAAAGGAGCTCTTGATGCTAGAAGATTGACATTAAGACTAGAGAAGGAGGATGGCTGATACCTAAGCAGATTATGAGCTTTTTATTCTAATTTATAAATTCAAATTCCTTCAAATTTTGAATGTTTATTTTTAATTAATAAATTAAAAAGTGTACAAATTTTAAATAAAGATCAATGGTTAATTTAATAATATTGAGATTTTAAAATTACAATAGGATTTGATTAAGATTTTATTAGGATTTGATTAGGATTTGACTAGAATTTCATTAAGATTTGATTAAAATTTGATTAAAGTTGATTAAGATTTATTTAAAATTTATTTAAGATTTTATTAGGATTTCTTTAAAATTGATTAGAATTTGATTAGGATTTCTTTAGAATTGGCTAGAATTTAATTAAGATTTCTTTAAAGTATCTTTATGATTTTTTTATAATTTCTTTAGAATATCTTTAGAATATCTTTAGAATTTTTTTAAGATTCTTTATGGTTTCTTCAAAGTTTTTTAGAATTTTTTAAAGAATTTTTTAGGATTTTTAATGATTCTTTTTATAATTTCTTTAAAATTATTTTAGGATTTTATTAAGATTATTAAAGATTTATTTGGGATTATATTTAGAATTTTATTAGGATTATTAGGTTCTTTGTTAGTTGTAAAATTTAAGTTTATCTTCCACAACCAAGTACCTAGTGCATTCTCAAATAAGACAACACGTAATACAACAATATATCTTGAAGTTATTGGTAATTGTTGTGGTCTAGATAGAATAGAGTTTGATTGTAAAATAAGATGACCGCAACTATCACTAGATTAAAAGAAGGTATGTTTTAGATTGTAAGATAAGATAACTGTAATTGCTACTAGATTAAAAGAAGGCGTGTCTTTAGATTGCTTATATTAAATGGTCAAAATTTGGAAGCATGCTAGCTAAGTTTATACAATATTTCATAATATATTGTTGATTAAACAACCAAAATATAGTAACTTAATTTATGAGAATTTATAATTATATTATGGATGTTTAAGATACTAATAAGTAACTATATTTTTTTTTGGTTGTTAGATAAAGTTTATAGATGCTATACCTAAGTTTAATAAGACAACAAATGCAAATAGATACATTACAAGTATTTTTTATTTTAAATTTTTTAAGCCTAATATTCTTATATATTAAATTTTAATCTTGATTTTGCTACTATATTAATCTTTATTGCTTATGTTTATTTATTGTATACTTCATTCAAGCATTTGTAGCCCTCTTTGAATACGTCTTGAAGATAATAAAGTAATTGTTTCTATTAAATATAGACTTAAATATATAATAAGCAATTAAAAAGGTAGTCTTAGCCAAATCTAAGGAAATTTGGCATACTATATAAGAAATTAAGAATTGTATGCATGGTAGTTATATAAAATATCACATGATATGAACCTTGGAAGTATTGGAGATAGATAAGTATAACTTTATATCCTTGTAATTGTTAAGTTAAATTTAAATTTTATATCAACAAAAATATTTATATGATTGTGATTTTTTTTTTAATTGTATGGTCATTTTATTTGAAGAATTTAGTATTTTTTAATTATATAGATATTTAAAAATAGAACAATTAAATTTCAAATGCACTTTTTTATCAACATTTTCATGAGTCAAGGAATGTCTATACTAAAAAAAATGGTATTTAATCAATTCTTGTAATGCCCTAAGAAATCAAAGTACTTATTTTTGCATTTTGGTTGTTACAAGTACTTATAGAATTTTTATAAAATGTAGTGTGCCTCATATCCTAAAACCAAGGCTGGATTGGTATTAAGGTGGTCCCAACAGTAAACATGCCTCAGTGGTAGCTTTCACCTTGTGCATTTACAATTCAGTTTTGCATTTGTAGCAGCACTTGCATTGGTTTCAACACATTCTTGTTCAGGCCTTTTAGAGGTGCTAGTCTATGAAATGTTTGATTGGGTAGCTTTATGACTCAATACAGTTGGATTGAGTTTGTAATTTTGGAAGCCAATGAATGATGTTGTTCAATATAAAAGAATTACAAGAATTAACCAAACTACTTTTTGGTCAACATGGAGCTTCCATTGGGTGTAATAGATGGTGCCTGCAATGAGCTGTAGCCTTTGAGATGCTAATCAGCTCACCTACAACTTGCCTCTTCCCACATAGTTTAATGTGTATCTTGAAGACCTGAGCTCCAAATTAGTAAGGCTGCTTGACTACTCATTTGGTGAAGATCAAGGAAGGGGCACTTTTTGCCATCACTTGTAACAATGCTTCAAGACTATCTTAATGTTTTGAGGTGGTCAATTGAGAAGGAGAAGGATCAATGTACAGGCGGAGAATGATGTTCATGCTCAAGCATGAGGATAAGATGCATAATTTTAGATCCCACTGGCACCAGCCCTGGACCACCTGCCGCAACTAGGGCAACCTATGTCCAACAATATATCAATTGTCTATGGACTTGTTGACACCTGCAACTTGAGATTTTGAACTAAAAAGAAAAACCATCTTTTTGATGCTTGGTGTAGCTGCTACATGGACTTCTTTTCTTTGTTCTTTCTCTTTTCTCTTTCTTGGTCTTGTTCTTGGTTGTCCGAGTCCTTTTTTCTTTTATTTTATTCCTGTTTTTTTTTAATTCCTCCCCTACTCTTTTTCAATTCCTCCCCTACTCTTTTTCAATTCCTCCCCTACTCTTTTTCCTTTTTCTGTTTCTTTTGGGCGGTGAGGGGTTTGGTGCTAAGTGGGCTTCTGGAGGCTCCATTCATTGTGTATCTCTCACGAAAAGAGGAACCAGATGCAAGTAGTAATTATTGCGATGTCTCAGAAGGTCTTCGAGGTGGTGTGGTCGATGTCTATGTTTCGGAATCTCTGTGGAGCTTTATCTAGGCCTTCGTCAAGATGGATGTTGTCCTCCTGCTTGGGATCACCCTTCAAAATGTAAGAGATGTGGGGGTATCACGTATACGCAAATTATGTTTCCTGAAGGTTTCTCTAGCACATGACTTACAGCCAGTGGTGAGAAGCTGTTACTTCGTAGTAATTTTGGTAAATGTTCGGGAGAAATTCAGTGCTTCGGTGGCTCTGAAGTCCCGTGTTAACTTATGGGTACATACTCTAGGGTCTCTGGTGTCTAGGTGTTGGTTTTCTGGGGTTGTTAAAGATGCCGTACAAGTTAGTCTTATCTTCAAACGTACGCAGTGTAGGACACCTAAGCCCTGGGCTTTGAGCACTTGACTCAGCAAGTCAAATGTATTCTGACGATAAGCATCTTCATTCTCCATGACCATAGAGTTTAGAACCCAACTCGGAACAGTCGCCGAAATCTGAGTCTAACTGCTGTCTTTTGTAAACCTGAATTGTACTTTATTCTGAAGCCAGCTGGAAGGGAAGTTAGATATTTTGTGATGGGTTAGCTTTGTCAGTTGTCAAGCCAATGTGTTTATGAAGGCAGCATTACTGTCAATGTTTGATAAGATCCACCTTCAGTCACATATCAACACAGTGGAATGGCCTCAAACACCTGTTTGAAATTTGAAACCAAGCCACAAGTAACAGTCGACTTGTAAGTTGCAAGTTACTCACTGAAACTAGGGGTCCCAAGACTGTTCTTCACATATTCCTCTCCGCGCACCAAGGACCGTTTTTGAAGTTCAGATTCTGACTCAGAAGTATGAACGGCACACACTCGTCTGAAGGATGCTCTTAATCCAAACTGTCCATCATTCTACTCTTCAGCCCCTTTCGATTGGTTACGCAGATCGCTTACTTATATAAGTTACGTTGCGTCGGAATCTGAGCACATTGCAAGGCGGAATGTCTGCGATAAAGCAGATTCTTGTTTCGCCATCCCAGCGGAGCCATATCGACGGATTGCCCAATACTTCAAGTTTACAAACCTTAATTTTAGGTTACCATACCGTAAACTGAACTGCAGACCTTGACATGTTCAACCCATCCCTGAAACCTTACATTTACCTGCGAGGAAAACGTTAAATAACCCAGGGAATGAGTGGGTAACAAAAGTCGTGATCAAGGTGTGTGATACACCAGGTCTGGCGTATTAGAAATCCCTGTGATTTGCTCAGAGAAAGTACCACACTTAGTTCTGTGCAGCTCAGCTCAGGGGCAACAACTGCAAGGGAGGACACAAACGGAGGCTCGCTGACAGAGACCAAAGTAATTTTCTTATAGACTGCACTGGACGGGATCCATGCGCAGCTCCCAGGACACGCAACAAGACAACTCTGCCATAGCTCGACGGTCACCATTCACTTTCCCAGTTAGAACTTGCATCATTGCATGCGAATTGTGTCTTATCCTACATTACATTCTGTAAACATTTAGCTGTACAAAAACTTTTTCCTCCATCAATTTGTCATGCTAAACTTCTATCTTTAGGACAGCTTGGTTTCCCCATCCCTTAACGGGCCTAGATCACACATCGGCTGGGTTTTCATCGCTTGGACGGAAGGTTCCCTTTGTTGCGTGCAAAGCGAATGACGTCACTGGAAACTATTATTGCCGAGAAGGGTAGAGTATAAATGGAGTGCTCATCAAGAGGGGTGTGACCAAATCATGTTGGGAGCCATGTCTTGGAACACCATCCTCACCCTCCTTCATTCAACCCCCTTCTTTTTCCAGCAAAAGGTCGACAGATGCCTCGAATCATAGGAATCAATCAAGGCTACATCTCAGGCTTTGCTCTTGTTAGTTTGAGTTGCTTTTGGATCATTAATGCTCCTCAGCTACCAGGCTCAAGCAGCTCGGTGAGAAGTTAGCTGGGGATGAAAATGGAAAATTTGATAAATCCTACCATGACGAGCACTTGTCAGCGCCGTGGACCATCTATAGGCGCTTGCCAGCTTCGACACATTCAAGTGCAGCATTATGAATGCCCTGTGAGTTGCAGAAAATATGATGATTCTCCGACTGAAAACCACTGAGATGTGCGGTGAAAATCACCATCACAGACAACTTGCTATGTTTTTCTTTACCGAATTGTCGCATGGGTGTAGGGCCACAAAAGATGCGATCGTAGCACCGTGTAGAAAAAAGCAATCAAACCTATCACTCATGCTGGCCAATGTAACGAGACTCGACGAAACTATTTTCAAATAAAATATTGGGAGGTCTGCTAGAAGACAATGTTATTTTATTTTCCGATGGTTGTCATCATGAACAGTGGTGGACAAACTGGCTAACCCGTTGGAAAAGTAGAATTTTGGTCGTGCGACGGATCGCAGTAACGCGAGAGTTACGTTGGGGGGGAGGGGGGGTGGGATGGGAGGGGCAAGCGGAAAGAAAAGGGAGGGAAGGGGAGGCAGGACAGCATTGAAGGAGGGGTGAGGGTGGGAAGGGGTGATCCGCGAGGAAGGAGGCGCAATCACATGGAGATCGCATCATCCATATCCCCCGCCTCCCCTCTCAGCCGTGCAGTGTCATCCCCTGCACCATCTCTGCAGAACTACTGCGCCTGCCTGCCTGCCCAATCCTTCCTGCTGCACTGCCACGAGAAGCGTGCAATCATCCTCAATCTCATGCTAGACTGTCACCGCACACGAGCCATGTATCCAGCGAGACGAGGTAGTTCCAGCTTCTCGTAGCCGGCGCTAGACTGGTACTGCCACTGCCGCTGCCTCTGCCACCTTCGGAGTGATCGATGATCCAAGGTTTATAATCTCGTCCTAGAGTGGAGTGTTCTAGATCAGCTGGATTGTTGCCTCGCAGGACCCCAGTATGACTGTAAGAGATCGTCGTAATCTTTGCTGTGTCCATGGTTTATTGTTACGGAGGAAGCTAGAACTAGTGTGTGTTTCCTGTAGTACGACTAGTGTTGTTGTTTTTTCCTAGTATTAGGAGTGCGATGCATATGAGGAATGCAGTAGAGGAATAATTGATTTTGTAGCTTGCAGCCTGTTGATGTGCAGTGGGAAAGATTGGAAATGAGTAGCTTCAGTGGGTTTGGTGGTTCTAGGCTTTGAGGTTTCTACACGGAGGAAGAATCGGAGGATTATAGTTCGCAATTCAGCCACCGGAAACGACTTGAAGGTGAGGAACGGCAGTAACGACCCAGGAGGTTTCACACCAGGCTTGTCTATTTAAATTGCTGCTTTCAATTGGCTTTTGAGGATTGAAGATGCAGTGGTTTAGTGGATCTAGGATCGTTTCATAGCTTGCAATTTGCTGCAAACGTCTCTGTAGATTTTTAGAATTTTAGAAGCTTTACTTACGGAATTTCTTTGACGATGAGCAGTTTGTTCCGTCGACTGAGAGTAACGGTGGCAGACACGATGAGAAGGCCGAGATGTAGGAAGGGGCTGTATACAAGTGATTGATTACCGGTCTTGAAGTCCCATGGCTCTCGAAAGTTTTCTCGCTGAGTGTGGAGACTGGAAAGAGACGGGACAATAGATTGAGTTTTTGGAGGGGATTGAGTGTTCACAGTACTGTTGTTAAGCAAGCTGCCTTTCGTTAGAACTGTGATCAAAATTCGTTGCAGCTCAAATATACGAATCTCTTGGTGACAAGCTACAGTGGCACTGTTTCATGGTGATCTTGGGTCAGAAAAGACGACTTCTGCTGGAACTAATTGTGGAGTTTTGATTGGGGGCCATGGTAGTATTAGATATGTCGATCGCAACAGTGGTCAAAGTGCATCTCCGGGGCTTAGACTGATGAAGCGAGCCTACAACGAGGACAGGGATGGATGCAGAAGCGTAGGAGCGAGGGGAAACCTCTCTCACGATTCATGAGCCTGAAAAGCAGGGTTTATGAGCCGATCGGTAGGAGCATCGTCCGGAGAGAGTAGGGAGGAAGGGATTACGAATCAATCTAAGCTTATTAGTTGCACGGATATTGAGTAATGCACCATTGAGTCCTGTGATCTGCATGAGAGCGTCGATCGGTCGCATGTTGTGACAAATCTATGAACTCGAGAAATGGGAAAGAAAACGCCACTTTCTCCAGCGCCAGGGGCTGGCAGCCGGAGGGATGACACGGAAGGACAGTTACTGAGGGAGCTCGAAGCTTTAAGCCAAGTGCTCTACAATGCAGGCTTACAGAATGGCCGGCCACCGTTAAAAGACACTCCAGCGTCTCATCTGGTCGCTAGTCTTCCAGGCCCGAGGAGATCACAGGAGCAAGATTCTCTCCACCCCAGAAGCGGAGCATACCCACCCCAGTCGCCACACGTCGGCGACAGAAAAGAAAACCAAAGAGAGGATTCGACAGGTCTCAATGGCTACTCCAACAAGAAAGAGAGAGACGGTCGCTCTGAAGATCAGCCACCATCGCCATACCTGAGCTCAAGAAGCGTAAAAGGCCCTGCATCCGCCTATCTTGGAGAACTGGATGGAATCCAAACCAAGACTAAAACCGCAACAATTATGAGCCTCAATGGAATCGTTACCAATGGTAAGAGCACTTCCTTCAGAAAAGCGTGGAGTAGAAGATCAGAAGAAGGCAAGCCACCCATGGCTACAAGGGGTTATGAAGTGCCCAAATCTTCACAAGTGGACGCCCGGAGAAGTGTGGATGGTGCACCTCCTTCTTATCATGAGGCTCGAAGAGCAGAGAATCTGCTTCTCAAGAATTCCAATGTGGGTGGACAATTTGGGCTTGGTTCTCCAGATCTGCAGAGTCGGCGAAGTGAGAACAATCCCTACATTGGCACTGTGGCCGAGAGGGATCACAGCGGGGTTACACAATTGTCTCGTGGGAAGGAACTACAATCGCCCCGACTTGGATTGTCTTCCGGTGCAAGCGAGCCCACGACTACGAGATCAGCAGGAAGTTTGAACAGCACCGAACAGACACTGGCTGCGGCTGCGGCTGCTTTGAGGTCCCCAGGCAAACGAACTTCAGCTCGCTCTCAGTTGCGTGTCTCGCAATCTGAGGACCTTGGAAAGAGGATCGAGGTATACCGGCTTGATGGTAGAAACGGGAGGGTTGAGGATGATGAACCTGATAGGAGACTGGTGCCGTGGCATTCGCAGGATTTTGAGAAAGATTTGTCCGAGGTCTCCAACTTCGCGCAGTGGCAGGAAGGTAACACGCAGTTCAGCAAGCACCTGGAAGCGTCGAAGGAGAAGAAGAGTCTTTGGATCTGGAAACCCTTTCGGGCTATAGCACACATTGGCCTGCAGCGATTCAACTGTATGTTCACTGTGCGTTTACATCGGATTCAAAGCCTTCTCCCTGTCATGAATGGGCTCCGTCTCGCAGTCACGTGGAAAAGAAAAGATACGCAAACACGGAGTATGCCGGCTCGCGTTTTCCAAGGCGTAGCACAGTTTGAGGAGACTCTGAAGTTAAAAACACACGTGTTCGGCATTAAGGATGGCACAAAAGGCATGAAATTCAAACCCAGAAACTTCGAACTCGCTGTGATCGCCCTTGATGTTGATGAGAATACCCTTGGAAAGCACAAAATGGACCTCACCCGGCTTCTTCCTAAATCCACCGAGCGTCGTGATGAGGAGAATGACCGTACCTGGGCGACGAGCTTCAAGCTCGCGGGGAAGGCCAGTGGCGGAATCCTACTTCTCACATTCGGATGCCAACTGCTTAACAAAAACTCCGAACCAACGAGCAATTTGTCAAGTGCGAGGTTTGAATACCCCGATATCAATCCCATCGGATCCTACAGCAGCTTGCCAAGTTCTCCGGAAGGAACCACCCAAAGAGACTGGTCATCCTACGTTGCTGATTATTCTCCTGCTACGTCCGAGCTCACGTCTGATAGTGAACTCACGAAGATGGAGCACCTCAACCTAAACGATGAGCAAAGTCCTAATGAAGAAAACCGTTCCACTGGAAAGACCAGCCAAAGGGGTCAATCTCGACCCAGCTTTACAAATGACGAGGATTTCCCAGGAGCGCCGAAGAAGCTGTCCTTCAGTCAACCAGCAACTCGTGGTGGAGGAGATTTGAATAAGGCTTCTGACGAGGAAGACGATGACTCTGAGTTCAATGTAGTGTATCAGGGTCACGAAATCAGTGCTATTGTGGATCCTGGTCCTCCTCCGCTGGAGAACGACGATGCTGCAGCAGACAAAGACACTGTCCAAGGGTTGTCAGATGGAGATGCAGATGCCGGCGTCCGCGGGGGCTCAGCGGACGGTTAGTATCATACTCAGCTTTTTGTAGAGGTTCTTCATTTCTTGAAGTAAGTTGCATCTCTGAGTATGGACGTGAAGGATCTTGCGCAAAAGATTTAGGATATACACTTACGTTTTTGACTGACTCCGCATGGAGGCTGCACGCTAACCAATTCATAGTCTTCTGAATGTCGATTTGGTGGATACTGCAGTTATTGAAGCTCAGGTCGGCGAGGCTGTGGTGGACAACGCGGAGGTTCTGTCTAATGACGAAGATTCGAAAAGATCAGAACCGAGTGCTCTGAGTCCGCAGCCAGTCAATCCACGACCAGCAGAAAAAGATGGTGATGAGAAATTGCCTCAGGGAGTAGGAGAGGCAATGAAAACCGATGAAAATGAAAAGAAACAAGAGAGTGTAGTTGAGGATCACGAAGAGTGGAATGAAGGCATTGTAGAAGACTTGGAAGAGCTGACACGGTCATGGTTGGTTAGAGAACCAGCTAACGCCATAAACGAATCCTTATCAGACGACAACGAGAATGAGAACACACTAAGTGTGGTCGTTGTAGAAAGCAAAGAAGACAAGACAACGAACGTTACCGTTTCAAAGAGCAATGTCAAAGACGACAAAAGCGTTGAATCAGTTCAGCCGATCCCAACTCCCGAACTTCAGGAGACATCGAAGGAAGAAAATAAGGATGCTGGCGCCGACGAGGATGACCATGACCTAGTCGCTGATGAGTTCTTGAGCTTATTGATGGACGAAAGGGGATCTGAAAGTGCAGACTATTCTCCACGTGCTCTGTTCCTACAACAGTTGGAACAGGAGGCGCTGATAGAAGGTGGCTTAGAGTTGAATTTTCACTTGCCAGAGTATGCAAAGTTCAGAATGGGCGGGATGCAGGACAAGGTTGATGAGAGCCCATCCCGCAAAGACAACAAGGACTCGCCGTTGGACTCTGACACCATCGCAGATTCAGGTTAGTTGTTGTCTGAAAAAATCAACACCGTCGTGCCCTCAAGACTGAACTCTTTCTGACTTTTAGTAACTTCGTAGTCTCGTTTTGAGTACAAATTATGGTTATAGGGAAACGGGTCTGTAAAATGAGTCGAAGCTTAGATTCACTGGGTAGAAGCTGTCCCACTCCCCTCCAACTTAGCTTAAGCCTCAATGTGATTATTGCAAGACATGATGCGAGGGATTTGCTGTGTGCTACTTTCAGATTGGGGTAACGAAGACAACGAGGAGCTTGCAGCTATCATAGACGCCGCTGAAGTAGAGCTGCAGAAAGCAACTCAAATATTGCAAAGCAAGGCGCGAGCTAAACTGCTCGAAGACGAGGAAACCAAGGCTCTTATGCAAGAATGGGGCCTCAATGATAAAGCGTTTGACGCACCTCAATCCCAGACGTCTCCTGATTCTAATCTTGCTCTTGTTCCTTTGCTACCACCACCTCCGTTGGGCAACGGACTAGGCTCTGTGCTGCATATTCGCAATGGTGGCTCCCTGCGTTCTATAAGCCCTACACACTTTCAAGGAGGTAGAGTTGGTGGAGGGCTGGTGATGCAAGTATCTAATCCAGTTGTGGTGCCATCAGAAATGGGGGCAACATCCATGGATCTATTGCGCCGGATGGCCGTGGCAGGAATGGAGGGTATGGCTGCCCAGGCAATGATGGCTATGCCCTTGGAGGATATCACAGGAAAGCCATTGGATCTAATTTCATTTGAGCAAAGACCTGCAAGCCTTAAAGAATCGCCTGAAAGTTGTCAGAACGGGTAAAATTATAATCCCTAGCATTTTAGAACTTCACTGGTTTGCAGCAAATTCAATTACATTCTATTCCCTGGGGCTACTAAATTTGGTGATCTCATGCTAACACTGGTCAATCATTGTGAACAGAGTTGCGGCTTTAGGGCATGATGAAAGTAACTCGCTAACATCACGAGAGACGAGCAACATGCTATCAGCAATGAATCCCTACAGAAATGGAAGTAGGAGCATGCGGAATGGAACTACTGCAAGTTCGAATGACGAATACATTGGTCTTGAAGATATAGCACCCATGGCCATGCTAAAGATTGAAGCTCTTGCTCTGGAGGGCTTGAAGATACAAGCGGAGATGGCTGACCAAGATGCACCCTGTAGTGTTGAAGTCATGGCAGATGAAGCAAACTTCAAGAGAGCAGGCAACAGAGTTAACATGCTCAATGGGCCGACAGGGATATCTTTGTTAGAGGGAGGTGCGGAGGACGACAACTTCATGTCCATGGCGGTCTCCTTGGACGAGTGGATGCGCCTCGATGCAGGAGTTTGTGGCGAAAGCGAGACCGAGGAACAAACGATGGCCATCATTGATGCGCATAAGAGTGACAGTAAGGTTTACGGAGGGCAAAAAGACAACCAGGTGGCGATTCAGAACTCACGAACGGGTCACAATCGAAAGAATGCAAGCTCCGGCTTTATGGGGGATACCATAACTCTTGCTATGTTGGTGCAGCTTAGGGACCCGTTACGAAACAACGAACCTGTGGGGGCGCCCATGATGGCTCTTGTACAAGCAGAGAGGGTGATGATACCTCCTCAGCCGAAGCTGGGGCGCCGCATGCCAAGTAAAGGTAATGACGAGGAAGAGAACGAGGACCCTCAGCCACCCCGATTCAAGATTGTGGATGTCACAGTGTCTGGGTTGAAGACGAATAAAAGCTCTAATCCCAACCGGAGGACAGAACTCTGGGGTAACCAGAAACAACTTCAAGCAGGGACGCGATGGCTCGTTGCCCATGGGATGCAAAAATCAACGAAATCACACCCGGCATTGAAAGGCAAGACCCCGTCTCAGCCTAAGTCTGCGACACAGGTAAAAGTACAGCGAGGGGAGACTTTGTGGAGCATCTCAGGTCGAGTACATGGAACTGGTGCGAAGTGGCGAGACTTAGCTAAAATGAATCCTCACATTCGCAATCCGGATATCATCTTTCCTGACACAACCATTCGAACACACTAACATTGATAGAATGCACATTGCACACATTTGATAAAATTTCAGAAATCGAGTTAGGTTGTAAAGACAGCGTGGGTGGTGGGTCGCTGGTTCTCCTTTCAGTTCTGCGTATCTATTAACAGAGTAAGGAAATGCAGAATTGAAACATTGTACATTCATAAGAAGTGAATGATTCTTCACGTCTGGCGACCAGTCTCACGTAGACTGCTCTATTGCACTTCGTCAGATGCTAGTTCTTTAGTAAAAGCGTCTGATCAGATTTCATTCTTTATCACTAATTGCCGTTTCTTACAGCTCCACCTGAGTTCGTTATGCTCCCTATACAAGTAACGCCATGAGTAAGCAAACGATGACATATCGCAGTTAAACGACATCTACGATACTTGTGACACCGCTGACGTACTAACTGTCATTGGCACACAATTGCTTCTCATTTGGCTTTCAAGTATCACTCCAGCGGGCAACAAGTAGGTTTCTTTGCGGTCATTCGTAAACGGTATTTGATTGGTGTTGTCCGTCTCACAGGGGAATCAGTCTAAGCATCAGTTTCTGTGAGGAACTGAAAATGGGAATCTCAGACACCAACTTTCTAAAACCAAGTAGGATAGAACATGGACCCATGATTTCCGATGTGAAGAAGTCTGGCATTAAATTTCAAATGCTACTGTCAGTCTCCACTTGATTTCTGCTCCAAACAAAACTGTGATTACCTGGTCGTACACTCCTTGCGGTACAGAGCGACAAAGCCATAATTAGAACGAAACTCTAATGGTCCATATTCACTTCTTAATTTGCAGTGTCTCATGTTGATTCCGAATTGTGGATTTCATTCCTGTTCAATGACCCAACATTTCTTGTTTTCAAAACATATCGACTATATCTAATGGCCTCCTCTTTCACTGTGAGCATATGTTTCTATTATCACCAAAAATGTGCAGCTCCATGAATACTTTACTCGCCACCATCAAACATGGAGAGTAAGATGTCTTCTTCACAAGAGCTCTCATTCCTTTGAGTATGTGCATCGACCCATTCCACCCACCATCAGCAAAGCCATGCAAACCATAATCTGCCATCATGATGTTTAACCATCAGTAGAACCTTTCAGATTGCTGACATCAATATAGCTGAGGTTTGGATTTTCATCAATTATCTAGCCTGAATGTAGAGATTCCTTGAGAACGTTTTACCAGTTACCAATGTTTACAAACACAATCCAGTGAAATAAGAGAACACACCTCGGCTGATACCCGCATCAAACCATGAAGCTGGCTTTGATTTTGGCTTGCAGTGCCTCTTTGGTTTGCAATTTCTCTAGATTTGGATCTGCATAGTTCAAGAGAATCATCATACACTGATATCTCGGAAAACTTTTAAAAGATGTACAGATAACTAAACTATTTTTTTGTACTTAACTAATGCAATTGAAGATAGCTCACAATTAGATTGCTCTAAAGATGTATGTCTGTAGCTAATCTCAGTTCCTAGCCTTATCTTCACGTTTGCACATGAAATTCTAAAGGACACAATTCAACAACCACTACACAAGACTGTATCTGCAAATGCTTTCAAAAACCAACCCTAAGGACGGTAATCCAATCTTCCCCTGTCACAAATACCGTGACGCGCAAAGCCCTCTCTAGGCCATGTACTTTACTTTCCAACGCTGAAACCCTAAACCTTAATCCAAAACCCTCGATATGGTTTAAATTTAGCAAAAACCATTAAGGATTTTCAGAAAATCAACATTTACTTCTTTTTCTCAGCAAACAACTCTTAAGGACGACACATATAAGCCACTTTCGCAACCAAAACAGAGATTGCTGCCTTCTACTCCAAACACATTCCCAAAAGGAGGATGGCCCTTTTTAAATTAGTTGTACTAAGAAACCGATCTACCGAAGACATTAAATGATGTTGACAAGATGTATTCTGTATTTTAGATGCTGGAAAGGGATATTTCTCAAGCGGCGCATCTATCAAAAGGGAGGTAGTGCCGAACTTACCTCGTTGGTTTCCAAAACTAGCGAGGGGAGCGAGCTCTTCCCTATTGCTCTTCTCTATCAGATCCCGTAACCTGGTAGAAAGCGGCGGCAACCTGCTCCAGATTCAAATTATCTCTTCCATCACACTCAACACCTCCAATCGTCGCCTTGTACAAACACCACAATCTCCGCCAGCACCACTCCCTGATCCCTAAAATCCCCTCCCTGCAAAAAGCTTCCGCAACTAACGCCAAAAATCCTGAATGCAGAGCATCTCCATCCAGAACTCACCTGCTGCCGGCTCGATCGATTTCCTCTTCCAAAGATGCACGAAACCTGGAAAATCGCTCCAGCACGTCCCGATTCTCACACCTGAAAGCCTCCAGCAGCTCGGACTCGCGCTCCCTCATCTTATTCAGCTCCTTATCCTGGTCGATGAGACGCACCGCCAGGAGCAGCGTGGACGCTGCGAGGGCCATGTTGCCCAGCCCATGTTTCTGCCTCTTCAGTCTCTGCCAGAATGTAATATTTCCTTCTCCAATGCTGCTCATAGTGAAAGTCCGAGTGATGCTACCACATATCACCACATATCTCGCGAGACAAACCCTAAGGAGGTGCAAGAATACGCTGCACTCTTGTGCCTTTCCAGCGAAGAAGCTAGTGGCCACCCGACACCGCAAGCTAATGGCCGAGGGAGACTCCAGCGCGAGACTCCAGTGGATGGATGATTTAGTGGATGGGTAATTTGCCCAGTATGGACGAATGAACTGTCTCGGACTGATAGGTGGCAGATGAATGAATTGCCTCATGTGGATGGATGGATATGTTGACGCACATGGATGGATATGTTGACGCACATGGATGGACTACCATCCAGCCCAAGCATCGGGCTGTGGCAGGAATATATATTAATCATAAATCAGATCAAAACATCGATATTACACCTACTTACATTTAATTGTATCAAAGCACATCAATTTATATTAATTAAAATATACTACGAATTGAAATGTAAATTTAAAAACAAATATACAGGTGGACCTAAATACAATACACACAAAAAGAAATATCAATTTTTCAACATAAACCATTGCTTTACTTCAAAATGAGAATTTTCAAAATTATATTCATAAGTTTAGCATTTTTGCTTTAATGCCAATTGTGGATTTTCCTACAAGTTTCGGTTTTCAAGTCATGACGATCACTAGTTCTGAAGATATGTCGGTAGAGGTTTGTTTAAATTTAGCACGAAATTAGAAGTGATCCAAACAAAACAAATGTTCTTCCACTTAGGATTATACGTCCACAGTCACACACTTGCAAATAAATTTTATTCCAAAATTACCAGATCGATTGGATGATTCTTCTTTGTTAGTAAGCGATGCACACTATAGATGAATGAGGAAACAACATGAAGTTCTTTCGCAATAATAGTTGTAGAATTGTGTTGTCTAAATCATTTCGGAAGTGCTCTTGAAATGGCAATCCGAAATGGTAGTCGTGGGACGAGATGTCTTAGGATAAAAGCATTTCTTCTACATTCTCTAGCATCACTGCATCACTTTAGCTCCAACATGAACCCATTTCTTTTATCTGAAAGTTTTGAGTAGTGCAGTATCTTACAAGAAATTGTCTCATTTTCTCGCTGCCGATACTCTTAAATTCACAATATAAATTACAAAACTCAAAATATGGTTAATATGGAAGGTCCAATCCGGCAACTTCCTGTTTAACATCGGTTGCATGAAATAGATTCTGGGGCAATATAGGGTCATCATTGCGTACAACATAGGAGAAGGAGATCACCCACTTCATGGCAATACTGGCCCAACTCTTACAATCGGAATTTACAAGGGTCAAAAAGTATACAAAGGTGGAGCGAGGTAATTGACCTGCAGTGTCTTGTTCCAGTAGCAACTCAAGTTTCCTAAGGGCATGGAACTGTCTTACGTGAACTTTGGTGCTCACAAAGTCGTTCTGAAAAGAACATGCACGCTTACATGATAATTTGCTGCAAGATAAGCTATAAAATAATTGCTTATTTCTACTCAGATGACTAGGACTAACCACAGAAGAATGCTAAAAAAAAAAAACCTGTTCTATGTATATAGCAATAACCTGGTCTCCCATAAACAATGTAGGAAAGTGCATCTCCTAATTCATGTATTTTCGACAATTTGATGATCCACAAAGGCACGGCACTTTTTGTGTATCCTCCTCATCAAATCGATAATTGTATCTGCAACCCATAGATCATGTATCCAGACAAAAAAAACTGTAAGAAAAAACGGACATAAAAATGTGCAACAAGACAACTCAAATCCCAGTAGGTAAACTATAGAGAATCAAACATATCTATGCAACAGTCATTGACATCCAAGGTATAATTGGGAAAGCTAGGCTCAAAACTATGACCTACTGTATGCGACACATGATGTGGACATCACACGACTCTGGCACCATGAAAATTTCTCTCCAGAATGATGAAAGCTGCTATTCTTACAGATCGTGAGGGAATTAGAGAATAAAATTTGCTTACGTCAGTTCCTCTCCAGCTGCAATGTATTTTCGTGCAATGAGAACAATCCGGCTGTCCCCCTCCCCATCATCCCTCTGAAAATCGAGAATCTTGGCGTAACAGCTCGGATCACACTGAAATATACGCAAATGATGTATGCATGAGGAGGTATCACATTGATGACATAGCAACATCAAAACTGAAGAGAGCCAAGGTTGAGAACAGCGTTGAACAGTCTACATGGGAGGTTATGTTAAAAGCAAAATTAAAAAGAAAAGGTTATGCACATCATCCTATAAAACTTAGCATTATCTGATTCACTGTTTCATGAAACACTATGCACTACTAGTGGGACTGCATGTCAGTTGCTTGTCCCCATACTTCAAAATCCAGCGACAATATCATCGATTCTCAACATACTCTGGTAAGAAAAATTAATTAATTACTTCAAAACAAAATAACCTCAGTGTCTTCTCAATAAATAAATAATCTCAAACCTAAAAGAAAGGGACACATCTGATGATTCTGTGATACTGGTACAAAGTTAACAGTAACTTACAGAGTGATTAATAAGACGTGCAATGTTGCCTTTGTCGGTGGCATCAATAACAATCTCTTCGTTGATTTTGAACAACTGGAACAAATAAGAGATGAAGAAAAATAATGAAACTTCAGAAAAAATTCATAATAAAAACATATAAATGACATGCTTAATAATTGCAAGAAAATTGCATGACTAAATCACAAGTGTAACCTTCACCCATCAACGCGACATAAAAATATGTAAAAGGCGAGGGCCCCTGTATCATATAAATGTAAAAAGAAAACAAGGTAAAACATGTAACATGTAAGAATAAGATCGAAAGTAAACGACAGCACGTACATAGCAATCTTTTCCCTCCTTATGGTACCGGATCTCACGAAGGTCTGCAACGCTGCCCCGCACACGTTCTCCTCTGTACTCTATAACCTAAGTACCAAGAACGTCATAATATATTAGTTACGATATTCTTTACAGGATGTAAAAACAAGCGTAAAGGAAGAGAAAAATACACAAGTTCATATAGGAACTCTTATTAACGACAGTGTCTAAGGTGAAGGTACTGCGATTGTCACTTTAACTCGGGAACCGTTCTAGATGGCTCATGCACGAACAAACTCCCTAATACACCTGAATCACATGCTGCTCCTAGGTGGTGATGGTTTAAGGACCAAGCATGATGAGCATTCTACAACTTAATCGCTAAATATGGATACGCATAGTGAATACTATATTACATCCAAGAAAGCAAAAACATTTCTACTCACAATCTTCTGAATAATTAGAAAAAATTGAATAGGAAAGCTAAAATATAGTCATTTCCTGCATTTTTTTAAAGTTACCATTTCCCCCTCCTGGATTGCACGTCGAGAAAAGAGGCCCCATCCATGAATTGCAGACTTGCCAAAACACACAGTTTTCTTCTCTGTTTTCTGTAAGGACAAAATATTATGACAGTTCAGTACCAAGAAGGAATTCAATGCCAGGATCGGGATGATCATTACTTAGGCAAACAACTGGTCGAGGTTTCAAATTATATTTAAACCTACAAAGAGGGGTAAGTTCTTACCGTCAAATAAAAAAATGAATAAAAGCACACCAAAGATACCAAAAGTATATCAGGAATACCACCATTATTGGAACTTTGTTTAGGAAAAACAGATCTACGTTGCAATTAAATACTGTACGTGTCATGGAACAGATTCTAGGTATCTAATTCAGTACCTAAAAACGGCAATCGAATACGTTTCTCAATGTATCAAGACTACGATACCTTGGGGTTTGGCCATAATATTCCAACGCAGTAGTAATTGAATTAGCATCACCTATGATTGCAACAAATGGATGTCTGATAAGTCAAGTGGTACCTGGAGGAATTTAAGCCGTTCTTCGTTTGTGAAGACCTTTCGCTGGTCCAGCACAGCAAAATCCTGTTACAATGCAGCCAACACATTGGTATTAAGCAACGTAACGTCCTACGGATTGGGTCTTCTCAAGGCTACACTATAAAACACATATCGTTTCCTAAAGGATATACAAATTGGGGGCAGAGGAAAAATAATTATCACAAATAAATAAATGAATGAATGAAGAAGAAGAAGAAGAAGAAGAAGAAGAAGAGGGTGTTTGTTTAGAAAAGAGTCTGCGAAAGCACATTGAGGATGAATGTGGCTGAATATTTTTCTTCGAAACAAAATTATCCACGCTAACTATACTGTAAACTTGAGTCGGATCGAACTGCAAGCATATAGCCTCACCCTCAAACTATTGATGTTTTCAACAGTATTCCAGCTGACACCCGACACGCGATATGCGATAGCTTTTCCTCGCTTCTGTTGCACCTCATAGCTGTTAGCTCACTTAGAAAGATGTGGTCCAAGAGATTAATCCAATTAAGTTGAACAAAAATTCGGAGATGGACTTCATCTCACTTTATTTTCTTGACAGCCACAGAGTTCAATACATTGTCTGAAAAACAAAACAAGGTCAATGAGAAGGAGTTGTCAGGATCCCATCAAAAGATACCATATATTTGGCCTTCGCGTCGTAGGTGGAGTAAGGCAGACATCTTGCTGCTACTGAATACGTGTCACTTCTGGTGTGCTCCAACGATGTGTTTCCAGTACCTGAGGCATAACCTCCAAATAAACTAACAACACTCTCCGTCCCACTTGGATGTGCCGCGTCCCTTTTAACGGGGATCTTACCCGATGGTGATTTTAACATGAGGTGCATGTCTGGATTTGGAGTCCTGCACCATGCAATACTCGAGACGTAAGTATGCATAATCACACTCCTATAATACAACTTTGACATTCAAGGACATTCATTTGTAACAACCACAACGACTTTCAGTGATTGTTCTGCAAAGCTGATTCTCGTGAGTCTATTCAAATCTGAGTTTCTGCCTAATCAAATATTCAGAAACTCTCGGACAAACTGCGAAGTAAGAACTGGAACAGCATATACAATGTGCATAACATCAGTGAGACTATACATCCAGCAGGGCGAGCCTTCTTGTTCATCAAAGTAAAAATAAACTCACCTGTGTATGCTGCAAAACAGATTCATCTGTGTCATTTCAAGTCCATTTTTAGTCACCGCCTTCATCTGCACATACACAATGACAGTGCCTTCAAAGTTCAACAAACATCTGAATTATTCACATAAGACAAAAAAATCAAAATTTAATTTTTCAGGTTCAAAGAGAAGCAGAAAACCATCTCAAGGGACTCCGAATAGATATCTTTAGCAGACAAATCTCATCTAAGGATTGGTCGAATAATGATATCTGGTGTAATTGACACTGGCAGAAAGAAAAACTTCTAAGTTAAGTACCTCCTCACAATTGGCATGAGAGAGGACCACAAATCCAATAAACAAAGACGAGCCCCAATCATTTAATTACAAAATCAAACAAAAAGAAAACCTGTGGCTACAGCAGAGGTGGAAACTGTTGCAAAAACAAACCCCAGTTATGATATGAGGAACACAGTAAGCAAAAAAAAACTTAAGAACTGCATGCTGTAGATGTTCCTCGAGAGAACATACCTCCATGTGATAGCAAGATTTGAATGCACACATGATATGAAATGATCTTCGGCAATTTTTGTGGGCACAAGACACACAGACCCCATGCACTTGTTTACATATTCCACATTTCTGCAAAAGTTCTCAACAAATCAGAGTCAATCGAAAAATTAAGTACCAGCTTGTAACAGAAAATCCTCATTTGAGGAATCCACAAAACTATCCTACATTGAGTCATATAAGGGAGTATGCCCAATCTAATTCTATGTATGTATTTGTACCTTTCATCACACACGAATTATACAAGTCTGAAGTGCTAATATAAATATCTAGATGTTTACCTGCTGAAACGTGCTTAGATGTACGTTGGTGAGGCCTTCGGCGGGTTCCATTTTAACAATGTTTTTAAACTTCACCTCGGGTACAAACCATGCACAGGTCACATGCACCCACAAATTCGCAGTATTCGACGGCTTCAATGCCCCACCTGTCAAGAGAAAACGATTGTCACGTGGTACTTCCACCTGCCTCAATTATAAACAATTTTTCTACGATTTCGCACACTATGTTTCACTATCATTACTACCTAAGTGCAACTACCGTCATAACTAACATACCCTCCAGTTTGCAGGATGAATTTCGGAACTGCGGAAACAACTATATCAACTTGTGCACGTATACTAAATACACAATTGGGAAGCTACTCGAAGTTTGATGCATGCGATCAACAAATATTTCTAAACCTAGATAATAAGGGGATGCATAAACAAACTACAGCCAAATACTACTAAGTAAATTAAACCAGAAAGATGAGGCACTTACCTCTAACGGGACACAGGCAGCACTCCCGCTCAACGTCTGGGGTTTCACAAGCTCTGCATACCCATGATCCTACACTATCTGATGCCCTTACACCATAGCACTCCTCGTGTACCGCTATCTGGCACCTGTACAATGAAGCAAGTACGCTTAACCACCGAGATAGTTCAACACC
The DNA here is from genome assembly GCA_036785485.1 of Physcomitrellopsis africana. Classification (NCBI taxonomy): domain Eukaryota; kingdom Viridiplantae; phylum Streptophyta; class Bryopsida; order Funariales; family Funariaceae; genus Physcomitrellopsis; species Physcomitrellopsis africana. The sequence goes on along the minus strand of JAWRVF010000122.1, from coordinate 18,627 downwards.
CGGGCAAAAATACAAAAAACTAGCATGCCCCACTTTGACTGAAGTTCTTGACTGAAGAAAAGAAATAGCTGAAGTATCAAAAGAAAAAAAAAATTAAAAACAAAAAAAACAAAAAAACAAAAACAAAAAACAAAAAAAACAAAGCAGAACGGAAAGTAATCAGATCATGTGGAGCAAGATAAAGAGCATGACAGAATGTATCACCGATTGCAAATAATCATCTTATTATGGTGCCAATCTTCAACCATACGACATACAGCACATCTCTCTGATGTCCAGGTAGCGTCCACAGGCTCATACGGTTCTGTTCAACGTTGTACATCCTTGTTAAAACACAATCAGCAGAAAGGATGTTCTTAGACATAATGATCCTTGGATCAAAACTAAAATAGGTTAGCACCAAAGTAGAACAATATTGTAATGCCTCTAAACAGAAAGCAGATAAAGCACAAATTCGACGAAACTAGAACCCCGTAAATAAAAGCTAGATATGGATGAATATGCAATAGTATTGCAGATTATGATAGAATATGCAGAGAAAAAGGTTGCTTATTGTAACTGCGACAAGAGGATCTGTACATGCAAGCTGTTGTGCAATAAAACATTTAAGGCTCACAAAAGTAATGTGAAGTGACCCTACGATCAAGAGTGGCAAGCAATGCCTGCTCCTTGGTTCTGGTTGGAACGAGATCAGGTCCTTCAAAGGCCAATCCAATAGCGCCATTACTCAACATGTCTTTCAACTGCGTGACATATCAAACCAAGAAGCATCGTCAAAGAAATTGACGGCAATATAAGTTCATAAAGCTTGCAGTCCTACAATTAAAAACCCTAGGCTCACCCAGGCTCGAGAAAAGGCCACGATTTTCAACCTGAAACTAAAGCTGTACAAAGACATAAACATGAGTGCAGCACAAGTTTGGACCTACGATATGGATATTGTGCACGTAAGGCCACATTGTGATTTTCGTTACTCTATAGTAAGCTACAAAACCATGATCCAATCTTTTATTTCAGAAATACAATTAAGAACATGAAACCCACCCATGCAAATAGAGGTTGTTCCTGATTTTTCACGCGAATGCTTTCTTTCCATTTCTTTTTCCGACATCCTGTATGCCGTTCCCACTCCGATGGCCTCATAGGATGTTTAGTACCCTGGCAGCTACTACACTTGCAGATAACCCTGAATATTAACAAAGCAAAGAACAGCTTAGTAGAGGTAGAACATGGGAAGGCGGCGTGATAACTTCCTACAGTCGCATCTAGGAACAGCAAACATTGGCGTCAGCATCCACATATACATAGTCACGCCAACTTCAAGCTAACAAGAGCCTAGGAACTTCACTCCCCTAGCTGTAATTAGTCCTGAGATACAGTCCAACGTTAGCTTTCATATCCATAGCCTTTGCAAGAAAACTCACTCGTGCTTATTTGGCAAGTAATCGCCCTCTACATGCGTGCAGATAACAGCCAACCTCTCAGGTACAATATATGAACTAGAGCCTGTCCCAATCCTGAATCCAGCAAAATCAAACATGTAAGGAACCATTCCAGGGATATTCACTAAGTTTCAACAAGAATGAACCTGAAAATAGTATTACGTAATCCGTTAAACACACGTACAATAAAGACTCATTATCGCATGTTCAATGTCAACTATACTGAACAGTCAAGATCAGTAACAACCACATGCTCAAGATAAGCGTCAGACGACACTAAAGCAGCCATGCTAAAAGTAGAGACTTCTACAAGGCTTCATATAAAAAAATAGAGACCGACGTACACTGAAGAAGAAGCACCACGCAAAGACTTAATACAAACAGTTACCGAAATCAGACCTACTATCACCATTATAACGTTTAGCATAAGCGAACTTCCAGGTCCCTCTAAAAACTCCAATAACATATTCGACAATTCCCACGAAGCTCAAAATGATTAAGGGGAGAGAAGATACTTGTCAGCTAATTTGCGCTTTTTCAAATTTCCAGAGCCATGCAACTTTCTGCATTCTGGGCAAAGATATGAACCTCCTTCAGCCAACTCCTGCACAGAAAAAAGTTCAAATTTCTTCACTGACTTCTTTAAGACAAAAAAGTAAGAAGTTCCTCATCACTGGCTTTGGATATGGTAAGAGAACGGCATACACGTTTCATGAGATGATCTGAAAAAATAAGCTTTGACGTGACAATATATCATCCAGTTCCCCTTGCAGTACCAGAAGAAATTAAAAAACATCTGACATGTTGTAAATATATCTTCCTATTCCATGTGCAGGTATAACCACTACCAACCTTTAACTTTTTGACTGTAAGCTTATCACAATCTGCATGCACCCAAAGCTGGCATGAATCGCATTGTGCCTGCACAAAATATGACAGGAGTCAACAAATTCGATTCCTAAAGAATTATCCCAATGTGGATTGGGAACATGGAACAGGAAAGAAAAGCCAACCTGAGAGCTAACGGTACTTACGAAGCTGCTTTTGTCATTCGGAAGCCAAACTTTTTTGCAGGCGCCACAATACTGCTTTGACTTGTATAGCTGCCCAGAAGCAGTTAAATCAAAATTGTGGTAAAAAATTGTGAAAGGTCCAGAAAGTGATCAAATGCAAAAGTACGCTATCATATAGAGCGGGGAAATCAACGAAAAACACAACCTTCATGTGCTGTAAGGTCTCCTTACCTTTACGCAGTGCTTGCAAAGTGGGGTTTCCTTAGCAGATTCCTTTTTACCCACGGATAATTGAACTCCACAACCAGGACAAACTCGTTTTGCTTTCCCACTACCAGCTGTTGCCTGTACAATTATATAAGCCAGTGGAAGCAATATAAAATTAAGCACTAACCATCCTTATCCGCGTACATTGAACTTCAAATTGTGTACTTATAATATGTTTCTATCAAAAGCAGCTGTTGCTCATTAGAGCAAGCTTATGGTGTACCTTTACAGGTGCACTTTGCATCGATTTTTCAAACCCAATAGAGACGTCATCTTCTGGCTCTTCTGATTCCAACACAGAAGATCTAGTCACAGTCGAAGCCATGGAGGGATGCACTTTGCCTGGTAAGGCATCGTGGCCCTCCTCATAACCCAGATCAGCAAGCTTAGCTTCACTAATGGCTTGTCTGAAATCAACTGGGCGACTTCTATTCAGTTGAGTTTGCGACTGAAATCTGAAAATACCGGCAGTATCATTACGCACTGCAAAGAGAAATATAAACAAGTGCATCTGTAGAAGATAGTTCCCGAAAATGCAACTCCATGACTAATCATATCTGATAGGAACAAACGTGCGCAATCTATACTTCGTTCGCGATGTCATGAAAGACAGATGCTCAATATTAATTAAGACAGGAATATCTAGGGGACAGTTGAACCAGTTATATTATCAAGAATAGCAACTCACCTTTCCAAATAGGCATTGAAGGGAAATATCATTCCTTGCTTCACCCAAGCATAATCCTGTTTTAGGGTAATCAAAACGTTTATTAGAGTCCAGTTGTACCCTATGACAAACAGGAAATTTTCTAATAGAAGAAAAGACATTGAGCAAGATAGGATAACCCTTGCAGAAATGAGACCTACGTGAGTATCAATACCAAAACCAATACTCCATCTGCCCACTAAAAACAAATGCAATTGCACTTTTCAAGCTAAAGCTGAAAACCTTCCAAATTCGATACACGTTACTATGAAGTTGCTCTTTAAATATAATTCTACGCTGTAAAATATAATTATACGTACCCGTGAATGTTTTCCTCTAGATGATGATGGCCCATAGAACATGACGCACAGACGATTTGGCAAAGACAGCTCACGGACCATGGGCGGAGCTTCTCTAAACGGATCGATAACCCTGGCAGGCCAAACAGGATCGTTTCGTTTTCCCGACTTTGCCCAGACAATCTCTCCTAAATCGAAATCTTCCAGACTGTACGCATCAGACGAATTGGTACCTCTGCTTCTTTTCAGTTCAGAGTCCAAACCATCCAGCTCCCCAGGTCCCTGAAATGATCTTGACGGGCTATCCTTTCTGTTCCCGAACTCACCGAATGCATGATAATCTAAGGACACCTCAGGAATGATTGTGTGCTCTTGATTTTTGCGGACCTTCTTCAGAACTTGAGCAGGGCCATTGCTTTCTTGACCGACACCTTTTATACGCTTCTTCAAATTTGGGGGTAAGCACATGGGTGTGCCATCCCGGACTTCTACGTCGTGAGACTGGCCTTTCGCGACCTTGGCTCCTTTCTTCAAAGGTTCAACCACTGAGTCTTTGAATCTTGAAGGCAAGACCTGTGCACGTCCTCGTTTCGACCGTACAAGAGCGCTGGGCTCGTTTGTGGCCTTCGAAGGTGGTGCATCGTCATCAGTTTCCTCACTGTCAAAGTCAAATGATTCTTCAACGACAGCAACAGCAACTTTGGCAACCCCCGCATCCTCTTGTCTTATCAAAACACCTGATGGTCGTGGAGGTTTTGTCTCTTCATCGTGACCCCATCTGGAACCAATCCCCTTCTTCAAACCAGGTGACAATATAGATTTTGCACTACAAGGGGAGCTGCTAGCAGAACCGACATCCTTGTTACCATCCTCTTTGCTGGGTAAGATCTGAGGATTCCAACTTCCTCGCAATGGACACGATATTTGCATAACAGGGACTGATACATGAGCCCGTGAGAACTCGCTTTCTGCTGCCTCGCCACACTCTGACTCCATACCAGAGCTCAAGGACCTGCGATGGCCACGTCTTATGACCTTTCTCTTGGGGACTGCTACTTCAACTTGTCTGTCATACGCCTTCCTCTTTGTGGGCATAGAAACTGCACCGTAACAACTCCCAACATGACCATGTCCTTCAGGATGCTTCTTCTTGGCTGAAAAAGAAGAACCTGATGCAACCTGCAAAGAATTCCACGAATAAATTTGTACAGAAACTGCGAAATACGTTTCAAAAGCGATTTGAAGACGGAAAAGCTGTGCAGAGAAAAGTCATAGCAAATACCAAAACTCACCAGGCAGGGATGAAAAATAAAATAAAAATAAGATAAAAAACGATCAAACGAACACGGTACACATATGGGGCATACCTGTGCAGCCTCCACCAGCACACCAAGGCCACCTGCAAGCACACTATTTACAAGGTGTCGATTTCCAAAAGGTGTGGAACTCAAATTGCAATCCCCAGCAGTCAAACTACATTTAGCCAACTGCCGTTCCGCTACTCTTGATAACACACAAACCTCGGGCTTTCCAGTTGAAGAATCACTTGCTTCAACACCACCTACAGATTTAAAGATAGCAAATTAGGATTCCAAAGAAAATTCAAACCTGAATAATTTTATTAATTAGAATAAAAAGAGTTTTCTTTTGTGGAATGTTGAATTCTAGCAACTTCATTTCATATCACAATTGAAAGAAACAAAATAGTCATAATAACTTTGAAATTCTGAACTTGAGAATCAACTGTATACTCGTGCTTCTGTAGATCATTCCTAGAGATTAAACGGAAGCGAAATCAGTCATACATATAAACCTAATATGGATTAAATCTAAAAACGTAATAAGACGTTGTGCATACCTGATGGAATGGCTTCTGATAAGCCCAAAGACAAGCTGTCAGGAATCGATGGCTCAGGTGGAGAGGTACAGAACTGGTTCCCGTCAGCTTTGCTTTCAAGTGCACGGAGTTTTACATCCATAGTATCCTTATCAACAATGTCTAATTTTTCAGGAGTCAACGGAGCAGGTTCCTTCTCCGCACCCTCAAATGGCTCCTGCTTACTCGGGGAGGTGATTGGCTCAAGAGGTTGGCCAACATTTGTAATCCCTTCTTCTGCCGCCATAAGCAAGCGGCTCTCTGAGATCCCGAACGCGCCCACGAATTCTATTTTCTCTAATCTGCTTCACAAATTTGGGCAACCACAAGCTTGAGCCTCCGGTATCAAGGATTAGAATGGGCTACCAGTCATATGATAATAAAACTCAGTCGATGGTTTGGTCGCGGAATTAAAAATTTCGAGACCAAAAGTCAACCAACATTCCGCTCCCCTAGCGGCAATGCAACACGAGTGTTCCTGCGCAGTAATGCCTCCGCGTTTTGGGTTTTCAAATTCAAGGGCAATGAAGCGGACCAGTTACATTAACTTAAGCAAATTCGCACACAGATATTGAAACTCTCGATCAAGTGTAGGGGTGTCAATATCCGCAGCGGAGAGCTGTAGATTGGCAAGAGGCAGAATACGCAAATGTTTCACTCTTAACTCTAAATGCATACGATCGCGACAGAAACTGTCATTAACAATGTCGCAATTCGCCGCAGAAGGCATCAATGTCGAATCGCGCAGCTTGTAAGTTCCTCAGAAATGTTTCAAAGCTGTTGCATGAACGCCCTACCGAAAAACAATCTGGAACACGTCAAATTTACACGAGCGAAGACAGCACTGCCTGATGGGTGTAGTAAACATACAAGCGAAAATAATTTTCACGCCAGAATCTCTTGCCGCAGGCCCTAGGCCATCAGAGTCGACGATATACAAACAAAAAATCTCCATATGACATACCCCGCTTGAACGCTCCTTCGGTACTAAAACGTAGATTGCACATTTTGATGGCAATGTAAACTAAGTAGTGACATAGCAAATGCAATCGTACGATGCTCAAAGCCAACGACAACGCCCACCTCCTCTCCACGCCACTACTCACAGCGCGCTGTCGCAACCTATCCCACATTCAATCAAAGCGAGCACGCGCAAAATCAAGCAAATTCGCGCAGCGCGCACCAACTCACCGGAATGGTTCGCAAGAGCAGCTCATTAAGGATTTCGCCGCAGCTGAATCAGACTCTCAAAGCAGCGCGACGCCGCGCAACGATCTCCTCCACTTTAAAAGACGCAATTTCTCTCCCATCAAACAAGCTCTACCTCCCCTCCCTTCCTCTCGCCCGCGCTCGCTCTCAGGCGATACCCCGCTCTCCCTCCTCTCACGATCGCAGCACCCACCCTCCCCCAAGCGACGCTCCCTCAACCCTATCTCAAATCGACCACGCTAGGAAAATCCTGCCACCATGCCACTACAATTCTTGCACGCCTCATTAGTCCGGGGAAAAGTCCACCCCGCGACATCCAACCAACGCACCGCCAACACCAAACTGCACTGCCCGCGCCTCCCGGCACCGATGGCCACGCAAGAACACCCTACACGTGCGCGCTTCGACGCTCCAAAGGCGACGCCGAACTCGAACCCCTTCACGGCGTGCGCGTCACCGGGATGCGAGCGCAGCCTGGACGTCGATTGCAGGAGCGCACAACAAAGACAGGAAGAAGGGACCAGAAGAAGGCCGTCTCTCTCTCTCCCCTCGCCCGCCCCCGCCCCGCCTCCCTCTTCCTTCCCCGCCCTCCTTATCTTTTTCTTCCTCTCTTTCTTTCTCTTTCTCTTTCCCGGGCTGGGCCACCACACCCGTCCCCCTCCCCCTCCTTTTTGTTGCACCCCCCTTGGGAGGGAGGATATGGAACATGAGTTCACTGCCGGGATCACCAGGGGAACGGAATGCGTGGCGCGGGAGCATGGCGGGAGAGGGAGGATACGGACGACGCGGTTGTGGGGAACGTTGAAGTGGGGCCCAACATATTCTGTGGCTTTGTTCGTACCCTCTCCCTGGCCGGGCTGGGCCGGGTTGGAGCCGCGGAAGGGTGCGCTCATGGGTCCACCCTCTCGGAGGCTTTGTGGCAAAGGGCTGACAGAGTGGACAGTGTAAACGCGGTCATCTTACCGTTGTGGCCCTATGCCCACGCCTCGGTCTGCGGTGCAGGTCGGTCCCCTCCACATTGGTCTTAGGGTGAACTTGCCTATCGCCGACGGCTGTTAACTTACTAAGTTTGAGGTGAAACTTTGACTTTTAATATTTTCCATATTTTTAAGAATAATTTTGGTCTCTAATTTTAAAGTTAAAAATTATATGAACTCCAAATCGCATGTACTTAGCATTATGGATGTAAAAAGACAAAAAATAATGATAATTATTATTGTTATTTTTATTATCATTATTGAAGAACCATTAGATGTGTAGAATTATTTTTTTGCATTCTATGAGGATACTTCTATCAAAAGAATTTATACTTTAGAATAGCATACTTAGTTACTTACACATACACACCTATATATACTAACAACAACTTATATTAGTGAGCACTAAAAATTGTTGTAATTAATATGAATGGCTTTAGTGGCTAGGTTCACTTGAGCTGGAAATAAAAACAAAAAAAAAAATGTGACTTTAATATAAAAAATAAAAAATAAAAAATTGTTTCAAAAAAATGTATATTCTTAATTTTTTTGCAACTATTGTTTGGAATTTTGTCTTGAGAATTGAAGAAAAAAATAATTGAACATAATATGATACAAAGGTTGTGTCATTGTAAGTGACCATTATAGCATATTGCTTTAGTCTACTTCTACTTTGTTTGTAATTTTATTCTTGTTGTTACTATCCAAGGCTCAAAGCTTCTTGCAAGAAGCTGAAATTCAACTGCAAATTACAACTCCTTGAACCAATTTCCTTAATAACTTTGTTTTGGAAGGTGTGTGAAGTCTGGAAGCTTGAATTTGTGTTGTATTTTTATTGGTGTGTTTTTAACTTGTTTATTTTATTTTTAATTAAGATGATGTATCAAAGACCTTACAAAGGTATTCTGTAGAGTTTTTGCTTTTCAAAATTTATTCATTATGTCTGTCACGGATCACAAGAAGAATTTAAAATAAGCTTTGAGTAAATTGAGTAGAATTTCAAGGGAGGCAATTTGACAAATTTTTGTTGATTATTGTTGCTTTTTTTTATAAGTTAATAAATTAATAAATACTTTAGAAGTAAGTTAAATTGTTGTGCTTTGTTTTAAAATGAGAATCTTTTATTACAACTCTAGATTAAAAGAACAAGAAAACACCATAATAAGTAAAAATATTGTTATAGGATACAATAACATCTTGGACACATTGTAAAAACACACAAAATATTTTAAGATTTAATTATGTCCTAGCCTTTTTTATGGAAATTACAACATTTTTTGAAGTAGTGTCAAAGTGAAAAAGAAAAGATCCCAAGCTCATTTACCAAATAGAAAGATAGAACTTTCTTTTACAAAGAAGGCTCTTTGAAATTTTGGAATACGTAGGTTCAAAAGACAACATTTACTAGTTTAAGGATAAAACATGTGTATTTTTGTTATTATCTTATAAAAAAATAATTAACACAATTGTGTTTTTTTAAAAATGATGTCAAAAAATATTATTATGGTGCATCTTATTAAACAGCATTTTTTTCAAACATTTATGTTTTCTTGCTCCTAAATTTTCTTATTCTATGACATTGAGCATATTTTTATTGATCCTATTATTTAATCAAATGTATGAAGTTTTTATTGAGCATTTCGGTCTTTGACAATTTTGCTGAAAAAAATGTCTTCCATTTGTTTGTTTGGTTTGTGTAAGTTTGTAGGATCTCAGTATTGTGCAGTTGTTATTTGATTTTTTAATTTATATATCTTACAGAGTTGGTTATTTTAATTTTTTAATTTTCTTGGTTTTGATTCGCTTGCATCATTTTTTAATGATTTGTGAAACATAAAATCTATATAAAAGTTTTGGAATTCTGGTACCAAAAATAATAAATATTTTGAAATTGTTAAAACAAATAATCAAATAAATGCAGTAGAATTCTATTGAAGTATTCAAATATGGTATATGATTATTTTTTTTAAATAACACTAAAAGACTTAGTAAAATCAACATTGTATTTTTGATGTTTTTTTTAGGGAACCGCTATGTGGACACCTCCCTTTTACTATTTGGACATCCCCCCTCCCATGCCACACCACTAATACACTACTGCTACAAGTTTTTCAACAAGCTGGACACTAATGAAGCTGAAAGATATAAAAACAACAACAAAAATCAACAACTCACAACACCATAACAGTTGCAATATAAAAGCTAGTCAAAGAAAACAAAAGAAATAATAAAAAGGGGGTGTCCACCTAGCAGAATTGCTACATGGACATCTCCCTTTATTTATTTGCTTTGTTTAGCTTCTATACAGTTGATGTTTATGTGTTGTGGGTTGTTGTTGTTTTTTTACCTTTTAATCTTATTAATGTCCAGCTTGTTGAAAAACTTGTGTATTGTTGGTGTGGCATGGGAGGCGTCCACACAATACAAAAAAAGATGTCTATCTAATAGTTCCCTTTTTTAACATTACTTTAGTCTCAAATATTATGGAAACACATACTAATCAAAAAAATACAGTTTGATTATATATATATATATGTATATATATATATATATATATATATAAACACACTTCAATTGTCTTTGCATTTTTGTTATTGTAACAACACATACTAAAAAATAAATACAATTTTTTTTGCCTTAGCTTTCTTTACTTCATTAAAATGATATCTAACAACCTCAATTCTGTGGTGTAACTTCTTTAATTTTCAATATGAAGAAATACAAAGGGGTTACATAGACATAGATGAAAAATTATGAATTGATTGAAATGTTTGATTTTGTATTTCAAGATTTTTTTTCTTGCTGTTTTTATAATTTTAAACATATGAAATTAAACTCACTTCCATAAAAAAAATAATTTTTGTGTGAGTGTACACACATATGTATATTTATAAATAAATAAATGAATGTTTTTTTTTTTAAATGTCCCATAAACCAAGCATTAGAAAAAATCTGCTTACTCAGTATTAGGGATTAAAAATTACTTTTCTGCAACATTTCTGTCTTTTATACTGGCTGTCTATAAAGTTATACTCATGCAATAATGTTTTTATTTTTTATTTTTTAAATAGGAGTAAAATTAGCCATTACCAACTACAATTACAACACCATGAAAAATTAATTAAAAGAAATGATTTGTCTGACCTACATCATACCCAATGAGATTGGCCACAAAATTGCAACCCATATGGCATAAAATAACAAAATCAATCTGAATAATCTCAAACAAATAAATGATATAAAAGTATAGGGTAGAGCATTTTATAAAAAGAGAGTGTATATGTACACTTATGAATTTGTGGTCCTATATTTTGAGGACTTGAAACCAAAATTTTGTCTATTCTCCATAAACCTGCATGTTACAAGTTGATTTCATTTGTTTAAATAAGATTCAAATTCATTTATAAGATTTCATTGTTCTTTAAATATGTAGTATGACATGACGAAAGTAAAATATCCATTTACTTAATAATGGCTGTCTAAAAATTCATTTGCAAAGACTTGCAGCTTGATTTTAGAAAAACAATATTTAATTGTATTATTATCAGGTACGTGCTTCTCTTGAAGTATAGTATACTTATATTTATATAGTAGGATTACAAATTGTGGCTAAAAGCATCAACATACCTTTGTGCACTCACTTATAATTGTATATTTTAGACATTGGAGCCCATCAAGTTATACTGAAATTAAAATTTCAATATACCCATATCAAAGAAATAATACCCAGATTGAATTTTAAATATTTCAAGCTCAAATTTGGATATATAATTTTCATATTGTGGTTCTATAATAGATGCATACTTGATCTCAAGATAGTTAATGTAGCACAAAAAATGTTTTTTCTCCTTGATTTTCTTCAACAAATTATAATACTCAGAGCAAAAAACAATATTCAAAATCATCATGCACATCTAAGAAAAATAACAAATAAGAAATAAATTCAGAACATTTCATGAAAAACAATTTGTGCTTATTTAAGGTGCGAATTTTATAAATCAATATCAATAGAACAAGGATTTGTCACTTAACTCGGATGCTTACAATCAACCTACAATGCTACCAATAAATTATATTTGTAATTTTTTTGTCAAATGGGTTTGAACTTCATTTTTGAATAAGTGCAATGAATGGAAGTCGAAATTTAAAATATTGTTTTTTTTTTGAATTCCCAGGATCAGAATAAATATTTATAACATTAATTACAATTTTATTCTCCACCCAAGCTATTGTAAAAATGTATGTATGTATGTATGTATGTATGTAGCAATATATGGGTGGGTGTGTGTGGACCTTATTTTAATAGTCTTCTAGTTTCAATTACATATTACAAAAAGGCATAAAAAATCCGTTTCATTATACTTTAACAGTAAAAGTAGGGGGGAGCCTTTTTCGTGTGACATCCACAAGCACATGGAAAATCGTCCGACGGATCGTAAACTGCTGTACACTGACGGTCTCTTTCATTTTCAGTCAACGATATCCTCAATTTTCGTTCGCAATTCGATGCCGTGGATTTGGTGCCTTGATCGGACGGATAAAGGCTGTCTTCACCGATGAACCTAGAATTAGGGCTAGGTTGGGGTCCAAGAGCTGACGAGAGCTTCGCTGTCCCTCCTTTTTGCGACTGCGTTTCCTGCGAGGTGGAAGCTCCGTTAGCTTTAACACCAAAATGGTGCACGTCGCTTCCTTCCGCAATTGTAAGTCATCGATTATCTCTGCCTATTTGCTTCGTGTTTGTTATCATTGGTTAGTGAATGCTGTCTACGTGGGTACTGTGTATTGCGGAACACACACTGCGCTGGTTCTAGGAAGGTCTTGTTCTACTAGACTGAAGTGGATGGTGCAGCCTCAGAACTTAAATCCCTTTGAATTGATTCACTGCATGATTTTCAACCAGTGATCTCGATTGTCGGGGGTATACATCATTTTGAAGTGGATTAGGGTTTGGTACTGGAAATCTTTGGAATGTGTATCTGTAACAGGTTTTGTCGCATGTTGTTTTTATAGATGGAAAGACTTTTAAGAAGCCCCGTAGGCCCTTCGAAAAAGAGCGTCTCGATGCTGAGCTGAAGTTGGTCGGAGAGTACGGACTCCGCAACAAGCGTGAGCTGTGGAGGGTGCAGTATGCCCTGAGCCGTATCCGTAACAATGCTCGTATGTTGCTTACGTTGGACGAGAAAAACACCCGTCGTATCTTCGAGGGAGAGGCCCTTTTGCGACGCATGAACAGGTATGGACTTCTCGATGAGAACCAGAGCAAGCTCGATTATGTGCTCGCGCTCACCGTGGAGAACTTCTTGGAGCGACGGCTGCAGACCATCGTTTTCAAGTCTGGCATGGCGAAGTCTATTCATCATGCTCGAGTTTTGATCAAGCAGCGTCACATCAGGTTGGTTTACAGTTTTTAGATGTTATTTTTTCGTTAATTGAACAGTCGTTGCCTAGGCACAGTTATCCCAAGTTAGGGTTAGAGGTACAGAATGTTCTTTCAATGTCTTCGATTCTACCCACTCTGCCGGAATCTTGTTTCTCTGTTAGGATTTTTCACAATTTCTCGCTCTCTCTCAATATGCACCATGAACTTTCAACATCTGAATGTCGGTTGTAGAGCATTAGGTTACATATGCCTAAAGAAATGGAGGGGAAGAGGTGTATCCTTCAAAATTGCGGAGTATCTCATACCTATTACGTTCGTTATTCAGGGTTGGGAAGCAGATCGTCGATGTGCCATCATTCATGGTTCGTGTTGACAGCCAGAAGCACGTTGATTTCGCCCTGTCGAGTCCACTTGGTGGAGGTAGGCCTGGAAGGGTTAAGCGTAAGAATATGAAAGCTGCATCCAAGAAGGCGTCCGGAGGAGATGACGAGGAGGAGGATGATGAGTAGATGATGATTTCGATAGTCTCGCATGGAGGGTTTAATTAGACTTTTTATTTTTTATTTTTTGATGGACACATCAAACGAAATTCATGTGGATATCCGTACGAGTCTATCGTGCATGTTTGGTTGCTCCTTATCGGATTCTGTGCATGTAGTCAGTATGCGTTTGTGATCTTAGTCAAAGAAAGAAATATAGTCAAAGGAATATTTATAATTGATGTTAGTTTCATCTTCGAAACTGTTGCACTTCATACTCACTTGTATTTGTCAGAGTTTAATATGTTTCCTCACAGTGAAACTGTGCCGGCCGTTTAATCTGCATATTACTGTTCATAATGTGGACATATCAACATAAGTGCCATTTACAATCAGTATTAACAAGCTGAATGCTCTCCGTCCAATTATGCATATTAGGGACATATCAAATTTAATTAGGGAATTATGTTTATATTGTGAAATGGCCGATTGTGACATTTTACTTTCAATGTGAATAGTTCACTATTCAATTGCAGGACTTAATGAACCGATAATTGAAGATACAAATTATGTAGTAGCAAGTTGGGAGAAAAATATTAAACATCATTTATAGTCACTACACTCGTTTAGAGGATGAAAATGACACACAATTGTTGCAGAAATCATACATTAGAGAGACCATCTACACCAAATGAGATACATGGATGATGAACATCATGCATTCTGAACCATCCTTACACCAAGTCCTGTTTGATCAAGATTCATGTTGACAACAGTAGCTACAAAATTCCTGCCAGTCCATCTACTTGAGTGGGATGAATCGCGAAGAGTGAGTAGCTCCGATACCAGGCCGACCGTGCTTCACAGGCTTGTACGAGATGGAAAATTCAGCCAAATAGTGTCCAATCATCTCGGGCTGCGCACACACATCAAAGTGAGAATCTTGAGTAGATAATATACCCATGCAAAACTAGGGGGAAAAATATTTTAAGAGACTAGAACTCAAGTCTAGAACTAATCTTCATCAAGAATTTTTCAGACTAGAGGGTCGATCATAATGTATAATTACCTTAATCTCGACCTGGTTAAAGGTCTTGCCGTTGTACACACCAATGACGCTAGCAATCATCTCCGGGACAATGATCATGTTACGGAGGTGAGTCCTCACAGGCTCGGGCTTTTCACCGGGAGGTGCCTCACGCTTCTGTAAGAATTAGAGTAAGGTCATCAGGTTGACCTAACGAAAATAGGCGCACAAGATTGAAAAAGTCGGTAAGGAGTCAGTAATTTAAAGTGGATGTAATTCATATAACTCTTTTAGAATGAGATACATAAAAAGGCAAGACAATCATACTGCTTTGCGCAGCTTCTTGATTAGAGCCATTGGCTTGCGCTTCAACCCACGCTGAAACCTGGACAATCGTACAATAAGCATCGCCCGCAATTGATATTAGAATGAAGCAGGTACCTTTCCATCAAAATCATGGACCTAGTAATCGTGATGAAGTCCAATGGTGTGAAACCTACAGAAGAAATCCTAAATTTTGGGAAGGTGCTGTACAAACTGCATTTCCAAATATTATGTCACTGAAGCTCAGCCGAGTATAATTCACGAAGACAAGAATTGCCAAGCTAATTACATCTTCTCCATCAATCACAATACTGTACCCCTCCGGCTTTGTAATTGATTACAACGTAGACAATTATCCGATATTGTAACCCCGACCAAGAGGTGCTATTTCAAAGGAACAGGAATGGCAAATTGAGGCGCTTTGCCAAAAGAGGCGACCTATATGTCTGTAGCGAGCGCACTACCACTGATTGAGTAGTCTCGCAAGAATACTCAAATAAAACCATCTTTGCTGACAAACACTGAAACTGAGCTACAATATAAATCTCTGAACACAAACCTCACAGAGACCCTAGTCGAACTCCCCTGAAAGAAAACGAATCAGAGATATACCAACCTGCGGCGTGCACGAGCGTGGAACAGCTCGACAAGCTCATCCGAGCTCATGTCAAGGAGCGCATCGAGATCGACTCCTCGGAAGGTAAACTTCTTAAATGTTCTCTTCTTAGGCTGGGCAATCTCAACTTCCGCGGCGTCCGCCTACACACAAAAAAATAAAATTGCTTACACCCACGTTTATACAAATTGAGGAATTAGGGTTTTGAGAAGGACGATGAGCAACACACAATGGGTCCTGTGGTTGCAAAGAGGAGACACGAGTGGGGAAACACAGGTGGGGAGAACTGAGCGATACCATGGTGGAGAATTGAGTGCGACGAGGGCGCTCGAAGCAGGACCAGGCCAAAGAGAAGCGAAAGGGAACAACGGTTGCCTGCAATGAGCATTAGTATCCTTCGCCTCTGTAAACGAGCCGCTCTTAGGGTTTGGGCAACTGGCATTCATCATATGGATGATTAAACGGGAAGAATGATTATTTCGTTCATCTGGTGGATGGCGAAAACTCTTTGCATAATTCGCGCAGTCAACGGTTGGATTGTGTTTAAATGTTCAAGATACTTGAATAGTAGATAAATGCAAACGTTTAACTTAATTTTATATTTCAGTTTTTGAACAATTGTCGTGAATACAAATATATGAAGAACTACTGAATCAAAAAAGAACAATCAAAATCATTCTCATGCATACACATGTGGGTGTGAATCACTGATTAATTTATTTGTTGACGTGGTTTGGGTATGTTTTTTTTATTAATGGTTTACCTGTTAATATTGTAACTCCTGACCATGCATTATTGTATAAAAACAAAAATAATCTTGTTTAAACGTGATAAATGTAATAGAGTATTTTCAATCAAAGTGTGAAAGCATCTTATATGCCACCAGACCTATACATTTCATTTTATCATTAGTTTCTAAATATATACAAGTAAGATATATATAGATAATATGTCACAAGTAAATTTCAATACACTACTTACTAATAGCATTGGTACTAATAATAATACAATCCTCAGATATCATACAAATGTAATATGTCTTTCCTGAGATCAATCTATAATTTTGCAATGAATAAAAGGGCCAATTAATTTTATGAACTGTTTTATCAAGCTGGTTTGAAATGAATAGGCCTAGACTATATATATGTATATATTTGTGTGTGTGTATATATATATATATATATATATGTAAACACATAATTTGACATATTATTAGATGTTATATTTTTTAAAATATATGCAACTCATAAAAAATATAAAAAGTAATTTGCATGTATTTTTTCTTTATTTTTTTATAATATTTATTAATATTAAAATTTTAAAAAATCAATTTTGTATTGTGGTTTGACTACCATGTGAAAATAATGTAAATATATATTTAATGTATAATTTATTACACAGCTAAATAAGAGCCATATTAATAGATTTTAGTTGGTTACAAAATATGATTAGATTGCTATTTTGAAAAGAATTTATTTAAAAGGATTACTATTGAGGTTTGTACAACTTCATTTTTTTTTTTTAATAGAAACTTTTGAAGTTGATTTATATTGATATTAACTTTTATATATTTTGAATCATCTTTGTTAGACATTGGTGACCTTTGAAATCTTGTTTATTTCTTTTATTTGGTGTTTTGGACACATATTATATAAATTTTATTAGAAAAAAGATTAAATAGGAGTTTTTGATATTATAAAGAATAATTAGGCCATCCGTGCAGATGAATAGAGATGGATGGTGAAAATCTCCATTCTTATTGGCCAAAAGTCATGCCCATGTCACGGACATATACATAGTTACTTATATGATCAGATAGAACTAGATAAAAGAAGGTAAAAGCAGATTAATTCCATAATATCTTTAGAGAAACTTCCTAGAAACTTCATAGACGCTGCTTTGACTTTATAAGTGTCCATAATAGACTTTTGGATTAGAAACTTGGTCAATAAGTTAGTCACATGTCACACATGTTGGTAGCTTGAAGACCAAGCTAAATACGTGGCGAACATATAGGAAACTTGCCCTGCAAGTTCGACACGTGTCTTGCAACTTGGACACGTGTCTTGTAAATTGGACACGTGTTGGAGGTCTTATAGAACGTCGCCACTTAGCCCTTAGGTAGATAGTATAAATAGAGACAAGAGTGAAGCCTTCTTCACTCTTGTCAACTCCTTTCTTGTTTCCAGTCTAGTTCAAGGGTCTCTAGTTTTCTTGTCTTTTGGCATTAGCCATTCCAGTTTCTTTTTAATATATATACTTCTTTATATTTATTTCTTTGAGAGAGGTCTCACTTGTTTATTTGACTTCATCTAGTTATTGTCCTTGACAGATTGACAAGAGTACACATACAATATCAGAGCTTTGTCTTTTCTTGATTAAGAGTGGATTATCCCTTTCTCTTGATAAGACATAAGCATATTAGAAGTTGTGGAGTACCCACTTCTAAACTGATATTGTTTCTAGAATTTTTTTTCTTTTGAGTGTGTGTTCCGTATTTCTTGAAGTAAGAGTAGACATCTTCCTTTCTATTATATTATCATGGCAGAGCTTGCGGAAATGAAGAGTGCAATGGCACAAATGCAAGAGCAAATGAGAGAACTAATGCTTGCAATGCATCAACTCAATTTACCACCACAAGAAACATCAAGATTAGCAGGAAGTGAAGATGTAGAGATGGTTAGAGCTACGTCAATATCTACACCAAACCATGCTACCTCACCGATAATGGAGCACCGTTCAAACATTAGAGAACCAAAAATCAGTTTGCCTGAGAAGTTTGATGGCACAAGATCTAAGTTTCGAGGATTCATCAATCAGGTACAACTGGTGATCGAACTTCAGCCTCAGAGTTATCCTACGCAAGGATCTCAAGTTAGGTTTATTGGAACGTTACTTTCGGGTCCTGCCTTATCGTGGTTTTCATCTTTTCTTGAACGACGTGATCCAATATTGGATAATTTGGAGGCATTTTTTGCAAAATTTCGATTGATGTATGGAGAACATGATGCA